>OY751493.1:2339286-2939286 GCA_963565915.1 Entoloma clypeatum
CCTCGTGAATCTTTCTGCTCCCCCTTCTGTCACGCTCGTGACCGTCACGCGCTGATTATGAACAATCATTCTGGTCACGCTGTGGGATTTGACACTGTTGCCATCGTCCCCAACACTGACCGGACACCCGAACTCGTTCTCAATGGTGATTTTCAAAACCAAAATTCAGGTCCATCCGCCTCTCCCTCCGCCCAGTCCCCTGCAACTCCCGTCTCTACTGTGGCCGCCCCCGATGTGAAAATTGACATAGACTACCAGGAACAAGAGAGCGACGCCCGGCATGAGCCGATGCCCATTAAATCTATTGAACCCTTTCAAAAGCCAGATGTCGTCTCTGCGATCTCTCATACCGATCCTCCATGTATGTTGCTATTTTCGTCTGTTCCTTTCCAAATCGTTTCACCTGTTTAGCGCCTACTCTGACAAATTTTCAACGCCCCACCACCCCGCCGTTACCTGAGCAAGAATCTGAAGACGTCAAAATGCTCGATGCGAATCAAGCGCTGCCAAACGGCGTGAACGGCTCTGCACACGATGATGTTGTCATGTGTGATGCTGGCACTGAGACATGTCCCACACCTATCCAGGCCGACGCGTCGATGGCGAGCATAGCTCCCAGTGGCGTCTCGCCTATCTCTCTGACAACTCCTGGCGCTCAACATGATGACGATGATATGCCTCCACCGGCTAAGAGGGCGAGGATGCATACCGATGCGGACCAAGCCTCTCTTGCTCATGTAAGCCCGATTGCCTCCTGCATAGACGTAAGGCGTGCTAATCTTGCGTCTCCCTCCCATCGTTATTTTCTAAGTCAGCCACTCCACCCCCAGCTTCTGCCATCCCGTCGTCTGCCAGTACTCCAGCACCATTTACTACGTCGACTCTCACCCTTGCGCAGTTCAAGTTCTGCCTGTCTACTATTCGCTCATTGAAAAAGCTCAAAGATGCCAACCCCTTTGTTAAGCCCGTCGACTACTTGGCACTCAATGTACCCCATTATCCTTCTATCATCAAAACGCCTATGGATTTCACCACCATTGAGCGCAAATTGGGATCATCCAACCCCGTGAAACAAGATGCCAATTCCTCCAACCCCCGTTACTACAGCGCCGATGAATTCATAAACGATGTGCGGCTCATTTTTCAGAACTGCATAACCTTCAATGGGCCGGACCATGCCATAACTTTGATGGGAAAACGAGTGGAACAGGTTTTTGACAAGCAGATCAAACAAATACCTTCAGCAGCGGAGGTATAGTGCTGCTCGTCCCCAATTGTGTTTGCTCAAACCTACATACAGGTCAAGCCCCCGGCACCAAAGAAGATAACTACTCCCCCTCCTCCCCCTCCTCCTCCTGCGGTGCCTCCGAAAAAGACCATTGTTGCCGCGCGTCGGATGTCGACTGCCTCCGTTCCTGTTATCAGACGGTCGGCGACAGAAGCAATTGGCCGTCCCAAGCGTGAAATCCACCCCCCACCTCCTAAGGACTTGGCTTATGTTGACGCACCTAAAAAACATCGGAAGAATAAAGTCAGGAAGGATGATGGGACGAACGAACAGCTCAAGTTCTGTAGTAAGCTGCTATCAGAGCTCCACCGCAAGCCAATCTACGCAATAGCAAGTCCATTTTATGAGCCCGTTGGTGAGTAACACTTCAGCAGATCACCTTTTGCCTATCGACATCTCTGCCTCATCACAGACTGGGTCAAACTTGACCTTCCTGACTATCCCAAGATGATTAAAAAGCCCATGGATCTATCAACGATGCGCAAGAAGCTCGACAACAACCAATACCCAACAGCTCAGAAGTTTTTCGATGATTTCAAGCAGATGATTCGAAATTGTTTCAATTATAACCCTGCTGGAACCCCTGTCAATCAGGCCGGTATCGAGCTTCAGCGCATATTCGACGAGAAATGGAAACTCCTTCCTTCCTTGCGAGAGGCTATGAGCGAGGAAGCAGACGACGACGACGACGAAGACAGCGAAGAAGAACGTCAACGTTAGTGGTTTCAGTTTTTGTGTCAAGCTCATTTCCATGTCTTTATAACAGGCACTATTGCTATCATGGAAAGCCAGATTGAGACGATGCGTGGAAACATTGCCGCATTGAAGAGTACGAAGGCTCCGAAGGAAAGGAAGAAGAAGGAGAGGCGCGACAAACCCCCCGTAGCGTCGTCATCTAAAGTACTGGGCAAGCAGAACAAAATATCGTCGCGAAAGAGAAACTTGAAAAAGCCAGTTCTCGACAATGATGTTCTGACCTTTGAACAGAAAAAAGATCTCAGCGAATCGATAGCGAAGTTGGACGAGGTGAAGTTGGAAAAAGTGATCCAGATCATTCACGAGGGTGTTCCAGAGATTCGAGATGTAAGTTTGTCTTGTAATATGATCTATGTGTTGCTGAGAATCTTGGAGAGCACGGAGGAAATAGAATTGGAGATTGACCTCCTACCAGCACCAGTTCTAACCAAGCTTTACAACTTTGTGATTCGTCCGATGCGTCCTCCCGCTACGAAGCGTAATAGGCAGGGAAAGGGCACTGGGACCGGTGGTTTGAAGCGGAAGAGCATGGACGAGGATGTGGAGGCCGAGAAGATCCGGTTACTCGAGGAACGGATGCGACTTTTTGATGACAAGGGAAATGGCAGTACAACCACACACACTCGTCAAGAAGATAGCGACCACTCGTCCGATTCAAGTTCTAATTCAGAAAGCTCGGGGAGTGACTCCGAATAATGGGAGTATCCAGCGCATTGGACTTTGTGTTTATTATTCTTCCCATCTTAATTTCAGCGCTCTTGCCCCTATACGTTCCGTCTTGATTCGAGAACTTTCTAATGTTGTTATTACTACATTCAATACAGAACCCAATTCATTTGAAGTAGTCGTCAGTCAAACCGCTGTCCATGCCTGATCGCTGCATACATAAATAACAGGTCATCGCCGTCCCACGGCCGATTTCCGGAACTGCTGCCATGAGTGACTAGGTTGAGGTGTGCCTGGCAATGACGGCAAAGGTGTTGAAGGCACGGAAGGCGGTTGACCGGGCGAGTACAGCTGAGGTTGGGGTAGACTGGGAACGGGGGAAGCACCTGGGCCTGATCCCTCGTCTTTCGATACCAAGGCATCAAATCGTGTCACATTCAGAGAATGGGTGTGAGGATTGATTAACTGCAAGCCCCCAGTATCTAAAGACGTCCAGCCAGCAGTTCGAAAGGCCGGAGGGGCTGAGAGTTTTCTAGGGTGGAGGTTCTCAGTGCTCGTCGAAGATGAACATGTAGAGGCTGAGGAATCAAGCGCAGGTAGAGGCGAAGAGCCAACAGCCGCCCAACCGGCTTTTGGAGGGGCTTGCGTGGGGTCCCCTGCACTCGAAACGGTTGTCCAGGTAGTCTTGCCAGGGCGTGCCGTATCAAATTCAGCTTGTGCTGGAGTGGCAAGAATCGTGGGGTCTGCAACGACGGGAGGGTTGGGCTTGACCATCTTAATGCCGTTGGCAGCAGCGATTTTTCTAAGTTCCTTCTCTTCACGTTTCCTTTCCTTTTCCTTCCTCTTGTCTATCTCGTCCTGCGGTTTCAAACGCACGTTTGCCTTCATATCCTTGAACCGGGCCTTGTGATGGTGAGCGTAAGAGTTGGTGTGCTCGTCATATTGAGCAACGTTCTTGAATTGCTTGTCGCACAAGGTACAGTAGAATGCCTTGAGAGTGGAAGAGATTTCATTTTCGAGGGCTGCTTTTCGAGCCACCAAATCCTGTCGTTAAGAGTTGAGTTGAAAGGGCGCGTTTTTAAAATATGAAGTGGACGACCTCCCGTGCTCGACGCTGATGGTCAGTCTCCTTATGTTGACGTTCCGAATCTAGTCCACGCCTCTGAGAGACTGTGGTTTCAATCATTCTGAAATCTTGGTTTGTCTTCCCTAAGCCGGTCAAGTCTCGTTTAACTTGGAACGGAATAGGATCGATACGCCCTAGATGCAAGGAAATCAGTATACCTTGGAACTGCATATGAACAGAGCTGCTAGTAACCATCTGCAGATATTCCTAAGGGCTGACCCTCACTCCAACCAAGCTTCGCCAGCATCGCAAAGCCTTTGTTGGTCGGTTTGATCTTTGTTGCGACGGTAATTTCTTCTCGAGGCGTTCCGTGGCAGTATTCATGGAACTTTGGAATGCCATGCATATCATGGTCGACGTCCATGGGAATCTCAGTCGGAGGAGATGGCGAGTGAGATGCGACGGAGACGTCGTCGTCTTCAGCGTCGCTTTTTTCTGGTGAAGAACGCTGAAGTGGAGGACAGAGGCAGTGTGGGGTGCATTGATTTGACAAGACGGAGCGGGAGTACCTTCACGCTCGATTCTGTTCGAGACAGAGGAGTGGAATTCCATCGGGAATGTGACATGGTGGTCGATGCCAAAACATCCACAAAAATGAGCGCAAATACGTCTCGTGTGGAAAAGGATGCCCCCTGCAAGGCTCGAACTTGCGACCTCAGGATTTCAGAGTTCATCACTCTGTCATAAGTATATGAGACCTGCACTCTAGCCAACTGAGCTAAGGAGGCTCATGAGGCAAGTGGGTAATGATCATACTTCCACACAACGACGGCTCCCGTAACGCGTCCTGCCGTAGCCCTGAAAAACTCTCTGGCGTTGAGAGAACCACCAAAGTGGCGTCGGCAACCATCACCCCTCAATGAACCCTCGTAAACGCCCAGCAGCAGAACCTCTATTACCTCTACATTCGGCAAAGCAACCTCGCACAAGAATGGTTGGGTATGATGGAGGAAATCCAAGTCCTTCAGAAGATGCCGGCCTTCTGTCTCGTTGGAAGAGTATTACGAAGGAATTCGGCATTCTCGCTTTGGCGACTGCGAGGGCTATATTTTATCGTCCACAACGTATGCGTTTCTCCCGACACGCTTTCTGTTCAATTCTTTAATTTCGCCTTGAAGAACCTTCCTTAGAACACTCCGCACCGCAATCAATGCTCAACGAATTGGATTCAAGTAGTCCAGGACGCGATAGCAATTTAATTGACGGGAGTGTTTTGGAGTCCGAGGGGCTGACTAGTCCCCCTGGCCAGAAGATCCGCGAAGTGGGAGAACGCGATCTACCACATCACCTTTCACATTCCCCGACAAACCCTTCCCAGCTCTCGACCCCTGAACATGCTAGTCACCTACCACAAGGGGATCCAACGCCCACAACGTCAACACCCTATACTCATTTCAATCAAGTAAAGGGAGCTCAGTCCTCGAAGCGACAGCACAAATATGATACAATCCCGCGCAACTATCGTAATCGGGAGCATATATATGCGAAAGCCGTCAGTAGTTTTGTGCATCTTGTTGGGTGCCGCGGATTCTCACTTGACATATCAGCATAAAGCGAATGTGAGGGCAGAGACTCAGAGAATCCGAGAGGAGATGCAACGTCAAATCTACAGAGTGCGGCGTAACCGCGGTGCGTTATCTTCAGCCGATTCATACAGATGCCACTCAATCTCTTCTAGGCTATACATCCAATTTTATCGATTTCCAAAGTGAGCAGACGTCCAACATTACAGGCGCCTTGCCCCATATCTTTCTTTATCTTAGGTCTTCTTGCCTTCCAAGAAAAGCTTGAGCTGCTCGAACAAAGAGATGGATTATCTCGTACGTGGTGCCCTTTCAAACGGTCCCGACTCCTGACATACGCGAACTTCGTCCGCAGAAGCTTCTCATCAGGGACATCCGTGCTTTAATGTCTGTTTAATTCCTTAGTCTCATGGTCCTCTTCTCATAAGAATTTTGTTCAGAATGATGACATGGAATTCTTGCGGCGAGCATTTGACCGAGCAAGAGCCACTTTGAACGAGTTTGTTCAAACTATCTGCACCAGCCATCGCCTCACTTACGTTTCCCATGAACAGACCTCGGCCACCTCGACCTTTCCAGCCCACGTTTGAACAATTAAAGCTCTCCCAACGTCGCAAAGACCGAGACATTGAACAACTTCTTCGGCCAAAACCTGCTCCTCCCACCCCGTTACCTTCCAAGGATGATGCTCAAGTTGATGCGCTTTTGAAGAAACGAGGAACTATCGCTAAATTTGCAAGGGAACAAGTCAACGACCAAGATCTGTCTCGTTTGAGGCCTAGTCAATGGCTAAACGACGAGATTATCAACTTCTATGGTGCGCTGATTCTAGCAAGGTCAGACGACTGCAAAGAAAATCCGCCCGGGGTTGGAACCAAAGGGAGGAAGCCGTTGAACGTCCACTATTTCAGTACCTTTTTTTGGACAAAACTGAAAGAGGGATATGAGAAGGGCCGTTTGGCGAAATGGACTAAAAAGGTCCGTATTTTTTAACCATCTTGCAGTCAGACAATCTTTTCAACTTGGATTGGCAGGTTGACATATTCGCCAAGGATGTAGTTCTTATACCAGTCAACCATAGCAATGCGCACTGGACGAGCGCTGCCATAAATTTCCGCCGGAAACGGATAGAGTCTTATGACAGCATGGGCACGAGAAGAGACATTGTTTTCAAGGTAACCAAGACCGACTTAGATATCTTCGATATTTCCGTTATAATCCTAACGATTTCACAGCTCCTACGTTCATATCTGGATGCGGAGCATCGAAACAAAAAGAAAGTTCCTTTCGACTTCGCCGGGTGGGAGGATTATTCATTAGAGGTGCCGTTAATTTCCTAGATCGGGGAAGCCTGCCAACTAACAATATCTACCCTCGCAGGAACCCCTCCAAGAAAACGGGTATGACTGTGGTGTATTTACATGCCAATTCTTGCAAGGCTTGTCACGAGGTGACGAGGTTGTGCGATTTACCCAACAAGACATGCATTTCCTGCGGCGTCGGATGATCTGGGAGATCGGGAATGCCACACTACGGGACGACCCTTGACAGGGGGGTCAAGAGGTTCGGTGATAGTTGTTTATTGCGCTGTATATCTTATGGTAGACCTTGTAGCATCAGTACTATTATAATAATGAATTGTTGCGATATATACTTTGGAGGTGTACAGCGTCATCGCCGAAACCACCAGACAACAACGAAGAACCAGAAAACAATGATTAGAAAGACGATATACCACAGCCATCGGCACCCCTGTCGTTCTGCCATGTTGTTCATCCTTCGCATTGTCCCCGCGAGCACTCCAGAAGTTTCAGAAAATGCGTCGTTCTGAGGAAGTTGATTTAGCATCCGCTTCTTGAAGGCACTAACGACTGAAGATACCATTTGACTGAGCTGTTTTGTGGATTCTCGTACTTCATTACCGATTCCGATGGTGATCTGTTCAAAACTTCGTTGGAATGTACGCAAGGGCATGATACTTGTAACCCACATCCTTCAGTAGCTTGACTTTGGCACTCAGGCCCTCTAGGGCCTCATCATTCTGGCCTTCGAGGTCATCTGCGAAACGGTGTGTGCCGTTTGGCTGGGCATACGGATCGTTGAAGGGCGAAGAACGGCCAGAAGCAGGGGGAGTGATACCCAGCAGGGAGGATCGGTCGCGGAGGGAAGCAGTTGGTCGTAGACTGGGGACGCGTTTCAGAAGGGAGTCCGACTATCCACAAGATATGGGGAGTTACCGTTGGGACATTGATGAAAGCCAGCTGGAGAGACGTTGTCAACCTGGGCTTCGCATTGGACGAGGTGGGGTAGTTGCACCAACCAACAGGCGACACGTTGAGTAAGCGAGTACAACGGGCTCTTTCGCCCACTTTCCGTCTAATGATACATCTATTGCAATTGAATAGTAACTAACTACGGAGGCAAAAATGACAGTCGAGCTGTACCTGGTTCAACAAGGTACCACGTCGCTAGGATGCAGTATGTAAAATGCAAGCGATTTTATGGCAGAAAATAAGGTATATCAAAATTGCAGCTGGGCAGAAGAAGTTCCGTGAGGTAAATGCGCAGTAGACGTCCATTGGCTCTTCGCATATAAATCGATACAAATGGGATCCGTGAAACGTCGTTGTCGGTTTAGCTGATACTCATGCGATTGAGATTGGTACTCGCTACTCGACGGTGGGATTGTGAGGCGAATCGACCATGTTGCGTTGCATTCTTCCTTTCCACTGTTTTTTTTTGTCCACGTAAGGGGCGGTCTTAAATGAGGCAAATAACAACATGACCTACATGCGCTCTTGAGGCCACGACCGAAGTTTCTCATGATGATGATGGAGAATACGAATGTTATCAACAAAAGAATGATAGCGATGATCGCTATGAGCGGTCAACGAGGGACTGAGAGCCTATAAAGGGTGCACCCACAAAAGACAGTAAGCGACTTCCAGACCAACTTGAATTGCTCCGTGTCTTTATAAAGCAAGACCTTGATAAGCTATGAAATATTCAGCCGAGGAGGGAAAAAAATAGAATTAGACAAACCTTGTAGATGAAGTAAACCATGGCCCCAACGCATCCCGACATGAACGTGGCCATCATCCACTTATTCTCGTGCCTTGCCGCTAGATGTCCTTCCACGAGGAGAACGATGGAAAGTGGAAGGGCAGCACACGTAACATAATACTCCCAGTCTGTTTTCTGCAGCACAAGCCAGATGAACTGAACAGAGAAGCCAACCCAGAAGAAGACATCAAACTTGACGAGACATTCGTAAATTTGATAGTTGGCATACATCTTCTTAATCCTCCGATCAGCACCCAAGAACTTGTAGACTTTCCAGCCAAATTCATGATAGATCTTCCAGCCAAGGCCGATGTAGGCGATCTCTGTGACAGATATGACCACAGGAATGGTAGTGGTCAGGACATCGATCGGTATTGTCGCAGATCCCTGTACGCCGTCGGAAAGCGCCTCCTGGACCTCCCCAATTTGTATTACGGCGTAAACCAAAAAGAGGGCATTAAAGGCTCTAGGAGGACATGTCAACGCGATGAACGTGTTAGAATGAACACGACTGACGTTAAGCAGAGAAATTGAAGAGTATTCCGAGCATGAATAGCATCTATGGCCATGACGAGCTGAAATACACTGTGTCCATGCTGGCATCAATATTCAAGTTGGAGCAAAGCCGGAGACGTACTGGGCAAGAGCGAAAATACTGAGGTACACGGGCATTTTGTGGGATGTTATTTCGTTGGGATCCCCCTGAGAGCTACGCGCGCGCAGCCGGAACAACAGTTCTCCTTCAATTGCCAAGTCGATTGTTGTTTCGATGAGGACTGTGAGGAAGAACAGTCGACATGCAAGAGATTCGGGTAGAAGCTAGTAAATATTAAAAGGTTAGAGAAAAGCCAGGGGCGACCGCAAAAGATAAAACCTTTTCCCAAAGACGCCGAGAATCGACCTCTTTTGTTGGAGGTAGGGGCGGATACGATACATGGGAGGGTTCGTATGTGTCATCTGACTGCTTGGAAGGCGTGCTTTTGTGGATGGGATGAGAGGGTGCATGGCGTTGACCGTTTATTGGGGTTTCAACTGAGAATGTCTGGTGACGGGCGTTGGGGGTAAAAGATACAGCGTGTTCGTCGATGAGATCGTCATACGAGGCCTTGTATTCTTCCGGCATTGTTTGAAGCGACAGTTGGGACTGGGATGGATGGGAAATGTATGGAGACATGAGAAACGACTGTGGGGTTCACGTTCGACGGTGGTGGTGGCAACGTCAAAGCCGTTGCAAGAGATGTCTTGCTTGTTTGGCCAACACAAACAACAATCTGTACGTTGAAAACTACACTACAAGTCTACCTACAGCAGCCTCAGCTTCCCAGTCACTTGGTTCACCAGTCGTCCTGGTCCTGCAATCAGTCTTGTCATTAGTCTCCTCCAAATGATGTCCCAATTATTTACCAGCAATTCCCAGCACCGTCCTTGACCCTGCCACAATCTGTGTTCTCCCCCTGCCGCAGACACTGTCATAAAAGAAGGTCATTCGATGAATATCACACCTACGCATCTTGTATTGAGCGAGCACACAGGCTGAGGCTCCTCGCCTGCGCTTGCAACAGCAACAGCTCTTCTTCGTCCTTGCACCGAAGCGCTACTTTAGTCTGTCTGGAAATGTCAACCTGACATTGCCGCTTAATAGTCATACTAGGTTACCCTGTTCGTTCCCATTGCTTTAGCAACTGTCTGGGGGGTCGGTGCGGAAAGAGGAGGAAAGTAGCTGATCACGCACTGTCGGATTAGACGACAATAAGCTCTTGTAGCATGCCAAAGTCGCATGTCTGGATTCATGTCAGGCTCGAAAACGCTTTATCGGATAATTGCTCACGAGCATCTGGGAGGAGTGTGAGTCAAGCAACGGGCAGAAGAGTCTAAGCTTACTGGGCAGCAATTTTTCCAGAAGTCATTCCAAGGTCAGTTCGAACCACAAGAACCTACTCGATGTAGGACCATAAACGTGTACGAACAGGGGATGTGTAGTACTGACCAATTTGCATTCGTCCGTTTTTTCTATTTGAAGGGATGAAATCCCTTCATCGCAAGCGGAATCATCGCTAGTCTCAGAATCGCTGCCTGAACCACTGTGGCCGGTTTTCGTCGTTATAAACTCGGTTGGGGATGGTGGTGCATGTCTCGCCGACTGGATGCCTGCACAAAACCCAACAAGGAGGGAAACAGCGGTCAAGATAGCATACGCAGTGACTGGACGTTTGATTCATCAACGACAGCCGTTCATCTGCGATAATAAAATACCTTGCCTTGATTCATGATAATTGGAATGTAAGGTGGAGTGCTAAATATAGAATATAACACCAGTATGTATACAGAAGACATTGAATGTATATGGAGACAAGTAATCATGAGGTGTCTGTGTCAGTCGAAGAACCTGTCTCGTCTCCTTCAACATCTGTGGTCAAGCGGTAAACGAAAGGTACTGCTTGCTCAGTAAAATAACACACCAAGAGTGTAATCTGGAACATGAACTGAGAGCGGTCGGGGAGGGCTTGGCCTCGGTGGCGCAATGCCACCAGCTTTTGATTTGCCGTTACCATTGGACCTGGTCGCAAGCGTTGGGCTCTGGGAAAGTGAGAAAGAGGATCCCGACGTCATGACAGAGGCATCTGGTGAGGAATCGCGAGGCGTTTCAGACTCTGAGCGTCCTCCGATGAATGAGGCTGTGGAAGTGTCTCTGAGTTTTGAAGGCACTTTGGATTGCGGTGTTGGTGGTGGATAGTGATTCTACATAGCTGCAAAGTTATCAATGAATACAGAGCCTCATGTAGCGCACGTACATTGCTTCGCAGACCAGATATGTCATGAGTACTCTTGAGCTTAGAAAGAGGTGAGCCTGCATCGCCTCAGTACACAAAAGTGAGTAAGAGAGAACAAAAGCATACCAGATGTTCTTTGTTTTTTCTGTTTTTTTCCAGGCGAAACCTGAGGTGAGACCGGCTGCTCTGAACCATCAGCTAATGCATTAAACAATGTGCCGCTTCTACATACTCGTTTGCGCTTCAGATTATATTCACCCTCGTCTGTGAATCAGAGATGAGGGCCTCATCAAGAAAACATCTTGAACAGAGGTACTCCCACCAGCATGTTTGCCTATAGCCTTCACCTTGCCTTTCTTTGGACTCTCTTCTGAAATATTGCCCATGTCAGAAGCTGGAGAGACCGATCTCCCGGCCTCTAGCGGAAGCCTAGCGGAAGCCATCAATTCAACATGATGGAAAGTCCGTCGCATGATACCACATACTTTGCCTTTGCATTACCTCTTGCCGCCCCACGGCGAGCAGAGGCGAGACCCATGCATGAACTGAGATGCGGGGCGTAACGGCTAGAAGCAATCTTCATAACCCGAAAATCAGGATTGCAATGACCAGTGACAGGGGCAACGCACTTGTCGAGAGCAATTGACGCATTCAAGGTACAGGTGTCCATCCTTGACACTCGTCGGCGTATTTGATCCCGTCGCTGAGGATCCATTGCTCACTTTGACCTCGATATTCAAGGCTGTGACGGGCGAGCCCGGACGGGATGGAGATGTGGTGATCTGAATGGCCGAAGTGGAAGGCACTGGCGCATGAACTGGATAGAAGAACTCAATATCACCGAGGTGGCTAAATCTACCCAGGCCTACTTGAGCCACAACTACGAGTTGGTGAGTGTAAGCGCCAGAATCGGCTGAAGAGATTCCATGATACGGACCATGTATGACATACGCGACAAACCCCCCGACTTCGAGCTACTTCGTGACGGGATTGCAATGTAGCATCCATGACGAGGTCGTTCAGCATGGCTGAGAAGATCTGTGCCGTCTGAAGAAATGTTGAGATGTTGGTCGCTGTAGAAGACAACATATATCACCAAAGTAGACAGCACTTCCTCGCGCTCAGACTTTGGCATCCTGAGGGAGAAGTATATAGCCACCCTGGGAATTCCATAAAAATTTCAATGCAAAAAAGACATAAATGCTCGTCTAATATTAATGAGGGATGGTCGAGTAACTCGTAAGGTCATAAGTAGAAGCGAGATACTGTTTTTCTAGTAATCAGACCTCGTCAAACGCGATATGGTGAACACTCCAATTATAACAGCCGCCAAAGCGCCGATACTCGCAGGCAGGAGAAGATCTTTAGGAATCCCAAATACATCCTCTTGAGGTGGTATAGGCCCAGGTGGGGGCGGGTGATATGCAGGGGCTTCGGGAATGACATTGGCCTCGGCTTTTTCTACCTCTTTCATTTCTTTCTGAGAAGCAGCCGTGGTTTCAGCAGCTTTGGCTTCGCTTTTATCCGCACCAGCCTCCCCCCAGCCTTTTCCGCCTTGAATAAACAGCACGACACGATCTGTTCCAGCCTTTCTGGCAATCTTGACAGCATCCGAGACATCGTTGTCAGATGTAACAAGGACTGTATCGCCATCTGCATCGGTATAAGAAAGATGGAAATCGATGGGATCAGGACGAATGTCGTGGTCATTCATCGATTGCCATTCGGTGAAGAAAGGATCTGTTGCTAGTTTTCCGGCAACAATCTCGCGCAGGTGCTCGATGTCGTCATGGCGGGCCTGGAATCTATGTGTCCTACCGCTCGGCGTACGGAATTTGAAAACATAAGTGCCATCATCAACTGGGAGAGGACTAGTGATGGATGCAGCCATGCCTTTCTGCCGAGAGTATCCTTCCAGAACGGAGGCATGATCATCATCAATAACTGATGCTGAATCATTAGGATGCACTTCAGAATGAGGTGATTGTTGCAGGTGGGACAACTCGTGTAATGATGGGAACGGGCGTATTTCCGGCGCCCCATGGGATCCTGACATTATGGACTCGGTATCTTCGTTTCCGATGGAGTCGAAGAAACGACCCCACATTGGTCCCCCCTCTCTCTCAGATGCAAGACCGTCGCCGCTTACTGCGTTCATCTGGGAAGGTGAGTTCAGTCAAGTTCTGGGACAGGAATAGTATCCCTGACCTGCTCCAATGTAGCATACGTCAAAGTGAGGACATCAATGATAGCGACCAAACGACCATCATCCTCGATGACAGGGATATTAAGGTAGTGACCATCTGGACGTGAATTCAACACAAAGCATTGTAGGAGGCGGCTATCATCAACTCACTATGCATCTTCTTAAGAGCGTCGTGAATAGTCATTGTAGGAGGAGCAGTGTCAGGATGTGGCGTCATGACCCTCACAACGCTGCATCTTCCTGCATCCAACCCAGCTGCAATGACACGTAACACGATGTCCTTACTGGTGAAAATGCCAGCAATTCGATTGGGGCCGGCTATTCCGGGCGCGGTTGGATTGATCGCTTCCATAACACAGACAGCTGTCGTGCGTCTCTCCTTCATAAGCTTCGCAACTTCACGGACGGTGGTCCTCGGGCCAACAGTGGCAGGCTGAGTGCGCGACTCCATGACGGTAGTCAGGTCCGGCAAAGCGGTCTTCTCCCTTAGCTTCTCCGCCCACGCAAGCATAGCTGCCGCTTGTGGGTTCGAGCCCACGGAACCCAGTTCCGACTGCACGCCAGCCATTGCAGTGAAGAGTTGTTCAGACGCTGTCGAACTGCGTTCGACTTTGCCAAGGGCTTCGTGAAAAACTTTTGTGATATCCAGAAGACCGACGACATTGCCGTCTTCATTGCAGACAGGCTGCGGGATGAATGATCATTCCGTAAGAATAATTCAGCAGAAAGAGGATATCTCATACTAGATGCCTGAAATGCCTCGTGACCATCAATTGCAGGGCCTCAGTCGCACTTGTTGTGTCACGAGTGACCATGGGATTTCGGGTCATTATCTGGTGAACCTGGGTGAGGTGCGGATCCAGTCCTTCCGCCGTGACCTGTGCAAGGTTATCGACTTTGGTGAATGGCATGTATGATACTTACTCGATAGGCCAAGTCCTTGGCAGTAAAGATACCACTTAACCCTTCCTCATCGTCAACGACGAGGACGCAGTCCGTTCGTTTAGCGGCACATAGCTGACTGGCTTCCGAAACGGTTATGTTCTCGGGAACCGTCAAGGCAGGCGAAGGTTTTAGGGCTGCAACTGTCCCCTTGGCTGCGGGAGGCTTTCCTCTTTTTCCACCTCGATGGTTCTGGGTGGTCGACACCGTTCGTTTACGCGCCAATTCGGACTCGATCTTTTTCCTGATTGCCTGTAAAAAAGGTGTGTGTGTGTGTATGTGGGTGTGAAGTCAGCGGCGGTGTCATGACACACCGACCTCGTCGCGCTTGGACTGCTTTTTCCGTGTTTCTGAAGCGGAACCGCTGTAGGACAAGGAAGACATGCTCACAGAGTTTGAACGGGGAGTGTGTCGGGGAAGCGGGGAAGCGGATCTGTCGGGGGGGACGGGGGAGGTGGC
Source organism: Entoloma clypeatum (assembly GCA_963565915.1). Lineage (NCBI taxonomy): Eukaryota > Fungi > Basidiomycota > Agaricomycetes > Agaricales > Entolomataceae > Entoloma > Entoloma clypeatum. The sequence goes on from OY751493.1 coordinate 2,354,087, forward strand.
TGAGTTGCGGAGAGTTGAGGGAGAGGTGGAAGGAACGGGTATGCGGGACATGGGTGTTCTCTCCAAGAGAACTACACTCGCCCATCAGACTTTGATCAAATTGGCACATGTTTACATTTAGTGGCAAACACTCTCACTCTACATATCCCCCCTCATCTTCAACGCCTTGGCGCAGTGCCAGCCCCAGCAGCGTTGGCAGTCAAGTTACTTCCAACCCATCTCTCCGTCACCATTTGGACCTTTTCCCACACCTGCACCAGTATAGGAGGATTTCCCGGTTTGCGAACAAACTTGTCGACACGTTGCGTGGTGGTCGCAAAAGCTTCGCGGGTGAATGCGGATTGGTAGTAACGCTGACGCAGGAAGTGGCCATAGATCAACGGGGATAATAGCGCGTTTTGGAAGGTGACCGCTCCAAGAATGACTCGGGCGAAGATGATGAGTTCGGTGTATGCCACTACTTTCATTGCACTGTCATAATTAGCTGTACCGAATGAATTTAGCTCCTGTTGCATGGTAAAATGTGACACAAGGCAGAATAACCTTTGACCCATGCTTGCAACTTCCTGGCCAAAGGGTGGGGTTGTGGGGCCGCTCCAGGAGTCGCAGGGGGGCCAGGGGGGAGGAACTGCGGCATCAGGGTGGTGCGAGTGAACGTAAGAGCGTGGAAGAGAGAGAAGATAGCATAAGGAAGGAGCGCGACTGCAGCAGATCGACGACGTGTAAGACGGAGCGTGCACACGAGGTTTCTTCCTACCACGCACCTGTGATAGGCTTCGATGACCACCAGAAGAGGGCAAGAAAGAAGTATTGAACGTTCTGAGAGGGAAAGGTAATTTGTTTGCATGTTTGGGAGGTAATAGAATGGCCTACCTCATCAAGTAGAGCTCGCTTGATATAGGCGGCATTGGGTTGAGGAGTCTGTGCGTGACAGTGAGAATGAAGAATTGGTCATTGGCTCAGTTCCACATACCCCAAGAGATTTTCTGAGATGAAGGGAACATCAGCGCCACGAGGACAAAAAAAGAGGATGTTGAAACTGACTGGCAAACAATAGCGTAACTGATGAGGGCGCCAGTAAAGCTGGCTACGATGTGGATTAAAGAAGACTAAGTGTATGAAACAACCGGAGAACAGACCTTTATACCACCAAGCTGAAACGCTCTTGAAGGTAATCCAAGCCACAAAGTGACGCAAGGCAGCGATTAACAGGAGGAAATGACCCGAGGCCCAGAGATAATGCTTTAGAAAGATGGGGGGTGAGTTGCACAGACCAAGTGTTGGGCGGTGAGCAACTTATACCTGAGTAGTCGCCATGAGGGTAGAGTGCAAGTCGAGGGTGCACGTGTTTCAAACCGAACATATCAAAGTATTATTTATTGATTTAAAAAAAAATGATATATTTATTCAAATCACCGACTCCATTGCTCACCACCACCGTCGTCCTTCTTCCGATACACCTCCCTGACCACCTTTTTCCGTCCATTCGTCTCAATTCGCCGTGCCTTGCTCCGCCCAACCTGCCTCCGCATCCTTGTCTCCTGCTCTTCATCGACAACCCCTTCCTCACCAACCCCTGGGTCCCCTTCTTCTTCGGCTCCATCGTTTCTTGGTCGTTTTCTACTGCTTTTCGGTGTCGTGCTCTGTCCACCGCCCATGTTCACGTTGACCCGCGGAGGCACCGCAAACCCAAATGCCTTGCCGACTTTCGCAAGGTCAAGTGCATTCACGTCGAAGATTTTCTTCAATGAATACGATGCATATGCTTGAAGATATGACCTGAACCCATCTTTGGCAGACTGGTGTAGAAAAAAGTTTTTCTGGAGTAGTTTCTCCAACTACGTGCCGGGTTAGTCCTAGGAATCATTGTATACGATTATCAAATACCTGGCTTTGGACATTCGAGATCCGATCTGCAGGGAAGCTGTATTCGTTCAACGGAACTCTTGCTTGTTTCAAATATCGCAGGAAACCAAGTTCGCTCTCCAGAAGAAAGAGAAGGCTCTTCCCAACCTTTCCCGCGCGTGCTGTTCGTCCCACACGATGGATATAATCCCTCGGGTCGTCTGGAGGGTCATATTGCACAATCCAATCCACTCGTGGAATATCTAACCCACGAGCAGCTACGTCAGTGCAGAGAAGGATGCCAGACTTGGCGTTAATGAATTCGAAAAAAGTATTCGTGCGCTTCTGCTGCTTCTGCTTCCCCTGAATACGGGATGGTCAGTTGGGCTATGAAAATGAGGAATGACACACATGAAGATCCAATACGGGAACATCGATGTAATTCAAGAGTTCGCCGTGGTACTTGACAGAGTTACAGCTTGAGAAAAAGACAATGACTTTCTTCTTCAGGTTCTTTTTGAGGAACGTAAAAAGTAGAAGAAAACGGCGGTCAGATGGGCAAACGACGTAGCCCTGCGAAAGTGTAGAAACGGTACTGGTCGCTTCCTCTTTATCAACATCCACATGAACTGGTCCTGGTCGAAGAGATATGCGTGCAAGATCAGCCACTTTGGTGGTTTGTGTTGCGGAAAACAGCATGGATTGTCGATTTTCTGCAGGATTCGCATGAGAAACAAAACAAAGTGCGTTGGGGCTCCTCAGACCATTCGGTAATATTTTGATTATTTGTCTCATTTCCTCCTCGAACCCAACTTCCAGTATTCGATCCGCCTCGTCAATGACGAGTGCTTTCAGGTTCCGGAATACAAACCCTTTTGTATCCTTTCTCGAAAGACAGGAATATGTTGAAAATGATCTGCGCATAGATCCAATGGAAGTTGACGTACCCTGAGGTGGTCCAACAGACGTCCGGGGGTTGCTACAAGGAGGTTGACGCCTTTCACGAGTTTATCTGCTTCCGCCCTGCGATTTGCTCCACCCATCACTATTCCAAAAGTTTGGGAGTGGTGGGCCATCAAGTCCTTTGCGACACCAAAGATTTGCAAAGCCAACTCTCGGGTTGGAGTGACGATAATGATGCCAGTGCCTAAGAAAGCATTAGGGAACTGAGGGAACAACGATGGGGAAAACATACCGTTCAGAGGTTTGAACTTGAGCCTGTGAAGTAGTTCTACTGCGGGTGTAAGAAAAGCAAGTGTTTTTCCGGACCCAGTCCGAGCAGAACCGAGGACGTCCTTTCCAGCAAGAAGCAAAGGGATCGACTTAGCCTGAACGGGAGTCATCGTGGTAAGGCCCATATCTACGAGGCCTCGTCTTGTTTGTTCAGAGAGATCCAGCGTCGAGAATGGCTCTCGTTTTTCGTCAGAGCCCATGGATGTTGGGGCATCTTCGGGAGTCGTCATATTATCGTGCAGCTGGTCTAAAAAATCAATGTGGTGGCTTATGTAACGTGCCACCACCTCCCTCTAGTCTGCACTATATATTGGCAGACACTTCTCAGAGAAGTCTAGGCTTGCGATACCCACGATCACCCGTCAAGGACAATGAGGAGGAGGAGGAGAAAGCGAGAGCGAAGGGGAGAAGGAAACCGCAGACGGGGACCTCGCCGAGATACAAGCAGGTATCATGGAGCAATGTAAACTCGTATGTTCTTTATATATAATGGTATCGTCTGGTTCTTATTCAGTTCCTCAACTTCCCATGTCTACTGATACATGTTGCTAGCTAGTGGATACAAGGTGGATGTGCGTGTGTATGCTACCTGTGCTACTAAGATACCTCATCAACGCCGCCACAATTGTCCGCCGCCTTGACTGGAACCACTTGATGCAGTACCGCCGTCGCCCGCGTTATCTTGCAATGCGCACATTCAGGGATTGTCTCACAGTACGAAACATGCACTCACTGGAGAGGATATTGATAAGGCCCCCAACGCCATTAACAGACCCACCAGCGGCGTGGCCCCCGTTCCCGCTGTACGCATTTCCACTGTTATGGTCCTTCGGCGAATAGCCATTGGATCGCGATCTGCCGCCGAGCGCATCTCCCGAACCAGCGTCTCCCCCGTCTCCTCCGTTGTCTGTTGTAGCCGTGATACAGTAAGCATGTTGTCAGACAGAGCACCATGGTGTCGACAAACTGGACAAGATATTGAGAACTGAGAAACCAAGGAGATCGCTATGGCCATGCGACGCATCGCCAATCACAGAGCCGCCGGATGCTTGTCCCCCTGCACCGCCGTAGGCGTTATTGTTATTGTCGCGGTAATCCTGTAGAGGGATGGCGAGAGCGTGGATGGCGAAGAGGACGAATGAGAAGATGAGACGCATGATGAAGAATAGAAATGTTGGGGTGGGTAGGCTGTTTGGGTGGTGGTCGATACGAGAGGAAAAGGGCAGTCGGTGAGTACCATGCTTTATAGGCGGGTGGTTGTTGTGGGGTGTTTGGCGGAGACGCGTCGCGCGTCCGTCATATGATCTCGCAGGTGGAACATTTCAAGTCTGGCCATGGCTGGTTTCTATCGACACTCCTTCGAAACCCACCCGCACCTCACTCTCGCACTTATCGGCGCCTCGCTCAACGCCCTCGGCGATGTCCTTGCCCAGTCTGCGGAAAACGCAGTAGGTGCCTTCGCTGGTGCAGACCCAGACACCTGACCTCACCGGACAGCTGGCGGCCACAAATCACGACAACCGTTCTCGATACGATGTCTCTCGAACTCTCCGTTTTTTTCTTTTCGGTTTCACCATTAGTGCGCACCTGCCCCATTCCAACGCTGTGCTCACTTCCCTTCTCTCTCCAAGGTCCATTCTTAGGGCGCTGGAACAGTGCTCTTGAGCGCTGGTTCCCGCTGCGACCATTTTCAAGCCCCCAAAATATCAGTTTTCAGGCATTGTACAAGAGAGTTGCCTGCGATCAGCTCTTGATGTGAGCGCTTTCGGGATATTCTTTGTTTCGTCTTGACTGACTTGTCCCCAGAGCTCCTACAGGGGTACGTTGTGCCAGATCAAAATCACAAATCCGATCCGCGACTAAGAGGCTAGCTTGCTGTTTTCTTCGGCTCCATGGGCGTTATGGAGCATAGAAACCTTGGCCAGATCAAGGCGAAATACACTGACCTATACATGCCCGCTCTGTTGACAAACTGGAAAGTATGGCCACTTGCCCAGGTCAGACCCCTTTCTATGTCCTCGTCGTTTTCCGACTGCAGTTACCACTGCCAGCTCATAAATTTCCGGCACATGCCCCTCCCTTATCGTGTACCCTTCCAATCCGCCTGTGGTATATTTTGGACCCTCTATTTGTCTCTCATGAATGCGAGGTATCTCGGGACTTCCTTCGCCTGCAACTGTTCTGATCGTCATTTAGGGAGGGTAGATTGCAGGACACGGAGGCGTCTTTTGTGGCAGTCGAGCGCAATTGAAAACTTTCAAGTCACGGCTTCTGTCATGATATCGTTTCACTCACATTCTGATAATATCTTTTATCTCGTATCAGTTAGATCTTATATAGACACGCAATGATAATCAGTCAGGTTGCGCCATATTTATGTCTGAAATAAGCAGGTGGTAATTCAGAGAGTACATCCACCAATGGTCGTTCTACCACAACCAACTCCCCTTCATCCAAAAAGCCGACAAGGAGAATCGGACGATAATGGGTAATCATTTTGAAGTCATTGATGTTGTCATCGTCTTTTCCAGGAGGTGTATCCAGGAGTTTTACACTCTCCCTGCCCCGCTTCCGGTTAGATCCAGTGATTGTAGCATTCTTTAATGGTAATTTGCAAATCCAAGTCGAGCTCCAAAATACGGCACATACAGGGGCTTCACCAGCGGTCGGTGAAATGTCGGCCGATCTGAATGCAACACCAAGGACGGGGTCATGTGAATGCCTAAATCGTCGTGGGAGGTTATTGCAGATCTCCTTGCCCCACGCTGGAAATTGCTGGGATTCGACATCATATATCTGGAGAGAATTATCGGGGAAAGCCACAACAAGGATGTTCGGGCGGTTAACATCAAAAGAAAGGACATGCACTGGTTTGGAGAAAGATGGAAGAACACTATGATGCTATAACCGATTACGTTGAGAAGACGGGCTTGGAGATGGTAATGTAGAACGCAACTTACCTGTATGGAGTCAAGGTTAAAGATATGCGTCCGAGCACAATCATCTGATGTTGCCAACCATTGACCATCGGAACTGATGGCAATCTGGATGACATTGGCAATGGAGGGCTTGATGTCGCCCTCATTTTCATAACCCACACGATGAGGTTCCACGGTCGCATCTTGCATTACCAGGTCATCGCCGCCGCTTGCGGGTCCTTTTCTGACGCTGTCACGGCTCCTCGAATCTTTGAGGCGGTGATGGTCAAACCTTCGCAGAACGCGAGGCATATCGCCTGTGAGGTCGATAACAAGAATATGAGACGACATGGAAGTAGACATCACTAATTTCGAGTTATCTGGGGCAAATTGAAAGGCTAGACCTCCTGTAGAGCTCGAACCACAGTGGGCTCGCAGTAAGGAAGGAAGGTCCCTTATCCTGCAAGGAGTGAGACGTCCTTTTGTCTGCGTTTGCGCGAGTCAATCCGTTAGCTGTAACATTGGCACAAGAACCACTCACGTCGGCCGTGAGTTTGAAGAGTTTCGTTTCATACATGTCCGAAGCAACCAGCCATCGTCCGTCATCAGAGATCGCACTTGCGACAAGGTTTGTATGCACATTGAGGTTCATGTCCAAGACCTTTTCCCACCCACCAGCGTTTATGTGGGTATCAAGTGAAGCGCAATCCTCTTCTTTCGCACGGGGTCTCGTCAAGATTCGCCATATACTTAAACCAGAATTTCGCATACACGTTACAAGTCTTGCCTTTCGAGCTAACTTGATTGCAGAAGACGAAGAAGCTCCGGAGTTATATGCTAACCTTCGATGATATGAATCTTCGAAGGTACAATCGCTGCTTGTTGACAATGGATTGATGGCTTTGAAAATCGTCGTGGAAGGCAGCGCGACTGGAGTCACGACGACTGACATATCAAGACCTCCGGATGCAAGCACTGGCGCCACATCCAAGGGGAATATTCGATGATGGGGCGAAGGAAGAGGAGTGTAAGGAGGCCACGTAGCCAACGCTCGTACATCATGGGAATGCATTCTCCGTGAACACGATTGAATCCATCGGTTGGATGGGTGTTTAACAGATCTGGTCGTCTGTTCTGCACTGCTCGACTTGATTGATGAGAACTGGGTTATCTTCTGGTCCACGCCTGAGGTAAAGATTGAGTTTCCCTCCTTGATATCTCATCAGTAATGAGTATACCGGCAAAAAAAGGTGAAGGAAACGTACAGGCCCAATGGTTAAACATAAGACATCCGCTCCGTGCCCTTGAAAGCTCTGTAATTGCGTGCCTGTCCGTGCATCCCAGAATTTTATAATGCCCAATGAGTCCCCTGAGACAATCGTCCCGTCCCTATTGTTCCATTCAGCAGAGGTGGTCAAAGATCAGACAGGACTGACCCAAGGACGCCAATCGTCCACACGAGAGTTCGCTCTCCTCGAATCTTGTCTGTACCCATCCTGTCGAGAATTTGGCCGCTCGGAACGTCCCATTTTCGGATGCTGCTATCTGAACAGCCTGTCACTAACCATGCATCGCTCCATTTATCTATATCGTCATCTTTGTCGTCCTCACTACCACTCGCAACTTTACCCGCACGTTTGGGAATGGGAGGGCCCCAAGCAATGCTTAAGAGTCGACCTTTCACGCGATCGAAACGGCGATGATGGGTCAAGGTGTCGTTGGAGACAGAGAGCAAGCGCACAGTGCCGTCTTCGCAACCGAGGGCGAGTAACGTAGAGGCAGGATTTACAGCCATGCACCAGATAGAACCCCCTTGCGAGTTTATTGTTCTCTGCCAATTGTCAGGTCTGTGCAGACTATACAGAGCAAAAATTGACTTACTCGAACGTGACCAAGATGCGTATTCCACTCAAGCAAGTCGCTGCCCCCACCAGAGCTGAATAAACGCAAATCGGAAGACGAGGGAACATCATCCGCGTCCAAGTCGTCGGGATAGCGTATTACATATGTGATAGAGTCTACCTTTGAAGGATGAGGGCCTGATAAAGTCTCGATGCCGTCTCTCAATCTCGCGCCGCACAACAAACAGTTTGACGTACTTTTCTGATGACCCACGCCTGTGAAGACTGGCGCTCACGTCCGTCCCCTGTCCATTCGCAAAGGTCAATGTCCCCGTTGGCGTGACCGACGGCCAGAGTCCCAAACTTCACGGATGGTTTTGCAGCAACTAATTTCTTGCGGTCGGTCCGGAGTGATGGAAGAGGCAATGGAGGAAATGAAATGCAAGTGATGGCAGAGGGTCTGTAGTCGACGAAACGACAGCGATGAACAGTGAGCGTCGTTGCTTCCGCCATCGCGAAGGATGAGACCGTAACTTTTTCTTTTTTCTTTGTGAGAGAGGTCACGTGGTACTACACTTATAAGTTATGATGCACGTTTTGCCTGGATATTTGAACTTTTAACCACCATGTCATTCCTTGGACGAGGACCCGGAAATGCCTCAGGTGGAGGCATCAATGTCGATAAAATAGACATGGCTATCACAGAGTGCGTCCGGCTTATTGCGTTCCTGTCGATTCTACTTATCTCGAGCAGGTTGGATACCATTACAGACTTTTTCAATCGCATGGTTTCGTCAGTGTCTCCCTCGAACATACACCGCCTTGTATTCATGAATTTAGAGCAGGTCGTGCCATAGTAAATGCATCAGCGGCCGATATGCAGAAGCAGAACTCAACAAGGGCGAAAGCATATGCATTGACCGTTGCGTTGCCAAGTTCACAGAGGTGCAGAAGAAAGTCGGAGAAAAGTTGCAGAGTCAGAGCGCTGCCAACAAAGCCAGTGTTCCAGGTTCATTCGGGTCAATATGAGATTGAGATTTTGGCGAAGGACTCCTACTATCGTAATAATATTCTTCCAGCCAATGGCTGACATCCAGAGAGAGGAACGCGCAGCAAAACTACGCCTGAACGGCTGGGCAACCGACTCGCAGGTACTACTTTGCGATACCAGGGAAGCATTGCTCTATTGTCTTGTTGTGCCTCTTGTCGGCATGTTCAGTGAGGCTGGTTTGGGACAGATCCTTGTTAACAATCAACAGACGAACTTGGTTCATAACGCACGCAGGGGCACGTGTTGTGATCAACTGGAGCAGAGTTGGTGAGTGGAAAATGTTCTGAAACATGTGTAGACTCGAGCGCTCACGAATGGCTGTTTGCAATCACTACAGACAATTGATTTCGCAGCATCGTTCACTTTTGACTGACTTTTTGCGCCTTTGAGGCCCTTGTCAGCGTTGCGCTCCCGCTTTTGTTGTGCTTTGGCACCCTATAAAACGGCGTGGATACGAGATGGTAAAGATGGGGGGCATGAACGTACGTTTCCCATGTGAGTTTGCGAAGGTCGAAGGTCCAATATACAGTACTTGCTATGTATGTAGTTAGGTAAGCGGAAGTGGTCTTGTGATCTGAAGTTTGAAGCCACACGCGAAGCTGGGTGTTTGGAATGCCTTAGGGTTTTGCGTTTCATTCAAGGATTCTACATATTTATTGTCGAGCACCGACTCTATTCCGAATGATGGATCTCCCAAATGTGCCTCCGCGCTGATGTTCAGATTGCCACACAGCTACAGCTCATACAAAGAGGATCGGAGCACCCAATTACCCGCCGAGCCTATGAAACAGTGTCCAGACAAGTATGTGAAGATACCCTTAAAAGTGATGGATATGAAAATCACTTGATGCATCAGAGAGATATGATATTTCTGCTTCATCTTCGACGATGAAGCTACCAATATGGTACTCATCAGGTTCATCTCTGACATGCGGTGAACTGGAGGCGTGTGCTCGCGAAGGCATTTTGGGGCCAATTCCGAACGCTCCGCGCCTGATGGGGCGATTTGCAAAGACAGGAGCACGCATACCGATGGGAGCTTGAGTGAACAAGCTCTGGCGGTAAGCTAAAGTCTGGTCATAAGAAGGCGAAGCCTGTGTCTCTGCCAATTCCTCCAAGAACCTCCGGTCGGACTCATCTTCTACATCACCTTCCGAGTGGGACGATCCTTCACTGAGTTCATCCCCTGAATGGATAGCAGCGAGATCAAGGAGTGAATTTGAATGCATGGGTCTTGACCAACGCTGGTGCAGACGTTTACGTGGTGGTTGCGAGACCTCAACATTCGGAGATTCAATATGAGAACGCCTTCGCTTAGGTATCGATCGCACAGGGAACGAGGCTTCTGGCAAGTCTTCGCTTTCGACAGAGAAGGATGGCTGGTGGCGGATAGGTTGTGGAATATCGTCTTTATTGCGTTTCCGATGACGCGAAGGGGTTGAGTTTTCACCAGGTTCAATGGACCTATCTGCGTCGACTGTTCGTGGCCTATCGTACGGAGTCCCCATTGTTGGAAGACACTGCAAGCTGGTCCAACCGGAAGACGAATTGGAGGGAATAAATGTAAGGAAATCGACCGCTTCTGGTGAGACCTGGGTTCGGCGTTCGGCAGGGGAAGTGTCGACAATGTCGATATCTGGATCATCATCATCATCATCATCAACGAGCCAGGCCATATCTTGGTCGCCGCCATAATTAAGTGAGGCGGTGCATTCATGTGGGTGAACTAGAAAAACAAATTGGATTTTCCATGAGAATGAGAGGGAGAACAAATACCATCAGTTTCAGAACATGAGAGGTCAATAACAGCAATAGGGGATCTTGGGGGAGACCGTTTATGAGTGGACGGGCGGCATGGGGCGGGCGGTCCAGGCGTCAAAGAACATCGACGCAGTACGACGCCTTGTTCGATATCAACGTCATCCACATCGTCCATGCCTTTATTCGAGAACTGGCTGGATCTTGGTTGGGCAGGAGGTTTCTTTTTACGCTTCTGCACGTTCGTCTTAGATCTATACAACTCCGATGTTTCCCCGCCGTCCTTGGAAGCCAGGGGCATTGATTTGGTACGGCGCGGAGTTGTGATGGATCCTGACTCGATGTCGATGTCGGTGTCATCGTCCTCGCCAGCGCGGTCAAAATCTCTCTGAGGGACGACTTTTGATCTCCTGGCACCCTTGATTAGAAGATCGGCAACACGGACAAATCCAGTGCTAATTCCAGCCCTCGACATATCATGGTTTCGCTTGCGCTTGCCTATTGATGAAGCAGACGGGTGCTCTTTGGTCCGTGGAATCCTTTTCTTCCCTCCATCTTCTCGGACGTACTCTTGTATGTCCATCTTTTGTTCCAAGCATCGAGGCTTAATATGCTGAGGAAGCAACCGAGCGACATCTGTGTACATTTCCAGTTGATCGCCACGTACTATTGTTTTTTGGACTTCTTTATACGTGACTCTGGCTTTTTCCATATTGAACTCCTCGCGTCCTTCCGCAAGCAAAACATGAACAAAACCTGCGCGTTTGCGTCCGGTTCGTCCGAGGCGCTGGAGCTGCATGTGCACATACAAGTTTATCAGATTACCAAAAAAATATCAAACTATACAACGCACCATACGAATCGGTGTTTTTTGAGCATCATAACAAACGATCATATCAACCTCGCCAATGTCTAATCCTTCCTCTCCAATGCATGTCGCAACCAGTACATTAAACTCTCCACCTTTGAACTTCTGGATGACCTGTGAAGGAGATGCGCTGATGGAAAGGAGTCAGAAATGATGGCTACATACCTCTAACTGTTCCCTTTGACCGAGACCCTTTCTCCCTTGCTTATCAGTTCCTTGACCGATGAACTTGTGAGCCCTTATTAGTGGTCGTTCAGCATCCAAGGTCTCCACAATCTCGTCGACAGCCTCTCTAAAGGTCACAAAAATCATTACTCTGGTTTTGTCCGGCTCGTCCTCTTCTCCGCCGTGGTTCCCGATCTTCTCACCGAAGTGTTGCACAACCAATGTTTTCAAGAGGTCCAATTTTGGATGCAAAGGAAAGCCCTGGCAATGTTGAAGCTGAAGTTGCCGTACGATCGTTTGAAAGGATGGATCATTCCGTAATTTCTTCTGTCCAGAAGCAGCAGCAGCCTTTCCCGAGTCTGGCTCGCTATCTGGCTCCCGGGATACTTCTTGCAGGTAGGTATGACACATACCCATAGTACCTTCCATCTGTCATCAGAGGTCAATTAGGCTTCTAGAATGAAGAAGGCTCGATGAGGCCACGTGCCAAGTACCCCATTGCTCGCGCCAATGTTGCCAATTGAGAAAGGGGTCCATATGCCCACCTCTGATGATTCTCAAGGCTGCTCATGCGGGCCTGTGCTGCATATGGATGCAAATTCACCGGGTTCAGCGATCCTCTGAAAATCCCTGCTCGCTGAAGAGGTTTGAGTTGCATCTGCAGCAATTCGTAAAGAAACGGAGGAGGCCGTAATTCTCACGAAGTCGCACCTCCATGAACTGAGTGAGTAGATCTTTGATCTTATTGATGTCGTCGGTCATATTCACGATATGCTGCTTGATGGTCTGGGATCCCACAACGCTGAATATCCTCCTGGTTTCCACAAACAAGAAGACGTACTTTGTGATGGAGGTACTGCTTGAGATCCAAGCTACTCTCATCCCGAATCTCGATCCGACTTATATGAAGGCCATCGATGAGTTTCTGTACTGCTTCGGGATTGCCCCCGGGAGTGGCTGTGAGAGCCAAAATTCGATGATAGGGGTTTTTAGCCATGAGGAAGCGAACAACTTGGTTGTATGCGTAGTCTCCAGTCGCTTTGTGAGCCTCATCTATATTTTAGACATATGTTAATTGCATTGCAGCCGTCGCGCGAAAAAATCACCAATGACCAAGAGAATTATATCACGGGGATCACAATTTTCCGAAACGAGATCATTCACTAGTGTTTGAGGAGTCATATAGAAGACTCGTTTCTCTTTCCACTTTTGACCTAATCGTCAGCAGGGTATATGTCTTGCTAAAGCTCGTATACTCACCGCTCGCGCTCGCAGTGCTTTCTGAACTTGGCCCGTCAATTCTATGGCATCGCTCCCTGGAATGCCACATGTCTCATGGCATGCGTCAATCTGCTGTGCCACAAGCGGTTTTGTGGGTGCCACGAAAACTACCTTGCCTTCAGGGAACCAACGATAATCTGTTGAAATAGATGTCTGTGAGATATTACTCTGATAGGATCACAAATGAATAACCTCACAATTTAACATAACAACCCCAGCAATAAAGGTTTTCCCTAGGCCTGTCGGAAGCGCAACGATGGTATTATCAAAAAGGCAGTGTTTGACAATATTATACTGGTAATCGCGCTTGGGTCTATTCAGAGGATATATCCAATGCTTCGCCTCGAGCAAGTCGGGGGATAATTTCATAGGAAGAGGCTGGTGTTAAGGACAATGTAAGTCTCCTCATGGAAAAAAAGAAAGGCTGTTTACTGGGCTGAGTAGTGTAAAAAGAAGGGAGCGTAAGCGCCAACAACTGTCAGCAATTGATGGTGCTCACCCGACTAACCCAAGGCCAAGTTCAGAAAGTAGTGGAGATGTTTTGAAAGAATTTACTCACCGGACACAAAAGGTGGGGGAAACTGATCGAACTCGACATCGCTTTCCTCCCCATCTTCACCCTTCGCCTTTTGTTTTGTTTTGATATTTACCTGCTTTATGCCACTCCTTGAAAACGCAGTTTGATCCCATTGCTTGGTTCGAGGCACTGGTTGCTCGATCAAACTCCGGGATGAAGACTTTGTTCGTTGTATTTGGGATCTAGGCTTTGTGAGAGGCGGAGGCAAAACACCGCCAAGTAGGGTTGTTTGGTGGGTAGCTGAATTGTTCTTGAAAAGACCAATAGGTTGCGCTCTGCTACGGTAGGCGTCTTCAATAGAATGGTCAAGCTTTTGAAGTTCATCCTCGTCGACATCAAATGTCAAGTCGTAGAAGGAACTTTCTGAGGCAGAGAAAGCTTGGAAAGTGGGTTGGCCATGCGGTGGCGCTTTCGGACACAAAAGAGCTGCCTCTATAGCATCAAGCTCCTCGAACGCCGCGCAGTCCAAGACATCATCCTCAAAATAACCATCCGAGCTCATCCCAGAGTGAAATTCCAGAGAAAGAACCGAGAATGAAGACAAGAATTGGTCAGTTCGACGCTGAAGTGGACCTACTGTGCTTGAACTTTTCGCGTCGCCATCACGTGCGACCATTACGGCAGGCATTGTGCACGGAATTTGGAATTCCTACTCACAGCGGGGTTGATATTTCAGCATGAATGTTGATGTAGGATTGTTTCTAATTCCATCAGGCAGCGTCATTCAGATTATCGAAACCTTCACGCCCGACCGTCGTCTTATCAAGGACTGTGGAAAGGAGATGCTACATATAACATTGCTCGAGACTTAAATATTAAATGAGCGGGAGTCATAGAGAAGATTGACGCCAGTGCTAGATAATGGCCAGCAGTCTATGGTGTTTCAAATGCTGGTTTATTGCGATGCAAAACGATTCCACGCCCATTATGAGGTTTATGCACAACGAAATATGTCACATATTGTGACTTGCGTGACCTTCCGCCAAAAGCGTGACATTGAGAACACACATCCGATGTGGACACATGAAAGCCTGTTTTTGGTGATCCTGACACATTTTCCGCAGGGTGGCATGATTGTCATGATTCCACTGTAGGTGTTACGATAGTATGGGACTTTCGAAGGATCAATCTACTTTGTTCGTCGCGCCAATGACCAACGACACAAACTTAAGATCTATATCCTCCAATTGGCTGTGCATATACAGAGAAGCCAGGATCGAACTCGCCACTCATAAGTATGTCCACCTTGCGGCGTCGACTTTCTACAAGCATGCTCTTTCACACTTCGACATTGCTTCGACAACAAAATTGTCTTCAAGCAACTTCATTCTTTTTCATTAAACACAACCACTCTAACTTAGACTTTGCATTAAGTATCTAGAACTCCCCAGCCCAGCAATGTAACACTCCTGTTTGTCTTAATTGTCTATGAACTGTCAAGGATCAAAGCGGCTTCATAGTATATTCGGGAAATAGGGGGCGTGTGACGCTGGGTGACATGTTGATAGTCCTGGTACGGTGGAATAGACTCAGCATACACTGTTACAGTCAAGCACCCAACTCACATCCCGTTCCGTCTCTTTTCTCTTTCCTTGTCTCTTCTTGCCCACTCATTCATTGTGATCCCTGAGAACCCCTCAGTCGAATACAAACCGCCATGGGCATGAGTTATCGTCGGTATCTAGCCGGCGAGCGTATTTATGGTTGCTCTAATTGCGGGACCCATCTTGCAACCATTCATTCAATGATTTCAAGGGTCCGCCACTCGTCTTCTTCATTCGCTACGTACTTGATACCCGTAACAGGCTTTCAACGGTCAGCATGGAAGAGCTTATCTCTTCGACGGCGTGTAAGCCATCATCCATATATTGTTCCTCAGTCCTGACTCCTCTCCAGCGTCAACGTTATTGAAGGCGAACCCAATGATCGCCCCATGACCACCGGTAACCACACCGTCCGAGACATATACTGCTGCAAATGCGGAGTCACTCTTGGGTGGAAATACGTATGGATCTCTTTGTATATTCACTTTGGTCCATCTGATGGCACATCGCAGGACAAAGCTTATGAAGCATCACAGAAGTACAAAGAAGGCAAATACATCCTCGAGCGTAATCTGCTCGTGGACGTCCAATAGGCTGCCTCCTCGGACTTCATCCTCTTCGACACATCAGTTTACCTGGCTAACAACATTGTTCACCACAACCCATTTCTCCTGGTCCTCATCAGAGAAGGATGCGAGTCACGCCAGCCACTCGGTCCAGAGTAACATCTCGGACACGGAGAGTTTCGTGCTCGCCTCAACATTGTTTACATCGGAGATCTAGGGTCTCTCATCGCGGGAGTTGCTTACCTCACTCCCAACTGCCCACCTATAATATGTCATTCCGACAACTTTGAGTATCTTCCTCTATATGACGAGGTACATACTTGGAAGGAACATCGAAGGAATTTTATTTCATTGCTGGCAAGGTGGCGGTGCAATTCGATTGTTCCTGGGAATGCCGAGAATTGCCGGTGGATCCCCAAGCTAACGGGTTCCCCAAAGTCGAACAAAATATGACCCCAACGTGAAAGCAGTTAAAAGTACTCAAGAATCCCACTCTGGGCTACCGCAGCCCTGCCACCTTGCTGTCGCCGACAAACCTCCCCACACACCTACGTGTCACGATGGGTATGTCAATTCCTCATGCATATCGTCTCCCCTTTCTTGATGACAATCGTCACTTCCCAGCGACTATGACAATCTCACGTCCTGTCGTTTCCTCCCCTCTCGCGGATGCCTCACAAGCCAGTCGGATCGCTGCCACTCCTCGCATCCTACCGCGACGGAATACATCATTTCCATCTTCGCGGGCCCTCCGCCCTTTCCCCACTGTCTCCCATGTTTTCCATCCCTCCTTGGAAAACAAGCCCCCCATCAAGTTGATCAAACCGTCAAAAAACCAGAAAGGCACATTCGTACTCGACCTCACACAAGCGGAATTCAGTAGACGAGAGTGATGGCATAAATTATCCATCCAATTGCTCCATACCAGTACCTACCGGCACCCACCCACCATTGGCTTTTGCCTGCAGAACACTGGTTCCACCACATCATCGTTGTATCATTTGCGCGGCCCACTACAGACATATTTTTGTGCCCTGGGCTATATCATCCATCCTTCTTTTGACGATAGTGTAACCTATTTATGACTCCCAGCTTCCTTCCCTGTAATCCTTACTACTTGTAGTCAGTAGATTGTTTCATTGAGCATTCGCATATGGCGTATATCTTAGCGCCCAACCATTGACACAAGACTACATTTCGTCGTTGATACAAAACTTAAGCAGGTGTAGAAATAGAGTGTGTAGATCATGAATGATGGAATTCTGCAAAGGTCCATGTTGACTGGGAATGAATTTGTTATATACTATCCTTGATGGGGTTTTTAAAAGGGACATCAGCTCTAAAAATCTGTTATTTTGCCTCTCATATGTTCCACACTACACAGTTTTCCTTTAGGTTTCATTTTGAGCCAGCAGTATACCTATTCTATAGACCTGATCATTTGAACATCAAAATGAATGAAAGATATCTTGTGGACTGTTAGGAATATACAGACAAGCTGAACTGCCGGACTGAGTAATCCTGTACAGTTTATCTTAGTAAGCACAGATGTAGTATAAATACTGCCGTGGTCGCTGGCAGAATCAGATCAGATCTTGACCATCAATTCTCACCGTCCTATACAGGAAGTCTAATCAGTCACACTTACCTATTGCTGCTAAAAGGTTATGGGCCCCACGACCTAATTAATTAAGCAGTCAACTACACTCACATCTAGTGTTCAAGGGTTCAGTCCAGTCTGGTTTTTTGACCAAAAATTGATGAACTGGAGACTGGCAGTTCATTTTTTTTTCTCAAAGTCTGAAAAAACTGGACTGGACTGGTAAAGACTGGTTTAAACCAGTTTAGACTGGTAAAATCCTCAACCATTTATAAACCTACCAAAAGCCTGTTTTTTCAATCAAAAACTTGAAAATATACTCAATTTGTTATCAATAACATGTTTCTCAAGCATTTTGGATATAAACTCTTGTAAAAATGATTGAAAACTGTATAAGAAACATCTTTGCCCATAAAAGTACAGTTTTTGAATGAATATATGGTCAATGTAAGGGCAAGGCCCTAGAGGAATAGAGAATGATTAAGGGCAAGATCCTGGATGAATAGAGAATGGTCAATGATTGAAGATCTGTGGTATTCCTTTTTGCAATTTTTCCAATTCACATTATCCCCTGTCACTCCGATACTCCTCCGACCTCCTCCGACACCACTCCGACATATCTCCGATCATACATTCCAACATGCAGACCCTTGTCCAACAATCAGTAACTTCTCTGCACCTCCAATCCTGATCCCTTCAACACTCGACAGTATCAAGGTTTCCCTCCTCAAAACTGGACATGCTCCGCACTTTCTTCGCTTTCCGCATCCTCTGACTCTCCTCCGACACCACTCCGACATATCTCCAATCATAGGTTCCAACATTCAAACCCCCATCTGATAATAGATGGCTTCTTGATCCCTTCGATCCCAACCTCTCTGATGCCTCCTCGAAGTCCAACATGCTTCACATCCATCTGATCCTTCTGATGTGCTCCGCACTTTCCACCCACTGTTTGCAGATAACCATGCCAAGATCTGTTGGTTAATGAAGAGTGGATGTGCTGCTGTCACGTAGCATTTTTCTCAACATCGGAAAATGTCGGACAAGTCGGAGCGGAGTAGCGGAGGAGCAGATGCGATAAGTGCGACATTGGCAGAAAGGACCTGGCTTCAACTTGTGCGTTGCGCCCCACTCTTTGATGTGGTCCTCAATTTCGGATTGGCAGATGTCGGATGAGCGGATGAGCGGATGAGCGGAGGTGACGGAGAGAATGCTCAAAGGCAAGTAGAGACAGATGCGAATGAGGTGTAACATATGATATTTGAACTGAGGTTCTATGACAGGTTTGGTACACTATTTATAGTAGACTAGAATGATCAGCATTACTATAAGTGATGTGCAGATATCGGAGTTGACCATCGGAACATTTGGAGTACGGAGAGTAGCAAATGAAAAGTGAACAACATATGTCTACTTGTAAGTATGGTTGAGATGTTACGTAGTAGAAGTATAATCAAATATAAATAGAATGTCATCGGAGCGGATGTCGGATCGGATGAATCGTCGGAGTCGTTGGATAAGTCGAATATGAATCGTATGGTTATGACAGCTGCACACTTTGTCGATCGTGTTATCCAACAAGAAGGTTGTCGGACCGGAGCTCTGAACTATCGGAGTTGGGACCCTCCGCACCTGTACCCAATTCTGATGATTCCGATCCTCCGACATTGAACCTCTCGATTCCAGACTGCATTGGATTATCAACAATGGTGTGTTCACTACTTATTCATTTACTTTACTTTACTCTACTTTACTTCCTCCCCACCACCTCCGACCTCCAACCATGTTCCGCGTCGCATGCACTTCCGACGACCATGCATGCGTTCTCATCTCTACTCCCGATCATCCTCATATTTCAACATTCCTACTTATATTTCCAATTCTCGTCGTCTATATAGCTACCCAGCCCTGCAGGGAAATCCTTAGAACTTTCTCTTTGGATCTCTCTTGCAAGGTGTGTCTTGTATTGTATGTCATTGACTTCAATTTAATCTTTGGATCTCCCTTGCAAGTTGTCCAACGTCGGAGTTGCTTCAGAGCACTTTGGAGTTGTTGGATCGTAAGGTCGCCCTTACAGTCAAAAACTGGAACCAGTTCATATTTTTCAGACCCAAAACTAGAACTGGGGATGAACCAGTCCAATTTTTTTCCAAATTTGGAGAGACTGGAGACTGGTTGAGCTCAAAATCAGTGAGACCTGAACTGCCAGTTCAGGTCTCTTCCAGTCCAGTCCAGTTCAATCCAGTTCAGGTTCATTTTCCAGTTCATAAGACTGAACCCTTGAACACTACTCGCATCACTCACATCAAATGTTGTTCTTATACAACATGCCTATCACCAGAGTTGAGCACAAATAGTTGTCATCTATTGTTAAGCTATCGGACCCTTTGGATGGCACAAACTGGAATCTATGGCGGAATAATATCCATTGTATACTCAAGCTGTGCAAAGTCCTGTTCTATGTTGAGGGAAAGGTTGTGAAGCCTGATGAAGTAATGGATCCTGACTTCTGCAAGGCTTGGGAACATAATGATGACTACACACAAATCTTAATGTCACACGTGATCAGAAGATCCACATCAGTGAAGGGACCTCTGAAGAAATCTGGAAAAGGCTCGAATCTATCCACAAAGTCAAGGGGGCCCAAACTGCCATCACTCCTCTATGTAATCTTTATGGCATGCATGCTAACGATGACACTAACATTGTTGAGCACCTCACAAAACTCAAAAAGTACTATATAAAGATCAATCAGGTCAAGGACAAGACATTCTGAATTTCTGAGACACAGTTCAAAGCCATCATTGCCATGACCCTTCCATTGTCATGGGATATGTTCATGAAGAGCTATATTGGTGAGTGCACCGGTGAAACCCCCAATGATCCAAAGAAGCAGATGTCCTCACAAGCTTTTATGGTGACTCACAAAATTGTCCCAATGTTTTGCACCTTTTGATTGTTTCCACAATAGTTCAACAAATACAACAGTTAAAAACAATGTGTTGGTGCATCAAAGATATTATCTGATCATGGCCATGCAATGACCAAACAATTATGTAATTTTAATCAGAATCAATGGAGATATATATAATTTAATTTGATTACTCATTGGGACAATTTTGTGAGGGAGTATTCAAAATATAGTAATCAGTAATTCTAATACTTGGCCTTAATAACTCCTTCCAACCTTCTAGGCATACTTTCAATTAAGTTCTGACACACCTCTGGGGGTATATTATTCCACACTTCCTCTATCCTCCCCCAAATATCTCAGACTCCTTTTGATGGTGTTGGATATTCTTTAAGCCTGTCCTTGATGTGAAGCCAGAGGTGTTCAATGGGATTGAGGTCCGGAGACTGTGCAGGCCAATCCAGAAGAGTGATATCATTGTCTTCCATCCACTTTCTGGCCTTCTTGGAGGTGTGCTTGGGGTCATTGTCCTGCTGAAAGATGACCTCCTCCTCAAATATCCCACTCTCCTCCATACTGGTCAGCATTCATCTTCCCCTCAACCTCTGCAAGCCTTCCCACATCTTCCCAACACATACACCCCCAAACCATAATGTTTCCTCCTCCAAACTTCACTGTACCCTGAATCTCCCTATCAATCAACCCCTGTCCCTTCTCTTTCCACACCCACTGCCTTCCATCTGACCCAAATCTATTAATTTTTTGTCTCATCTGACCAAATAACCCTCTTCCAGTCCTCCACACATCAGCAAACACCAATATTTGCCAAAGATGGTTGCAGCTGGCCTATGTTCCATGCAGCTCTTCACAGCACTGTGAAGTCAAAGTTTAAGCTTTGAAGTTCTTTGTAGAGTGTTAGGTGATACAGTTTCTATAGAGTAATACATAGATCTTAAGGGAATACAGAGCTCTGTAAAAGTAACTGAGAACCCTTTGCAACATCTTCATAGAAACATGATAATATAATACAGCAATTTATGAAAAAAGTGAAATTTTTGATTGAGTCTGAGTGTTACAACATGAAAAATGTACAAGAAAAGATGTCTCTTTTGTCTGCGTGTCATACCTCTCGTTCTTGCCCTCTCGCCATGTCCCCTTGTGAAGTCCCCCATCCCATGGGCTACAGGTCCCTTGCCACATCCCCTTGCGAAGTTCCCCACCCCACGCATCCCTTGGCAGTGTGTTACCACATGCCGCCCATCCAGTTACCCACCACTGTCCTGCTCGTTGTCTCTCGCCACATCCCCTCGTGAAGTCCCCCATCCCATGGGCCACATGTCCCTTGCCATGTCCCCTTGCGAAGGCCCCCGCCCCACACGTCCCTCGCCATGTCCCTTGCAAAGTCCCCTGCCCCACACATCCCTTGGCAGTGCATTACCACACGTCCCCACCACGGTTGCCCACTGCCATCCTGCTCATCTGTGTTAGTATGCATGTGTGATGTGGCACAGAAGGGTGCTCACCAGAAGTGGCGACTTGTCTTGGGTTTGGTGTGACATTGTATGTCTTTTCATTTCCCCCATAGTTTTGTAGCTTTGTACATTTACTTTCAAATGAAATTGTTTCTTCATACTGTCAGTTTTCTGTGTTAAGTGAATTCAATGGTTTAATAGTTTTATGTCATTGAAGCAACACAGTCTGCAGAGGTACATAGTCATGAGAGGTTCTACAGAGTGCTACAGAGGTTGGTAATGAAAGTGCATAGACCTGCAAAAGATGGTGGTGAAGCTGCACAGAGCTGCAATAGAACTGCATGTAGCATATACCTTGTCTTTGGATCTTCAGTAGTGTTTCTAAGTCCAGTCTCAAGAACCTAAAACCAGACCGAAACCAGACCTGAACAAACCAGATTGAGACCGGACTGCAGTCTCAAGTTTTAAGGTTTTCGATCACAACCAGTTCTCGGTTCTCTCCAAATTTTAAGATTGAAAGACCGGCCAAAGACCAGTTCGGACTGGTTTAAACCAGTCTTTTTCACAGAACGCTCTGAGGGCTCAGCACCAAGCAAAATTTGTGCCATCAGTAAGACTTGAACTCTCAGCCTCTATAGTATATACTATTATTCTAACAACTTAACCAACTAAGCCACAGAACCATTGTAATTTCTTGCTCACTCACTCTACATACCCACTTTTTCACTTCCCAAATAGGCCACTTCCCAAATAGGCACAACCAGCCAAAAAAGACAAAAGGTGTGTGTGCACCCCCCCCTGCCCCGATCACATGTAGACACAGGCTTTCAATCTATAAATATATTTTAACCTTTTCAACATGTGTGCCCCTCATTGCAAGGTCAGGAATGGGTGGATGCATCGTTTCGACGTTGGATGACACACATCAAGCGCACATCAAATGTGTCAAATACATGTAAACAAATCCCCCAAAACATCGCACATCTGCTTATTATGTCTACACAGGAACAAGTAAGGGTTTCTACTATATCAATTATGTAGGAGGGGATTATATCTCACTCAATATGTATTGTTTTTCTGAAATTTTGCCACTGATTTTAAGTTATAGAGGTGCCGTGCTCTGCAACAAATAATAGTAAACAATGCACAAAATGCATTGCACAGGCGCGTGCGGTGCCTTCCTCATAGCCTAATAATAGCTTAAAGTGATAGAACTACTTATGGGATATGTATTCACCTTCTGACACACTTTGTATAATTTTTAGAAGTCTAGATATGATAGAAATAATGAAATGTGCAGATTTCAGTAAAAGTGTTATATCTCCATAATGAATCAACCAAATTTGAAAAACAAATGTGCTATAAGATCCCCTGAATGTGGAGAATCCAAATCTGAAATAAAATTTTTTGGTCAAATTTTCGACCTATTCTGCTCATATTCACCTTATGAAGTCCTTGAATTGTGTTTGAATGGTCTCAATAGGTTCACATGCAATGGTTAAATAGTATATATATATTACATGTAATCTAATGTGGTTGTGGAAAGGAGGAAGTAAGAAATATTGCTTTAAGGGAACTCATGCTGCACTGTTTATCACGATTTACAGGGTGTTTTGATACATCATTCTGCTACATAGACTCTCTACCAGACATAGCTAATGTATGTAACTGTATATATACTTACTATTGGTTTCAAGTATCTCTACATAAGTTATGAATAATTTTTGGGACTGGTGGTGCCACAGTTTGGGCATCAAGAGTACAAGTTTTGATGATGTGCATCGCTCGGCATTGACTGCCGAGCATTTTCAGCAATCACCGAAACTTGAACCATAAGTCGATTGCCAGCAAAACATTCCCACAGTTTTCTTTTCCCCCACCTCCACTCCATCTGGCCACCACCTCCGCCCAACAGCCACCACTCCCACCCAATGCTGTCCCTTCGAGCCCAACGGCCTCCACTCGTGTCCAACGGCCCATCTAGCACCCAACGGCGTCGTCTCATGCCCAACGGCCCCTTTTCGTGCCCAACGCCGTCCCTTCAAGCCCAATGGCCCCCACTCGTGCCCAACAGCCCCCTCTAGTGACCAACGGCCCCTTTTTGCGCCCAACGGCGTCCTCTCATGCCCAACGCCCTCCCTTTGAGCCCAACGGCCTCGACCCCTGCCTAATGCCCTCCCTTTGAGCCCAACGGCCTCGACTCATGCCTGTTATGCGTAACAAACCGTTCCAAGGTTCGGGCAGAGTATGCAGGAAGATGGAAAGGCGAAGAGCAATGTGATTGCTAAATCTAAGGAATGTAGCTATGGTACATGAGGTTTATATAGTACTGACTATGAGCGGTAGCGAATGAGTCAGTAACTGCGGAAGGCAGTGCGCATGAGTAAGGCGACTGCGGAAGGCTATGCACTAATGAGTAAGCTGACTGTGGAATGAGTCAGACAGCTGCGGAAAGCGAGTCAGCGCGGGAGCGAAGTATACTAAAGGAAATAAAGTATAATACGATATGTGTAAGCGGGGGCCGATGAGTAAAAATGAAAAGGTAAGCGTATACGTCCGTAGTCGTTAGTCCGTAACATGTTCCCCTCCTCAAGGTCTGTGTCCTCACAGACTACCTACTCCCATCCATCGTTGCCATTTGGATCGGCCCAGGCAGGGTCAACTCGGTTACCCCAATCCTTTATCAGTTCATCGTTTACCGCCGTGGCAAACTCTAAACCTCGAACGGCGAGGCGAAGGCGTCGATTCTCGACAGCAAGGGTGTTGGTATAGTTTTTGAGGATGAGCTTCTCCTCAGCAGTGGGGGCGGTTGGTAAATCGGAGAGGGTATGAAGGCGGATATGCATCTGCCGGTGGAGGATGTCGGCGACGGAGGTTTCGAGCGCATGGATCTGGTCGCGCATGGAGAGCGCTTCGCCGATGAGGGTGGTGATGGTGGGGTTGATATCGGAAGCATCGGTGGAGGCGGCGGTGATGTTGGACATGGCAGAAATGATGTTTGAAAGGTATAAGAAGAACGGCGTGTTGGGCGAGAAGAGTTGGAGCGGGGAACTCGATGTGACAGAAGTCGATATGGAAAATGGTTCTCAAAGTTTGTTCTTTTATCGTGGACGCGATGGATTTTGCCGATGAAAATCTCGGATCAAGTCTTGAGCGTTCTGAACATTAGTCCGAGGTTCCCACGTGTTCTCTTCTGGGCCATACCCTTCCCATTGGACAAGGTACTGGATCTTTCCACGGAATTTCCGAGAGTCTAGGATCATGGAGACATGGTATTCTTCTCGTCCTTCGACGATGATCGGATCAGGGGCTGGCTTCTTTTTCTGAATGGCATACTTCGGGGTTTCGTATGGTGATAACAGGGTCTCGTTGAACACAGGGTGGATCATCTTCCAAGTTTTGGGAAGATCAAGACGGTATGCGCTAGCTCCTTTCTTCTCTAGGACTTTGAACGGTCCGTGTCGGAGGGCGTCAAGTTTCTTTGAGGGACGATCAGTCCTGATGTTAGTCCCTTCCAGCCACACCTTGTCTCCGATGCGGTAATTCCGAGACGGGCTTCGTCGTGTGTCAACTGTTTTCTTCATCTGATCCTGGGCCTGTTTCAGTGCTGCGTTGGCTTCTTCTCGTGCCTGTTTGAGTTTTTTCAAGAAGTCGTTTGCCGCTGGATTGGTGTCTTCCAACACAAGTTCTCCCTTCCAAGGATGCAGACCATAGTTGAGATAGAATGGTGTGTACTTTGTCGCTTGATGTTCTTTGTCATTGTACTGGAATTCTGCGATTGCGATCCATTCCGCCCAATCATCTTGTAGATGGTTGACAAAGTTTCGTAAGAACACCTCGGTTTCCTGATGCGATCGTTCGGCTTGTCCATCAGTTTGTGGATGGTATGCAGTGGACAGGTTTCTCTTGATTCCCAACATGCGGCAAAGTATCTCCATGAACTTCGCGGCGAACTGTGGTCCTCTGTCGCTAATGATCTTCTTAGGGATCCCATGAAGCTTCCATATCTGGTCCTGATAGATCTTGGCTAATCCTTCAGCCGATAGTTCCACGGTTGTCGGGATGAGATGAAGCATCTTTGAATGTCTGTCCGTGATGACCAGAATTGCGTTCTTCCCATCAGATTCTGGTATCGGTCCCACGACGTCAATCCCTATGTCTTCCCATGGTTGACTTGGCGCGGTGTTAGGGTGTAGAGGGGCATGTCTCCTTTGGCGGCTGATCTTGTTACGTTGACAGGTGTCACACCCTTTCACATACTTCTTTACGTCATGTAGGATGGTGGGCCACCAGTAGGTGCGAGTGAGGAGTTCATGTGTTCGATATTGTCCTGGATGTCCTGCCACTGGTGCGTCGTGCGCTTCAAACATCAGTTCTTGGCGCAATTGTGGGTCTGGTGGAACATAGACTCGTTCTCCTGCGTAGGTGATGCCATTTTCCTGCTGGTACCAGTGAGGATTCTTCTTCAGACCCTGGGCTACTTCTGTCTCCATGCGATTCGAGGCCTTGATGCGTGCGATCCATGGGTTTTCGATGGTTGTGATGTTTCCGATTTTGATGGAATCAGATGTTTCACCCCCTTCAAAGAATTGTTCCTCCGTGAACATCTCCATTTGTATCACATCTTCTGATTCCAATCGTTTTAAAAATAGTCCCTCCTTGAGCATTTGGTCGCTGTCCTGCGGCTCGAGTTCCGTCTCATACCAGGGTAAACGTGACAGGATGTCTGCTTTCGCGTTTGTCTTCCCAGGTACATGTCGCAATTTGAAGTCATAATCTTGTAACTTCATCTTCCAGCGCCTCTGTCGTTGGTTTAGGTCCTGAGGGCGCCGGAAATACTCCAGGTTTTTGTGATCGGTTAAGATCTCGAAACGTTCCTTGGCTTCAAGTAGATAATGTCGCCAGTCCTTCAGTGCTTCCATGACTGCCAAGAGTTCCTTGTCATATATCTCGTAATTCTGTTCGGCCGTGGACATGGTCCGCGACAAGAACGCGATAGGATGCCACTTGTCGTCTTGTTTCTGTGAAAGTACCGCTCCAATCACATAACCCGATGCATCGGTTTCGACCCTGAACTGTCCGTCCGGTTTGGGCAATGCCAAGACTGGTGCCGTCGTGATTGCCCGTATGAGACCTTCAAATGCTTCTTGCGCCGCTGGTCCCCATGTGAATGCTGTATTCCCCGTAAGTGTTGTAAGTGGCTTTGCGATGTTTGAGTATCCTTCAATGAAGCGTCGATAAAAATTGGCAAATCCCAGGAACCTCTGGACTTCCTTTTTTGATGTGGGTACTCGCCAGTTCCGGATTGTGTCCACCTTTTCGGTTTCCATCTCAACACGTCCTTCTCCAACGACATATCCCAATATGGGGCATTTCGTTACTTCCCAAAGACACTTCTTCTCCTTTAGGAACAGGTCATTGTCTGACAGAATCTGCAAGATCTCTTCGGTGTTCCGGGCGAGTTCTTCCTTGGTTTTACCAATAACCACTATGTCATCCATGTAAATCACACAGATGCGCCGACGGATCTGATCCCTGAATAGGCTGGCCATCATCCGCGAGAACGTTCCCGGGGAGTTGCAGAGACCGAAAAACATGACCAATGGTTCAAACAATCCTCGGCTGGTCAGGAAGGCGGCTTTCCATTCGTCACCCTTCTTGATCCGCACGTTATTGTATCCCCACATGATGTCCATTTTGTTGAAGTAGACTGCGTCCTTCAATACATCCAAGAGGTCGCTGATGCGTGGGAGTGGGAATTTGTCCTTAACCGTGAATTTATTGACCGTGCGATAATCCTGTACCAATCGTTTGGAACCGTCTTTCTTGTTAATGAAGAAGCAGGGTGATGCATAAGGGGATTTGGACGGTCGGATCTTTCCGGTTGCCAGGCCTTCATCGATGAATTCGTCCAGTTCTTCTTGCTCCTTTTGGGTCATAGGATACGTGTTTCCTCCTAGCTCCTTTGGTGCGTCCGGTGTAAGTTCGATGCCGTGGTCCCATTCTCTTTCCTTTGGGATCTTGTCAAAGTTTTCTTTTTCAAAGAGATGGGCAAAACGTTCAACGTATGAGGGTCGTTTGGTTGTGGGAGGTGGTGTGGGAGTAACTGCTTCCAATATGGGGTCTCCGGGCTTCCATTTCTGATCCGATTTCTTGGGCGCGTCCTTGTCTCGTACTTCCACCATGCGAACCCGATGTTTGCGACCATTAAGGTTAACCCTGAAATCCGAGTGTTTGGTTTGACATGTTGATGGGCACCGGTTGAATGTTACAGCACCGGTCGTCCAATTGATTGTGGGGTTGTGGTGTACCAACCAGTCATGTCCCAAAAGCATGTCCGTTCTCCCAATGTCCAATACCATTGCTTCCATGGTTTCCTGGTGTGTTCCTAAGTCCAGCTTGACTTCGGCAAGTTTTTCTGCTTTCTGTTGTCGGTTCGGCGATCCATCCGCATTTAGGATTGATATGGGCTTTATTCCACGTGTGGGAAGGTTCTGTTCGCGTACTATTCTGGGATGGATACATGTGCGTTCACATCCGCTATCAACCTCGGGTCGAATGGCCTTTGGTCCTCGTCGTGTTTTGATCTGAGCTTGCAGCTTGATCTCTCGTCGTTTCGGAGGTTTATCTCCCTTGACAATCTTAGTTGACGCAACGGCTCGCTTTGCAGGGATAACATAAGTTATATTGTCTGTAACTGCACCAGGCAAGCGAGTTCGTTTAATGGATAAGGGTCGCGACTTAGCGTCGTTTAATCGGACCCTTCGGGAAAATCCTTCTCATCAGTCTCTATGGTGATGGTTTCATCATCGGTATCTCCATCAGACACCTTCCTAATCTTTCCAGAGTTCTTCTTCGGCTTGCGGCAGTTGCGCGCGATATGTCCTTCTTGGTCGCAGTTGAAACACTTACGACCATCTTTCTTCTTTGGGGCTTTGCAGTCTTTGGCAAGGTGACCAAAGCGCTGACAGTTGTAGCAACGGGCTACTCCTGCTTTGTCGATCTCCATGGCTTTGCCTTGACCACCATAAGTGGTGCCCGATCCGGTGCGTGTGTCGCCACCCCCTCGGATGACTAATGCATGTCCCTCCATCTGTCGTCCCTTGTTTCGGATCTCCTTTGCGTAATCGGTGTACGTCTTGCCATCGCTAGCCACTTGTTCAGAAATTCTGCGGTTAACGTTCTTTTCCAGGATGTATTTCCCAGTTTCTTCGCCAAGGTTTGACAGCTTCAAGAGCTCTTCGAATTCGTCCAAGAATTCGTCAATGGTACGTTTCTCCTGTTTCAGGACTTTGAGTCTCGCCTTGGCCGCTGCCGACTTGTTGGCAATAGAGAATCACGTAGCGATGTCGTCTGAGAATCCTAACCAGGTGATGTTCTCGCCATCGGTGGCAAGATCGTCTAACTTGTTGCTGGCCCAGTGTTTACCGGACCCTTCCATCATGCGGGATAACACCGCCAGGATCTTCTGATCGTCGGACAGGCCCTTCTGGAACCTGATGTATAGTTTGGTGGCTTTCCACCACTCGTCAAAGGTGTGTCTGTCTTTGAACATCCCAGGATCTTTGATGATCTTGGATGTATCCATCGTTTGCACTGTTGGTGCTTCTGCCATGTCTAGAACCTGCGGAGTAAGAGAGGTGTCGGGTTGTTGGGATGAAGATGGGGTTCGGGATACAGGTAAGGATTGAAAATGAGTCCCTGTTCTAGGCGTCTGTTCGATATCTGACTGCGCGGAGTCAAAAGTAAATTCGTCAGGGGACTCGTCGGCGGAATCGGTGGCAAAACGTTCGGGGTATTTCCTCTGTAGATCTCTAAGGAATCTCTGTTCCTGCGCGTCTGTTGGTCGCGAGAAGGGGTCAAGTCTCTCGTTTCGTGCCCAACGGTTGTACTCGGTCTGTTGTTCGTTGGTGGTGAAGTGGGCGTAGATCTGCTGCTTCGAGTAAGACGTGGTGATGCGGCTCTGGGACGTCTCGATGTGAGCGTCCTAATCAATCTTCTGATAACGGTTGTCTGGACACCGATAAACTCTCTGATCTCTGTGATCCGACCTGTCTGAGGTCCTTCTTGAACGCGAAAGCTTTCGAGTTCATTCTGTCGGGCGTTGTAACACGCGATCTGGTGTTGCCGAGCAAGATGGATGCTCTCTGCTATCTCGCCGTGGGGGCGATGCTCGTCGTTGTCTAGTTCTTCGTCAAGCACCTGCTGTAGGATGCGACGGATCTCCGATTCGATGTACTGCTGGATAAGCGTAAAATCGATACTGTCTCGAGGACTTAGCTCCTCCTGTCGGGCTTCTGGCGTGCTGAATGGGTTACTGGTAAAGTCTTCAAAGAAGCGCGACGTCTTGACTCGTCTGGTAGTTGCTCTCTTCGCTCTGGGCGAACCTAACGAGATTTAGCAACTTGTTATGCGTAACAAACCGTTCCAAGGTTCGGGCAGAGTATGCAGGAAGATGGAAAGGCGAAGAGCAATGTGATTGCTAAATCTAAGGAATGTAGCTATGGTACATGAGGTTTATATAGTACTGACTATGAGCGGTAGCGAATGAGTCAGTAACTGCGGAAGGCAGTGCGCATGAGTAAGGCGACTGCGGAAGGCTATGCACTAATGAGTAAGCTGACTGTGGAATGAGTCAGACAGCTGCGGAAAGCGAGTCAGCGCGGGAGCGAAGTATACTAAAGGAAATAAAGTATAATACGATATGTGTAAGCGGGGGCCGATGAGTAAAAATGAAAAGGTAAGCGTATACGTCCGTAGTCGTTAGTCCGTAACAATGCCTAACATCCTGTCTTCAAGCCCAACGGCCTTGACTCATGCCTAACACCCTGCCTTCGAGCCCAACAGCCCCCCACTCATCTCACTCACGCCCAACGGCGTCCACTCATGCCCAACATGCCCACTCACCCCCAACAATGCCCAACGTGTCGTGTCCACTTGCACCCAACATGTCCACTCATGCCCAACACTTCCACTTGCGCCCAATGGTGTCAGATGGCGAGACTCAGAATACATCCAGTAGCACACTCGTAACCTAGTACAGTACATATTACAAGTCTGGACCGGTTTAAACCGGTCCAGTCTCATCAGACCTGAATACATGGACTGGTCAGACCGGTCTCTCACTGGTCTGGTCCGGTTTTCCAAGGTGACTATGTAAAATTGAGACCGGTGCAGTCCTCGGTCCTGTAAGGGTGACCTTACGATCCAAGACTCAATGTTATATCCGTCTCCGAATCTCCGATCCACTCCGATCGTCCTCCGACTTTCCGGACTTTCCGGACATCCGTTACCTCCACATCTCCGCACGTTGCCATCGTGCATTTCATATTCATAACTCCATGCCTTTATGCATTTCATATTCATATTCCCGTTTACTTATGCATCGCCTTTTCCGCATGGTCCGTTGACCGACATCTCCGATGTTCGTTACAGTCGCTGGCAACTTACACCACAACTCTGGACCTACTCCGACCATCTCCGTAAAGTAATCTCATTTAGATATTTAAGCTTGTACCATACCTGTAGTTCCTCAGTTCGAATATCAACAAAGTTCACTCCTCTACTCCCCGTTCATGCCAGAGATCCTCGCTGTGGTACAATACGCCGACGACATCCTCATCTACTGCTCTTCCTCCATCGTTACCCTTCGACGAGCTCAGTACTGTGTCCGAGTCACAACTCCGACGTCGTCCGACCATTTCCACGTCAACGTGTCTCTCACCGAGATCTTTCCGAGGACCTCCGCATCTCCGACCTCTCCTCCGACCTCCTGAAATTGGGACACCTTATCCAACAAACGGCGGCGCAACACATACGTTGAAGCCACGTCCCTCCCCTTCGTCGTTCCTCCGCATTCCCGGAGTTCCGCTCCGGCCTCAGTCCTTCGTCCGACCTCCAACGGACTCCGACGAAGCTCCGACTTTTCACCTACTTAACAGTATATTCGAACTCAAACCGTTTTTGGATTCCTGCTAGTCATGGCACTCCGAAACACCAAGACAGCAAAAGCCGCAGAAGCTGGCACTTCTAGGCAACAGGTTCTACAAAATGTCGAACAACGTTTAACAGAACTATCCCCCGTAACTCCCACTACTCCGACACCTCCGGGTTTTCAGCCCATCACACCTCCGCATAATATTCCGATCCCCACTTCCCCCATAGAATCCGCACCCCCGTCTCCTCAGAATATTTTCGGCCCACAAGCCCTTGCGGATGCTTTCCTCTTAATGACCAATGAACTCAAACGCAGCAAAGGTCACAAGCATCATAAAAAGGCTAAGGATCCGGACACCTTCGACGGTTCCGATCCCCGGAAACTGAACCAGTTCATCCTCCAATGCACATTGTTCTTCCGCGACAACTCCGAGTATGACGATGACTCTGCCAAAATCACTCTCGCCATCTCTTTCCTCCGAGGCACAGCTCTCGATTATTTCGAGCATTTCATCATCGAACTGGACCCGGATAACCCCCCGGACTGGTACGAAGATTGGTCCGCATTCCTCCGCACACTCCGCACGGAATTCGGGGTCATTGACCCCGTTGCGGATGCTGCTGACTCTCTGGACAATCTCAAAATGCGCGAAAATCAACATATTCTCAAGTATAATATCGAGTTCACACGCCTTGCTGCCAAAACGCACTGGGACAGCTCCGCCCTGCATCACCGGTACTACTCCGGGTTGGCGGAGCGGATTAAAGATGTCCTTGGGACTCAAGCAAAGCCAAGCACGTTACCAGCACTTAGGGAGCTAGCACAGACTATTGATGCTCGCCACTGGGAACGTCATCGCGAGAAGTCCCGCTCCGACAAGTCCGCATCCAAATCCGACAAATCCGAAGCTAAAACCCCCTCCGCAAACTCTGATAAAAACTCCAAAGCCAAACCACAGACACAGAACCAGGGCAAACAGTCGAAGCCTTCCTCCGCTCCCAAGTCCGACATCTCCGACAAACTCGGAAAAGACGGAAAGCTAACTCCGGAGGAACGCAAACGCCGTTTTGACAACAACCTCTGTATGTTTTGTGGCAAAGCTGGACACATCGCGAAAGATTGCCTGAAGTCTTCGTCCTCCGCCTCTAAGGCTAAGGCGCGCGCTGCCCAAGCCAAGACCACGGACGAAACAAAAAATTAGCGGGCAGTCCACAGGACTCTGTACGGCCTGAGGACTGCGTTGAACCCATCCGTAATACCGCTCTACTCAACGCTTCCGCTCTTTCCGATCCCAATTCCCTCCGTGTCCGACTTACATCTCCGCTTATCTCCGATTCTTCTCCGATAGCCGCCCTTGTGGACTCCGGCTCTACTCATTGTTTTATTGACTCCCGTTATGCTTCATCCTATAAACTCCCTTTCACCTCCATACCTCCGATCGAACTTAAATTATTTGACGGAACGTCCAACTCCATCATTACTCAGGCGGTTGATCTCCCTGTATACTTTTCCTCCGGTGAATATATGGCCATTACAGCCTACGTGACTCCGCTCGATTCCTCCTGTTCTATGGTTCTTGGATACAACTGGCTCACCCGCTACAATCCTATGATTGACTGGGTATTGGGCAGTATTACTTTCCGTCCACAGCTCTTGAAGGAGTCTCCGACCTTGACGTCTTCTGCCAGGTCAGCTCCGCTACCTCCGCAGACCTCTCCCGATACTCCGACCTCCGACTCCGGCACACCCGCTGCTACTCCGGACGTTGTTCCGAATATTGCATTGATAAATGCAGCCGCATTTGTGCGCGCCTGCAAACTTCCGGGTGCCCAATCCTTCCGAATTCACCTCTCCGACCACACGATCTCCGCCCAATCCGTTTCTATGTCCGAGGAACCTCCGGACCTCTCCCATATCCCAGAGGAATATCACGATTTTGCCGATGTTTTTAGCAAGACAAAAGCAGACACCCTCGCTCCGCATCGTCCGTATGACCTCCGCATCGAGTTAGAAGACGGATCGACTCCCCCTATTGGCCCTATGTACTCCATTTCACAATCCGAACTATCTGCCCAGCGAAACTTCATAGACGAACATTTGGCCATTGGCTTCATTCGCCCCTCTCGCTCTCCGCATGGCGCTCCGGTCCTCTTTGTCCGAAAGAAGGACGGTTCCCTCCGCCTGTGCGTCGACTATCGGGGCCTGAACAAAGTTACCAAGAAGGATCGATACCCTCTTCCGCTCATCTCCGACCTCCTTTCCACTGCCGGAAAAGCGCGTGTTTATACCACTCTCGATCTCCGGCATGCATATCATCTTGTCCGCATTGCCGACGGAGATGAATGGAAAACCGCTTTCCGCACTCGTTACGGATCGTTTGAATGGCTTGTTATGCCTTTTGGACTATCCAACGCCCCTGCTGCTTTTCAGCGATTTGTGAATGACATCTTCAGTGACCTCCTCGATGTTACAGTGGTGGTCTACCTTGACGACATTCTCATTTACTCCGACGACCCCGCCAAGCACCCCGACGATGTCAAGGAAGTTCTCCGACGTCTCCGCAAGAACGGACTTTACGTCCGCTCCGACAAGTGCGAATTTTCTGTCGACACAGTCGAATATCTTGGTTTCATCCTTTCTCCCTCCGGTCTCCGCATGTCCGAAACCAAGGTGAAGACCATTCAAGAGTGGCCTGAACCTCGGAAAGTGAAGGACGTACAGTCTTTCCTAGGATTCGCAAATTTCTATCGACGTTTCATCCACGGTTATTCGGACATCGTTGTTCCGCTCACCCGACTCACCCGGAAGGGTACTCCGTTCCGTTTCTCCGACTCCGCACGGAGTGCGTTCAACGAGTTGAAGCTCGCGTTTACCAAAGCACCGGTCCTCACTCATTGGATTCCTGATCGACCTATTATCATCGAGACGGACGCCTCCGACTACGCACTTGGTGCTATTTTGTCCATCCGGACCTCCGACGAGGAGATACACCCAGTAGCGTTCCACTCCCGCACCTTCACCGCCCCGGAACTCAACTACGACACGCACGACAAGGAGTTACTTGCTATCCATGAAGCATTCAAGGTATGGCGACATTACCTTGAAGGCTCCGCTGCTCCGATCGACGTTGTCACGGACCACAAGAACCTGGAGTATTTCGCCACTACAAAGGTTCTCACCCGCCGACAGGCCCGGTGGTCCGAGTTCCTCTCTCAGTTCAATCTCTTGATTCGCTTCCGCCCCGGACGTCTCGGTACCAAGCCGGACTCTTTGACTAGACGATGGGACGTCTATCCCAAAGAGGGGAATAGCGACTATGCATTGGTAAACCCAAGCAACTTCCGACCAGTCTTTTCCCAAGAACAGCTGTCCGCATCTCTCCGAGCTACGGAGTTGTTCACCCCTGTTCTCCGCGCCACAGTCATAATGGACATTGAACAGTTGCACTCCAACATCCTCCGTTCACTCCCATCCGACCCAATCTATGCCGACCATCTCAAGGAGCCCAAACCGCACTGGTCCGTAGACTCCGACGGTTTCCTCCGTCATAGTGGTCGCATTTATGTCCCCGACTCCGATAACCTCCGGCTCCGCACCCTCCGCAACAAGCACGACCATATTCTCTCCGGACACCCCGGACAGAACAAGACAGTTAGTCTCATTCAACGAGATTATACTTGGCCTGGTGTTCGAGACTTTGTCAAAAAGTACTGCAAATCCTGCACCACTTGCATGCGCTCTAAACCCCAACGCCACAAGCCCTATGGTATGCTGAAGCAACTCCCAGTTCCGAACCTTCCGTGGAACTCCATATCCATGGACTTCATCGAGACACTTCCGACCTCCGGCGGTTTTGACGCAATCCTTGTTATTGTTGACCGAATGACAAAACAAAGCATTTTTGTTCCGACTACGATCCACTGCACCTCCGAAGATCTAGCCACCTTGTTCATCCTGCATGTGTTCTCCAAGCACGGAGTACCGGAGCATGTCACCTCCGACCGAGGCCCGGAGTTCGTCTCCCGCTTTTTCCGCTCCCTCGGAAAAGCCCTCAACATGACTCTGCACTTCACCTCTGGCTACCATCCTGAAGGCGACGGTCAAACCGAACGTACCAACCAGACCTTGGAACAGTACCTCCGCATTTTCTGTAACTATCAACAGGACAACTGGTCCGAACTACTTCCGCTTGCGGAGTTCGCGTACAACAATGCTCCGAGTGCTACGACCGGGATCTCGCCCTTCTTTGCCAATAAAGGTTATCATCCGAACCTCTCCGTCCATCCGGAGCGCGACCTCGCATCCGCCCGTGCCCGACAATTCGTCGTAGACCTGGACGAGCTTGTAAGCTCCGCTTACCATTCACATCCCCACGTGATCTAAGAAGTCCGATATATATACTCATCGCACATATCTGTAGTTTCTAGTTTTCTCTCCCCATACAACAACCTTGTTTCTTCAGCTGTCCGAACCCTCCTGAGTGGACCGACCGAGGTCAGGTCTTCACTTTTGAAGAAACAATCGTTGCCCTCGGGCTAAATATCTTGGACCCTGAACATCCCGGACCCTGAACGTGAACATCCCAGACCCTGAACATTCCCCCCCCCCC
The DNA here is from genome assembly GCA_963565915.1 of Entoloma clypeatum. Taxonomy (NCBI): domain Eukaryota; kingdom Fungi; phylum Basidiomycota; class Agaricomycetes; order Agaricales; family Entolomataceae; genus Entoloma; species Entoloma clypeatum. The sequence goes on from OY751493.1 coordinate 2,390,266, forward strand.
CTCCCTGGCGGCTCTCCCACGCTGGACTCCCCTCTCGATCCCCTGACGCCCTCGACAGACTCGTCGGACTCGATTGCCACACACTTCCATAACGGCACCGACAGACCCAGCCTTCTAGCACGATTACAAGGTGCTATTGACTCATCTCTCTCTCTCTCTTCCTTGTCCTCAACGTCCCTGCCCCAGTCCCCCCTCAATTTGCCTGTCCTCTCTCCCTCCCCACGACCGCATATAGCCACCCCAGAACCTAGTTCCTCAAAGCCCGACACCAAACGACCGCATATAGCCACACCCCCAAAGTCCGACCCGCTTTTCCAAATATCCTCGGAATCATCGTTGTTCTCCCGACTCTTTGACACCTCCGCGCACTCACGGACCCCCCTTGTTTCACCACAGTCCCTCCCTGTCCTGCCCCTGGTTTCCCCCACGCCGACCCCCCTCCTGTTCCCTCCCAGCCTTATTCCCGACGACTCCGACTCAGACTCTGACTCGAGCTCCGAGTACTTGTTCTCCGGCCATCATAGCACAATGTATTCATACTCTGGCCTCGCCATGCCCACTGTTCCCGCCTCTGCAGAACCATTGGCTCGCCTCCTGAATGAAGGCACCATTGGCAAACCACCCATGGTCTCCGACGGGAAGCTCACCCTACCCGTGACGCAGGCTTTCGAAATCGCCGCGGCACGTTATTTTAACCACAAAGCAATCCTCCCAGCCAACCAGGTCCGCCAAGTCCTTCTAAATTTTTCTACACCTTCGATCTACTCTTGGGCATCCACAAACCAAGACACCCTCGCCGCACTATCTTTCCCGCAATTCATGACAGAACTCAAGAAGAGATGGCTCCCTGTTGACTGGGAGGACGAGATTGTTGCCCGGGTCATCAACCACCAGAACCCCAACCACTCCTTCTGGGAATGGAGCAATGATTTCTGTGCTGCGAATGCTCTGATGTCTCACCGCCCTGCCATCCACGTTGCCGCCGACAACATCCGTGAATATTTAATTATACGTATGATCCCAACGCTGCGAACTGCATACCGCCAGAACAACTCCGTCGGCATTCTGCAAAATGCATCCCCAGGCATGAATCCAGATGGGACTCCACGCGCAGCGACCCTGCCTACCGGCCTTCTCGACAGCATCCCATCCTTCGAGGCCTGGCAACTCCACGTCCGGCTGATTGACGAGAAGCTGCGTGCAGAGCGCTCCGTAATGTTCTCCGCCATTGCCTCCCACGTCATGCAACATACCCCTCCCACCCCCACCACCAACGCCAATGTTTTCCCCTTGCCTCCCCGTCCCAATATTCCCCCACCCCCCCGGCCCACGACTACGGCCACCACATCAAACTACAGCAATCGTATCTCACGCCCCAACGACGCCATCGGTATGGAACCCCTCACAGACGACCAACGCAACCTCCTCCGACAGTTTGGTGGTTGCTTCTCCTGCCGAGAATTCTACACATCCCACGTGGCTGCCCAGTGCCCCTACCGCCGCCCAACAGTTGAAGCCGTCGCAAACTGTAACCAGGCGGGTGCTGTGGCTGCCGCCACGGCCAAACGCGCTCCCGATAACAACCCCACGATCGTCGCCTCCGTCTCGGTCTCCCCAGCACCTATTGAGTCTACACCCACCGTTATTGCAGCGGTGATGACCCCCCCTCGCCGCACTCCTCTCCTTCCGGCCCCTGCCCCCCCAGTCACCCCTCACCTCCCTCCCCCTCCTGTCCATGTCCCGTTCTCCAATAACTTTTACCCTGAGCTTAACTCCTCATCTCCGCCCCATGCCAGATCAATCCCTGTTTCTGCCATCTTCGACAACCAGCCCATGGCCAGCGGGGACAACTCCTCATCCTCTGAAGATGACGCGATCTCCATCGACTATAACGAAGGCTTTGCCTCAGATGAGTATGTATCTTCTCCCCTCACTTCTCTTCCTTCCCCCAATGCCCCCACTCCCCTCTCCAATTCCTTCTCCCTCCCCGAACACATCTGGTGGCCCTGTGCCATCGATGCCCCTGCCACCTGTGCCCCGACACATATTCGTGCTCTTATTGACACCGGTTGCCCACCAGTCCTGATTTCTGAAGAAACCGTTGACGTCTTCGCCCTCACCCGCCATCGCGCATACAAAAGCTTTGAAATCTCGGGCGCTTACAGTGGGGATGAGGACGCCTGTCGGGTCACACATTATGTTAAACTGCACTTACAATCGACAGACGCCTTATGGACCTCACACGTACTACATGCCTTCATAGTCCCTAACCTTCATGCAGATATTATTCTTGGCCTCAGCTTCATTAAGCAAAATAGAATTGTCATTGACGTCGAATGCAACACTGCGAAATGCAAGGATGACGGTTACGACCTCTTGAACCCCCCAGACCTCAAGAATGTGCGGAGGAACCCTCCCCTGTCCCCACCACTACGCCGCAAACTCGAGAGGAAATTGATCCTAGAGGGCCGTCTTGCCTTCAGACTACGCCACAAATCCGTCCTTGGAGAGCTCGGTGAACTTTTCGCGAAGAACCCCAAGCGCTTCGACTTCTCTGCACATACGATTGGGGACGTCAACATCGTCGCTCTAATCAGATCCCGTGTCGAACAACTCGCTCTCGCCGACAGTCTTTCCGGATTGGATGCGAAATTCAAGAAACTTTTCTCCGACTGCTTCCCCTCCGACATTCCCCATGTCGACCTGCTACCCGACGATGTCCATCATCGCATTGAAATCAAGCCCGGCTCCACCTTTGCCACTTCCCGTCCGTACTCCTGCCCCCGCAAATATCGCGATGCTTGGAGGATGCTCATCAACCAGCACATCGCAGCAGGACGAATCCGACCCTCCTCCTCCCCTTATGCTTCCCCTTCCTTCATCATCCCCAAGGCTGATCCTGAGGTCCTTCCCCGATGGGTGGTAGACTATCGTTTACTCAACAAAGTCACAGTTCCTGATGCCTTCCCCCTGCCTCGTATCGACGATATCCTTGCAGACTGTGCCAAGGGAAAGATCTGGGGAACGATAGACATGACTAATTCATTTTTCCAGACCCGCGTCCACCCCGACCATGTCAAGTATACCGCAACATTAACGCCGTTTGGCCTTTGGGAATGGACCGTCATGCCCATGGGCTGCCGCAATGCCCCCGCCACCCACCAACGGCGAGTGTCACTGGCCCTCAAGGACCACATTGGCAAGATCTGCCACGTGTACCTGGACGACATTGTCATCTGGTCCAAAGACCTCCCAGAGCATGAGGCCAACATCTCCACCATCCTTAAAGCACTGCGCCAGGCTCACCTGTTCTGTTCCTTGAAGAAGTCCAAACTATTTTGCCACGAAATTGATTTCCTAGGTCACCATATCTCAAGCCGCGGGATCGAGGCCGACAAATCTAAAATCCAGAAAATTCTCGACTGGCCGCGCCCAAGGAACGCCAAGGAGGTTCGTCGCTTCCTGGGCCTCGTCCGCTACATCGCTGCATTCCTACCCCGCCTCGCTGAACATACTGCGATCCTGACCCCTCTCACCAAGAAAGACTGTAACAATGTCTTTCCCAACTGGACAAAATCGCACCAGCATGCCTTCGATTGCATCAAATCACTTGTCACTTCCTGTGATTGCCTCACCTCCATCGATCACGTCAACCCAGGCGACAACTTGATCTTCCTCACCTGTGATGCCAGCAAACGACGCATAGGGAGTGTCCTCTCATTCGGCCCCTCGTGGAAGTCTGCCCGGCCTGTGGCTTTCGAAAGCCGAGCCCTTCGCGATGCGGAGAAACACTACCCGGTACACGAACTCGAGCTGTTATCCATTATCCACGCCCTCCGTAAATGGCGGTCTGATTTGCTAGGCTCACACATCCACATCTACACCGACCACAAAACCCTTCAAAACTTCGAAACACAACGCGACCTGTCCATGCGCCAGGCGCGATGGATGGAATATATATCCCAATACGACCACTCCATTACATACATAAACGGAGAAGCCAACAGCGTTGCGGACGCAATGTCACGCTTTCCTGATAGAGGCGACCCTGCGCAAAGTCCTTGCCCCACACCGGACTCCCCCACCTCCGTCGCTGCCATATTCCGTATCTCCTCCGACGATTCCTTCACATCAGACATTCGCACTGGATACGCAAACGATGGCTGGTGTTCAAAGCTAATCAACGACCTCAAGGGTAATAGTGTTGATGTCAAGTTTGGCCTGAAAGTGAAAGACGGCCTACTGTTTGTTGGCAACCGCCTCGTCATACCAAACATCAAAAGCCTTCGGGAAGGGATTTTCCGCCTTGCACATGACAACCTCGGCCATTTCGGTGGTGACAAGACCTACGAGGCCCTTCGACACGAGTTCTACTGGCCCAACATGCGCCGCGACCTACTCAATGCCTATGTCCCATCATGTTCTCAATGCCAACGTAATAAGTCACGCACCTCCAAACCCCCTGGTCCCTTACATCCGCTCGCTATCCCGGATGGCCGCTTCAAATCGATCGCCATGGACTTTATCGGCCCGTTACCTTCCGACAATGGTTTGGACTGCCTCCTCACGATTACTGACAGACTTGGTGCCGACATCCAACTTGTCCCTTGCCGAACCGACACATCTGCGGAGGAACTGGCTGACCTTTTTTTCGACCATTGGTATTGCGAAAATGGATGCCCCGAGGAAATGATTACGGACCGCGATAAGCTCTTCATGTCGAAATTCTGGAGAAGCCTAATGACTCTCACAGGGATTAAGCACAAAGTTTCAACCTCTTACCATCCTCAAACAGACGGCGCTTCCGAACGAACGAACAAGACCGTTATCCAAAGCATCCGTTTCCTTGTCGATCGCGATCAAGTGGGCTGGGTTAAGGCACTGCCAAGGGTTCGTTTCAGCATTATGAACACTGTAAACTCATCAACAGGCTATGCACCATTCATGTTGAAATCGGGCCACCACCCCCGCCTCATTCCACCGCTGGTACGGGGTGCACCCAGTTCGGCCACGGATGATCCAGCTCCCGCAACTACCTTCATCCGACGACTCTCGAGTGACATTGCAGAGGCTCAGGACAGGCTGCTGGCCGCGAAGTTAAATCAGGCACACAACGCAAACCTCTCACGCGGGCCGGACCCTCATTTCCACATTGGCGACAAAGTCCTTTTATCCACAGAACATAGACGACGGGACTACATACAAGCAGGAGATGGACGCGCAGCGAAGTTCATGCCTCGTTACGATGGCCCCTACCGCATAACACACGCATTCCCCGACTCCTCAATGTATGGACTTAGCATGTCAAGCGCATCGAGGGTACACCCGAAGTTCCACGTCTCCCTACTGAAGCCATACATAGAAAATAACCCCGAGCTGTTCCCGAGTCGCGTCCGACATCCGCCCGCCCCGATCGTAACTGAGGATGGCCAGGTGGAATGTTTCATCGAGAGGATCATTGATGAACGTGGAAAAGGAAAAAGGCGACAGTACAAAGTCCGGTGGCTTGGCTACGGCGAAGACGATGACGAATGGCTGCCAAAATCTCAGCTTGAAGATGCGGCCGCACTCGATTGCTGGGAATCTCGGAATGGATAGAAGCTTTCGAAAACGGGTGGTTCAATTTTTCAGAGGTTGGGAGAGTGTAAGCTCCGCTTACCATTCACATCCCCACGTGATCTAAGAAGTCCGATATATATACTCATCGCACATATCTGTAGTTTCTAGTTTTCTCTCCCCATACAACAACCTTGTTTCTTCAGCTGTCCGAACCCTCCTGAGTGGACCGACCGAGGTCAGGTCTTCACAGCTTCACCAAGAACTCAAATCTACAATCCTAGAAGCTCAACGACGTTATCAAGGCCCCGCCGATCTCCGGCGTGCTCCGCCCCCTCCGCTCGAAGTAGGACAGCAAGCTTTTGTGAAGGCTAAGTTTTTCCGCACTACACGACCCTCCGTAAGGCTGTCTGAAAAGTACCTTGGCCCCTTTGACATCCTTGCCAGGAATGGTACACACTCTTACACCCTCCGACTTCCGGACACCATACGCGGTGTTCACCCCGTTTTCCACATCTCCATGCTGGAGCCATCTGTTCTGAACGACATTCCGAACCGGACAGTAACTCCGCCTCCTCCGGTCGACGTTGAAGGAGAAGTGGAATACGAAATCGCCGAAATCCTTGACACCAAACTGGATCGTCGGCGTTCTTGCAAACTGCTCTACCTAGTCCGTTGGCTAGGCTATGAAGGAACCGATGAGGAACAGTCCTGGCTACCCGCCACGGAACTCGAACACGCGACGGACTTAGTCGCGGACTTCCACTCCGCGTATCCGGAGAAACCGGGCCCCTTATCACACCTATAGAAGCACGCAAGACTCTCATATTGCAAAAAAATAATAAAAAATAATGAAAAGAAACTAGAGGGGGGAGGGGCTACTGGGTTTTGGCCTTTTTGGCCGGCGGACCCTCATTCTCCGACCCTTCCTCCGACTCCTCCGTTTTTTCCCCTGTTTCTTCCTCCGCTTTCCTCGCCTGCTTTTTCTCCTCCTCCATTTTCTCCGCTTGCAGTTCCGCAAGCTCCCCCTCGTCCAACCCCTCATCCTCTTCCTCGTCCTCTTCCACACTTTTTGCCTCCCCTCCGTCATCCTCCGACTCCGGAGCCGCCGCCTCCAGCAAGAAGTTCCGGTAGGCGAGGTGGTTGTTTAAAATTTGCAGCTGCCGGAGCAGCGCCCAACCGACCCTCGCCGACCGCTCCTCTCTCTCCTCCAGAGCCTCCCGGAGCTCCCGGAGCTCCTCCGCGACCCCTGCGCCGCAGCAGTTCTTTGCCCCGCTCGGGCCCGCGACCTCCGCGACGGCCTCCTCCGTCTTCCCCCGTTTACGCTTCGCCCTCGTCTCGCCGGTTTTCAGGCAAACCCGTTTGCCGTCTTTACACCGCTGGCATGCGGTGCCTTTCCCCTGCCTAAGGAGACTGTCAGTAAGAAAAAGAAGATGAAAAAAAAAAAGCGGGTACTCACAATGGCCACTTGCACTCCACCTTCGCCTGCGCACAGGCCTGACACGCCTCCCCCCGGACCTCCGATTCCTCCGCTCCGCTCTCCACCCTCTGTTTCCCCGCCTTCTTCGCCCTCTTCCTCTCCGCCTCCGCCTCCGCCTTCGCCTCCGCCTCTGCCTTCTTCTTCGCCTCTGCCTCCCTCGCCCTCCTCTCGGCCTCGGCCTTCTTCCTTGCCTCCGCCTCCTCCTTTTCCTTGCGTATCTGCGCCAGACAGCGCAGGAGCTCCTCTTCGGAGTCGTCTAGGTTGGCGCTGGATCGGGGGGGCTGTGTGCTCGAGCCTTGGGGCATGTTGGTGGTAACTGGAAGAAACCCTTGAAAGCCGCTCACCTCCATTAAATAACCGAGACCACATGACCTTGTTTATTTTCTCGCGGTCTTCCATGGGTGTCAGACCTAAGAGGGGAATACTGTTATATCCGTCTCCGAATCTCCGATCCACTCCGATCGTCCTCCGACTTTCCGGACTTTCCGGACATCCGTTACCTCCACATCTCCGCACGTTGCCATCGTGCATTTCATATTCATAACTCCATGCCTTTATGCATTTCATATTCATATTCCCGTTTACTTATGCATCGCCTTTTCCGCATGGTCCGTTGACCGACATCTCCGATGTTCGTTACAGTCGCTGGCAACTTACACCACAACTCCGGACCTACTCCGACCATCTCCGTAAAGTAATCTCATTTAGATATTTAAGCTTGTACCATACCTGTAGTTCCTCAGTTCGAATATCAACAAAGTTCACTCCTCTACTCCCCGTTCATGCCAGAGATCCTCGCTGTGGTACAATACGCCGACGACATCCTCATCTACTGCTCTTCCTCCATCGTTACCCTTCGACGAGCTCAGTACTGTGTCCGAGTCACAACTCCGACGTCGTCCGACCATTTCCACGTCAACGTGTCTCTCACCGAGATCTTTCCGAGGACCTCCGCATCTCCGACCTCTCCTCCGACCTCCTGAAATTGGGACACCTTATCCAACAAACGGCGGCGCAACACATACGTTGAAGCCACGCCCCTCCCCTTCGTCGTTCCTCCGCATTCCCGGAGTTCCGCTCCAGCCTCAGTCCTTCGTCCGACCTCCAACGGACTCCGACGAAGCTCCGACTTTTCACCTACTTAACACTCGAACTCAGATACTTGCAAGGGAGATCCAAAGTTTAGATTGAGCAGTCTGATAAGTAATACAACACACACCTTGCAAGGAAGATCCAAAGAGAAAGTTCTAAGGATTCCCCTGCAAGCTAGTGAGATAAATAGTAAAATGAGATATGAAACAAGAGATAAAACGAGACACATGAATGATGAGCAATGATCGGGAGTAGCGATGAAGGATGAATGGAAACAAGATGAATGATAGTACCTGCGATCCAATGTGCGGAGTAGTGGATGGGGGCGGAGTCGTCAGATGTGGAGAGGTGGATAAGATGTCGGAGACAGCGGATACGATTGGAGGACGTCAGAGATGGTGGAATAGAAAGGAAAGGAAGAAAGGAAAGGAAAAGTGAAAAGTGAAAGTGGTTGGCCTTACATCACCCCCCCTTCAAGGCACGGCGTCTCAACGTGTCAGGCGAAACGAGTCGAATATCGCAGCGGCGATCCACCGTGGAGCTCCCGGATGATGTCGGTAGAAGTCACAGACTAGGCGCGGAGTGTGGACATTGTCTTCTGCTTCCCAGGAATTCTCTTCATAGCCATATCCCTTCCATTTGACCAATAATTGAAGCTTGCCTCGATGCAGTCGGCTGTCCAAGAGGTTTTCAACATCATACTCTAATTCTTCTCTGACTGCCGTCGGAGGCGGAGGAGAGCGGACTTGGCATTGGAAGGGGTCGTCGGGAACTAGTGAAAGTTTGATGACATGGAATACTGGGTGAACGCGGGACATGGAAGGGGGAAGGCAAAGTTTGTAGGCATGTGTTCCGACAGGTCGGACCACTGGGAAAGGGCCTACATATCGATGTGCAAGCTTTTTTGTGGGTCGGGTGGTTTTGAGGTCTGATGAGTCTAAAAAGACCTTGTCCCCCGGGTGGAATGTCGGAGTGGTGCTCCGATGCTGGTTGTAGTATCGCGCCATGTCGTCTTTTGCCTTTGTCAGTGCTGCGTGAGCCTCCTCTAGAGCGGACTTCATCCACTGGCTGAAATCCACTACTGCCTCGATCTCCGTCCGCTTCTCGCGAGGTTCAAATCCCATGCGCGGATGGCGGCCAGTGTCAATGTAGAATGGAGTTTGACGTGTCGATGCGTGAACATGGTTGTTGTATGCAAATTCAGCCATCGGAAGCCATTCGTCCCAATCGTCTTGACGTTCATTGATGAATAGGCGAAGGTATTGTTCCAATCCTTGATTGACCTGCTCTGTCTGTCCGTCCAACTGCGGATGGTATGCTGTCGAGGCAGCAACCTTCATGTTAAGCAGCCTGTATAGTTCGCGTGTGAACTTGGCGACAAACTGTGGTCCTCGGTCAGAGACAATGGCCTCCAGTAGTCCGTGGAGTTTCCAGACATTTTGAACATAGGAGCGTGCAGTCCCGAGTGCGGAGATGTCGGAGTGCGTCGGGATGAAGTGTCCCCGCTTCCCTACTGAGTCCACTATGACCATGATAGCGTCGTAGCTGTGGGCTTCTGGTAGTTCAGTAATGAAGTCAACACTGGTTACTTGCCATCGCTCCGTGGGGACCGGTAGCGGATTGAGCTCTCCGGAGGGCGGAGTGCGTCGGACCTTGGTGCGGAGGCAAGGGTCGCATGTCTTGCAATATTGACCTATTAAACGAGACATGTGTGGCCACCAGTAATTGCGCGACACCAGTTCCAAGGTTTTCCACCATCCAGGATGTCCGGCCACCGGAGTGTCATGGTGTTGTGTGAGGATCCAATGATGCAGTTGGGGATTGTTAGGAACATAGATATGATCCCTGAAGTAGAGCAAACCTTCCGCTTGCCTCCACTCCGCACTACGGAGACTGACCCCGCTCTGACGGTCGGAAGGGATTTGACAACCTCCGCCACACTATCCTGCAGTAACCCCTCTCGGATTCCCTGTCAGACCTGGCAGAGGACATTGTGTTCTTCCCCTTGAACAGTTACCCCCCGCATTTCTCGCACTGCAAACAATTCTGGTCAAAGAAGGATGATGTTTTCGTTGTCCCGCGATCCGTCTCCATGGTCCGCTCATCGGGACAAAGCATTGGACTTGCCCATTGACTTGCCAGGTCGATGGTGCATTTTGAAATTGAAACAAGCGAGGTATAAGGACCATCTAGCCTGTCGTTGATTTAGTTTTTGAGCTGTCATGAAATACTCAAGATTTTTGTGGTCCGTCCAAATCTCCACTGTCTTCTCCGCTCCTTCAAGGAAGTGCCTCCACTCCTCCAATGCACGGACCAATGCCAACATCTCCTTGTCATAGATCTCGTAGTTGCGTTCCACTGGACTAAGGCTTTTGGAATAGAATGCGACAGGGTGCCACTTACCGTCCTCTGTTGGTTGGGACAGTACTGCTCCGGTTGCAAAGTCCGAGCTATCCGCTTATATCCGCCACTCCTTTCCATGATCAGCTAAGACCAGGATCGGAGCGGATGTAATCCTCCGCTTCAACTCCGCAAATGCGGACACTTCTCTCTCCCTCCAAGACCAGAGGTGCCCTTTCTTCGTGAGCTCGAAAAGAGGGCGCGCGATGTCCAAAAACCCTTCAATAAAACGGCGATAGAAGTTAGTGAATCCCAGAAAGGACTGTACTTCTTGGACGTTTGTCGGAGCAGGCCACTCTGCGACCCCCGCTACCTTCACCGGATCCATCTCTACGTGTCCTTGTTCAATAATAAGGCCTAGGTATTCAATGCACGTTTGTTCAAACTCGCATTTCTCTGGTTTTAGATAGAGTTTGTGTCCGTGAAGTTGTTCCAGTATGATCCGTGTGACTCTCCAATGCTCCGCAAGGGTCTCCGTGAAGATGAGTATATCATTGAGGTAAACACAGACTACACCTTCAGTGATAAGGTCCTGAAAGATCTCGTTCATCATAGTCTGGAATGTGGATGGACTATTAGTGAGGCCGAAGAACATCACCAATGGTTCATAGAGTCTGTGATTGGTCCGAAAAGCGGCCTTCCACTCGTCTCTGGGTTTTATCTGCACATTGTTGTAGCCCCAGAGGATGTCGAGCTTGGTGAAGTATTGTGTATAGCAAGCTTCCAGGCTAGCCGGAGATTCCGTAGTATACCTTACATAATGTCACAGTCACATTCCTTACATATATAGAGACACGAGGTGCCAGCAACACATATACCTTTGGCTCTTATCTTCCGTGCAGTTCAGAGGGTTTCGTGGTCTCCTCTTTCCTCTTCGTGCTTGCAGCCTTCAGGTTGCTACGTCCATATATCTGGAGCCCACCACGAGAGGAAAAAGGTCACCTTTGCTGTTTCTGTCATCTGACCAAATTTTTTTCTGCTGACCTGTCGACGCTGCCAAAATTGCTTTTGCCGTGCCGAAGCTGTTAACATCTGACAAGAAGAAGAAAGACTGGACCATGCCGCCGCCGATAGGAACACACCAGCTGCCATGCCGAGAGACAGCCCAGACATCACACCGCGTGTTTACCGACCCGATGTTTTCAATCTCATACCGACATAGCCGCCTGAAGTTTCCGGACCCAGATACTGTTGTCAATACAGAAAGGACCGAAGATCAGGGCAACAGTTCACCAGACAGACCGACGTTCGAGCACGAAGGCACTGACGGTGACGTTGACGCAGTAGAATCAGACTTCGATCTCAACTTCTCCAGCTTCAATCCGTCACCAACCAAGCCATCAACGCCCGTTCCGCCATCACCACCACCTAATCCACCCTTATTACCGCCGTCATCACCATCATTGTCACTGCCACCACCATTGCCAATCATGGCGACCCCCAGCTCCAACTCCAAGAATGTTAGCGACATGCCAGCGCCAGGAACGAAGAACGCCCCTCGCTTTAACTCCAAGCACCCCTGCGAACTAGGCGAATTCCTCATCGACTACGAAGCGCTCGCAGAAGCATGCAACCTCACGGAGGAACAAAAGGTGCATACCATATTGAGATACATCAACCCGGCAGCACGAGAGTTTTGGAAGTCCCTGAAGGGATACGATGAGAGGGTGTGGGATATGTTCAAGGCGGACATTGTTAAAGTCTACCCATGTGGAAAGGGAGGCGACGCCTACGCGTACAAAGACTTCTTGAGGCTGACTGAACGATATATTGCTGATAACGACCCCACCGAGGGCGCCTTTTCTGAATTCTACCAGGATTTCAAACCAATCACCAAGTACCTCATCAAGAAGAATCAACTCAGCGAGAACGAACACGACCGACTATTCTATGAGAGCATCCCGGAGACACTACGCACCAAGATCAAAAAACACCTCAAACAACTACCGACATTTTCGGGAACGAGACATACGGACACAGAGATGGTCTATGAAGAGGGTATGAAGGTCTTCATGGAGGACAACATGTACAGCGACAGCGACGACAATGGTGACGGGGACGAGAGGGTGGCCAAGAGGAAGAAAGGCAAGATGAAAGTGAAGGTGTACAGCTCAACGGAGGAGGAAGACGATAACGAGGAGGAGGACGACAACGAGGACGAGCAGGTTGTAAAGCGGAAGGAGAAGGTGAAGGTGAAGCAAGAGGTGAAGACGACGAGGGTGGCGTTAAAGGAAGACGAGGGAAGGACCAAACGCGAAGACGAGATCAAGTTGCTGATGAAGAAACTACAAGAGCTGCGCGTCACAGAACCAAACTCACAGGCATTCCACGTCTGTTACATGCAAATGGCCAGCATCGCCCCGGAAACCATGATGACGCGCCTCGACAACTCACTTGCGATATTGGCATCAGCCCCAGGCCCGCAATCCGCGCCCGCATACCTTCAGGCGGCCCAACAACCACAACAACACGCTTACATGAACGCATACACAAACCCCAGCAATACTTATCGGCTGGCACCATCGAACTATGCCCATCAGTCAGGACCACCTCAACAAACAACGTATCAATTTTGCAGAGGTTACGGACAGGGTTACCAAAACACGTGTGGCACCACCTGGCAACAACGAGGCGGCAGAACAGGACGAGGAGGTCCGCAGAGGACGTTCACCGACGAGAGGTCAGCGTTCCTCGGCTGCCACTTCTGCAACGCACAAGATCATTACATGCGCGAGTGCCCCATCGCACGGGAGTACGAACAAACAGGAAAAGCGTGTTTTGACAGCCAAACACAATGCTACTATTTCCCAAACAACGGTTACCAAGGCGCAGGGGACTACGCCAGGTGTCATGACGGTGGTATCAGGGCATCTATCGACCTACGAATTCAGGAGATCAAGCAAAACACGCGTGTACTGCCGCCGCCAACCACGGCAACCGGAGCCTACATCAGATGTGTCACACCTGAACAAGCCGAAACCCACGCCGTGATCCATGAGGAAGAGAAGGGAGCAAAGGGAGCAGATGACGAGGAGGTTAGCGAGGCGGATGACGAGAACAAAGACGAGGACGAGAAGATCGTGATATGGAGCGCGTTTGAGGAACTGGAAACGCTGTCGGTGGAAGGGCTGGCATACGTGACGAGGTTGAGGAAAAAAAAGGATGAAGAAGATGTGAGCGAGGAGAAAGAGGAAATGGAGAAGGGAAAAGAAAGGAAGACAACGACGAAGAAGACGAAGAAGAACAACAGACAAAAGGGCGAGACGGAGATGAGGGAAGAAACGAGCGATCTTGATGCGAGGGAAGAGGAAAATAATACCGTCATGGGAAAATTGCAGAGGGTCGAGGCGAGCGTTGCGACGGATGGTATTAGTATTGACTACGTTCCAGAAAGACCACTACCACCACCACCAGCTTTTACTTACGAATCCCAGATAGCTAATTTAAACCCAGGAGCTATAAACCATGTCTACAACCAGATCGTGGACACCGTCATACCAAACCTCACGCTCCACGACCTACTAGCGGTCAGCCCAGAGCTGAGGAAGAAAATCGTCACCAATGTACGCACTTATCGGGTACCCAACGCCGTGGAAAAACCGACGACGACAACGCTCCTCACAACGGTACCCGAGGGCATCGACCTTTGGCATGTTGTCCCAGTCCGCGAGCTTACGGTTGAAGTGGAAGGAAAGAAGGAGATAGCGGTGCTCGATGACGGATCAGAAATCGTCGTGGTGAGGAAGGATCTGTGGGAGGAATTGGGGTTTAAGGTGAATAAGGAGCGGCTAATGATTATGGAGACGGCGAACGGAGGGAAAGAAGCGATGGAGGGATGCGCAGAATACCTGAAGATCACCGTGGACGGCATGCCAACGTGGGCACACATGTACGTCGCGCCAAACGCGCCATTCCGATTGCTACTCGGATGACCGTGGCAGAAGAGTGTAAGGATGGGGAAGGAAGAGACAGGAGAGAGGGTGCAAGTGACGATACATGACCAGAAGCATGGGAGCGAGAAGCTCAGAGTGATAGAGATGAAAGAGCGGAAAAGAGGAAGTGAAGGGAAGGGGGTGATGTTTTATCAAACGGTGGAGGATGTCGCGAAGGCATGGAAAGCAGAGACAGCGTTGACGACGATATACAGCGAAAGCCACGACGCACCACCGCTGCTATCGATCACGAAAGATGGCACACTTCCGGGAAACTCACCGCTCATGGATTTTCTCCTGGCATTGACCCTCGTTTACGATACTGAACGACACGTCCTCGCATACAAAAAGGCCGCAAGAAGGATCTATCCAGTATCCACGACAATGCCCGAGTACGCCAAGGTTCGACGCCAATTCCCTGAGGACCCATTGAAGACGCTTCCAGAACTGTTGTTACACCCACCAGAATTCATGCCTGGAACGCGCTTGACAGAGGAAAGGATAGAACGGCTAGGGGTGTGGAAGAACGAGTTTTTGTGGCCAGAAGAGAGGAAGATTGCGGCAACAATGTTGAAGAACAATGAAATGGTGTTGGCGTGGACACAAGCAGAGGTGGGAAGGTTCAAGAAGGAGTATTTCTCGCCAGCCGTCATCCCCGTCGTTGAGCATGTACCATGGGCAAAGAAGAGCTTACCGATTCCACCAGGTATACGTGACCGAGTTTCAAACTAATCAAAGCCCGGATCGATGCAGGGACGTACGAACCGTCAAGCAGTTCCTACCGACATCAATGGTTCTGCGTCGGGAAGCCCAAGGATGAGACGGGTACCGATACCATCCGAATCGTACACAACCTCGGGCCACTTAATGGAGTCACGGTCAAGGACGCCGCCCAGCCACCACTTGTCGAACACTACGCTGACCAGACAGCCGGACGGGGAATCTACACGGGAATCGACCTCAAGTCGGGATATGACCACCACAGACTCGATAAAGGGTCCCGCGACCTTACTGCGTTCGACATGCCACTCGGTACACATCGCCTTACGGTTCTACCACAAGGATGGACAGGAAGCCTGGCCATCTTTCACACCGACGTCGCCTTCATCCTACAGAACGAGGTCGAGAAAGCGCCGAGCTTTTCAGATGATATAACGGTGCTGGGACCACGAACGAGGTATGAGACGGAGGACGGAGGGTACGAGGTGATGAAGGAGAATCCGGAAGTGAGGAGGTTTGTGTGGGAGCACTTGGTGGATATGAATAGGGTGATGCATCGGTTGAACCATGCGGGAGCCACAGTTTCGGCGGACAAACTGAAGTTATGCGTGGCGGAACTAGAGGTAGTGGGGCAGCTATCAACGTACAAAGGGAGGGTTCCAGATCAGGGGAAGGTGGTGAAGATCAGGACATGGCCAAGGTGCAAGACAGTGAGCGACGTGAGGGGATTTCTGGGGACAGCAGGGACACTGAGGCTCTGGATTCGTGGCTTCGCCCACAAGGCATGCCCACTTGTTGAGCTCACGAAGAAGGACGTGCCTTTCGAATGGACAGGCAAGCACGACAAAGCAATGGAGGAACTTAAAACCGCGGTAATTAATTGCCCAGCCATTCGCCCCATTGACTACACAGCATCCTACACCGTCTATCTGTCCATCGACTCATCTGTACGCGCATGCGGCTTCATACTCGGACAATTCGACAACCAAGACCGACGCCGCCCTACCCGTTTCGGCTCCATCGCATGGAATGAACGCGAAGCACACTACTCACAGGCAAAGATCAAACTTTACGGGCTCTTCCGCGCGCTCAATGCCGTCAAGATCTTTGTCGTCGGAGTAAGGAAGTTCCGGGTGGAAGTCAACGCTAAATACATCAAGGGGATGATCAACAATCCCGACGCGCACCCAAACGCTGCCATGAACCGCTGGATCGCAGCAATTTTACTATTTGACTTCGAACTCGTCCACGTACCAGGGAAGAATTTCAAGGGACCAGATGGATTGTCGAGGCAGGAAGGAACAGAGGATGAAGGGGACACAACAGAGAAAGAAGCGGAGGATTGAGTGGATGAGATTCTGGGATGCGGGATTTGGGTAGTGGGGAGTTTCTACGTGGCAGCATTAAACGGGACCAAGGCAGATGGGGAGAGGGCAACAGTGGTGAGTTTGAAAGAGAAAGAGACAGAAACGGAGGAGACAGTGGGAGTACCAGAAACGAAGGAGGCGAAACAAAGGGATGAAGAATTAAGGATGGTAATGGAATTTCTGGCGACGATGAAGAAGCCGATCGGCCTTGACGATAAAGGGATCAAGGCTTTCATTACACGGGCATCAAGGTTTTTCGTTAGCGGTGGTCGACTATGGCACAAGAACACCACGAACGGACGCCACCAACTCGTAATATTCCATCACGACAGATACCGGATTTTACACCAAGCCCACGACCAGTTAGGACACCGTGGGGTCTACGCTACATGTCATAATATCGCAGACCGCTTCTGGTGGCCCATGCTTGACGAAGATCTCAAATGGTACCTGAAGACATGCCATCCATGCCAGACCCGATCCATGGAGAAGGTCGTCCTACCGCCTACAGTCTCGACGCCGGCAAATCTATTCCGGAAAATTCACGTCGACAATATGCACTTACCAAGATCGAAGAAGGGCTACAAGTATCTGGTACAGGGAAGATGCAGCCTGATACAATGGGGAGAGTTCGGGATGTTGAGGAAGGAGAATCAGTGGACATTGGGGATGTGGCTAATGGTCGAGGTGATGTGCAGATGGGGACCAGTGGAGGAAATAGTGACGGACAATGGATCGGTGTGGATAGCGGCAGTGGAGTGGCTCGCAGAGAAGTACAAGATCCACCATATCCGTATTTCAGCATACAACTCCCAGTCCAACGGCTCCGTCGAAAACGCGCACCGAATGATCCGTGAAGCCCTCGTCAAAGCCTGCGGCGGCGACATGAGCGAGTGGGACATCCACATACCACACATCTTCTGGGCGGACCGAGTGACAGTACGACGCACCCTTGGGACATCCCCTTATCAGGCAGCAACAGGCGCGGAACCGCACCTACCATTCGATATCACGGAGGCGATGTTCCTATTCCCCGAATTCAAATCCAAACTCACCGACGCTGAACTGATCGCGAACTGAGCCATTCAGCTGGAGCGCCGTGATGACGAACTCGCCAAAATTCATGACCGTGTCGTCCGCGCGCGTTTTCATCCATTGCCCAGTTTGAGAAAACCCACGCAAATATGATCCACAACTACAACTTCGCAGCAGGGGAGCTTGTCATGGTTCTTAAGAAGAAGATTGAGAAGAGTACCAGCAGGAAGTGTCGCCCTCGCTATTTCGGACCCATGCTCGTCGTCAAACGCCTATGCTCAGGAGCCTATCGCCTCGCAGAGATCAATGGCGCACTTTCGAGGCTCAAGTTCGCTGCCTTCCGCCTTTGTCCATACCACGCGCGCTCATCAAGATTCGTCGATGTTACTCAGTATGTGGATGCACAGGACCTTGGAGGGATAGAAGATGATTGAAATTAGAAGGAAGAGGGGTTCGAAGAGAGAAGATCAACTGAGACGCTCGATATTTCAAGTGTGGGGGAGATGTATAGCGAGCTTCCAGGCTAGCTGGAGATTCCGTAGTATACCTTACATAATGTCACAGTCACATTCCTTACATATATAGAGACACGAGGTGCCAGCAACACATATACCTTTGGCTCTTATGTTCCGTGCAGTTCAGAGGGTTTCGTGGTCTCCTCTTTCCTCTTCGTGCTTGCAGCCTTCAGGTTGCTACGTCCATACAATTGAGCGCGTTGAAGTTTATTGATCAGTTTGGATATGAGCAGAAGCAGATACTTGTTTTTGATAGTTTTGGAGTTGAGTGACTGGTAGTCTTGTACAAGACGAAGGGAGCCATCCTTCTTCTTGATGTAAAATACCGGAGATGCCATCAGAGACTTGGAAGGGCAGATTTGACAAGTTGCAAGGTTTTCCTCTCGGAGCAAGCAGATATACCTTACAACCCGCCGGAGAGGCGTCCGGAACAAGTTCAATGGTGTGGTCCCAAGTCCGCTCTTCCGGTAAGGTGTCGAAAGAGGTCTTTGAGAATACGTCTTCGAAGTCAAACAAGTGGTCTGGTACAGAGTCGCGGAAAGATTTAGGTTTTTGGTTACTAAGGCCTCTGATAGACGTTGCGAGATATTGGATGAAGCACAGATGAACTCCGCCTCCGCGGGTACTGTTCCGACAAAAAGGCGATCTCCCTCCTCAAACTCATCCTCTTCCTCAGCATCTTCCGCTAACTCCTCCGCTTCCTCTCCTTCTGTGACATCCTCCACCCATGGGCCACATGGAGCCTCCTCCTCTAGACCGGACGTCGGAGTGGAACCCATCCGACAGGCTCGGATGCGGACTTGTTCAAACTTCCGCTCCTTCCGCTCTTGGGCTGCCTCCTGGTGGCATGTCCTGCATCATGCAGGACACCGGCTCATCTTCACTTCCCCTGACGTCCAATCTACCTCGGGGTTGTGTTCTTTGAGCCAAGTGAAGCCTAACACAATTTCTTGTTTTCCCAAACTTGTGACTGCAAGCTGGGTCCGTTCTGAGTGATCCCGGTAGCGGAGCACTACATCCAACACCTCCGTTATTGCTCCGGCCTCGTTTGGAGTTCCGTTGTTGTTGTATACCAGAATTGCGCATTGTAGTTTTTGAGTAGAGAGTTGATGTTTCTTGACCAGAGTGTGTTCAATAAACGACCCTGTTGCCCCGCTGTCGAGTAAGGCCTTTTGTGATAGTGTGTCTTTGGTGTCAGTAGTTTCAAGAACTATGTCTAGTTCAATAGAATTGTCGGAGTGAGCAGAGGCGAGGACATATTGTTTTGGAAGCCGACGCTACCATTTAGAGAGGCAAAGGCGGATGGGATTTGCGGAGTTGGGTGCGACTATGGGATCGTTTACAGGCTTAGAGATGGAGGGTATAGGATCATATTGTTCCATAAATAAGACAGCATAACGATTTTTAGCAGACAACGAGGGCGCACTGTTCACTCGCTGGGGGAAGGAAAATCCTCCTGTCCTTCCTCTGACTCCGCAGACTCCGTGGGCAGAACGGAGTTGCCTTCCACTGCGTCCTTGACCATGAGTTGTTCCATAACAAACTCGTCCTGCTCCTCCATTGTCATGAAGCAAACATCGAAGCGAAGGGGGCATTCATGACTAAAGTGACCCGTTTTGTTACATCTGAAGCATGCATTGGCATTCTTGCCTTTGACGCGTGAAGTATCAATGTCCATTGCATTGGGGTCCCTTGTCAGTGGAGCGGATGTGGATGTGAGCGGAGCTGTACGCGGAGTGAATGGAATGTAGGGGCGAGGGAATACTGAGGTGCCAGGTACTTGTGGTCCGACAACGTTGCAGAAGGCGGAGGTGCGGGTCGGAGCAGTGGCTTTGAAGGCTTTGTTGGCAATCCTATTGTCGTCATTGACTCGTGCTGCAGAGTACCACTCATCGGGGTTGTCATCCGTAGGCCGTCCATGGGTCAGGGTGGCAATCTCATTCTGAATGTCGGAACGGAGACCATGGCGGAATTTGAGTACAATCTTGGTATCCTCCTGATAGCCCGCTTTGTCAATGTAGTCTTTGAACTTGTCAATATAGGTCTCGACATCCTGTTGACCTTGATAATAGAATTCTCCTTCGAGGATCAGTCTCGCATCCTGTTCCTCATTCTTCGGAGTGAACTCCGCTGTAAAGACTGCATGGAAGTCCACCCAAGTCCGATAAGGCGGAGCACCGGTCCTCTGCTCCTGTCGGATAATGCAATCCGCAAAGCGTGCTGCACGTCCACTCTTCATGAAAGATAAGGCCCAATAAATTTTAACGTGGTCGTCTGTGAACTGTTCCAGAGCCAGCCCCATAAACAATTCACAGGAGTTTAGAAAGGTCCAGCCATTTGCGCGCGATCTGTTGAAGTCCGATGGATTGGCAGGTTTTGCTCGACGCACGCCCAGATTGGCCGGAGCGAGCGGAGCGGGTATAATAGCGGGTGCGGGAGCAGCTGGGATAGGTGGCTGAGCTGGGGCAGGAATTGTGTTGAAGGCGAGGAGGAGTTGGTCAAGTTCAGTCGAGATATCAGTGAGAGTTTGATGTTGTTCCTGGAACTTGTGCTCGAGCTGTTCAAGGTGATTGGGGTCGTCCATTACTATGCGCGGAGCAGAATCACCAGTTACGGAGAGGTAATTAGAAGAACTGGAAGGGGTGTGAGATGTATCGGAGTCGGACGCGGATGAAGCTGCTCTGAAGCGCAGAATCGTGACAACGATGCAATCGGACCCAGTCCAATTAGAAGAGAACTTTCTATTGTAAGGGCGACCTTATGATCCAAGACTCAAACTCAGATACTTGCAAGGGAGATCCGAAGTTTAGATTGAGCAGTCTGATAAGTAATACAACACACATCTTGCAAGGGAGATCCGAAGTTTAGATTGAGCAGTCTGATAAGTAATACAACACACACCTTGCAAGGGAGATCCGAAGAGAAAGTTCTAAGTATTCCCCTGCAAGCTAGCGAGATAAATAGTAAAATGAGATATGAAATAAGAGATAAAACGAGATGCATGAATGATGAGCAATGATCGGGAGTAGCGATGAAGGATGAATGGAAACAAGATGAATGATAGTACCTGCGATCCGACGTGCGGAGCAGCGGATGGGGGTGGAGTCGTCGGATGTGGAGAGGCGGATAAGATGTCGGAGACAGCGGATACAATCGGAGGATGTCGGAGATGGTGGAATAGAAAGGAAAGGAAGAAAGGAAAGGAAAAGTGAAAAGTGAAAGTAGTTGCCCTTACAGGTCCTTCCTTTTTGGGGGTCAAAAACAAGACTGAACTGAACTTTCAATCACTAATCTTCAGCACTGCAACCAGCTGCACAGGGTTGCATAGGTGACCCAGAGTTTGCTGATGCAGTCCACTCTCTGTACATCTGAGCAGGTGCTAAGCTCTCCTTTCTATGCCTTACACTGAGGAAGGGCTTTTTCTTCTTCACCACAGCCTTGTATGAATGTTTTCTGAGTACCCTTCTGACTGTTTCTGAGGAGATTGGAGTAGGGATGAGAGTGTTGATATATTTAGTAGTGATGGACAGGGGTAACCCATGGGTAAAAAATCCATACCCGTACCCCTACCCTCGAAAAACCGTACCCCCTCGTCAAGGGTAAGGAAAACCCTCACCTACAGGTGAGGGCTTTCGAGGGTATGCGGGGGTACGGAATACCCACAGGACAGCACACAAGGGTAGACACCCTTGGTGCTATGCAGCCTGTCTGTGCGCCGCGCGCCATTGCGGACCTTGTGGGGGTGCATGTGTGACCCTCCTCGCTCCTCATGCACATGTCGCGTCCCAGTGCTCTCGCGTACTACACCCACCCTGTTGTGGACCTCCCAGCCCACCTTCCCTTCTCTAGCCACTGCCTTTGCCTCCCGCGCCATTTGGCGGACGGGTAGGTGGTGGCAGTGGGCGAGTATGGAATGGTGAGGGCTGTTAGGCAAGAGGGCGTGAGTGGGGCCGTTGGGCATGATGGGGGACCGTTGGGCGTGAGTGGGGACCGTTGGGTGCAAAGGGGGGGCCGTTGGGCATGAAGGGGGGCCATTGGACGCCGTTGGGTGTGAGTCGACATGAGTGGGTGTGAGTCAATGTGAGTAGGGGCTGTTGGGTGCGAAGGGGGGGCCATTGGGCATGAGTAGGAGGGATAAAAGTATCAACATCAACATCAACTTGTTGATTGTTGATTGTTTGGCTCAACCAAACATCATGTGACCCTCCAAACCCATCTGAATGGTGCAGGTTTTTGGAGGGTAAGAAATTCTGACCCTCATCCTTATCCTCCCTTACCCTTCACCAAAACCCTGAGGGTTTTGTGTACCCTTGTCCATCACTAATATTTAGTGGCCTGAACAGCATTGGAAGCCTTGCCAGTCCTGATTTGTGAAATAATTGATCAGATATTGGTAGGTGTATGCTTGGAATGATGCCCAGTCGAGCTGGGATCATGATTCTTCAGGGCTTTCATCAGGTTCAAATGGGATATTTGAGTTAACCAATAAACCATCCAACTTATTATGTTTGGGTGGGAATTATCTTGACATCCGATCATTTTTTCCAGCTGATTCCCACTCAGTAAGGGCTCAGTCCTGTTTCTCGACCAATCAGAACCGACTTGGAACCAAAAAACCCCCTGAGAAACCCTGATCAAACCCCTCGAGTTTCCCGATATGACTCACAAATGGTTCAACCTTTAGGGTTTGAGTGGAAACCATCAAATTTGTCATTTAAACCAATTTTAACCCACTCAGCCCTGAAAAAGCCCTAAAAAATCGGTGAAAAATCACAATCCCAGCTGACTGGGAATGATGGCCAGCAAGAGGAGTTCAGCAGTTAGAAAGAAGATTCTGAAGTACTCTGGAGATGATAAACCTCCCAACACCCAGTTTGGAAGCAATGTGATGAGTGGAGTGGTCATTTGAGACCAGAAAAAGAATGTTTTCCTTCTGAGAGGAGAAGATAGGATGCACAATGGATTGGAATATGAAAAGAGAATCAAGACTGCTTATACAGCTTGCAGTCAGACACCATTTGATGTAAAGTTACCATATCAATCATCAATCAAGGGTTCTATGGCCCTGGCAATGATCTACCATCAGATTCTGATATTTCTGATATCCACTCACATAATTGTCCCAATGTGTTCCTCAATCAAAATAATTATAACTCCAGATATAATAGTTCAGATTTTATAATTATTTTTTTGATGGATACCCCTGATTCAGTGCTTTGTTTCATTTATCAAGGCCTTGATTTTATTTGCATTTCTACTGCTGATATTCAGCAAATACCTGAAATTGTTATGTGTAACAAACCATTCCAAGGTTCGGGCAGAGTGTGCAGGAAGTGGAAAGGCGAAGAGCAGTGTTATTGCTAAATCTAAGGAACAGGACTATTGTACAAGGGTTTATATAGTACTGACTAGGATACGGTAGCGAGGTGAGTCAGTACTGTGGAAGGCAGTGTGCATGAGTAAGGCAACTGCTGAGTAATACTACTGCAGAATGTGAGTCAGCACGGGAGCAAAGTATCTAAAGGGAGATGTAGAGTCATAGCAGATAAGTAAGAGGGGGCCGGGTCGGGCCTAGTGATGGACAAGGGTACACAAAACCCTCAGGGTTTTGGCGAAGGGTAAGGGAGGGTAAGGGTGAGGATCAGAATTTCTTATCCTCCGAAAACCTGCACTGTTCGGATGGGTTTGGGGGGTCACATGATGTTTGGTTGAGCCAAACAATCAATGATTAACAAGTTGAAGTTGAAGTTGATACTTTTATCCCCCCCACTCATGCCTCACGGCCCCCCTTTGCGCCCAACGGCCCCTACTCGTGTCGGCTCACACCCACTCACATTGACTCACGCCCAACGGCGTCAGCTCACACCCACTTGTGTCAACTCATGCCCAACAGCGTCGACTCATGCCCAACGGCCCCCCTTCACGCCCAACAGTCCCCACTCACCCCCAATGGCGCCGACTCGTGCCCAACAGTCCCCCGTTGTGCCTAATGGCCCCCCTTCGTGCCCAATGGTCCCCACTCACACCCAACAGCGTCGACTTGTGCCCAACAGTCCCCCGTTGTGCCTAACGGCCCCCCTTCACGCCCAATGGCCCCTACTCACGTCGACTCACACCCACTCGTGTCAACTCACACCCAATGGCGTCCAACGGCCCCCATTCATGCCCAACGGCCCTCACTCGCGCCCAATGACCTCAACTCACGCCGAACGACCTCCCTTTGCACCCAACAGCCAATACTCATGCCCAAGCCTTCACTCACACCCAATGGCCCTCATTCACGCCCAACGGTGTCGACTCGTGCCCAACTGCCGCCAGTCACGCATAACAACCTCCCTCCGTATGCCCAACGGCCACTGCCCACCATCCTATACTTGCCCGCTGCCACCACCTACCTGTCTGCCAAATGGTGCGGGAGGCAAAGGCAGTGGCCAGAGAGGCGGATGACATCCGCATACCATAGAATCTGTAACATGTTCCCCCCTTAAGCTCTGTGTCCTCACAGAGTCATTGTCCCCATCCCTCATTGTTGTTGGGATCGGACCAGTTCGGACTCTCCTTGAGGCTCCAATCATATATCAGCTCTTTGTTGATGGCAACAGTGAGCTCGAGGCCTTTGATAGCCAGTCAAATACATTGATTTTTGATAACAAGGGTGCTGGTGTAATTCCCGAGAATGTGTTTCTCCTCAGGGCTGGGGTCAACGGGGAGGTTGGACAGCAAATGAAGCCGGATATGCATCTGGCGATGAAGGAGATCGGTGAGGGAAGTTTTGAGGGCATGAATTTGGTCTCTCATGGAGAGTGCTTCATTCATGAGGGCGGCGATGGCAGGGTTGATGTCGGTGGTGGAAGTAGTGTTTGAGGGTTTGGTTTGGTTCGGTTTTTTGCCTCTGAAAGGCATGGACCAAGACCGAGACCGGTCTTTCAAAACCGCCGAACGGCAAAAGACCGGACCAGACCACAAAGGACCGGTCCCTTGGACTCACAGAGGGTGGACCAAACCGGTCTGCACCGGTCAGAACCGATTTTGTATAATACATTTGATCTAAATATATACCAAGGTCGTACATAATGTCAGTGGGCGTGAATGGAGGCTGTGAGAGGGTGTTGCGCGCAAGAAGGGGCGGTTGGACTTGGGTGGTTGGACTTGAAGAAAGGGCGTTGCGCACAAAGGGAGGGCATTGGCGCAAGTTGGAGGGCAGTGTGCACGAAGGAAGGGCATTCAGCGCCAGTGGATGCCGTTGGTCGCTAGAGGGGGTCGTTGGGCTTGAAGGAAGGGCGTTGCACATGAAAGGAGGCCCTTGGCGCAAGTTGGAGGGCAGTGCGCGCGAAGGGAGGGCGTTACATGCGAAAGGAGGGCATTGGCGCAAGTTGGAGGGTGGTGCGCGCGAAGGAAGGGTGTTGGGTGCTAGAGGGGGCCGTTGGGCAGGAGAGGGGGCCGTTGGGCACGAAGAGATGCCGTTGGGCATGAAATGGGGCGTTAGACATGGGTCGTGGCAGTTGGGCACAAGGGGCAGCTGTTGGGCTCAAATGGAGGGCGTTGGGCGCGACTGGACGCCGTTGGGCGCTAGAGGGGCCCATGTGGCATGAATGGTGGCCATTGGGCATGAGTGGTGGCTGTTGGGCAGAAGTGGTGGCCAGATGGAGTGGGAGGGGGGATAAAAGAAGTGTGGGAACGTTTTGTTGGCTGTCTGTCAAATTATGGTTCGAGTTTCGGCGATTGCCGAAAGTGCTTGGCAGTCGATGCCAAGCGATGAACATTGATGAAACATAAGGCCTCGATGCCCAAACCGTGGCATCACAGGCCTCAAGATGACTTTGAACTTATGGATAGATGTATATAGAGTCATAAAAAGTACATATATAGTTGGGAACTCAAGCTATGTATACTAGAGAATCTGTATTCTAAAATGATGCATCAAAACACACTGTAAATCGTGATAAACAGTGCATCACCATGGGTTTTCTCAAACACAAAAACAACCTTTTGTTACTTCCTCCCTTCCACAACCACTGTAGTCTATATGTACTGTATATATACCATTGTAACATTGTATGTAAATCTACTCAGACCATTCAAATCAAGCCCAAGGACTTAATAAGGTGAATAGAAGCAAAATAGGTAGAAAATTTGACCAAAATAGGTAGAAAATTTGACCAAAAAATTTTGTTTCAGCTTTGGATTCTCCTCATTCAGGGGACCTCACAGCACTGTTTTTCAAATTTGGTGCATTCATTATGGAGATATAACACTTTTACTGAAATATGCACATTTCATCATTTCTATCTTATCTAGAGATCTAAAAATTATACAAGGTGTTTCAGAAGGTAAATACATATATATTGATGAGTTCTGTCATGTTAAACTATTATTAGATCATGAGAAAGGCACCGCGCGCACCTGCGCGATGCATTTGCACATTGTTTACTGTTGTTTGGTATAAAGCGTCGCATCGCTATATGCTCAAATCCGTGGCAAAAATTCATAAAATAAATACATATTTATTGACATATGATACTCTGGTACATAATTGATATAGTCTGTAAGCTTACTTCCTCATGTGTAGCCATATTAAGGAGAAATGCGATGTTTTTTGAGTTTGTTTACATATATTTGACACATTTGATGCGCGCGTGTCGCGCATCATCCAATGTCAAATCAACGCATCCACCCATTGCTCGCTCCGCAATGAGAGGCACACAGATATAACAAAAATAACACAGTAATAATAGTACAGATACAACAAAAATAGCACTGTAAACACAGATACAAAAAAAATAACACTGTAATCATATGTTTTAGCTATGTTTTCACCATGTTTCACTCAGTTCTTAACCTTTGTGACTCTGAGCACGAGTTTATATACAAGCTAGAAATGTATTCCACTCAGTTGTAGCTTCAAAACAAGCCTTAGACCAATGAAATTGGACTATAAATATCTAGAATATTATGCAGATTACTGAAAAATCACCAAAAATAGTAGAATATTAGGGGGGGGGGGGGGGGTTGGAGGTGTATTCCAAAGGGCAAAAAGACCGGTCTAGACCTGTTTAGACCGGTCTTTTTGCGGTCTAAGTCAAAAAAAAAATCTAGACTGAACTGCAGTCTAAATTTTCTAAAACGTATAGACCTTAGACTGTGGTTCAGTCCAACATGGTCTATTTTTCAGTTCAATTCAGTCCGGTTCAGGTCTATGTAGACTGAACCTTTGAACACTAATGATGAAACAGGGTCCTTAGGCCACAAAGGACAGAAAGGATTTTAAAAAAGAGGTATATTTGTGGCCGAAAAGACAGGTTGTGTAAGAAATATAGATGGAATTGGTCCTTCATGTCCCTACTGTTGGGCAGCGCACAATATGAGATTAGGTGATTGGACGAAACAGGGAATATGCACTGGTTCTCTAGCCCATGCGAACAGCTGGCACATGGTGCAGAACGGTGCTAAGAGGGCTCTGGGGTCTGGGTGAGGTGTGGAAAATCAAGAGGAGGCGGGAAAGTGGGGGAGGCAGGCAGGGAAAGGACCCCACATCTCGGGCAGTGGGAGGACATCTGGTTGTTTTGGCAGTGGCAACGGCAATGGAAAGTACCACTGTGAATGGCCTATCAAAGAATGATTGTAGTACATGTAAATAATTACTTTACAGGCAAGGTAGACATTTGGGAAGCATTGAGAGGTGTGGTACAGCTGGCAGATGTTTGGGAACACATTGAGAGGTGAGGAAAGGCTGGCAGATATTTGGAACATGGCAAGAAGCACAGATGGTCAGATACCATCATTGCCAGTAGTGGCAAGCTGTAGGAGCTGGGGATCGACGAGAAGAAGCCCCAAGATGGAGGGGAGGCCATTGTTGATGATGGAGGGGCCACAGGAAGTGGGGAGAGGCACAGGAAAGGGCCCTAGTCCCTGTTGACAACATGGGAGAGTCGTGGGAAGTGGGGGGAGGCGTGAAAGGCTGGGGGGAGAGGGGAGGGAGGGTCCTGAAAGAGTTCTAGGGAGTGGGGCAGGCATTTGGTGGCTGTATTACAGGTTCTACAGTATGCGGATGACGTTGTCATCACTTTTACTTCTCGGCCCGACTCGGCGCCCTCTTATGAATACATTATGTTGCAACATCTATTTCCATTCCCTTCGCTGCCACTCTGACTTATTCCACAGTAGCTTTACTCAGCTCCGCAGTATGTATGACTCATTGTACATAGCCTTCCGCAGTCGCCTTACTCATGTGCACTGCCTTCCACAGTACTGACTCATCCGCTACCACCTATAGTCAGTACCTATATAAACCCCTTGTACTAGAGTAGATTCCTTAGATTTAGCAATCACATTGCTCTTCACCTTTTCACTTTCTGCATACTCTGCCCAAACCTTGGAACGGTTTGTTAAGCATAACAAGTTGCTAAATCTCGTTAGGTTTGCCCAGAGCGAAGAGAGCAACTACCAGATGAGTCAAGATGTCGCGCTGCTTTGAAGACTTCACCAGTAACCCATTCGCCACACCAGAAGCCCGACAGGAGGAGCTAAGTCCTTGAGACAGTATCGAGTTTATGCTCATCCAGCAGTACATCGAATCGGAGATCCGTCGCATCCTACAGCAGGTGCTTGACAAAGAACTAGACAATGACAAGCATCGCCCCCATGGCGAGATAGCAGAGAGCATCCATCTTGCTCGGCAACACCAGATCACATGTTACAACACCTGACAAAACAAACTCGAAAGCTTTTGCGTTCAAGAAGGACCTCAGACAGGTCGGATCACAGAGATCAGAGAGTTTATTGGTGTCCAGACAACCATTATCAGAAGATTGATTAGGATGCTCACTTTGAGACGTCCCAGAACCACATCATCATGTCTTACTTGAAGCAGCAGATCTATGCCCCTAGACATGGCAGAAGCTCTGGCAGTACAAACAATGGATACATCCAAGATCATCAAAGATCCTGGAATGTTCAAAGACAGACACACCTTTGATGAGTGGTGGAAAGCCACCAAACTATACATCAGGTTCCAAAAGAGCCTCACAGATGATCAGAAGATTCTTGTGGTACTATCCCGCATGATGGAAGGGTCCGGCAGGCACTGGGCCAGTAACAAATTAGACGCTCTTGCTGTTGACAATAAGAACATCACCTGGCTAGGTTTTTCCGATGATATCGCCACACGATTCTCCATCGCCAACAAGTCGGTCGCTGCCAAAGCAAGACTCGAAGTCCTGAAACAAGAGAAACATACCGTTGATGAATTCTTGGATGAATTCAAAGAACTCTTGAAGCTGTCAAACCTTGGCAAAGAAACTGGGAAATACATCCTAGAGAAGAACATCAACCGCAGAATCTCTGAACAAGTGGCTAGTGATGGCAAGACATACACCAATTACGCAAAGGAGATCCGTAACAAGGGACAACAGATGGAAGGACACGCAATGGTCATCTGAGGTGGCGGCGACATGCGCACCAGATCAGGTACCACTTATGGTGGTCAGGGCAAGGCCATGGAGATCGACAAAGCAGGAGTAGCCCGTTGCTACAACTGTCAACCCTTCGGTCACCTGGCTAAAGACTGTAGCGCTCCAAAGAAGAAAGATGGTCGCAGGTGTTTCAACTGTGACCAAGAAGGCCATATCGCGCACAACTGCCGCAAGCCGAAGAAGAACTCCGGAAGGGTTAGGAAGGTGTCCAAGGAAGATGCCAAGAATGATGAAACTACAATCTTAGAAGCTGACGAAAAGGATTTTCCTGAAGAGTCCGATTAAACAACGCTAAGTCGCGAACCTTATCTATTAAACGGACTTGCTTGCCTTGTATGACTGCAGACAATGGAACCTATGTCATCCCTGCCAAGCAAGCTGTTGCGTCGACTAAGATTGTGAAGGGAGATAAACCTCCGAAAAGACAAGAGATCAGGCTGTTAGCCCAGCTCAAAACACAACGAGGACCAAAGGTCATTTGGCCTGAGGTTGATAGCGGATGTGAACGTACATGCATCCATCCCAGAATAGTACGCGAACAGAACCTCCCCACGCGAGGAATACCACCCATAGCAATTCTAAATACAGATGGATCACCAAATTGACAACAGAAAGCGAGCTAACTTGCCGAAGTCAAGCTGGATTTGGGAGCACATCAGAAAACCATGGAAGCAATGGTACTGGACATTGGGAGAATGGACATGCTCTTGGGGCATGACTGGTTGGTACACCACAACCCCACAATCAATTGGACAACCAGCGCTGTAACATTTAACCGGTGCCCAACAACATGCCGAACCAAACACTCCGATTTCAGGGTTAACCTTGATGGTTGCAAACACTGGGTTTGCATGGTTGAGGTGCATGACAAAGATGCACCCAAAAAGTCAGATCAGAAATGGAAGCCTGGAGACCCTATTTTGGAAGCTGTCACCCCCACACCACCTCCCACAACCAAACGACCCTCATATGTTGAATGGTTTGCTCATCTCTTTGAGAAGGAGAACTTTGATAAGATCCTGAAGGAAAGGGAGTGGGACCATGGTATTGAACTTACGCCGGACGCACCAAAGGAACTAGGGGAAAATACATATCCTATGACACAAAAGGAACAAGAGGAATTGGATGCATTCATCGACGAGGGTCTAGCAACAGGAAAGATCCGCCCGTCCAAATCCCCTTATGCCTCCCCTTGCTTCTTCATCAACAAGAAGGATGGTTCCAAACGATTGGTACAAGATTATCGCATGGTCAATAAATTCATGGTCAAAGACAAGTTCCCACTCCCATGAATATCCGATCTCTTGGACGTGCTGAAAGATGCAGTCTACTTCAATAAGATGGACATCATGTGGGGCTATAACAACGTCCGGATTGAGGAGGGCGATGAATGGAAAGCTGCCTTCCTCACCAGTTGAGGATTGTTCAAACCATTGGTCATGTTTTTTGGTCTTTGCAACTCCCTGGAAATGTTCTCTCAAATGATGGCTAGTCTATTCCGGGACCAGATCCGCTGATGTATCTGCATGATCTACATGGATGACATCGTGGTTATTGGTAAAACCAAGGAAGAACTCACGCGAAACACTGAAGAAATTCTACAGATCCTATCAGACAATGATTTGTTCCTAAAGGAGAAGAAGTGTTTATGGGAAGTAACGAAATGTCCTATATTGGGATATGTTGTTGGTGAGGGACATGTCGAAATGGAAACTGAGAAGGTGGATACAATCCGAAACTGGTGAGCACCCCATCAAAAAAGGAAGTCCAGAGGTTCTTTGGATTTGCTAACTTCTATCAATGTTTTATTGAAGGGTACTCAAACATTGCGAAACCTCTCACCGCGCTCACAGGCGGTACAGCATTTACTTGGGGACCAACAGAGCAGCAAGCCTTTGAAGGTCTCATACAGGCAATTACATCAGCACCAGTCTTGGCATTACTGAAACCAGAGGGACAGTTCAGGGTTGAAACCAATGCATCGGGCTATGCCATTGGAGCGGTACTCTCTCAGAAGCAAGACGACAAATGGCATCCCATCATATTCTTGTCGCGGACCATGTCCGCAGCTGAACAGAATTACGAGATATACGACAAGGAACTCCTGGTGGTCGTGGAAGCATTGAAAGATTGGAGACACTATCTGCTCGAAGCCAGGGAACATTTCTAGTGTTTAAAGGTCTGATTTGGTCCGGTTTTTGACCCTCAAAATAGAGAGACCAAGACCGAGACTGAATTTTTGGTTCACAAGATTATCAGAAAACCGAAACAGACCGATGCAAGACCGATGCATCGGTCCACATTACCTCTTAGAGTTGAGACCGAGCCAGTTCAGACTGGTTTAAAGCAATATATTACAAGGTACATAACAATAAGGACGCACATCGTACTCCCTCGATCGCTCCTCTGTGGGCTCAGCCCGGCTGTACATGCTCTTGGGCGGGAGTGGCAGCCATTGGGCGGCAAGTGGAGGCCGTTGGGCGCTAGAGGGGGCCGTTGGGCACACGAGAAGTCGTTGGGCGGGAGTAGCGGCCGTTGGGCGACAAGGAGCGGCCGTTGAGGATGCGAGGGGGCCGTTGGGCATGAGTGGTGGCAGTTGGGCATGAGTGGTGGCAGTTGGGCACAAGTGGTGGCAGTTGGGCATGAGTGGTGGCAGTTGGGCACAAGTGGTGGCAGTTGGGTGGCAGTTTTGGCCAGGTGTAGTGGAGGTGGGGACAAACAAAAAGTGTGGGAATGTTTTGCTGGCCGTCGAATATATGGTTCGACTTTTGGCAATTGCCGTGCACGCTCGGCAGTCAATGCCAAGCGATGTGTCCTTGAAACTCGTGGCCTCAATGCCCAAACCGTGGCACCATGAGTCCCAAAAATAGTCCTTACCTTATGTAGAGATATGTAGAAACTCATAATAAGTATATTTACAGTTAGATACATGAGCTAAGCATGGTAGAAAGTCTGTAAGCACCTTCATCTCTCAAATTTGGTTCATTCATTAGGGAGATATAACACTTTTTCTGAAATCTGCACATTTCATTATTTCTATCTTACTTTGACTTCTAAAAATTATTCAAGGTGTTTCAGAAGGTGAATATCCTCAAGCTCTGTGTCCTCACAGAGTCATTGTCCCCATCCTCCGGCATCGTCGTTGTTTGTCCAGGAGCCATTCTCCTTGAGGCTCCAATCATCTATTAGCTCTTCGTTGATGGCGACGGCGAGCTCGAGACTCCGGACGGCTAGTCAGATGCGCCAGTTTTCAACGACCAGCGTACGGGTGTAGTTCCCGAGGATTTGTTTCTCTTCGGGGGTTGGTGCAACGGGGAGGTCGGATAAAGAATGGAGGCGGATGTGCATCTGTCAATGCAGGATGTCGGCGAGCGAGGCTTCTAGCGCGTAGATCTGGTCTCTCATGGAGAGGGCTTCACCCATGAGGGCAGTGATGGCGGGGTTGGTTTTAGTGGATGTGGTGGTGGCGGTGGACATGGTGCGGAGGATGTTGGAGAGATAGAGGAAGAATGGAGTAGCTATATTGAAGACGGAGCGGAGAACTCGGTGGGTTTTTGACTGATGAGGTCGATGCTGTTGCTGATTTCAATGGGTGTCTTTTATCGTGGACGTGACGGGTTCTGCCGATGGAAATCACGGATCAAATCTTGAGCGTTCTGAACATTAGCTTGCGGTTCCCATGTGTTCTCTTCTGGGCCATATCCTTCCCACTGGACGAGGTACTGGATTTTTCCACGGAACTTTCGAGAGTCTAGGATCGTAGACACATGGTACTCTTTGTTGAAGTTCCACCTGGGCGCTAGCCACAAGTGTACTGAAGCAACCGGCTACAGTGGAAGTACTCTACGATACCGTTCTGACCACTTACATAGGTTGGAGAGGGTGAGGCTGGTGAGAGCGGTTGAGGCTGGTAAGAGCGATGGAGGCGGTTAAGAGTCAAGAGACAACTTGTTGATATTGACAGTTTCCTGGTCTTATATACCGTACTACTGTTTGTACCAACCAAACAAGTATGTAATGAAGATATGTAAAGGTCACGTGATGTAATCTAATCTAATCTAATCTACGTGATGGGAAAAGTTTTAACACCCCCCCATATTTAGTACATACTTCTAAATACATCTTACTTTTTCCCACATATATATAGGTACTTTTGTTTCGCCTAGTTCTTTATCAGTCCGAAGTACGGGATAAACTTGGAAAAGAGGATTTTCCCCAGATTCTTAGTCAAAAGGTCTGCAGGGTTATTCACTCCTTCGATGAATTCGACCGTAATAATTCCTTTGGAGACTTTTTCTCTGACGAAGTGGAATCGCACGTCAATGTGCTTGGATCGCTTCTCAGTCACAGGGTTGGATGCGATAAAGACGGAGCCGTTGTTATCTCCGTAGATTGGTACTGATCCGATCTGCATTCCAAGTTCAGCAAGCATGCTTCTCAGCCATGTTGCTGCGTGACTACAATCTGATAGCGCCATATACTCTGCTTCTGTAGAAGAGAGGGCGATGGTCTTTTGCGCCGATGATACCCATGTTATTGCTCCAGACGCCAGTGATATGAAGAAGCCGGTGGTAGACCTCCTCGTGTTTTCATCTGACGCCCAGTTGGAGTCTGTGAATGCATAGATCCCTTTCCCTGAGTCCCCATCGTACATGATTGCGTAATTTTTCGTTGCCTTCAAATATCTGCAAATATCCCTAGCCACCTCTAAATGGCG
This sequence comes from Entoloma clypeatum, assembly GCA_963565915.1. Taxonomy (NCBI): domain Eukaryota; kingdom Fungi; phylum Basidiomycota; class Agaricomycetes; order Agaricales; family Entolomataceae; genus Entoloma; species Entoloma clypeatum. The sequence continues at coordinate 2,424,551 of OY751493.1, forward strand.
TTTGGTGGGATTTGCGGAAAATTGGGACATTTTGATTACAGCAAAGCAGATGTCAGGCCTCGTTCCAATCATCAGATATAGGAGTGATCCGATGACGGATTGGTACTTAGATCGGAGTTCCGCATTGGGTTCATCTTCGGACGCCATGGGTTTGTAGCCCGTAGGGAGTGGGGTATGGGTGGCATTAGATTTGCTCATCCCCATGCGTGCCAGAATTTTCTCAAGGTAAGGTACTTGATCAATGAAGATCCTCTTCCCACGTTGCCTTATTTGGATTGAGAGAAATTCCTTTGGTTCCCCATCGGGCACTAGGTGACCTAGGTCCCTACATTCCCATGTTGTCATGAAGGCCTTCTTCTTTTCTAGCGTATATTCCCGGTTTGTGCCGAGAAAAGCAGAGTCATCGACATAGATGACGGCAATTACAATTTCCCCGTTGGTACTTTTGTGAATGAATACTCCCGCATCGGAGTGAAGCCGGACAAAGCCGAGCTTTTTCATGGAGGAATCAAGTTCCCTCCACCAGGCTAATGCGGCCTGCTTAAGTCCATATAGAGCTTTGAATAGTTGGTACACGAGGTGTTCTTTCCCTTTTACTATGTAGCCCTCAGGCTGTCGCATATAGATGACTTCACGGAGCGTTCCATAGAGGAAGGCTGATGAGACGTCCAATAGAGTCATGAACCACCCTTCAAGGGCTGTCAATGCCAGTATTAGCCGGACGGTTTCATATCTTACGACTGGTGAGAAGATCTGATCAAAGTCGATCCCTTCTACCTGTGAGAAGCCTTTTGCGACGAGGCGCGCTTTCAGACGCCCGTCGGACTTTTCATTGTAAACCCATTTGTTCCTTAGGGCTTTCCTCCCTGTAGGCAGGGGTACTAGCTCCGTGATCACCCCGCGGCGTTTGAGCATGTCTAGCTCTTTACGTTCAGCCGCATACCAGTCTTCTTTATTTGGAAGAGGGTATATGTCTTTATGGGACATTTCAACGATGCCAACTTGGACTGATATTGCCTCCATCAGGAGGTCATTCATCCATGCCGTTTGACCGCCCAATCTCCGTCTTCGATCTAATTTTTCAAGATCAGACGCTGGAGTGTCTTCCCCATAGATGCTTCCTGGCATCTTCCGAACTCGTCGTTCCCTGATCAGTCGATCTGGTACTTGCTCGGGTTCCGGAGTGGGTACTCGCGGTTCGTCATCAGGCTCACTGGCAGGCAGTTCGTTGTCTGATTCAGGTTGATCCTGTTCAATGGGAACTGGGATATGAGGTGTTTCGTTGTGACTATCGTCATCATTGCTGCCGGGAATGAGATCCTCAAACTCATCAGCCGGCTCTGGGTTTTCCATTTCTGGGTGGTTTTCTGGCAACGGGTCAATGTGGCATCTAGGGTACTTGCTTTCATCAAAGATAGCTTTCCCGCCCATGAAAATCGTGTTGGTCTCAGGATCCATGAAGCGGTATCCTTTGACCCCTGGTTTCGATCCGAGATAAATCATCAATCGGGATCTTGATTCCAGGGAGTTCCTACGTTTCTCCTTTGGGATATATACATATGCCTGACATCCAAATACTCTGACACTAGACATGTCGGGGATCTCATTGGTCACCCTGAAGTAAGGGGTTTTCCATTCAAGACGCTGCATGGGGGTTCTGTTGTAGAGAAATGCTGCGTGTTCCAAACAGAATTCCCACCACATGGGCGGTAAGCATGCATCGAAGCGCAATGCCTGAGATTTTTCCCATAGTGTTCGATTGATCCTTTCTGCTCTACCATTCTGCTGGTGCTGATATGGGAGCGTGACATCGATCAGAATTCCATGATCGGCAAGTACATCCTTGTATTCGTCAAATTCTCCACCTCCATCAACCCGCCACTTTTTAGGGGTAGCGGCAAATTGATTCTGGATCATCGCAAGGAATTGTTTCAGCGCCGTGATGGCGCCTGACTTCTTCCTAAGCAAGACGATCCAGACATGGGATGAAAAATCGTCCAAAAAGGTAAGGAAATATTTGTACTTATGGTACGATGCCGTGGATATCTGCTTTAAATCCGAATGGATCAAATCAAAGGGTTTGACAGCCCTTGTCATCGAGTTAGGATAAGATTGATTTGGCATTTTCCCTTTTAGACACCCCGTGCAGCTTTCCTGTGATTTCTCACGTACTAACGTTTTGGGTACTCCTTTGGTACTAGTGGGAATCTTATTGAGCGCTTGGTCATTTGGGTGGCCAAGGCGTTTATGCCAGGTTTCGACAGTGATTTCGCTAGAGATCGCGTGGATTTGGTCATAGCGTATTTCAGTGTCTAACCAATAAATGGTTTGTCCGAGAATGTGAGGCGAGAACTGTATTTTGTTCTGTCCTTTGGAGATGTTGATTTCTCCACGCATTCCGTCTACTTTGTAACCGTGATTAAGGAAGACGCCTAGGGACAATAGGCGTGTGTCCATGTCCGGAATGTAGAATACAGGTCGGAGAAGGTGGGTTTTTATTTCCCCATTTAGGGTATGCCGTACTGGAACGGCCCCAACTCCGAGAATTTCCAGTTTCTTTCCCTTTGCAGCTGTTTGGACAAATCGCTTAGCCTTGAGAGGCCTGTAATACGCGAAGTCTTTGAACTCATGGGTAAAGTGTAATGATGCGCCGGAATCTAAGATCCACTGAGCGCGTTCTTTCTCTTTGCAGTGTGTGCAGGATGCAAAATGTTTGGTATATTTTTTGTACAGATCATCGCTAAAGAGATCTATACTATCTGCATCGGTACTAGCTAATGTATATTCAAACGTCTGTGCGTGATTATTAGCATTTCCCATTTGGTCAAGTTTAAGAGAAGAATGTGACGAACCGTCAAGTTCGATCAGCCCATCTTCGAATTGTTCCGGCCCCATCCGCTCGCTTTGATGGTCTATGTCCATCATTTTCAGTGATTCTTCTATCGACGGGGCTACGCGACGCTGTTTAGCCGGCCTTTCGTCAATGTCAGGAATGATGGTGTCTAGGATACGAAGATTCGATCCTGAGGGGCGAGCACCAATGCCGCGCGCGAGTTTGCGGACATGGTCGTTCTTTTTCCACACGGATGCTTTTCCAGAAGGAAGCCCGGTGTACTGTGACGGAGGGGGGTTCATTCGCTGAAGGAGCGACTGCATTTTTTGAGAGTCTGGCTGGGCGGTACTCATTGTTTTTCCGCGCCCAGTGACGGTTGTGAAGGACGGTGTCGGAAGAGGAGGGAAGTGGATGGCGGGAGCAACGAACTCAACCGTTTCCTCCACATGTTCAGACGCGTTGTCCGCAGTGTTGGCGTTTTTCTTTTGATTGCGCCAGCGTCCTTTTCCCTTCTTCTTTTCAGAAGCGGTACTATGGTCGGTCGAGTTAGGCTGCTCGTCAGCATCGTTCTGCGAGGTACTCGGCTTCTGCTGCCTTTCCCATTTGGGGTCCTGCCCCTTTCGCTTTGTCCCGGAAATTTTCCGGGCCTGCTCATTGGACGCACGAGTAGACCCGACCGCATACTTGCACCGGTATTCAGAGATGATGCTTTCGGCGACGGCTTTGTAGGTGAAATCATCGGCGTCGTAGACCTGGAAAAGGGCGGTGGAGAGTGACGACCAGGCGTCGGGAATTGCATTGGCCAGGATCATTGCCTGCATCAGGTCGGGGACGACAAAGCTTGAATCGGCGAGCCGGGCGAAGAGAGACCCCAGGCGTTCAATTTCAGGCACTGGGTCGCGTCCAGACAGTTTGTAGGTGGCGGCGGCCTTGAAATCGCCAAAGATGACGGCCGGGGATACTTTAGAGTAGGCATCTTTCAGCGTTTTCCACGCGCCAAGTGCCGAGGTGCTGTCCTTGATGTGGCGTCTGATCGCCTCAGAGACCTTCAGGCGTATCGCCCCGAGAGCTACGTCGTCGTCCCTGATCCAAGCTTTTTCTTCCTTGCGGAAGCCGGGCTGGTCGACTGTAGTAGCAAGCACAGGGGGGGCGGCAGCAGTGGCACCAGGGGTGGAGACCGTGGTGGTGAAGTCGGCGATCACAGGGCGGGTGATGTCGCCAGAAACGAGGCGCCAAACTCCTTGATGGAGGAGGTAGGACTTCATCTTTTCGGCCCAACTTCGGTAGTCGATGCCGTCAAAGGGGGTGATGGTGTCAAGAGCAGAGCGAGAAGTAGACATTTTAGATGAATCTAAAAAAAGGGTTCCCAATCAGTGATGTGTTATGAATATGATTCAAGAAAACAATTAAATGATTCCTTATGACATATTCCCTTTAGGAATAGTGGTCACGGGAAAACCCTTTATATGTCAGAAACATATAAGGTGCGATCAACGTTTCCACATGGAGTGTACTGGGTCAATCCCCTTTAGGGACGTCTCATGACAGGTACTTGTCGTAATGACGTTCCCAGGTTCATATGTGAAGAAGTAAGACTCAGAACCTAGATCTTTCGATCGGTTCTTTGCCAACCAGGGTAGAGTGGGCAGGTACTCGCTGTTGCCAGCGTTTCCCAGGTCCCTCTGCTATCCGGGGCCCATAACCTGTTGAAGTTCCACCTGGGCGCTAGCCACAAGTGTACTGAAGCAACCGGCTACAGTGGAAGTACTCTACGATACCGTTCTGACCACTTACATAGGTTGGAGAGGGTGAGGCTGGTGAGAGCGGTTGAGGCTGGTAAGAGCGATGGAGGCGGTTAAGAGTCAAGAGACAACTTGTTGATATTGACAGTTTCCTGGTCTTATATACCGTACTACTGTTTGTACCAACCAAACAAGTATGTAATGAAGATATGTAAAGGTCACGTGATGTAATCTAATCTAATCTAATCTACGTGATGGGAAAAGTTTTAACACTCTTCTCGTCCTTCAACGATGATCGGATCAGGGGCTGGTTTCTTTTTCTGGATGGCGTACTTCGGAGTTTCATATGGTGACAACAGGGTCTTGTTGAACACAGGGTGAATCATCTTCCAAGTCTTCGGAAGATCAAGAAGGTACGCGCTAGCTCCTTTCTTCTCTAGGACTTTGAATGGTCCATGTCAGAGTGCATCAAGTTTCTTTGAGGGTCGATCGGTCCTGATGTTAGTCCCTTCCAGCCACACCTTGTCTCCGATGCGGTAGTCCCGAGACGGACTTCGCCGTGTGTCAACTGTCTTCTTCACCTGATCCTGTGCTTGTTTCAGCGCAGCATTGGCTTCTTCTCGTGCCTGTTTGAGTTTTTTCAAGAAGTCGTTGGCAGCCGGATTGGTATCTTCTAACACCAGTTCTCCCTTCCACGGATGTAAACCGTAGTTGAGGTAGAATGGGGTGTGCTTTGTTGCCTGGTGTTCTTTGTCATTGTACTGGAACTCTGCGATTGCGATCTATTCTGCCCAATCATCCTGTAGATGGTTGACAAAGTTTCGTAAGAATGCTTCTGTTTCCTGATGCGATCGCTCGGCCTATCCATCAGTCTGTGGGTGGTATGCGGTGGACAGGTTCCTCTTGATCCCTAACATGCGGCAGAGTATCTCCATGAACTTCGCAGCGAACTGTGGTCCCCTATCGCTGATGATCTTCTTGGGGATCCCATGAAGCTTCCATATCTGATCCCGATAGATCTTGGCTAATCCTTCAGCCGATAGTTCCACGGTTGTCGGAATGAGGTGAAGCATCTTTGAATGTCTATCCGTGATGACCAGAATTGCGTTTTTTCCATCAGATTCTGGTATTGGTCCCACGACGTCAATTCCTATGTCTTCCCATGGGTGACTTGGTGCTGCATGGGGATGTAGCGGAGCATGTCGCTTTTGTTGGTTAATCTTGTTGCGTTGACAAGTGTCGCAACCCTTCATGTACTTCTTCACATCATGCAGTATGGTAGGCCACCAGTAGGTGCGAGTGAGGAGTTCATGTGTCCAGTACTGTCCTGGATGTCCAGCCACTGGTGCGTTGTGTGACTCGAACATCAATTCTTGTCGTAATTGTGGGTCTGGCGGGACATAGACTCGTTCTCCTGCATAGGTGATCCCATTCTCCTGATGATACCAATGAGGATTCTTTTTTAGGCCCTGCGCTACTTCTGTCTCCATGCGGTTTGAACCCTTGATGCGTGCGATCCACGGATTTTCAATGGTCGTGACGTTTCCAATTTTGATGGAATCAGATGTTTCACCCCCTTCAATGAATTGTTCCTCCGTGAACATCTCCATTTGTACCACATCTTCTGATTCCAATCGTTTCAAGAATAGTCTCTCCTTGAGCATTTGGTCACTGTCCTGTGGTTCGAGTTCCGCTTCATACCAGGGTAAGCGTGACAGGATGTCCGCTTTTGCATTGGTCTTGCCGGGCACATGCCGTAATTCGAAGTCATAGTCTTGTAACTTCATTTTCCAGCGTTGCTGTCGTTCATTTAGGTCCTGAGGACGACGGAAATATTCCAGGTTCTTGTGATCGGTCAAGATTTCGAAACGTTCCCTGGCTTCAAGCAGTCCTTGTCGTATATCTCGTAATTCTGTTCGGCCGCGGACATGGTCCGCGACAAGAACGCGATGGGGTGCCATTTGTCGTCTTGCTTCTGAGAGAGTACTGCTCCAATTGCATAGCCCGATGCATTGGTTTCAACCCTGAACTGTCCCTCTGGTTTTGGTAATGCCAAGACCGGTGCCGATGTAATTGCCCGTATGAGACCTTCAAAGGCTTGCTGCTCTGTTGGTCCCCAAGTAAATGCCATACCGCCTGTGAGCGCAGTGAGAGGTTTCGCAATGTTTGAGTACCCTTCAATAAAACATCGATAGAAGTTGGCAAATCCAAGGAACTTCTGAACTTCCTTTTTTGATGGGGTGCTCACCAGTTTTGGATTGTATCCACCTTCTCAGTTTCCATTTCGACATGTCCCTCACCAACAACATATTCCAATATAGGACATTTCGTTACTTCCCATAAACACTTCTTCTCTTTTAGGAACAAATCATTGTCTGATAGGATCTGTAGAATTTCTTCAGTGTTTCGCGTGAGTTCTTCCTTGGTTTTACCAATAACCACGATGTCATCCATGTAGATCATGCAGATACATCAGCGGATCTGGTCCCGGAATAGACTAGCCATCATTTGAGAGAACATTTCCAGGGAGTTGCAAAGACCAAAAAACATGACCAATGGTTTGAACAATCCTCAACTGGTGAGGAAGGCAGCTTTCCATTCATCGCCCTCCTCAATCCGGACGTTGTTATAGCCCCACATGATGTCCATCTTATTGAAGTAGACTGCATCTTTCAGCACGTCCAAGAGATCGGATATTCGTGGGAGTGGGAACTTGTCTTTGACCGTGAATTTATTGACCATGCGGTAATCTTGTACCAATCGTTTGGAGCCATCCTTTTTGTTGATGAAGAAGCAAGGGGAGGCATAAGGGGATTTGGACGGGCAGATCTTTCCTGTTGCTAGACCCTCGTCAATGAATGCGTCCAATTCTTCTTGTTCCTTTTGCGTCATAGGATATGTATTTCCCCCTAGTTCCTTTGGTGCGTCCGGTGTAAGTTCGATACCATGGTCCCATTCCCTCTCTTTTGGGATCTTGTCAAAGTTCTCTTTCTCAAAAAGATGAGCAAATTGTTCAACATATGAGGGTCGTTTGGTTGTGGGAGGTGGTGTGGGAGTGACAGCTTCCAAAATAGGGTCTCCAGGCTTCCATTTCTGATCCGACTTTTTGGGTGCATCTTTGTCGCGCACCTCGACCAGTTTGCGACCATTAAGGTTAATCCTGAAATCCGAGTGTTTGGTTTGACATGTTGTTGGGCACCGGTTAAATGTTACCACGCCGGTTGTCCAATTGATTGTGGGGTTGTGGTGCACCAACCAGTCATGTCCCAAGAGCATGTCCGTTCTCCCAATGTCCAGTACCATTGCTTCCATGGTTTCCTGATGTGCTCCCAAATCCAGTTTGACTTCGGCAAGCTGGCTCGCTTTCTGTTGTTGATTTGGTGATCCATCTGCATTTAGAATTGCTATGGGTGGTATTCCTCGCGTGGGGAGGTTCTGTTCGCGTACTATTCTGGGATGGATGCATGTGCGTTCACATCCGCTATCAACCTCAGGTCGGATAACCTTTGGTCCTCGTTGTGTTTTGAGCTGGGCTAACAGCCTGATTTCTCGTCTTTTCGGAGGTTTATCTCCCTTCACAATCTTAGTCGACGCAACAGCTTGCTTGGCAGGGATGACATAGGTTCTATTGTCTGCAGTCATACAAGGCAAGCAAGTCCGTTTAATAGATAAGGGTCGCGACTTAGCGTCGTTTAATCGGACCCTTCGGGAAAATCCTTCTCGTCGGCTTCTAAGATTGTGGTTTCATCATTCTCGGCATCTTCCTCGGACACCTTCCTAATCCTTCCGGAGTTCTTCTTCGGCTTGCGGCAGTTGCGCGCGATATGGCCTTCTTGGTCACAGTTGAAACACCTGCGACCATCTTTCTTCTTTGGAGCGCTACAGTCTTTAGCCAGATGACCGAAGCATTGACAGTTGTAGCAATGGGCTACTCCTGCTTTTTCGATCTCCATGGCTTTGCCCTGACCACCATAAGTGGTACCTGATCTGGTGCGCATGTCGCCGCCACCTCGGATGACCAGTGCGTGTCCTTCCATTTGTCGTCCCTTGTTTCGGATCTCCTTTGCGTAATTGGTGTATGTCTTGCCATCACTAGCCACTTGTTCAGAGATTCTGCGGTTGACGTTTTTCTCTAGGATGTATTTCCCAGTTTCTTCGCCAAGGTTTGACAGTCCCAAGAGTTCTTCAAATTCGTCCAAGAATTCATCAACAGTGCGTTTCTCTTGTTTCAGGACTTCGAGTCTCGCTTTGGCAGCGACCGACTTGTTGGCGATGGAGAATCGTGTGGCGATATCATCGGAAAAACCTAGCCAGGTGATGTTCTCGTTGTCAACAGCAAGAGCGTCTAACTTGTTACTGGCCCAGTGTCTGCCGGACCCTTCCATCATGCGGGATAACACCGCAAGAATCTTCTGATCGTCTGTGAGGCTCTTTTGGAACCTGATGTATAGTTTGGTGGCTTTCCACCACTCGTCAAAGGTGTATCTGTCCTTGAACATCCCAGGATCCTTGATGATCTTGGATGTATCCATTGTTTGTACAGCCGGAGCTTCTGCCATGTCTAGAGTCTGCGGAGGAGAAGAGGGGTCAGGTTGTTGGGATGAAGATGGGGTTCGGGATACAGGTAAGGATTGAAAATGAGTCCCTGTTCTAGGTGTCTGTTCGATATCTGACTGCCCGGAGTCAAAAGTAAATTCGTCAGGGGACTCATCGGCGGAATCGGTGGCAAAATGTTCAGAGTATTTCCTCTGTAAATCTCTAAGGAATCTCTGTTCCTGCGCGTCTGTTGGTCTCGAGACGGGGTCAAGTCTCTCGTTTCGTGCCCAGCAGTTGTACTCGGTCTGTTGTTCTTCGGTGGTGAAGTGGGCGTAGATCTGCTGTTTCGAGTAAGACGTGATGATGTGGCTCTGGGACGTCTCAATGTGAGCGTCCTAATCAATCTTCTGATAACGGTTGTCTGGACACCGATAAACTCTCTGATCTCTGTGATCCGACCTGTCTGAGGTCCTGTAAGGGCAACCACTTTCACTTTTCACTTTTCCTTCACTTTCTTCCTTTCCTTTCTATTTTACCATCTCCGACGTCCTCCGATCGTATCCGCTGTCTCCGACATCTTATCCACCTCTCCGCATCCGACGACTCCGCCCCCATCCGCTACTCCGCACGTCGGATCCAATCGCCTTGAACAGCTCGAGCACGAGTTCCAGGAACAACATCAAACTCTCGCTGATATCTCAACTCAACTTGACCAACTCCTCCTCGCCTTCAACGCAATTCCTGCCCCAGCTCCGCCACCTATCCCCGCACCTGCTATTATACCCGCTCCGCTCGCCCCGGCCAATCTGGGCGTGCGTCAAGCAAAACCTGCCAATCCATCGGACTTCGATGGATCGCGCGCAAATGGCTGGACCTTTCTAAATTCCTGTGAATTGTTTATGGGGCTGGCTCCGGAACAGTTCGCAGACGACCATGCTAAAATTTATTGGGCTTTATCTTTCATGAAGAGTGGACGTGCAGCACGCTTTGCGGATCGCATTATCCGACAGGAGCGGAGGACCGGTGCTCCGCCTTATCGGACTTGGGTGGACTTCTGTGCAGTCTTTACAGCGGAGTTCACTCCGAAGAATGAGGAACAGGACGCGAGACTGATCCTCAAAGGAGAATCCTATTATCAAGGTCAATGGGATGTCGAGACCTATATTGACAAGTTCAAAGACTACATTGACAAAGCGGGCTATCAGGAGGATACCAACATCGTACTCAAATTCCGCCATGGTCTCCGTTCCGACATTCAGAATGAGATTGCCACCCTGACCCACGGACGACCTGTGGATGACAACCCCGATGAGTGGTACTCTGCAGCACGAGTCAATGACGACAATAGGATTGCCAACAAAGCCTTCAAAGCCACTGCTCCGACCCGTACCTCCTCCTTCCACAATGTTGTCGGACCAAGAGTACCTGGCACCTCAGTATTCCCTCGCCCCTACATTCCATTTACTCCGCGCACAGCTCCGCTATAACGGAGGTGTTGGATGTAGTGCTCCGCTACCGGGATCACTCAGAACGGACCCAGCTTGCAGTCACAAGTTTGGGAAAACAAGAAATCATGTTAGGCTTCACTTGGCTCAAGGAACACAACCCCGAGGTAGATTGGACATCAGGGGAAGTGAAGATGAGCCGGTGTCCTGCATGATGTCGGACATGCCACCAGGAGGCAGCCCAAGAACGGAAGGAGCCGAAGTTTAAACAAGTCCGCATCCGAGCCTGTCGGATGGGTTCCACTCCGATGTCCGGTCTAGAGGAGGAGGCTCCCCATGGCCCATGGGTGGAGGATGTCACAGAAGGAGAGGAAGCGGAGGAGTTAGCGGATAACGAGGAGGAAGAGGATGAGTTTGAGGAGGGAGACCGCCTTTTTGTCGGAACAGTACCCGCGGAGGTGGAGTTCATCCGTGCTTCATCCAATATCTCGCAACGTCTATCGGAGGCCTTCCTCAGTAACCAAAAACCTAAATCTTTCCGCGACTCTGTACCAGACCACTTGTTTGACTTCGAAGACGTATTCTCAAAGACCTCTTTCGACACCTTACCAGAAGAGCGGACTTGGGACCACGCCATTGAACTTGTTCCGGACGCCTCTCCAGCGGGGTGTAAGGTATATCCGCTTGCTCCGAATGAACAGAAGGAACTCGACGCGTTTTTGGAGGAAAACCTTGCAACTGGTCGGATCCGCCCTTCCAAGTCTCCGATGGCATCTCCGGTATTCTACATCAAGAAGAAGGATGGCTCGCTTCGTCTTGTACAAGACTACCGGTCACTCAATTCCAAAACTATCAAAAACAAGTATCCGCTTCTGCTCATATCCGAACTGATCAATAAACTTCAACGCGCTCAATACTTCACCAAGCTCAACATCCGCTGGGGCTACAACAATGTGTGGATAAAACCCAGAGACGAGTGGAAGGCCGCTTTTCCGACCAATCGCGGACTCTATGAACCATTGGTGATGTTCTTCGGCCTCACTAATAGTCCATCCACATTCCAGACTATGATGAACGAGATCTTTCAGGACCTTATCACTGAAGGTGTAGTCTGTGTTTACCTCGACGACATACTCATCTTCACGGAGACCCTTGCAGAGCATCGAAGAGTCACACGGATTGTACTGGAACAACTTCACGAACACAAACTCTATCTAAAACCAGAGAAATGCGAGTTTGAACAAACGTGCATTGAATACCTAGGCCTTATTATTGAACAAGGACACGTAGAGATGGATCCGGTGAAGGTAGCGGGGGTCGCGGAGTGGCCTGCTCCGACAAACGTCCAAGAAGTACAGTCCTTTCTGGGATTCACTAACTTCTATCGCCGTTTTATTGAAGGGTTTTTGGACATCGCGCACCCTCTTTTCGAGCTCACGAAGAAAGGGCACCTCTGGTCTTGGAGGGAGAGAGAAGTGTCCGCATTTGCGGAGTTGAAGCGGAGGATTACATCCGCTCCGATCCTGGTCTTAGCTGATCATGGAAAGGAGTGGCGGATATAAGCGGATAGCTCGGACTTTGCAACCGGAGCAGTACTGTCCCAACCAACAGAGGACGGTAAGTGGCACCCTGTCGCATTCTATTCCAAAAGCCTTAGTCCAGTGGAACGCAACTACGAGATCTATGACAAGGAGATGTTGGCGTTGGTCCGCGCATTGGAGGAGTGGAGGCACTTCCTTGAAGGAGCGGAGAAGACAGTGGAGATTTGGACGGACCACAAAAATCTTGAGTATTTCATGACAGCTCAAAAACTAAATCAACGACAGGCTAGATGGTCCTTATACCTCGCTTGTTTCAATTTCAAAATGCACCATCGACCTGGCAAGTCAATGGGCAAGTCCAATGCTTTGTCCTGATGAGCAGACCATGGAGACGGATCGCGGGACAACGAAAACATCATCCTTCTTCGACCAGAATTGTTTGCAGTGCGAGAAATGCGGGGGGTAACTGTTCAAGGGGAAGAACACAATGTCCTCTGCCAGGTCCGACAGGGAATCCGAGAGGGGTTACTGGAGGATAGTGTGGCAGAGGTTTGTCAAATCCCTTCCGACCGTCAGAGCGGGGTCAGTCCGTAGTGCGGAGTGGAGGCAAGCGGAAGGTTTGCTCTACTTCAGGGATCATATCTATGTTCCTAACAATCCCCAACTGCATCATTGGATCCTCACACAACACCATGACACTCCGGTGGCCAGACATCCTGGACGGTGGAAAACCTTGGAACTGGTGTCGCGCAATTACTGGTGGCCGCACATGTCCCGTTTAATAGGTCAATATTGCAAGACATGCGACCCTTGCCTCCGCACCAAGGTCCGACGCACTCCGCCCTCCGGAGAGCTCAATCCGCTACCGGTCCCCACAGAGTGATGGCAAGTAACCAGTGTTGACTTCATTACTGAACTACCAGAAGCCCATGGCTACGACGCTATCATGGTTGTAGTGGACTCAGTAGGGAAGCGGGGACACTTCATCCTGATGCACTCCGACATCTCCGCACTCGGGACTGCACGCTCCTATGTTCAAAATGTCTGGAAACTCCACGGACTCCCGGAGGCCATTGTCTCCGACCGAGGACCACAGTTTGTCGCCAAGTTCACGCACGAACTATACAGGCTGCTTAACATTAAGGTTGCTGCCTCGACAGCCTACCATCCGCAGTCGGACGGACAGACGGAGCGGGTCAATCAAGGATTAGAACAATACCTTCGCCTATTCGTCAATGAACGTCAAGACGATTGGGACGAATGGCTTCCGATGGCTGAATTTGCATACAACAACCATGTTCACGCATCGACACGTCAAACTCCATTCTACATTGACACTGGCCGCCATCCGCGCATGGGATTTGAACCTTGCGAGAAGCGGACGGAGATCGAGGCGGTAGTGGATTTCAGCCAGTGGATGAAGTCCGCTCTAGAGGAGGCTCACGCAGCACTGACAAAGGCAAAAGACGACATGGCGCGATACTACAACCAGCATCGGAGCACCACTCTGACATTCCGCCCAGGGAACAAGGTCTTTTTAGACTCATCAGACCTCAAAACCACCCGACCCACAAAAAAGCTTGCACATCGATACATAGGCCCTTTCCCAGTGGTCCGACCTGTCGGAACACATGCCTATGAACTTCGCCTTCCCCCTTCCATGTCCCGCGTTCACCCAGTATTCCATGTTGTCAAACTTTCACTAGTTCCCGACGACCCTTTCCGACGCCAAGTCCACTCTCCTCTGCCTCCGACGGTAGTCGGAGAAGAATTAGAGTACAATGTTGAAAACCTCTTGGACAGCCGACTGCATTGAGGCAAGCTTCAATTCTTGGTCAAATGGAAGGGATATGGCTACGAAGAGAATTCCTGGGAAGCAGAAGACAATGTCCACGCTCCGCGCCTAGTCCGCGACTTCTACCGACGTCATCCGGGAGCTCCACGGCGGATCGCTGCCACGATATTCAACTCGTTTTGCCTGACACGTCGAGACGCCGTGCCTTGAAGGGGGGGTGATGTAAGGGCAACCACTTTCACTTTTCACTTTTCCTTCACTTTCTTCCTTTCCTTTCTATTCCACCATCTCCGACGTCCTCCAATCGTATCCGCTGTCTCCGACATCTTATCCGCCTCTCCGCATCCGACGACTCCGCCCCCATCCGCTACTCCGCACATCGGATCGCAGGTACTATCATTCATCTTGTTTCCATTCATCCTTCATCGCTACTCCCGATCATCGCTCATCATTCATGCGTCTCGTTTTATCTCTTATTTCATATCTCATTTTACTATTTATCGCAGCTAGCTTGCAGGGGAATCCTTAGAACTTTCTCTTCAGATCTCCCTTGCAAGGTATGTGTTGTATTACTTATTAGACTGCTCAATCTAAACTTCGGATCTCCCTTGCAAGTATCTGAGTTTGAGTCTTGGATTGTAAGGTCGCCCTTACAGGTCCTTCTTGAACGTGAAAGCTTTCGAGTTCGTTCTGTTGGGCATTGTAACGCGCGATCTGGTGTTGCCGAGCAAGATGGATGCGCTCTGCTATCTCGCCATGGGGGCGATGCTCGTCGTTGTCTAGTTCTTCGTCAAGCACCTGTTGTAGGATGCGACGGATCTCCGATTCAATGTACTGCTGGATGAGTGTAAAATTGATACTGTCTCGAGGACTTAGCTCCTCCTGTCGGGCTTCTGGCGTGCTGAATGGGTTACTGGTGAAGTTTTCAAAGAAGCGCAACATCTTGACTCGTCTGGTAGTTGCTCTCTTCGCTCTGGGCAAACCTAACGAGATTTAGCAACTTGTTATGCTTAACAAACCGTTCCAAGGTTCGGGCAGAGTATGCAGGAAGTGGAAAGGTGAAGAGCAAAGTGTTGCTAAATCTAAGGAATCTACTACAGTACAAGAGGTTTATATAGGTACTGACTATAGGTGGTAGCGGATGAGTCAGTACTGCGGAAGGCAGTGCGCATGAGTAAGGCGACTGTGGAAGGCTATGTACAGTGAGTAAGCTGACTGCGGAAAGCGAGTCAGCGCGGGAACGAAGTATACTAAAGGGGATGACGAAGTAAGGTAGTGAGTCAGACTGGGAACCGAAGGTTGCGAAAGTAGATATTAGACATAGTGAGTTCGTAAGAGGGCGCCGAGTCGGGCTGATAAGTAAAAGATATGACGTGGTCCTCATACCGTAGAGTCCGTAACAAGTTTGGTTATCGACTAAAGACCTAAAGTTGAACCGACCCTTAAAGAAACTTGCCGAACGATGGATTGGACCCTATACCATAACCCAAATCATTTCGTCACACACTGTAGAACTTAAATTACCAAAAACTTGGAAAATCCACCCGGTCATCAATGTATCACGGGTCAGATTATTTAAAGAACCACTATTTATATCACAAAAGGTGCAGGCACCAAACCCGATAGTTATCAATGGCGAAGAGGAGTACGATGTCGCTAAAGTTATTGACTCAAGGTTGAAGAGAGGGAAGCTGGAATATTTAGTGCAATGGGAGGGTCTGACTCAGGACCACAACACGTGGGAACCCGAGGATCACCTAGAACATGCCAAGGAAGCGGTGGAGGACTTTTTTAAATTAAACCCGAATGCACCCCGGCGCTTACGCGCAAACATCTTTGAAGGATTGGAATTTAAACCATATGAGAATTTCACGGACACCCCGGACGACATCATATCTTGCCTGGAAGTCGAGATCTAGAAAGGGGGTAATGTTATGATCGTATTTTCACTTTTCACTTTATTGTATATTATCTCGATCTTATCATATCTACATCATATCATACATGAGGACATCTTATCATTATCGCGCAGCATGACGCTGCCACAATGCAGCCTCATGGAATTTACATATATAAGTAGGGTACTTTCACTTGTATTTGATAGCTTGTTCTCTTGAGATTCCCGCTGGGTCTCTTGGCAATACAGTTCTCTTATCATCTTTCCACTTCGTTCCTAAGTTTGGGCTCGCGACGTCGTTTGACTTAGCGTCGCCTCAACAATCACGGCCAGTCCTTGGTTCACTCGAAACTTTAGAGTTTGAAAGACCAGCCAAAGACCGGTTCCGACCGGTTTAAACCAGTGTTTTCCACGGAACGATCCAAGGAACTGAAATGGATGTCCCAAAATGGCAAGTACAAAATTTGTGCCACAAGAAAGACTTGAACTCTGAACTTCTATAGTACAAAAGATTCTTTTAACAACACTTAACCAACTGAGCCACAAGACCATTATATTTTATTGCTCACACTCTACTTACATCCCATTTTCCCACTTGCTAAATAAGCACAACCTCGTGGTTTTTGACAAAAGGCATGTGTGTGCGCTCCCTCCTGCCTCAATCACAAGTAGACAGGTTATAAATATATTCTATAAATATATTCTAAACTTTTCACCACCTGTGCCCCTCATTGCGGAGTCAGCAATGGGTGGATGCATCAATTCGACTTTGGATGACGCGCGACACGGGCACATCAAACATGTCAAATACATGTAAACAAACCTGAAAAAACATCACACATCTGCTTATTATATCTACACAGGAACAAGTAAGGGCTTCTACTATATTGATTAGGTAGGGGAACCTTCTATATCATCAAGTATGTACTTATTTCATCAAATTAGGCCACAGATTGTAAGTTATAGAGGTGCGATGCTGATGACCAAATAATAGTAAACAATATGCAAAATGCATTGTGTGGGTGCGTGCGGCCCTGTTACGGACTTACCGGTTTGTATGTTACGCATTTTCCCTTGCATTGTACCTTCGTTATTTCTTTGACTCATCGGACCGCTTATTCATTTACCTTTACTCTACCATTCTCCTTTAGTATACTTCGCTCCCACGCTGACTCGCACTCCGCAGTAGGGATTACTCAGTCCGCAGTCGTCTGACTCACTTCGCACTGCCTTTCCGCAGTTACTGACTCATCCGCACTGCCTTCCGCAGCTACTGACTCACTCGCTACCGCTCGTAGTCAGTACTATATAAACCCCATGTACCATAGCTACATTCCTTAGATTTAGCAATCACTTTGCTCTTCGGCTTTCCACTTTCCTGCATACTCTGCCCAAACCTTGGAACGGTTTGTTAAGCATAACAAGTTGCTAAATCTCATTAGGTTCACCCAGAGCGAAGAGAGCAACTACCAGACGAGTCAAGACATCGCGCTTCTTTGAAGACTTCACCAGTAACCCATTCAGCACGCCAGAAGCCCGACAGGAGGAGCTAAGTCCTCGAGACAGTATCGATTTTACACTCATCCAGCAGTACATCGAATTGGAGATCCGTCGCATCCTACAGCAGGTGCTTGACGAAGAACTAGACGACGATGAGCATCGCCCCCATGGCGAGATAGCAGAGAGCATCCATCTTGCTCGGCAACACCAGATCGCGTGTTACAACGCCCGACAGAACGAACTCGAAAGCTTTCGCGTTCAAGAAGGACCTCAGACAGGTCAGATCACAGAGATCAGAGAGTTTATCGGTGTCCAGACAACCGTTATCAGAAGATTGATTAGGACGCTCACATTGAGACGTCCCAGAGCCACATCATCACGTCTTACTCGAAACAGCAGATCTACGCCCACTTCACCACCGAAGAACAACAGACCGAGTACAACCGCTGGGCACGAAACGAGAGACTTGACCCCGTCTCGAGACCAACAGACGCGCAGGAACAGAGATTCCTTAGAGATTTACAGAGGAAATACTCTGAACATTTTGCCACCGATTCCGCCGATGAGTCCCCTGACGAATTTACTTTTGACTCCGGGCAGTCAGATATCGAACAGACACCTAGAACAGGGACTCATTTTCAATCCTTACCTGTATCCCGAACCCCATCTTCATCCCAACAACCTGACCCCTCTTCTCCTCCGCAGACTCTAGACATGGCAGAAGCTCCGGCTGTACAAACAATGGATACATCCAAGATCATCAAGGATCCTGGGATGTTCAAGGACAGATACACCTTTGACGAGTGGTGGAAAGCCACCAAACTATACATCAGGTTCCAAAAGAGCCTCACAGACGATCAGAAGATTCTTGCGGTGTTATCCCGCATGATGGAAGGGTCCGGCAGACACTGGGCCAGTAACAAGTTAGACGCTCTTGCTGTTGACAACGAGAACATCACCTGGCTAGGTTTTTCCGATGATATCGCCACACGATTCTCCATCGCCAACAAGTCGGTCGCTGCCAAAGCGAGACTCGAAGTCCTGAAACAAGAGAAACGCACTGTTGATGAATTCTTGGACGAATTTGAAGAACTCTTGGGACTGTCAAACCTTGGCGAAGAAACTGGGAAATACATCCTAGAGAAAAACGTCAACCGCAGAATCTCTGAACAAGTGGCTAGTGATGGCAAGACATACACCAATTACGCAAAGGAGATCCGAAACAAGGGACGACAAATGGAAGGACACGCACTGGTCATCCGAGGTGGCGGCGACATGCGCACCAGATCAGGTACCACTTATGGTGGTCAGGGCAAAGCCATGGAGATCGAAAAAGCAGGAGTAGCCCATTGCTACAACTGTCAATGCTTCGGTCATCTGGCTAAAGACTGTAGCGCTCCAAAGAAGAAAGATGGTCGCAGGTGTTTCAACTGTGACCAAGAAGGCCATATCGCGCGCAACTGCCGCAAGCCGAAGAAGAACTCCGGAAGGATTAGGAAGGTGTCCGAGGAAGATGCCGAGAATGATGAAACCACAATCTTAGAAGCCGACGAGAAGGATTTTCCCGAAGGGTCCGATTAAACGACGCTAAGTCGCGACCCTTATCTATTAAACGGACTTGCTTGCCTTGTATGACTGCAGACAATAGAACCTATGTCATCCCTGCCAAGCAAGCTGTTGCGTCGACTAAGATTGTGAAGGGAGATAAACCTCCGAAAAGACGAGAAATCAGGCTGTTAGCCCAGCTCAAAACACAACGAGGACCAAAGGTTATCCGACCTGAGGTTGATAGCGGATGTGAACGCACATGCATCCATCCCAGAATAGTACGCGAACAGAACCTCCCCACGCGAGGAATACCACCCATAGCAATTCTAAATGCAGATGGATCACCAAATCAACAACAGAAAGCGAGCCAGCTTGCCGAAGTCAAACTGGATTTGGGAGCACATCAGGAAACCATGGAAGCAATGGTACTGGACATTGGGAGAACGGACATGCTCTTGGGACATGACTGGTTGGTGCACCACAACCCCACAATCAATTGGACAACCGGCGCGGTAACATTTAACCGGTGCCCAACAACATGTCGAACCAAACACTCGGATTTCAGGATTAACCTTAATGGTCGCAAACACCGAGTTCGCATGGTCGAGGTGCGCGACAAAGATGCACCCAAAAAGTCGGATCAGAAATGGAAGCCTGGAGACCCTATTTTGGAAGCTGTCACTCCCACACCACCTCCCACAACCAAACGACCCTCATATGTTGAACAATTTGCTCATCTTTTTGAGAAAGAGAACTTTGACAAGATCCCAAAAGAGAGGGAATGGGACCATGGTATCGAACTTACACCGGACGCACCAAAGGAACTAGGGGGAAATACATATCCTATGACGCAAAAGGAACAAGAAGAATTGGACGCATTCATTGACGAGGGTCTAGCAACAGGAAAGATCTGCCCGTCCAAATCCCCTTATGCCTCCCCTTGCTTCTTCATCAACAAAAAGGATGGCTCCAAACGATTGGTACAAGATTACCGCATGGTCAATAAATTCACGGTCAAAGACAAGTTCCCACTCCCACGAATATCCGATCTCTTGGACGTGCTGAAAGATGCAGTCTACTTCAATAAGATGGACATCATGTGGGGCTATAACAACGTCCGGATTGAGGAGGGCGATGAATGGAAAGCTGCCTTCCTCACCAGTTGAGGATTGTTCAAACCATTGGTCATGTTTTTTGGTCTTTGCAACTCCCTGGAAATGTTCTCTCAAATGATGGCTAGTCTATTCCGGGACCAGATCCGCTGATGTATCTGCATGATCTACATGGATGACATCGTGGTTATTGGTAAAACCAAGGAAGAACTCACGCGAAACACTGAAGAAATTCTACAGATCCTATCAGACAATGATTTGTTCCTAAAAGAGAAGAAGTGTTTATGGGAAGTAACGAAATGTCCTATATTGGAATATGTTGTTGGTGAGGGACATGTCGAAATGGAAACTGAGAAGGTGGATACAATCCAAAACTGGTGAGCACCCCATCAAAAAAGGAAGTTCAGAAGTTCCTTGGATTTGCCAACTTCTATCGATGTTTTATTGAAGGGTACTCAAACATTGCGAAACCTCTCACTGCGCTCACAGGCGGTATGGCATTTACTTGGGGACCAACAGAGCAGCAAGCCTTTGAAGGTCTCATACGGGCAATTACATCGGCACCGGTCTTGGCATTACCAAAACCAGAGGGACAGTTCAGGGTTGAAACCAATGCATCGGGCTATGCAATTGGAGCAGTACTCTCTCAGAAGCAAGACGACAAATGGCACCCCATCGCGTTCTTGTCGCGGACCATGTCCGCGGCCGAACAGAATTACGAGATATACGACAAGGACTGCTTGAAGCCAGGGAACGTTTCGAAATCTTGACCGATCACAAGAACCTGGAATATTTCCGTCGTCCTCAGGACCTAAATGAACGACAGCAACGCTGGAAAATGAAGTTACAAGACTATGACTTCGAATTACGGCATGTGCCCGGCAAGACCAATGCAAAAGCGGACATCCTGTCACGCTTACCCTGGTATGAAGCGGAACTCGAACCACAGGACAGTGACCAAATGCTCAAGGAGAGACTATTCTTGAAACGATTGGAATCAGAAGATGTGGTACAAATGGAGATGTTCACGGAGGAACAATTCATTGAAGGGGGTGAAACATCTGATTCCATCAAAATTGGAAACGTCACGACCATTGAAAATCCGTGGATCGCACGCATCAAGGGTTCAAACCGCATGGAGACAGAAGTAGCGCAGGGCCTAAAAAAGAATCCTCATTGGTATCATCAGGAGAATGGGATCACCTATGCAGGAGAACGAGTCTATGTCCCGCCAGACCCACAATTACGACAAGAATTGATGTTCGAGTCACACAACGCACCAGTGGCTGGACATCCAGGACAGTACTGGACACATGAACTCCTCACTCGCACCTACTGGTGGCCTACCATACTGCATGATGTGAAGAAGTACATGAAGGGTTGCGACACTTGTCAACGCAACAAGATTAACCAACAAAAGCGACATGCTCCGCTACATCCCCATGCAGCACCAAGTCACCCATGGGAAGACATAGGAATTGACGTCGTGGGACCAATACCAGAATCTGATGGAAAAAACGCAATTCTGGTCATCACGGATAGACATTCAAAGATGCTTCACCTCATTCCGACAACCGTGGAACTATCGGCTGAAGGATTAGCCAAGATCTATCGGGATCAGATATGGAAGCTTCATGGGATCCCCAAGAAGATCATCAGCGATAGGGGACCACAGTTCGCTGCGAAGTTCATGGAGATACTCTGCCGCATGTTAGGGATCAAGAGGAACCTGTCCACCGCATACCACCCACAGACTGATGGACAGGCCGAGCGATCGCATCAGGAAACGGAAGCGTTCTTACGAAACTTTGTCAACCATCTACAGGATGATTGGGCTGAATGGATCGCAATCGCAGAGTTCCAGTACAATGACAAAGAACATCAGGCAACGAAGCACACCCCATTCTACCTCAACTACGGTTTACATCCGTGGAAGGGAGAGCTCGTGTTAGAAGATACCAATCCGGCTGCCAACAACTTCTTGAAAAAACTCAAACAGGCACGAGAAGAAGCCAATGCAGCGCTGAAACAAGCACAGGATCAGATGAAGAAGACAGTTGACACACGGAGAAGTCTGTCTCGGAACTACCACATCGGAGACAAGGTGTGGCTGGAAGGGACTAACATCAGGACCGATCGACCCTCAAAGAAACTTGACACACTCCGACATGGACCATTCAAAGTCCTAGAGAAGAAAGGAGCTAGCGCGTACCTTCTTGATCTTCTGAAGACTTGGAAGATGATTCACCCTGTGTTCAACAAGACCCTGTTGTCACCATATGAAACTCCGAAGTACGCCATCCAGAAAAAAAAAACCAGCCCCTGATCCGATCATCGTCGAAGGACGAGAAGAGTACCATGTGTCTACGATCCTAGACTCTCGAAAGTTCTGTGGAAAAATCCAGTACCTCGTCCAGTGGGAAGGATATGGTCCAGAAGAAAACACATGGGAACCTCGAGCTAATGTTCAGAACGCTCAAGATTTGATCCATGATTTCCATTGGCAGAACCCGTCTCGTCCACGATAAAAGATGAGTTCTCAAAACCCATGGCAGCATCGACCTCATCAGTCAACCACACACCAAGTTCCCCGCTCTAGTCTTCTCCCTGCCCAATATAGCCACCCTATTCTACTTCTATCTCTCCACCATCCTCACCGCCATGTCAAACACCATTGTTACCTCCACCTCCACCACTGACGTCAACCCCGCCATCGCCGCCCTTATGAACGAAGCGCTCTCCATGAGAGACCAGATCCATGCCCTCGAAACTTCCCTTGCCGATCTCCTTCATCACCAGATGAATATCCGACTTCATTCATTGTCCAATCTCCCCGTCGCCCCGACTCCCGAAGAGAAACAAATTCTCGGGAACTACACCAGCACCCTCGTCATTGAGAATCGACATATTCGGCTGGCCATCAAGGGCCTTGAACTCGCCGTAGCCATCAATGAGGAGTTGATATATGATTGGAGCCTCAAGGAGAGCCCGAACTGGTCCAATCCCGGCAACAACGAGGGATGGGGACAGTGACTCTGTGAGGACACAGAGCTTGAGGAGGGGAACATGTTACGGACTCTACGGTATGAGGACCACATCATATCTTTTACTTATCGGCCCGACTCGGCGCCCTCTTACGAACTCACTATGTCTAATATCTACTTTCGCAACCTTCGGTTCCCAGTCTGACTCACTACCTTACTTTGTCATCCCCTTTAGTATACTTCGTTCCCGCGCTGACTCGCTTTCCGCAGTCAGCTTACTCACTGTAAATAGCCTTCCACAGTCGCCTTACTCATGTGCACTGCCTTCCACAGTACTGACTCATCCGCTACCGCCTATAGTCAGTACCTATATAAACCTCTTGTACTGTAGTAGATTCCTTAGATTTAGCAATCACTTTGCTCTTCGCCTTTCCACTTCCTGCATACTCTGCCCGAACCTTGGAACGGTTTGTTAAGCATAACAAAACTTTGTCGCCAACTTTGTAAACTGGTGCATCACCCCGTTTCAGGTTCGCATACCGTTCCATCTCTTCTCGTGCTTTTACTAGCGCTGCTTCTGCCTCCTCATGAATCTTCTTCATTCGCTCTGTGAATTCTTTTGCCGGTTCTGACTTTTCTGCCCTCTGAGGTTCTACGCCCATCCTAGGGTTAAACCCATAATTTACATAGAACGGTGAAAACTGAGTTGCCATGTGAATTTTATTATTATAGGCAAACTCCGCGGTTGCCATCCATTCGGGCCAATCTGTTTGCCAATGGGAAATAAATGATCTTAGATATTGCTCCAACTCCTGGTTGATGTGTTCTGTCTGTCCGTCTGTTTGCGGATGATACGCCGTTGATAATTTAGTTGTGATCCCCAATATTTTATTTAGTTCCTTCATTTCATCTGCGCGCAATGTTTTGGTATTTGTCTTTTTTAACTCTTCCACTGCTTTCAACACTTGTTCATCAAACTCCTTGGCATCCCTGATGCGTTTTAATAGTTTACTTTCTTGTCCATCAATAAGTATGTGACCTCGATCCATTGCTCACAAGTGGAAGTATTCGGGTTTTAATAAGGTTACGTCTTCGTTGTCATTTTCCACCCCCTTTCTATGATCAACCCTTCTCAAAAGAGCATCTGCCTTTCCCATTGAGGTGCCAGCCTTGTGTATTAATTTGAAATTGAAATGTGTTAGATACAACGCCCAGCGTGCTTGTCGGCAATTAAGCTTTCGTCATGAAGTACTCGAGGTTTTTATGATCGGTCCAGATCTCGACCTCATGTTTAGCTCCTTCAAGGTGGTGTCTCCATGCTTCCAGCGCTCGAATTATGCCCAGCATTTCTTTATCGTGTACATCGTAATTTCGTTCCACATCATTCAATCCTTTAGATAGAAAGGCACATGGCCTCCATTTCTCATCCTCGCATTCCATAGATAGAATTGCTCCTGTAGCAAAGTCCGATGCGTCTGATTCTACTCTCAACTTCCGATCTGGATCGGGAGATACTAATATAGGTGCTTTCGTAAATAATTTTTTTAGCATATCAAACGCTTCCTCCTGTTCCTCTTTCCAATTCCAGATTGTTTCTTTCCTTGTTAATTTATGTAATGGCCCTGCCACTTTAGAGAAGTCTTTGACAAATCTTTGGTAGAAATTGGCCAATCCTAGAAACGACTGGACTTCTTTGACTTTCGTTGGTTTCGGCCATTGTTTGATGGCATCTACTTTTGAAGGATCCATTCGAATTCCATCTTTCCCAATAATCAACCCTAAGAACTCTATTTTGTCTCTGTCAAAGAAACATTTTCCCAGTTTTAAGAATAAGTCGTTTTCCCGTAATCTTTTTAGAATTTCCTCCACAATTTCACTGTGTCCTATTTTCTCCTTCAGTTGCTACCAATATATCGTCAATATAGATAACTACGTCTCCTTGATCAATCAAGTCTCTAAATATGTCGTTCATCATGGTTTGAAACGTGCTTGGGGAATTATTTAATCCGAAGAACATAACTGTTGGTTCGAAGGCTCCATCTGGGGTTGTAAATGCCGCTTTCCACTCATCTCCTTCTTTGATGCGCACATTGTTATACCCCCATCTGAGGTCCATTTTGGTAAACTTTTTCTTTCCCTTTAATTTATCGATCAATTCCGGAATCAACGGAAGTGGATAATTATTGCGAACGGTCCAGCTGTTAATATGTCGGTAATCCTGTACCATTCGTTTCTTTCCGTCTTTTTTGGATATAAAGAATACTGGCAAAGTTTGTGGTGACTTGGTAGGTTGAATATATCCTTTGCGTAATTGATCATTTACAAATTCGGATACTTCTTTCCTTTCATCTGGTGACAGGGGATAGACTTTGGCCTTTTTTGGTATGAAATCTGGTTTTAAGTCTATAGCGTGATCCCATGGTTTCCTGACTGGTAATCTCTCCGATGCTTTCTTTTCAAAGACTGATAGATATTTGTGATATTTATGGGGGACAACCTGTTCTGCCGGTACTTCATCTGAGGGTTCTCCCTTAGCTGCCCTGAGCATGTGGATTACTTCCTCCTTTACTTCTTCCTCATTTCCTTCTACAACTTCTTCTATCCTTCCACCCCATCTGGTCCTTGCAGTTTTATTTAAATAATGTGTTCAACGCATGCCACATTCTTCTGGACATCTTGATAATTTAATTTCCGCTTTTTCCCAATCGATTTCTGGATTATGACGTTTCAGCCAAGTATGTCCAACGATAATTTTAGCTTTTCCTAGGTTGCATGCTTCAAACACTGCTATCTCCATGTGTCCTTTATACCGCATAGCCATGACTGCTTCGTGCGTGATTGAACCTCCTTGGTTAAGCGTGCCATCAACGTTGTAGACCCGAATGGGGAAAGGTAGTTCCCTTAATTTAATGTTGTTCTTTTTGGCGAAGTCCAGATCTATGAACATCCCTGTCGCCCCTGAGTCTAATAATGCTTCAACATCAAATGTGCGTTTGTCCTGCAACGTTTCCAGCGTGATTTTCATCATAAGCTCCTTTTCCACAGAAGCGGATCGAATAAAAGATGGTTCCCCCATAGAGTCCGTTTGCCTAGTTAAGTTATCTGATTCATCGCAACAGGGAATTAAGCATTCATCCGTAGGGGACAAACCAAGCCTTGTTGCCGAGGGCTCCCCAATGATATAGTTTACAAGCGTATCTAAGTCCGATTCATCTGTGCTATTTTTTTGGGTCTTTACCTTTTTGGGTTTGTCCAATAGTATTTTATTGTATGTAACTGCTGCGTCCGTAAGCTTTTGAAACCAAGAATTTACAGTGTCTTTATGTATGTAAGAGTCTATAGGCAATTGTTCATATCGATTTGTCAGAGCCAGCGGGGGAATTACTGGTTGACATTTACAAAATCCTGCTGCGCTGCAGCCTGTCCGTTGTTCTGAGCCGGTTGGCCCTGCTGTCCATTATTAGCTTGGCGCGCTTGACGCCTTGCGTTGATCTGTCTCAAAATTTCCTCCTCCTCTTGTTCGTCAATCTGTTCGATCATTGCTGCTTGTACCCTGCACTGTGGCCATCTGCAATCTCGGGCAAAATGCCCCTGTCCGCCGCAGTTATAACAATTACCAGGAGCGCGTCTCTGGTTCCTATCGATGTCCATTGCATTTGGATCCCGTCGTGGTTGCTGCTGTTGTTGTTGTTGACCGTTTTGTTGTTGAGGACGGTACCCCCCATTCTGTTGTTGCCAAAAGGGCCTCTGTTGCTGCTGTTGTCCATATGCAGGCCGATTGCCCCATGTGTTATGTTGTTGTCCAAAGTTATTGCCAGTCCTCATGCCTGGTCTTGCTGCGAAGGTCTCTTCTGCTCTGCCGATTGCCAAAATTTCTTCACAGGTGCCCTGCACCGTGGACTTTCTCCTCCCTTGCTGGAAGAGTTGTTGCATGATAGATTCCTTGGCGTTCCTTTCCAAAAGGGTTACACTGTGCCTTTCCTCAATCTTGCCCTTGATCACCAGGGTCCCGAATTGCGTAATCCAATCATCGGTCTTCATTGAACCTTGCTTAAAGCTCTCGATTTTGGATCGGGCCCATTCAATCTCAGTGGTGGGACGAAACCTCGTTGTGATTTCACTGACTAGCTCTCGGTATGTTGGCCAATCTTCTGATTCCATACATTGATTCAAACGGGTTTCCCCGTAAACTCCTGCCATGGGACCGTCCAATCGCGACCACACTGCAATGCACACTTCTTCTTCTCCATTGAATAGCTCTCGGTTGACCCTGAGCCATGCGAGCATCTTAGTCCACCATACTGTGAACGTTGCTTTGGATCCATTGTATTTGCCGGGATCCGCGGCGACTTCTAATTTCCTTCCATGATTGTTGTTTTGTGGGGGGGGGGGGTGATTGAACAGTGGTATCAGAGGTAAGGGTGATGGTGCGTGGTGTTGTTCAAATTCTTCGTTGAATTGGGCATTGGTGCCTTCGGCCATGATGGTGTGATGAGGGGGAGTGGTTGTTTTTTGAACAGTAGTACCTTGCGTCGGGCGCGCGACCCTGTTCTAACGCTTAGGCGAGAAAAAATCTAAAAGAAAAAAAACCCAAAGAGCGATCTGTTTACCCAGATAGCCGATTTACCCGAGCAAAGGAAGATCTAGGAAAAATGAAGTCCACATGGTCAGATCCCCTATGCGCGCTGGACTGGTCGATATCCTGAAATAGGGTCAGGGGTTGGAACACCTTTTGCGATCTAGACGTGTACGGTCTGCTCTCTCCAACCGTCACACCCGCCAGCAGCTTTCCCAAAGGTTAGTTGCGTCGGCCTTTGGTCACCTCGACATGGGACGGGCTCAACGTTTCCCTATGTGTC
Source organism: Entoloma clypeatum (assembly GCA_963565915.1). Lineage (NCBI taxonomy): Eukaryota > Fungi > Basidiomycota > Agaricomycetes > Agaricales > Entolomataceae > Entoloma > Entoloma clypeatum. Next base: position 2,452,343 of record OY751493.1, read on the forward strand.
TCAAACGGCAACGCTAGATATAGTGGGTGCACCAAGCGTTTCTCTTCTTATCCCTGAAGTCCGGGAGATCCCCCTTAACGCTAGGGTCTGCGTGTAATAACGAAGTGCGACTTTCAACGCAAAAGTGCGAAACGGCGGGGATAGTGATGATGGAGTGGGAAGTGTGTGTTTGGGCGGGCGAGTAGAAAGAGCTTGTTCTTCTGTTGAGGCGACGCTAAGTCAAACGACATCGCAAGCCCAAACTTAGGAACGAAGTGGAAAGATGATAAGAGAACTGTATTGCCAAGAGACCCAGGGGGAATCTCAAGAGAACAAGCTATCAAATACAAGTGAAAGTACCCTACTTATATATGGAAATTCCATGAGGCTGCGTTGTGGCAGCATCATGCTGCGCAATAATGATAAGATGACCTCATGTATGATATGATGTAGATAAGATAAGATCGAGATAAGATACGATAAAGTGAAAAGTGAAAATACAATCATAACAGTGATCCCAAACCTTAAAGACCGAGAACGGCGGTCCGGTCTCAGTCTGAAATTGACGAAGGTAAACTGGACCTCGAAACACTAAACGTTTCGAGATCTTGACCAATCACAAGAACCTGGAATATTTCTGTCATCCTCAGGACCTAAATCAATGACAGCAACGTTGGAAAATGAAGTTACAAGACTATGACTTCGAATTGTGGCATGTGCCCAGCAAGACCAATGCGAAAGCGGACATCCTGTCATGCTTACCCTGGTATGAAGCGAAACTTGAACCACAAGACAGTGACCAAATGCTCAAGGAGGGACTATTCTTGAAACGGTTGGAATCAGAAGATGTGGTACAAATGGAGATGTTCACGGAGAAACAATTCTTTGAAGGGGGTGAAACATCTGATTCCATCAAAATTGGAAACGTCACAACCATCAAAAACCCATGGATCGCACACATCAAGGCTTCAAACCGCATGGAGACAGAAGTAGCGCAGGGCCTAACAAAAGAATCCTCTTTAATAAGCCCGTTTTCCGCCCGAGTTCCAAAGGCCTTCAAGTTAAAAACAGTTGAGAGGACCAACACTTCACAAAGTTATGCCGTGAGGAACTCGAAACGCCTCGAGCGGACAGAGAGTTCATCATCCACTAGCAGTGATGCTTTCGGCCCCGAGAGGTATATCCATGAGAGCCGTTGAATGATAGCGCATCTGACAGGGTTGGATGCGGAAGCGTGGGGTTTTCGCAGCCTTGCGACGCGCGGCTGTGATTTTCGGGGCAGTCTTGTTTCACAGAGGGTTGCGCAAATTCATTTTTTGCAAGAGTATCGGGGGCTGGGCGAAGACTTGGTAATGCTTTGCACTGGCATGATTAGGCGGTTGGTGAGCGGAATCTAGTCCCAGAGTGTCATCTGCTGTACTTGCTGCCTGCCGATGGCCCAGGACCCCAAATGTAAGTGGTAGTACCCAAGGGGACTCCTTGTGTCCGATATGTGCAAATGTGTCTCGTCTTAAATTTATAACGTGGGCTGATTTGTTGCCATAAAGTCATCTCCAAGCGAAGGCCTTACGTTACTTGGGTTTTGGATTGATTGTGGTCTTGGGACCATGAAAGCCCTCAATGCTTGGGGCGAAATGTATCAGCAGGAGAATGGGATCACCTATGCAGGGGAACGAGTCTATGTCCCACCAGATCCACAATTATGACAAGAGTTGATGTTCGAATCACACGATGCACCAGTGGCTGGACATCCAGGACAGTACTGAACGCATGAACTCCTCACTCACACCTACTGGTGGCCTACCATCCTGCATGATGTGAAGAAGTATGTGAAAGGTTGCGACACTTGTCAATGCAACAAGATCAACCGACAGAAGCGACATGCTCTGCTACATCCCCATGCAGCACCAAGTCACCCATGGGAAGACATAGGGATCGACGTTGTGGGACCAATACCAGAATCTGATGGAAAAAATGCAATTCTGGTCATCACGGATAGACATTCGAAGATGCTTCACCTCATTCCGACAACCGTGGAATTATCGGCTGAAGGATTAGCCAAGATCTATCGGGATCAGATATGGAAGCTTCATGGAATCTCCAAGAAGATCATCAGTGATAGGGGACCACAGTTCGCTGCGAAGTTCATGGAGATACTCTGCCGCATGTTAGGGATCAAGAGGAACCTGTCCACCGCATACCACCCACAGACTGATGGACAGGCCGAGCGATCGCATCAGGAAACGGAAGCGTTCTTACGAAACTTTGTCAACCATCTACAGGATGATTGGGCTGAGTGGATTGCAATCGCAGAGTTCCAGTACAATGACAAAGAGCATCAGGCGACGAAGCACACCCCATTCTACCTCAACTATGGTTTACATCCTTGGAAGGGAGAACTTGTGTTAGAAGATACCAATCCAGCTGCCAACAACTTCTTGAAGAAACTCAAACAGGCACAAGAAGAAGCCAATGCAGCGCTGAAACAAGCGCAGGATCAGATGAAGAAGACAGTTGACACATGACAAAGTCTGTCTCGGGACTACTGCATTGGAGATAAGGTGTGGCTAGAAGGGACTAACATTAGGACCGATCGCCCCTCAAAGAAACTTGATGCACTCCGACATGGACCATTCAAAGTCCTAGAGAAGAAAGGGGCTAGCGTGTACCTTCTTGACCTTCCAAAGACTTGGAAGATGATTCACCCTGTGTTCAACAAGACCCTGTTGTCACCATACGAAACCCCGAAGTATGCCATCCAGAAAAGGAAACCAGCCCCTGATCTGATCATTGTCGAAGGATGAGAAGAGTACCATGTGTCTATGATCTGAGACTCTCAAAAGTTCCGCAGAAAGATCCAGTACCTCATCCAGTGGGAAGGATATGGCCCAGAAGAGAACACATGGGAACCTCGAGCCAATGTTCAGAATGCTCAAGAGTTGATCTGTGATTTCCATCGGCAGAACCCGTCTTGCCCAAGATAAAAGACATTTTTCAAAATCCACAACAGTATCAACCTCATCAGTCAAACACACACCGAGTTCCCTGCTCTAGTCCACTTCTCTGACCAATATAATTTCCCCATTCTTCTTCTACCTCTCAACCATCCTCGCCGCCATGTCTAACACCACTGCTACCTCCACTTCCACCACCGACATCAACCCCGCCATCGCCGCCCTCATGAATGAAGCACTCTCCATGAGAGACCAAATTCATGCCCTCAAAACTTCCCTTGCTGATCTCCTTCACTGCCAGATGCATATCTGGCTTCACTCGCTGTCCAACCTCCCCGTCGCCCCGAGCCCCAAGGAGAAACAAATTCTCAGAAATTACACCAGCACCCTCGTCATTGAAAATCAACGTATTCGGCTGGCTATCAAGGGCCTCGAGCTCGCCGTTGCCATCAACGAGGAGTTGATATATGATTGGAGCCTCAAGGAGAATCCAAACTGGTCCGATCCCAACAACAACAAGGGATGGGGACAATGACTCTGTGAGGACACAGAGCTTGAGGAGGGGAACATGTTACGGGTTCTACAGTATGCGGACGACATCGTCATCACTTTTACTTCTCAGCCTGACTCGGCGCCCTCTTACAAATACATTATGTCGCAACATCTATTTCCATTCCCTTCGCTGTCGCTCTGACTCATTCCGCAGTAGCTTTACTCAGCTCCGCAGTATCATCGCAATTCCTACAGATTCAGCTATTAGAACTATTTCAGGCTAGTACTAGTCTCTACTAGTTCGAAATAGTTCAATAATCACAAGCTGAATAATCTAGGTCAAAACATCACTAGGGAGTTGCTAGGGAGTGATGAGATGATGCCATTGCATCGGCGATGCATCGCCAAGAGATGATTAGTTCTAACATATCTAATAGTTTCAGCATACAATAGCTATAGTTCATCATTGGAAGAACTACAACTTTACTGGGATCCATGAATTATAAGATGAGAAGACTATTGTTGGCAACTCTTCGGGCTAGTAAGACTTGTTGTCTCAGAGTGACGAGTCAAATAGCCCAAAATAGACCAATAGGATTTTGGGGAAGTGCTGATGATGTATGACTCATTGTACATAGCCTTCTGCAGTCGCCTTACTCATGCGCACTGCCTTCCGCAGTACTGACTCATTCGCTACCGCCTATAGTCAGTACCTATATAAACCCCTTGTACTAGAGTAGATTCCTTAGATTTAGCAATCACATTGCTCTTCGCCTTTCCACTTCCTGCATACTCTGCCCGAACCTTGGAACGGTTTGTTAAGCATAACAGGCTGTTGATATCGATGAGGAGTTGTGGGAAGTGGGGAGGCGTGAAAAGGCACTGATGGCAGGAGGGAAATGTTTTGATCACAGTTGACAGCAATGAGCACATGTGGGAGGGATGGCGTCACGGCAGGGCACCTGACGGATGTTGCCGGGTCGTGGGAGGTTGGTAGCCGAGGGACTTGGTCAGAAGTGTGTGATTTATGAGGTGAGGGGAGATTTAGACAAGTTGACCCCAATTAGGCTGTAGGCTCATGCCATGAGCCAACAGTCTGATTAGGCTTAGTAAGTGGGTATACTAGCTGTGAAATTTTGATTTTGTCGCAGCCGAAAATCTCCATGACATCCATCGACTCAGGTGACTGATTTTTGTTATTTTCAGTGCCATTTTTGGCCATTTCTGTGTGCCATTTTTGGAAATCCCAGGTGCCAAATTTGTTGCTGGGGTCAGGGAAGTGTGACAAAGGTGACATTCCAGTGTTTTCAAGAGCCCCGTTATGCATGACCAATGAATTGATTGAAATGGTACAGTACACTGTTATATACCATTCTAGCTCCAACAACCTCCGATCATCTCCAATCAATTCCGATCAATTCTGATCAATTCCGCTCCAATGATCTCCGATCAATTCCGATATTCCGGACATCCGTTACCTCCGCATCTCCGCACATTGCCATCGTGCATTTCATATTCATATTCCCGTTTACTTATGCATCGCCTTTTCCACATGGTCTGTTGACCGACATCTCCGATGTTCGTTACAGTCGCTGGCAACTTACGCCACAACTCCGGACCTACTCCAACCATCTCCATAAAGTAATCACATTTAGATATTTAAGCTCGTACCATACCTGTAGTTCCTGAGTTCGAATACCAACCAAGTTCACTCCTCTACTCTCAGTCCATGCCAGAGATCCTCGCTGTGGTACAATACACCGACAACATCCTCATCTACTGCTCTTCCTCCATTGTTACCCTTTGACGAGCTCAGTACTGTGTCCGAGTCACAACTCTGACGTCGTCCGACCACTTCCACGTCAACGTGTCTCTCACCGAGATCTCTCCGAGGACCTCCACACCTCCGACCTCTCCTCCGACCTCCTGAAATTGGGACACCTTATCCAACAAACGGCGGCGCAACACATACATTGAAGCCACCTCCCTCCCCTTCGTCATTCCTCCGCATTTCCAGAGTTCCGCTCTGGTCCCAGTCCTACATCCAACCTCCAACGGACTCCGATGAAGCTCCGATGTTTCACCTACTTAACAGTACAGTATATTCGAACTCAAACCGTTTTTGGATTCCTGCTAGCCATGGCACTCCAAAACACCATCCGGCATCTCCGACATCTCCGCATTTTTTGGGTCTTCATTGCACACTCATTTGATTGACCCATTCATTTGTGGTTGATCACCTCTGACCTCCGTTTTTGTCCCTCTGTGGACACTCTGTCATTTCTTTGAACCCTCGCTTGGCTCAAATTTATCTGGTTCTAGGATTCCACTAGCTCACCCACTTCACAATCTTTGCATTGTATGGGTATTGGGCCAGTACCTTTTCCATCCATTTTCTGAAGAGTGCAAGCCCCGACGTCTCATTGCTTAAGTTGGTATTGATGCCACTTTTGCAAACACTCCACTCTGACCTCTGATCACCTCCGATATCTAATTTTCTGGACACCTCTGACACCTCCATCTCTGACATCTCCATCTCTGACATCAGATCTACTCCGATGTTTTTCGTACCACCTCCGATGTTTTTCATACCACCCCTGATTATCTGTAAGGGCAACCATCTGATTTCCTCAATCCGACACCTCCGACACCTCCAACCCATCCTCCGACCCTCCGACCATTGTGGTATGTCTATTATTTATATTACTATACTTCACGTTTCCTTTCGTTTCCATCTATCCTTTGACACCTCCGACCTCTGACACTTCTGACCCAACCTCCGCGTCGGAGTGCACGTCGGAGCAATGATTTATACCACCACATGCACGCTTCCGATTTACATATTCCGTTCCCATCCCTACTCCCGATCTTTGTCGTATTTCAACATTCCTCTCCTCATTTCCAATTCTCGTCGTCTATATAGCAGTCTAGCCTGCAAGGGAATCCTCAGAACTTTCTCTTTGGATTTCCCTTGCAAGGTATGCCTCGTATTGTACTTCGTAGAGTCTAATTTAACTTTGGATTTCCCTTGCAAGTCGTCCAATGTCGGAGTCGCTTCGGAGCACTTCAGAGTTGTTGGATCATAAGGTCACCCTTACAGTAGAAAGTTCTCTCTAAACGGACCAGGTACGAATTGTACCGTTGAAGCCATTCCGCGCTTCGGAGTTGACGACACAGACTCGAGTCCGCCCTCCTCCGATTCCGGTACATCTGACACCCCTTCCGATCCCTCTTCCCACAATTCTGCCTACCACTCTGTAACTGGTGACTCCATATTGCACGTAGAAATGGATGACCCCGAACGTCTTGCTGTGCTTGAACACGAGTTCCAGGAACACCGCCAGACCCTCACCAACATTACCGCTCAACTCAAACAACTTATCCGTGCTGCTATTCCACCTGTTCCCATTCCCAACCCCAACCCAATTCCCCCTCCAGCAGAGGCCCCAGTTCCGGCCTTCCTGCCAGCCCCAATCGCACCTGCCAATCCAGGTGTGCGTCGGGCCAAACCCGCAACTCCGTCGGACTTCAACGGAGCACGTATTTTTCTGTACCACTGGTTGGACTTTTCTTAATTCTTGCGAACTGTATATGGGACTGGTTCCGGAACAGTTTGCAGATGATCATGCTAGGATCTATTGGGCACTTTCCTTCATGAAGAGTGGACGTTCTGCGCGCTTTGCCGACCATGTCATCTGACAAGAGCATCAGACCGGAGCTCTGTGTCACCAGACCTGGGTGCAGTTCCGAACTGCATTCATCGCGGAGTTCACTCCGAAAAACAAAGAACAAGATGCATGGCTCATTCTTGAGGGAGAAGCCTATTACCAAGGTAGTCGGGATGTGGAGGCTTACATTGACGACTTCAAGGATTATGTCGAAAAGGCTGGGTACACCGAAGAAACGAACATAGTACTTAAGTTCCGACATGGCCTCCAATCCAACATCCAATCTGCAATTGCGACACTAACTTTTGGACAACCCGCGGATGACAACCCGGATGCCTGGTATGCAGCTGCACGAGTCAATGACGATAATCAAATTGCCAATAAAGCTTTCAAGTCCACAGTTCCGACATGCCTGAACCCTTTCCTCACTGCTCCGACTGCACCAAAGGCAGCAGCAGGATCTGTATTTCCCCGACCTTTCATCCCCTATATTCCATGTGCACCTCCAACAGTCATTGCTCCGACTCCGACTGTCCGCGACCCCAATGCGATGGATATTGATGCCTCTCGCATTAGGGGTAAGAACACCAATGTATGCTTCAGATGTGGTAAAACTGGTCATTTCAGTCGCGAGTGTCTGCTCTGATTCGACGTCCGATTCATGACGTTGGACGAACAGGAGGAGTACATGATGGACCAACTAGCCGCTAAAGATGCAGTGGCATCTACCTCCAATGTCGCCGGAGCGTCGGAGCAAGTGGAAGACAAACAAGAGGATTTTCCCCCCAACAACAAGTGAATGGTGTGCCCTCGTTGTCCACTAGCAATCGTTATGCTTCCTTGTCTATAGATGAATCAGATTTTACTTCTTCTCCCTATGACTCGGCGCAGAATGAACCCTCAGTCACACCTACCCCGACTCTGAAAGTCGTCCAACCCCGACTCCGAAAATGGGAACGACGACTTCCGAAAAAATACATCCTGGCCTCCAACGGCTCCGACAATGCTATTGAACTAGATGTTGTTCTGGAGACAACAGACACCAAGGATACCCTTTCACAAAAGGCTCTTCTCAATAGCGGAGCGACTGGCTCCTTCATTGACCGCTCCCTGGTAGAGAAACATCGACTCAGTACCCGAAGGCTACAATGTGCAATCCCTGTCTACAATGTTGACGGTACTCCGAACGACGCCGGAGCAATATCGGAGGTCCTGGACATTATACTCCGATATCAGGATCACACAGAGCGGACCCAGCTCGCTGTAACTGGACTGGGAAAGCAGGATATTGTACTTGGATTCACATGGCTCAAGGAGCACAATCCCGAGGTAGATTGGACCTCCGGGGAGGTGAGAATGAGTCGCTGTCCTGCTCACTGTCGGACTTGCCATCAGGAGGCCATTCAGGAGCGGAAGGTCCGCAAATTTGAGCAGGCACGCATCCACACTTGTTGGATGGGTCCGACGCCAGATGCTGGATTAGCAGAGGAAGCCCCGCAAGGCCCTTGGGTGGAAGACGTAAGCAAGGACGAAGAACAATCATCGGATGAGCCGTTGGAAGACGATGCGGAGGAGGAAGACAAGTTCAAAGAGGGAGATCGCCTCTTCATCAGAGCCCTACCTCCAACGTCGGAATTCGACCGAGCATCATCAACTACCTCACAATGCCTATCAGAGGTGTTCCTCCAAAATCAGAAACCCAAGTCTTTTCACGATTCTGTACCTAATCACTTACATGATTTTGAAGATGTATTTTCCAAGACCTCCTTCGACAATCTGCCAGAGGAACATGTATGGGACCATGCCATTGAGCTGATCCCCGATGCAATTCCGACAGGTTGCAAGGTGTATCCGCTCCGAAGGAACAGAAGGAACTCAATGCATTCTTGGAAGAAAATCTGGCCACTGGTCGGATCCGACCTTCAAAATCTCCGATGGCCTCTCCGGTCTTTTTCATCAAGAAGAAGGATGGTTCCCTCTGACTCGTTCAGGATTATCGATTGCTCAATTCCAAGACTATCAAAAACAAGTACCCTCTTCCGCTCATCTCCAAACTAGTCAACAAACTCCAGAATGCTCAATACTTCACCAAGCTCGATATCCGATGGGGCTACAATAATGTCCAAATCAAGCCCGGAGATGAATGGAAAGCGGCCTTTCGGACAAATCGGGGACTCTTCGAACCCCTTGTAATGTTCTTCGGACTCACTGATAGTCCTTCAACCTTTCAGACTATGATGAACGATATCCTACAAGATCTTATTACTGAAGGTGGCGTATGTGTTTATCTTGATGACATTCTCATCTTTACATCGGACCTGTCGGAGCATCGGAGGATCACACACATAGTATTAGAGCAGCTCCGACAACACGGATTGTATCTCAAACCAGAGAAGTGTGAATTCGAACAGACACAGATCGAATACCTTGGCCTTATTATTGAGAAAGGACATGTGGAAATGGACCCCGTCAAGGTAGCCAGAGTGTCGGAGTGGCCGACTCTGACTAACGTGCAGGAGGTACAGTCCTTCCTTGGATTCACTAACTTCTATCATCGTTTCATCCAAGGGTTCTCTGACATTGCACGTCCTCTGTTCTGACTCACAACCAAGGGCTGTGTATGGTCCTGGGGCGACAAGAAAGTGGGGGCCTTCAGAGGTCTGAAGCAGAGGATCACCTCTGCTCTGACACTTGTCCTCCCTGACCACAGCAAGGAGTGGCAAGTCGAAGTGGATAGCTCCGACTTTGCGACTGGAGCGGTACTGTCCCAACCGTCGGAGGACGGTAAGTGTCACCCTGTCGCTATTCCAAAAGCCTTAGCCCAGTGGAACGCAACTACAAAATTCACGACAAGGAGATGCTGGCTGTAATCCGCGCGCTGGAGGAATGGCGACATTTCCTTGAAGGAGTGGAGAAGACAGTGGAAATTTGAACCGATCACAAAAACCTCGAATACTTCATGACTACCCAGAAGCTCGATTGGCGACAAGCGCGGTGGTCTCTATATCTAGCGTGTTTTGATTTCAAGATGCACCATCAACCGGGCAAGTGGATGGGGAAGTCCGATGCACTGTCGCGTCGGGCGGACCATGGAGATGGCTCACAGGACAACGAGGACATAGTCCTACTCCGACCAGATCTGTTTGCCATACAGGCCACTCAGGGAGTAGCCACTCAAGGTGAGGAGCGCGATGTCCTCCGGAAGGTCTGACAGGGCATCCGCGATGGCCTTCTAGAGGATAGCATAGCGGAGGTCATCAAATCCCTTCCGACGATCGGAGCTGCATCCGTCCGCAGAGCAGAATGGCGACAGTCGGAGGGTTTACTGTACTTCCGAGATCACATTTATGTGCCCAACAACCCACAGCTCTTCCAACGAATCATCACGCAACACCATGACAATCCGGTGGTCGGACACCCAGGATGCTGGAAGACTCTAGAGTTGGTATCACGCACTTATTGGTGGCCCCACATGGCACGTTTAATTGGTCAGTATTGCAAAACTTGCGACCCCTGCCTCCGCATCAAGGTCCGACGCTCCGCACCCTCTGGTGAACTCCATCCGCTCCCAGTCCCATCGGAGCGATGGTGTAAGGGCAACTACTTTCACTTTTCACTTTTCCTTCACTTTCTTCCTTTCCTTTCTATTCCACCATCTCCGACGTCCTCCAATCGTATCCGCTGTCTCCGACATCTTATCCGCCTCTCCGCATCCGACGACTCCGCCCCCATCCGCTACTCCGCACATCGGATCGCAGGTACTATCATTCATCTTGTTTCCATTCATCCTTCATCGCTACTCCCGATCATTGCTCATCATTCATGCGTCTCGTTTTATCTCTTATTTCATATCTCATTTTACTATTTATCTCGCTAGCTTGCAGGGGAATCCTTAGAACCTTCTCTTCGGATCTCCCTTGCAAGGTGTGTGTTGTATTACTTATCAGACTGCTCAATCTAAACTTCGGATCTCCCTTGCAAGTATCTGAGTTTGAGTCTTGGATCATAAGGTCGCCCTTACAGTAGAAAGTTCTCTTCTAATTGGACTGGGTCTGATTGCATCGTTGTCACGATTCCGCGCTTTGGAGCAGCTTCATCCGCGTCCGACTCCGATACATCTCACACCCCTTCCAGTTCTTCTAACTACCTCTCTGTAACTGGTGATTCTGCTCCGCGCATAGTAATGGATGACCCCAATCGCCTTGAACAGCTCGAGCACGAGTTCCAGGAACAACGTCAAACTCTCGCTGATATCTCGACTCAACGTGACCAACTCCTCCTCGCCTTCAACACAATTCCTGCCCCAGCTCCGCCACCTATCCCCACACCTGCTATTATACCCGCTCTGCTCGCTCCGGCCAATCCGGGCGTGCGTCGAGCAAAACCTGCCAATCCGTCGGACTTCAATGGATCACGCGCAAATGGCTGGACCTTTCTAAATTCCTGTGAATTGTTTATGGGGCTGGCTCCGGAACAGTTTGCAGACGACCATGTTAAAATTTATTGGGCCTTATCTTTCATGAAGAGTGGACGTGCAGCACGCTTTGCGGATTGCATTATCCGACAGGAGCAGAGGACCGGTGCTCCGCCTTATCGGACTTGGGTGGACTTCCATGCAGTCTTTACAGCGGAGTTCACTCCGAAGAATGAGGAACAGGATGCGAGACTGATCCTCGAAGGAGAATTCTATTATCAAGGTCAACAGGATGTCGAGACCTATATTGACAAGTTCAAAGACTACATTGACAAAGCGGGCTATCAGGAGGATACCAAGATTGTACTCAAATTCCGCCATGGTCTCCGTTCCGACATTCAGAATGAGATTGCCACCCTGACCCATGGACGGCCTACGGATGACAACCCCGATGAGTGGTACTCTGCAGCACGAGTCAATGACGACAATAGGATTGCCAACAAAGCCTTCAAAGCCACTGCTCCGACCCGCACCTCCGCCTTCTGCAACGTTGTCGGACCACAAGTACCTGGCACCTCAGTATTCCCTCGCCCCTACATTCCATTCACTCCGCGTACAGCTCCGCTCACATCCACATCCGCTCCACTGACAAGGGACCCCAATGCAATGGACATTGATACTTCACGCGTCAAAGGCAAGAATGCCAATGCATGCTTCAGATGTAACAAAACGGGTCACTTTAGTCATGAATGCCCCCTTCGCTTCGATGTTTGCTTCATGACAATGGAGGAGCAGGACGAGTTTGTTATGGAACAACTCATGGTCAAGGACGCAGTGGAAGGCAACTCCGTTCTGCCCACGGAGTCTGCGGAGTCAGAGGAAGGACAGGAGGATTTTCCTTCCCCCAGCGAGTGAACAGTGCGCCCTCGTTGTCTGCTAAAAATCGTTATGCTGTCTTATTTATGGAACAATATGATCCTATACCCTCCATCTCTAAGCCTGTAAACGATCCCATAGTCGCACCCAACTCCGCAAATCCCATCCGCCTTTGCCTCTCTAAATGGTAGCGTCGGCTTCCAAAACAATATGTCCTCGCCTCCGCTCACTCCGACAATTCTATTGAACTAGACATAGTTCTTGAAACTACCAACACCAAAGACACACTATCACAAAAGGCCTTACTCGACAGCGGGGCAACAGGGTCGTTTATTGAACACACTCTGGTCAAGAAACATCGACTCTCTACTCGAAAACTACAACGCGCAATTCTGGTATACAACATCAACGGAACTCCAAACGAGGCCGGAGCAATAACGGAGGTGTTGGATGTAGTGCTCCGCTACCGGGATCACTCAGAACGGACCCAGCTTGCAGTCACAAGTTTGGGAAAACAAGAAATTGTGTTAGGCTTCACTTGGCTCAAAGAACACAACCCCGAGGTAGATTGGACGTCAGGGGAAGTGAAGATGAGCCGGTGTCCTGCATGATGCTGGACATGCCACCAGGAGGCAGCCCAAGAGCGGAAGGAGCGGAAGTTTGAACAAGTCCACATCCGAGCCTGTCGGATGGGTTCCACTCCGACGTCCGGTCTAGAGGAGGAGGCTCCATGTGGCCCATGGGTGGAGGATGTCACAGAAGGAGAGGAAGCGGAGGAGTTAGCGGAAGATGCTGAGGAAGAGGATGAGTTTGAGGAGGGAGATCGCCTTTTTGTCGGAACAGTACCCGCGGAGGCGGAGTTCATCTGTGCTTCATCCAATATCTCGCAACGTCTATCAGAGGCCTTAGTAACCAAAAACCTAAATCTTTCCGCGACTCTGTACCAGACCACTTGTTTGACTTCGAAGACGTATTCTCAAAGACCTCTTTCGACACCTTACCGGAAGAGCGGACTTGGGACCACACCATTGAACTTGTTCCGGACGCCTCTCCGGCGGGTTGTAAGGTATATCTGCTTGCTCCGAGAGGAAAACCTTGCAACTTGTCAAATCTGCCCTTCCAAGTCTCTGATGGCATCTCCGGTATTTTACATCAAGAAGAAGGATGGCTCCCTTCGTCTTGTACAAGACTACCAGTCACTCAACTCCAAAACTATCAAAAACAAGTATCTGCTTCTGCTCATATCCAAACTGATCAATAAACTTCAACGCGCTCAATACTTCACCAAGCTCAACATCCGCTGGGGCTACAACAATGTGCGGATAAAACCCAGAGACGAGTGAAAGGCCGCTTTTTGGACCAATCACAGACTCTATGAACCATTGGTGATGTTCTTCGGCCTCACTAATAGTCCATCCACATTCCAGACTATGATGAACGAGATCTTTCAGGACCTTATCACTGAAGGTGTAGTCTGTGTTTACCTCGACGATATACTCATCTTCACGGAGACCCTTGCGGAGCATTGGAGAGTCACACGGATCGTACTGGAACAACTTCACGAACACAAACTCTATCTAAAACCAGAGAAATGCGAGTTTGAACAAACGTGCATTGAATACCTAGGCCTTATTATTGAACAAGGACACGTAGAGATGGATCCGGTGAAGGTAGCGGGGGTTGCGGAGTGGCCTGCTCCGACAAACGTCCAAGAAGTACAGTCCTTTCTGGGATTCACTAACTTCTATCGCCGTTTTATTGAAGGGTTTTTGGACATCGCGCGCCCTCTTTTCAAGCTCACAAAGAAAGGGCACCTCTGGTCTTGGAGGGAGAGAGAAGTGTCCGCATTTGCGGAGTTGAAGCGGAGGATTACATCCGCTCCGATCCTGGTCTTAGCTGATCATGGAAAGGAGTGGCGGATATAAGCGGATAGCTCGGACTTTGCAACCGGAGCAGTACTGTCCCAACCAACAGAGGACGGTAAGTGGCACCCTGTCGCATTCTATTCCAAAAGCCTTAGTCCAGTGGAACGCAACTACGAGATCTATGACAAGGAGATGTTGGCGTTGGTCCGCGCATTGGAGGAGTGGAGGCACTTCCTTGAAGGAGCGGAGAAGACAGTGGAGATTTGGACGGACCACAAAAATCTTGAGTATTTCATGACAGCTCAAAAACTAAATCAACGACAGGCTAGATGGTCCTTATACCTCGCTTGTTTCAATTTCAAAATGCACCATCGACCTGGCAAGTCAATGGGCAAGTCCAATGCTTTGTCCTGATGAGCAGACCATGGAGACGGATCGCGGGACAACGAAAACATCATCCTTCTTCGACCAGAATTGTTTGCAGTGCGAGAAATGCGGGGGGTAACTGTTCAAGGGGAAGAACACAATGTCCTCTGCCAGGTCCGACAGGGAATCCGAGAGGGGTTACTGCAGGATAGTGTGGCAGAGGTTGTCAAATCCCTTCCGACCGTCAGAGCGGGGTCAGTCTCCGTAGTGCGGAGTGGAGGCAAGCGGAAGGTTTGCTCTACTTCAGGGATCATATCTATGTTCCTAACAATCCCCAACTGCATCATTGGATCCTCACACAACACCATGACACTCCGGTGGCCGGACATCCTGGATGGTGGAAAACCTTGGAACTGGTGTCGCGCAATTACTGGTGGCCACACATGTCTCGTTTAATAGGTCAATACTGCAAGACATGCGACCCTTGCCTCCGCACCAAGGTCCGACGCACTCCGCCCTCCGGAGAGCTCAATCCGCTACCGGTCCCCACAGAGCGATGGCAAGTAACCAGTGTTGACTTCATTACTGAACTACCAGAAGCCCACAGCTACAACGCTATCATGGTCGTAGTGGACTCAGTAGGGAAGCGGGGACACTTCATCCCGATGCACTCCGACATCTCCGCACTCGGGACTGCATGCTCCTATGTTCAAAATGTCTGGAAACTCCACGGACTACTGGAGGCCATTGTCTCTGACCGAGGACCACAGTTTGTCGCCAAGTTCACACGCGAACTATACAGGCTGCTTAACATGAAGGTTGCTGCCTCGACAGCATACCATCCGCAGTTGGACGGACAGACAGAGCAGGTCAATCAAGGATTGGAACAATACCTTCGCCTATTCATCAATGAACGTCAAGACGATTGGGACGAATGGCTTCCGATGGCTGAATTTGCATACAACAACCATGTTCACGCATCGACACGTCAAACTCCATTCTACATTGACACTGGCCGCCATCCGCGCATGGGATTTGAACCTTGCGAGAAGCGGACGGAGATCGAGGCGGTAGTGGATTTCAGCCAGTGGATGAAGTCCGCTCTAGAGGAGGCTCGCGCAGCACTGACAAAGGCAAAAGACGACATGGCGCGATACTACAACCAGCATCGGAGCACCACTCCGACATTCCGCCCGGGGCACAAGGTCTTTTTAGACTCATCAGACCTCAAAACCACCCGACCCACAAAAAAGCTTGCACATCGATACGTAGGCCCTTTCCCAGTGGTCCGACCTGTCGGAACACATGCCTACGAACTTTGCCTTCCCCCTTCCATGTCCCGCATTCACCCAGTATTCCATGTCGTCAAACTTTCACTAGTTCCCGACGACCCCTTCCGACGCCAAGTCTGCTCTCCTCCGCCTCCGACGGTAGTCGGAGAAGAATTAGAGTACGATGTTGAAAACCTCTTGGACAGCCGACTGCATCGAGGCAAGCTTCAATTCTTGGTCAAATGGAAGGGATATGGCTACGAAGAGAATTCCTGGGAAGCAGAAGACAATGTCCATGCTCCGCGCCTAGTCCGCGACTTCTACCGACATCATCCGGGAGCTCCACGGTGGATCGCCGCTGCGATATTCGACTCGTTTCGCCTGACACGTTGAGACGCCGTGCCTTGAAGGGGGGGTGATGTAAGGCCAACCACTTTCACTTTTCACTTTTCCCTTCCTTTCTTCCTTTCCTTTCTATTCCACCATCTCCGACATCCTCCGATCGTATCCGCTGTCTCCAACATCTTATCCGCCTCTCCACATCCGACGACTCCACCCCCATCCGCTACTCCGCACGTCGGATCGCAGGTACTATCATTCATCTTGTTTCCATTCATCCTTCATCGCTACTCCCGATCATTGCTCATCATTCATGCGTCTCGTTTTATCTCTTATTTCATATCTCATTTTACTATTTATCTCGCTAGCTTGCAGGGGAATCCTTAGAACTTTCTCTTTGGATCTCCCTTGCAAGGTGTGTGTTGTATTACTTATCAGACTGCTCAATCTAAACTTCGGATCTCCCTTGCAAGTATCTGAGTTTGAGTCTTGGATCGTAAGGTTGTTAAGTAGGTGAAAAGTCGGAGCTTCGTCGGAGTCCATCGGAGGTCGGACGCAGGACTGAGACCGGAGCGGAACTCCGGAAAAACCAGAGGAACAACGAAGGGGAGGGACGTGGCTTCAACATATGTGTTGCGCTGCCATTTGTTGGATAAGGTGTCCCAATTTCAGGAGGTCGGAGGAGAGGTTGGAGGTGCGGAGGTCCTCAGAGAGATCTCGGTGAGACACGTTGACGTGGAAATGGTCGGACGATGTCGGAGTTGTGACTCAGACACAGTACTGAGCTCGTCGAAGGGTAACAATGGAGGAAGAGCAGTAGATAAGGATGTCGTCGGCGTATTGTACCACAGCGAGGATCTCTGGCCTGAACGGGGAGTAGAGGAGTGAACTTTGTTGATATTCGAACTGAGGAACTACAGGTATGGTACGAGCTTAAATATCTAAATGTGATTACTTTACGGAGATGGTCGGAGTAGGTCCGGAGTTGTGGTGTAAGTTGCCAGCGACTGTAACGAACATCAGAGATGTCGGTCAATGGACCATGCGGAAAAGGCAATGCATAAGTAAATGGGAATATGAATATGAAATGCACGATGGCAATGTGCGGAGATGCGGAGGTAACGGATGTCCGGAATATCGGAATTGATCAGAGATCATTGGAGCGGAATTGATCGGAATCAATCGGAGATGATCGGAGGTTGTTGGAGCTAGAATGATATATAACAAAGGTTGCCCTTACAGATGGCAGGTAACTAGTGTTGATTTTATCACTGAACTACCAGAAGCCCATGGGTATGAGGCTATCATGGTAGTAGTAGACTCAGTCGGGAAACGCGGACACTTCATTCCGACGCACTCCGCTCTCTCCGCCCTCGGATCCGCGAAATCTTATGTTCAACATGTTTGGAAGCTTCACAGTCTTCCGGAGGCCATTGTCTCCGATCGCAGACCACAGTTCATCGCCAAGTTCACGTGGGAATTGTACAGGCTGTTAGGTATCAAGGTCGCTGCCTCGACAGCCTACCATCCGCAGTCAGACAGACAGACGGAACACGTGAACCAGGGATTGGAACAATACCTCTGACTGTTTGTCAATGAGCGACAGGACGATTGGGACAAATGGCTTCCAATGGCAGAGTTTTCGTACAATAACCATGTCCACACGTCCACGCACCAAACCCCCTTCTACGTCGACACCGGACGTCACCCATGTATGGGCTTTGAGCCCCGACAAAGACCGTCAGAGATTGAGGCCGTAGAGGATTTCAGCAAGCGGATGAAGTCCGCATTGGAGGAAGCACGAGCAGCTTTGGGGAAGGCCAAAGACGACATGGCACGGTACTACAACCAGCGTCGGACATCTACTCCGACCTTTCAACCGGGCGACAAGGTCTTTCTGGATTCCTCTGACCTCAAAACCACCCGACCGACCAAAAAGCTGGCTCATAGATATGTAGGCCCGTTTCCAGTTGTCCGACCTGTCGGAACACATGCGTACGAACTCAAACTCCCTCCTTCTATGTCTCGCATTCACCCTGTATTCCACGTTGTAAAACTGTCGTTGGCTCCGGAAGACCCCTTCCGATGAGATGTCCATATCCCTCCACCTCCGACTGCAGTCGAAGAAGAAATGGAATATGAAGTCGAAATGATATTGGATAGTTGGCTTCAACGAGGCAAGCTGCAGTTCCTAGTCAAGTGGAAGGGGTACGGCTATGAGGAAAACTCATGGGAGACGGAGGAGGATGTCCACACTCCGCACCTGGTCCGGGAATTTTACCGCCGACACCCAGGAGCTCCGCGTCGAATCGCTGCAACTGCCTTCGAGTCCTGTACATTTCGCCTTGCACGTCAAGACGCCGCGCCTTAGAAGGGGGGTAATGTAAGGGCAACCATCTGATTTCCTCAATTTGACACCTCCAACACCTCCAACCCATCCTCCAACCCTCCGACCATTGTGGTATGTCTATTATTTATATTACTATACTTTACGTTTCCTTTCGTTTCCATCTATTCTTTGACACCTCCGACCTCCGACACTTCTGACCCAACGTCCGCGTCGGAGTGCACGTTGGAGCAATGATTTATACCACCACATGCACGCTTCCGATTTACATATTCCGTTCCCATTCCTACTCCCGATCTTTGTCGTATTTCAACATTCCTCTCCTCATTTCCAATTCTCGTCGTCTATATAGCTGTCTAGCCTGCAAGGGAATCCTCAGAACTTTCTCTTTGGATTTCCCTTGCAAGGTATGCCTCGTATTGTACTTCGTAGAGTCTAATTCAACTTTGGATTTCCCTTGCAAGTCGTCCGACGTCAGAGTTGCTTCGGAGCACTTCGGAGTTGTTGGATCGTAAGGTCGCCCTTACATTATCTCCGCACACCTCCGATGTTTTTCATACCACCTCCGCACATCTCTGGTGTTTTCTGTCATGTTCTCTTGTGTCTTAAGATAGATGTCGGGACGTCTATCCTAAGGGGGAAATAGTCACCCAGTGAAAGCACCACTTACTCCCTTCATCACCTCCGACATTGGCCTCATCCAATCACCATTTCCGACCTTTTGGACATCTCCTCCAGTCAGAATGGAGTCCATCCTGACACTGTTGACCAGTTTCCTCCATTCATCCATTACAACTCCGCATTTTCAGCCATTGCCTCCTTGACCTCCGACATGTCTGCTCCGCTTCAGTCATCTTCGATGTTTTTGACATTTGTCAACTATTAGAACCAAAAGGTTTTGTTCTCTCTGCAACCGCCTCCTCTGGCTTATTCAACACTTTCTCACTTGAATCTATCTCCGACCTCTCCGCTTTTTCTGACTCCTCCAACTTCATCTAACAAAAGAAAATCATATAGTACACATGGAACTGTGTCTTCCGACACATCCTCTGATCCCATTTCTACAGCCTTCCCCTTGCCCTTGATCTTCACCATGTTCCAACCACCTCTGACCTCCGCACCTCTGACCCTCCGCACCTCCGACCTCCTCCAATTCTTGGCCCTTGAGCAGCCAAGTATAAAGGGCCTTACAATGTGGAGTGGTGACATTTCTCTAGGGTAACATGCGATTATATGGTATATCCTATGGGCCTCATGGGTTCGGCCCTAAGGGGGAAATACTGTTATATACCATTCTAGCTCCAACAACCTCCGATCATCTCCAATCAATTCCGATCAATTCTGATCAATTCCGCTCCAATGATCTCCAATCAATTCCGATATTCCGGACATCCGTTACCTCCGCATCTCCGCACATTGCCATCGTGCATTTCATATTCATAACTCCATGCCTTTATGCATTTCATATTCATATTCCCGTTTACTTATGCATCGCCTTTTCCGCATGGTCTGTTGACTGACATCTCCGATGTTCATTACAGTCGCTGGCAACTTACACCACAACTCCGGACCTACTCCGACCATCTCCGTAAAGTAATCACATTTAGATATTTAAGCTCATACCATACCTGTAGTTCCTGAGTTCGAATATCAACCAAGTTCACTCCTCTACTCTCAGTCCATGCCAGAGATCCTCGCTGTGGTACAATACGCCGACAACATCCTCATCTACTGCTCTTCCTCCATTGTTACCCTTTGACGAGCTCAGTACTGTGTCCGAGTCACAACTCTGACGTCATCCGACCACTTCCACGTCAATGTGTCTCTCACCGAGATCTCTCCAAGGATCTCCACACCTCCAACCTCTCCTCCGACCTCCTGAAATTGGGACACCTTATCCAACAAACGGCGGCGCAACACATACGTTGAAGCCACGTCCCTCCCCTTCGTTGTTCCTCCGCATTTCCGGAGTTCCGCTCCAGTCCCAGTCCGACCTCCGACGGACTCCGATGAAGCTCCGATGTTTCACCTACTTAACATACACAAAGATTACAAGATGCTCTGACATAAGATGAAGATAATGATGTATCCGACGTAGGCAGCCCAAAGGGCGCTCAAGACGTAGCGGTACGAAGGCATAGTGGAAGCTCAACTAACCTGGTTAAGAGTAACTAAAGAGAATCTAGAAGCTATACTAGCTTGTTAGTTAACTCAAAGAACTGGGGTGTTCAAGAAGTTAGGATTCATCGTACTAAATACATGGGTATTTATACTAATCCAATATGCGCACGGACCATTGTACAAACAATACATAAACAAGTCATGCGTCCGTGGTTGTACCATAAACTCACATATATGGTAATAGTGACTTATAGTCACTTTCTGTGACAAGCACATGGTGCGACATATCTGGCGATATGTTCAACACTCCCCCTCACTTAGAATCCCGGGTAGGTTTCGTAAGTGGAGTATAAGGCTCTTTAAACTCCATTCGGAGTAGAGCGCGGAATTTCTCAAATTCCTGGCGACCAAGTGGCTTGGTAAACATATCAGCCGGATTCTCTGTTCCCGGAACGAACCGTGGTTCGATCAATCCATCTTGAACTCTATCGTGTATAGCAAAGTGATGGATTGCTATATGTTTGGTTCTGCCTTCAGTGACTGGGTTTTGCGCATTGAAAATCGTGCCTTGGTTATCTACATGGAACGGCATTTTGGTAATGTCCTGTAGTCCAAGCTCTTTGAAGAGATGAGTAACCCATTCGCACTCCCGCGAACATTCACTGGCAGCAACCATTTCCACCTCAGTGGACGAATGTGCCACTGTCTTTTGCTTGCGACTTTTCCAAAGAACAAGTCCTCCTGCAAGCTTAAGGAAATATCCCGATTGGGATTTTCTATCAGATGGGTCTGATGCCCAGTCTGAATCTGTCCATGCTTCAAAGGAAGCTTTGGATCGACCATCATAGATTATAGAATAGTCTTGAGTACCGACAAGATATCTGATAATCCATAGAGCGTATTTCTCATGCTCTTTGGAAGGGTTTGCAGACATTTGTGACATTTTTGCAACTGCAAAAGCAATGTCCGGTCTCGTTCCAATGGACAAGTACAACAACGATCCAATGATCATTTGGTACCTTGTTTTGAGTGTGGGATCCACCTCCCCCTCATTTGGTGCAGGGTAATAACCCTTTGGGAGTGGAGTGTCAGCAGCCTTTGCATTTTCTAAGCCAAAGCGCTTAATGATCTTTTTCAGGTATTCTGACTGATCGATTGTTACGATCTGCTTTTTCGAATCTTGTTGTATTCTCATACGCAAGAATTCTTTAGCAATACCAAGATCACGACTTTCCCATTTATTTTTAAAGTCAGATTTTATCTTGCGAACAAGATCTGGGTTTGATCCCATGAACAGGCCGTCATCAACATAGATCAAAGCGATTATCAAATCACCTGATTGTTTGTTGTGGTAAACAAAGACGCCTGAGTCAGTTCTACATCGAGTAAAACCTAGCTTCTCCATTGATGCATTGAGCGCGATCCACCACGCTCTCGCAGCCTGTTTTAGGCCATAGAGTGCTTTTAATAAACGGATGACCTTCCGTTCTTGGCCTTTGACAACAAAGCCTTCGGGTTGATTCATATAGATTTCCTCATCGAGCTCTCCATAGAGAAAAGCTGATTTGACATCTACTCCCTCAATCACCCATCCTTCAAGCGCGGCTACGGCGAAGAGGATTTGGATAGTCTCGAAACATATCACAGGTGAGAAGATCTCATCAAAATCGATACCCTCGATTTGTGAGAAACCCTTGGCAACGAGTCGTGCCTTCTTTCGTCCGTCAGTTTTGACGTCGAATACCCATCGATTTCTGATGGTTTTACGACCTTTAGGTAGGTCAACCAACTTAAAGACATTGCGCTTCCGGAGGGCTTCTAGTTCCTCATGGCATGCTGCTTTCCATTCAAGCTTTTCCTTTTCAGGTAGCTTATTTATGTCCTTCATTTGCCAAGACTTTGGGTCTTGTGGAATTTCGTCATATGCAGGGATTGCTTTAGATAGCAAGTGCGCAAGCATTTGTGACTGTCCTCCCCCTTCCCTAATATAGAGTAATTCCTCCATATCTATATCCGGATTCGGATTGGAATTGTTCTGATACATCTGAGGATCAGCGGAGCTAGTTGATGGAACAGCGCCAGATTGCTGGGGTCTGGTCTCCGATCGGGGATTATAGGCATATCGCCGCGAATCCTCCTGAACGGTTCTGCTCCAATCACGCTGATTTTGACGCAAGGCCTCAGCCGGGTTGTTCCCGTAAACATTTCCAGGACGCTGGGGTATAACCCGAGTACGACGAGGACGATCAGTCTGTGGGCGATAATCGCCTGGTAAGGTACGATCATTGTTTGGTGCATCTATGCGCACACGTTTCCCTGGATTGCGAGTCCGGGGAACCCACTGCTGATTCTCAGCGGTGTCCTGTCTGTTTGTTCCATCAGAAGTCTGATTGGAACCTTCGGGAAGCTGACCAGTTTGGTCGCTATTTGTATCAGGGAGGTTATGATTGTCATCATGGGTTCCTGGATTAGACGGGTAATGTGAACCGCCAGGACCATGTGCATCATTGTTTTCCGAATGGAAATCGTCGGTTGGTAAATCAGACGGGCCATCATGTCCATTTGCATCATCGTTTCCCATATCGTCTGATGTTGGATCATGGTATTGTGTTATCGAAGGTATTTTGTTCAATGTAGAACATTTTGGGAACAGCTGTTCATCAAACATTGCTGTGACACCTATGAAGACTACGTTGTTTGGGATCCGCATAAACCGGTAACCTTTAGTTCCAGTTTTAAATCCAATGAAAATCATCAGCTCGGATTTAGCGGTGGTAGTACGAATTTCTTTTGGAAGAAAGACGTAAGCTCCACACCCAAAAACGTGTAGGTTCGACACATCAGGCTTTTCCTTTTTAAGGGACTCATACGGAGTAAGCCATCCATGTCTTTTCAATGGAGTTCGGTTATACAAGTGAAGTGCATGTTCTACCGCAAATTGAATCCATATTTTGGGTAGGCAAGCATCATGCAACATAGCAAGTGCTTTATCCATTAAAGTTCTGTTGAAACGTTCCGCTCGACCGTTTTGTTGTGGCTGGTGCGGCACAGTAACTTCACCCTGGATTCCCATCTCACGCATATCTGCTTGGAAAGGGACAAACTCACCGCCGCCATCAAAACGCCAAGTTTTAATTGTCGTATTGAATTGGTTTTTAACCATGGCATTAAAATCACGAAGTGCAGAGTGTGCATCAGATTTTAGTCTCAATAAAGAGATCCAGGCGTGTGATGTGTAGTCATCAACAAAGCTGATATAATAATTATATTTGCCATAAGTCGCCTTCTTGAATTGCTTTAAATCCGAATGGATTAGCTCAAGAGGTGCTTTAGCGCGTGTCTGAGATGGTGGGAAAGATTTTGAAGGCATCTTTCCAAGAGCGCATCCTTTGCAGGGTCGCTCAGTGGACGGTTTGTCCACTCCATTGAAACCTTTGACATGTTTAGAAGCATGTCGTAGTACTTCATGTGAAGGGTGTCCGAATCGCTTGTGCCAGGTGTCATAATCAACAGATTGTGAGACACTAAGGCTAACCAAGTGTATTCGTTCCTCTTTAATGATCGTGGCATTTAGCCAATAAATCGATTCATTTGCCTTATGAGGATAACACATAAACAAAGGAAGACCTGAATTGGTCTTTAGCGCGATCGAACCAAATCATCCGCTAATTTCATTTCCTTGTTTAAGAATCTCGCCTACAGATAAAAGACGAACGTCTAAATCTGGTATATAATAAACGGGTGATAGACGAGTTATTTTATTTTGTTCTCGCCCGTTTTTCTTGATGGTGTGATTAATCAACACCGTTCCTTGTCCAAGGATCTGAATAGTGTGACCTTTCTGTGCAATTTGCACAGATTGACGATCTTTTAGTGGGGTATACTCAATAAAATCATTGATATCATAAGTAAAGTGCAATGATGCACCTGAATCAAGAATCCAATTGGATTGATTCTGTTTCTTACATTCAGCACAATTCGCATAATGAGAATTTATTTGCGCTATAAGTGCGTGTACAGCAGGTGATATAAATGCATTGGACCGTCGTCCATTCACTCGTCTCCAAAGAGGCTTCTGTGAAGTATTTGTTAACTGCATTGTACGTGCTTTTGAATGTGAAACATACCCCATGTCGTCGTTGTTTCCATCACCACGGGAAACTTCATACTCCATATAATCGTTGACATATCCTTCATCGTAATAGCCCCTTATGGTGGGGGCTATGTCTTCTGTCTCCATCTCATCGGCCCAACTGATTCTACTCGGCGTTTCTTCGAAAACCGGAATGCGGTGATTCCGGGGGTCCATTGTCGGAGGCGCTGAGAGCAGCCTTGACGTTGCAGCTTCATTACGTTGAAGCGCAGGGACCTTGACGAGGCGAGTTAGATTCTGAGCTGTTGGAGGGACACCAATGCTGTTAGCCAGTGTGCGCGCTCCATCCAGGTCCGTGAAAGGGCCTGGGCCAGGAATGTTACCGATCGCAAGCGATTGGTTGTTCCTTATCCTCCAGTCGGTGGATGATGAGGGGTGCGGAGTGAAGATAGACCCATTTCCGTAAATGACCGTGCTGGGTAAGGTCTGGATTGGAAGCTGCCCATCAGGGGCACTATCCATGGCAGAGGAGGCAAAATGCGCCTTCTCTTTACCTTTCCAGGGTCCTTTACCCTTGGTCTTCCCGGCAGAAGTTCCTCGTCCCTTGCCCTTCCAGGGCTTGGAGTGCTGATGCGAATGCTGCTGGTTAGCAGCTGGTCCTTCCGAAGATCCCTGAGAGGGTCCAGTGCGAGGCTGGTACTTCGGGGGGTTGGGACGAGCGCGTTTTACCGCAGAGATCTTATTCGCGTGAGCGCTTCCTTGGGACTGTGGAGCGTGCGGGTTTTTACGGAAGTATTCCGAGCGTACTTGCTCGATTACCTTCCCGATTTCGAGTACTGTGGACTGATTGCCGCCAGGCGCCACATAGTGCACCGCATCAAAGAGGATACTGTGTACTAGACCATCATAGCCCTGAGGCAGTCCATTCAGGATCATCATGATCCGGACGAACTTTGGGATGTCTATATGGTTGTGCTCGAGTCGTTGGAAAAGGGTCTGCATCTTATCGATGCCAGATAAAGGATCGGCGGGAGAAAGAGAGGTGCGGAGGAGTTGCTGGAAATCAGCAAAAACGGTGGACGGGCCGACCGTGGACAGTTTAGTGGCGATCAGGTCCCACATCTCCTTGGAGGTTTTAGCTCCCTTGATGTGATGGACGAGAGAGTCCGAAATGGACATCTGAATTAGGCCTTGGGCCTGATCGTCCTGCTCATGCCAAGTGTTTAACTTGTCTTGGAAATCTGTCTCTTTAGGATCACCCGGGATTTTCTTATCGCCGGTGACGATCCTCCACACTTTAGCTGCCTTTAGGTAGGCGCTCATCTTCTCCTGATAGATGGAGAAGTTTGTGGTGGTGAGCTTGGGAACGGAGGAAGCGAGGTCGAGTTTTGAGTTTGAAGACATGATGATGCTGCGAAACATAAATAGAATCAGCATATGAAATATCGAAAAAGCGCATCAGAAAATAAATAGACGAGCTGCCTTGTCGATCATCATTCTTCGTTCTCTGTTTGGTCTAGTGGTAGCATATGAAATGCCATCACTAGTTCTACCCAATCGTCATGTGCGCCCTGAGTGCTGTGTTGCCCACAGGTGCAAGACCCTCCCTGAATAGGGAGCATGACTTCATTCACTCTGTTCGCCGCCTCAATTAAGGGGTCATTATCCGGCAACCGAATTTGTCGGGCCGGAGGCGAAAGAGGAGGTGCCCTGTGTGCTTCAGGGATGGTCCCATCATCAACATATACGGGCGGAGGATCCGTGGGATCTCCATCTTGGGTAGGTACCGCAACAGGTACCTCAGTACGGCGATTACGCCGTCTGCGGTTTAGAACTCGGGTCCTGGCTGATCCTGCATCACACGTAGTACACGAGTAGTCAAAAGTGGTGTTGTCTATGCAATGCCTTGGGCAATGCTGACTGTCAACAACAAGTTGCCGACACACCCCGCATCGTGCAACGATGCGTCCATTGTCATCAAGACCTGAAGGGACTGAGCCCTGTGCCGTTGGCACCATATGGACTTGCTCTCGTGATACAATCATTGTAACAGGGATTCTCTCAAGCAATCGATCAAGAATGGCCCATTGAAAGGTACATTCAATACCTCGAATGCTGCGAGGTTCACCGTTGAGGGAACCGTCGAGCTCGATGTATTCGATGCTGAGGAAACCAGTCTCCAGGGTAGCATACAAAGCGGATGCTGCCAGTAATAGCGCAAAAGCTAAGATGTTTAGAGCATGCGGCGCTAGGGCCGGGGCCCATAACCTAATGATGTATCCGACGTAGGCAGCCCAAAGGGCGCTCAAGACGTAGCGGTACGAAGGCATAGTGGAAGCTCAACTAACCTGGTTAAGAGTAACTAAAGAGAATCTAGAAGCTATACTAGCTTGTTAGTTAACTCAAAGAACTGGGGTGTTCAAGAAGTTAGGATTCATCGTACTAAATACATGGGTATTTATACTAATCCAATATGCGCACGGACCATTGTACAAACAATACATAAACAAGTCATGCGTCCGTGGTTGTACCATAAACTCACATATATGGTAATAGTGACTTATAGTCACTTTCTGTGACAAGCACATGGTGCGACATATCTGGCGATATGTTCAACAGAAGATGCTTAAGATGCTCATTTTTCAGATGAAGATGCTAACTGGTACTGAAATGCTGATGTGGGATAATGGACACTTGGTGTCACATGTCACTCCCAATGAACACCCAGTCGTACTTCAACAAAATGTGGGGTTATAATAATATCAGGATCAAGGATAACTAACAGTAAAACTGAAGAGCCATGTGATCAATTACTTTACTAATGTGAATAATCTCTCTTTCTTTTTGGTCCCTCATGTTGTTGTGGTTCACCTTTGGAGCCAAACTCTAGATTTGTGGGAAATGTTCCACGGAAAAACGAGGATTAGCTACTAAATGTGTACGGCCAAACACAGACGATGTACCCCTGTAGCCAAACATCGTCTCGCAAGGCCTCCCGCGCTTCTCTTTACGACCTCGAGCTCTCCACGAGCCACGATCCGCACGACGACGACTGTTTGAACGTCTTTATTCTTCCTTCTATATCGTCCTTTTGGTCCATTTCTTGCGCCCGCCAACGCCATCCGTCCTTGTCTCTTGGTGGGGGCCACCTTGACATCCTTCCTGCTTCGATATCCAAGTTTGACACTTTCTTTTGCACCCACTACGAACCTTTTCTGAGGTACATTGAAGCATTACCATTTATCCAACGGCCGCTCATAAACAAGGCTCAGAAATGGATAACTGGAGAGTCGCAGTTCTTGGTGATGGGGGTGTGGGGAAAACTGCTTTAGCTGTGCAAGTGAGCCTCCCGTTGCTTTTCCACCTACGAAGAATAACGTCCGTCAAGTTTACCCTCAACTGCTTTGTTGGTGAGATAAGACTTGTCTTCCTAGTGTTACCGAGCCTTATTTGACACAATCCCTCAACATGAATAGAGGTGTGTACATGGACTTTTTTCTCTGAAGTATCTGGAAGATTGATGGATTTTGCAGACATACGATCCGACGATAGAAGATGCTTACCGGAAGCAGTTGGTGGTTGACAACCGTATGTGCTTTGTGGAGGTTATTGACACTGCTGGTCAGGGTGAGTCTAACGAGTCCATCATGTTCTCTGATATGATTTCCAACTCACACCGACGCAGAGGAGTATGCTACCCTGCGTGATCAATGGGTTCGGTGAGTTTACCTGTCGATCGAGCCCCAAGTGTTCGTTCATCCAGTGTCAAAGTGAGGGTCAAGGATTTATTCTCGTGTATTCCATTGCTTCAAGATCAACATTTGAGCGACTTGAAACATTCCGCCAATCAATGCGACGAGTCAAGAGAGGCGACCCGATCTTTATGCTCGTCGGCAATAAATGCGACAAAACATACGAGCGAGAGGTTTCGAAAGACGAAGGAGCAGCCCTAGCACGACAATTTGGTTGTGAATTCATTGAAACTTCTGCCAAAACAGCGCAGAACGTTGAACGCCTCTTCACGAACCTCGTCCGTATGCTACGACAGACGAAGAATATAGAACCGGGCACGCTCGGTCCAGCCAAACCTCAAGAAGGGAAGAAGAAGAAGTGTATTATCATGTAGGGGACTTATATGGGATCAGTCTGTTTTTTAGATTCCCTTCTCTTTTTTTTTTACCTCTTTCGATGATACCAGTATGATTTTCTTTCCTTTTTGCTGTCCCTTTTACCACTCTTCCTCGTCAACCTCATCGCTGCCTATTTTCACGGTCTTATCCAGATGTTATGTTTGTCTGTGATATAACTTGGAATTTCCCTGATGTTAACTTTCTGGGACGCGAGGAGTCAAGGGGTGTCGTGGTGGAATTTGTTAAGGCACAAGGACATTACTAGGTCCAGGATGGCGATGCAGATTTAACGTTAAACCTTCATCTGGTCCATCGAATGTCACTACTTCCGGCATCGTTGTGGACTGCGTTTCATTGTGAACACGGAGACTTTGTTGTCAAGTCTGTCCCAGATGACATGAGTTTTGCAGTCAACCGGGCCATGATGCAGAGCAGCGAAGTCTTTCGTACGTTGCAGGTATCCAGCCATTCAGTCTTGCGTTGATTCACCTCATTGGCAGGGGACATGTTCTCTCTAGGGGAGACAGGAGCCCAAGAGAACCAGGCTGTGGATCTACACGAAACGTCGGACGTCCTGATCATACTTCTACGTCTTCTGCACTATCCGCCGCACCCGCCTGTGCTCTTGCCTCCTGATGCTGTCTCGGAGGACGCCCTGATGAGTAGCAGAAGACCCTGCGATGTTTATGACCCGAGCACCATGATTCCCCTCCCAATTCTTTCATCAGTTCTCCTTGACCTTGTGGATAAGTACTCCATTTCTAATTCAATCACGGATACGTTGCATGCCCATTTGATTGCACATGTCACCGCTTATCCTCTCCAGGTATACGCTTATGCGCACAGTCATCAGTTGGAGAGGATTGCCTCCGAGGCCAGTCAGTATCTGATGCCGATCGCCTCGTACGGCACAGAAGATATCAAGCTCATTACAAGCGTGGAGGCATACCACAAGGTAGTTCGACTACAGGACCTCCGTGTTAAGGAGCTTCGCAGTCTCGTCCTTTCCGAAGATATATTTCCGCACGGTTAGTCTATCCTTTGCCTGATGGAGTTGATTTTGGGATGCGGATTTTCAGGGTATGGGACATGCCCACCTCATCACAAAGAGACGAATGCTCTCTGGGAAGCAAAGCGGATGCATCTCACATGTCAAATAGAGTCGGGTATTTATCTGTGTGCTGTAAGTGAAAGAGAAAGCCGTACTGAGTCCTTTGTAGTGACTGACGTTGCGGCTGAAATGAATACGCTGGCTGAATTCTTACCGAAGGATTGCCAGACGTGCCACAAAGCGTATATAGCAGCTGTCAAGATGCTCGCTGTAAGTTGACAGCAATATTCATGCACCCTGGAAGATCCCTGATGGCTGCGATTACCAGTACAAAAGTCGGCGTACCCTAAGGCGGATCGATCAGATTCCCCCATAAAACTAGACAGGTATTCCACAAGTGTTGGGTAGACGAAAGAATAACAACCCTCTTCGTAATATAAGATGAGTTAGGTATTATGCCAGAGGAGTGTCCTGAGGTTGCTCCACGTCTCGGAATCGCGATATAGGTATGTCATGGAGTTAAACATGCCGGGTTGGATGGTCTCTCCCCGATGGCGAAATAACCACATAACCGCGCCCCACGACAGAGCGGCGAAGAGGGAGAAATATCGAGAGTTTGGCGGAACGGGTTTGACGGCGGATCCAGCCGCCAATGACTGAGGTGTTGTATTGTACGGAATGCCAGCTCGCGGGATGAGGGATGCAACCACACGCGATACGACATAAAGGACAATCTGGTCAAAGACCTTAGACTCCTCAGAGGGAAGGCTCCTTGGCGACGTACTTGTTCATTGACAGCATTCCGGTCCCCAAAAACGAAATACCCCCCCAGGAGGCCAGCGACAAATGTATCGATGTTGCGTTCCTTTCCGCCGTTTGCTTTTCGTTGGATCAACAACAAGGTTTTGTAGATCGTGACGAATTTGGCGAGGTTGAGAGCGTGCTGTCTTGTTGCGCGGTAAATCAATCGCAGACGGGACTGCGAGCTGGAAGGGGTGCTGCAGGTTAGTGTAGAACCAATCAGGCCTCTCTGAGCAGCTCACTCTCCACGTCCAAAAAGGATTGACATGACGACTGCATGAGGAAATCTGACCTTGGCGCCGTAAACGAAGCCGTTGCGAGCGCCCTTCAAGATTGCGAGGTAATCATGGTAGGCAGGGTTGGTCAGAATGTTTTGGATGGCGTCCATGAATGAAGTAGAGTTGAACCGGCCTTCCGTGTACTTAATACATGGACTCAATCACATGCACACCCTTTGCAAGTGACAATGACATCCAAGCCAAAGTCAAAGCAAGAGGAGGCCCTCCAGTTCCTCGACGATCTCGACTCTTTATCTACTGGTGCCATCACAACGAATACCGAGGGCGAGGCAGAGGTCCTTGCCTTCATTGACGAAATCACCCAGAAGAGTACAGAGCCGACACGCCCCCACTCCGACCGACCCATTTCGCGCGCCGGCACGCCCACTCTCCGAAAGAGCACCGACAGAGTCAGACTGGCTGGTGGCGGTGGGCTGTCCCCCTCGGCATCATCTTCAACGTCATCACTCTCGAAGTCTGTTACTGATCAATCAGGAGGAGGAGGATGGGGATGGGGTTCTGTATGGTCGACCGCATCTGCTGCGATCCAACAGGCAAAGACCGTCGTAGATGAGCAGGTGAAAGCTCTGCCCAAAAATGAGCAGGCACGAAAATGGGGTGAAGGTGTCATGGAATACGCCAAAGCAGCGCAACTGGATAAAATCGGTGAATCTTGCTGCTACTTGCCACGAAGCCATTCAACAACCCTCATTGCCTTTCAAGGACAAGACTTCAAACGCGTCGGACTCTCAACCCTCACGGATATCTTGAATGTCGTTGCCCCACCTATATCGGAGCATGAAGTTATTCAAGTATGGTTGAGCCATGACATGCAATGTTATGATGGGGTCGAATCGCTCGTTTATCGTGCTCTGTCGAGGGTTGGCTTCCCCTCGTTTCTCAATAATATGGATCACCAGACATGCACTCTAGGTCATGGAGCAAGTCGAAGGTGGCGACCTCATCGTGAACAGAGGCAATGAGTCGCGTCCTAAACCAGACGCCGCAGTGGAGAGGAATTTCAATGCTGTTGAGGGCTATGATGCTGCGTATAAACTCGCTCAGGTATGCAGGATAACAGTTTTCCCATACAACTTGGTTCACGACCTCATTGCAAGGCTGACACCACCGAGCTCATCAAAACAAATGCACAAGCCCTTTTGCACAGCCCCCAATCACAAACGACGTACTCTCACGTTTACCTTCGTGTTCAACCATACTTGACGACGAGATCTAGGAACCCTGAAGGCCTGACAGCAGGAGAGCAACAACATTTGCAATTTCTACTCTACCTATCTGACCCCGCAAACCAACTGACGCATGTTACAATCACGCAAGTGGTTCCGGAAAGATGGTTAGCCCTCTGGGATGAATATGACTGGGTGGAAGACCTCGTAGCTGAGATATTGAGGGTCGGCGTCGAAGTTATTGGACAAGAATATCTCGTTGCCAGGATGGGATGGGTTGGTAATGCAAGCATTGGGATCCAACAGGAAATACCAAGCGACCAGTCAATAGAAAACAGGAACATCGGAGGAAAAGTTTAACTTCGTGTATTGTGCCGATCAGTCCGTCATGTATATCTCACTGTGGTTCACCGTGAACGACCGCTCAAACTCAATCTAATCTTGTATTCAAACAAGTCTAAAAGAGCAACGACCGCATCACTTCTTAACAGCCTCCGCTTGGGGTGGTTGTAGAGGTTTCAATTCATCCGGCCGACGTGGAGCGGTTCCCTCTCCGACTTGCTCCCATGGCGAAAGGGATTCGAAATTCCTGCGGCCAACGATTCAATTGCAAACCAGAATTGCTAGGAAACAGAAAACGCACCGGAATGCTTGAGTCAATTGCAAGGGTTCATATACAACCCGTTTTCTCTCCTCGTCGTAACGAACTTCGGTATAGCCCTGTTCGGCATGATTAAAAATTATGTTATAATAATATAATCGGATGGATACGTGCAGTGAGGGGAAAATCTTTGCGGAGTGGGTGTCCCTCGAAACCTGATAGCCAATAAGTAGGGGTAAAAAATGAGTCTAAGATCGGGTACCATAGTCGGTAAGTATGCGACGACTGTGAAAATATCAGTGGGACAATATGACATGAAACGGTACATACAGATCAGGATGGTTACTGAAAAAAATTCCGAAGAGGTCCCAGGCTTCTCGTTCATACCTGAGATTTAATAAGTTCGGCGGATTGCCTTGAACACAGGAAGGCCTATTTACCAGTCTGCCCCCCTGAAGACTCCAGAGGCACTCGGAACAGGATCCGCCTCCCCGGCACAGGTCTTGACTCTGATTCTGCCTTGATGTGCGACGCTTAAAAGGTGATACACAACCTCGAACCGTTTCTCCCGTTCCGGATAGTCGACGCCGCTAATGTCCATAATTGACTTGAATTGGCACTGCGAGTGGTCGCGTAGGAAAGTGAGCACGGGAATGATGCCTGACGGGGCGGTGTAGAGCGTCAATTCGTCTTTGAGAACCGAGAACTGCTGGATGAATTTTGGAAGTGACTGTATGAGGTAGGAGCCATAGGTGTGGAGAGACTCTGTTGTCTCTCCATAGAACGAGACAGTGGGATTCGGGGAGGTGGGCTCGGAGAAGGGAGATGGGGAAGCTGGGGTGGAAGATGTTAGTCGTCGCGGTGTTGCACCGGGATGAATCCGTACCTTTGGAGTGGACCCAACTGGCTCGACGTGCTGCAGAGCTGACAGCATGACGACCAGCGACGTTTCTGAACATCTGGCTGGCACGCAGGCCGACGGGGAAGGCCATTCTCGCGGGATAGTTTATGGTTGAATGGTGCTCGGAAGTTGCCGGCCCGCCATCTCAGCCCTCATGTCGATGCCGCCAGAAATCTTTGACTCTCTGCCTTACTACGACGATGACCTCCAGAAGTTTCCCCTCCTCAAGCAAAAAGTCGAACAGGAGTTGGCCCGTCAACCTAAACCCCCGACAACTCTTCATCCTCGCGTTCTGCCACCCTATGAGCTCTTTGTTGTTCGTAGCCGGTACCCTTCCTTCCTCTCCGTGTTTTTGACGTGCATCTCAGAAAAACCCCCTCTTGCGTGCCGAGCTTGACCGTGTCGAGTCTCATCGACCATTTCCGTCCCTGGATACAATACGATACCAGCTGCCAGCCCCAGCATCTACACCTGCGACGGACGAAGAGTGGCAAGCAGCCCTAAAGAATGCCAGAGCTCAGCTTGAACACCAGCTCATTCGGCACGTCCCTGCCCCTGCATCCCACACAGCCTTCCAGTCATGACGAGACTATTACAGGCAAACCAATCTGACGCTCCTTCAAAAGTACGGGCCGAATGCTTGGCGGATACACAACTATCTCCTCGAGTCAACTGCCAAAAAAATCGAAGCGTCCTTGGAAGAGCTCAAGCAGCTAACGGTGGAGGTCAACCGAGATCGGAAGAACAGCCAAGTACGTGAAAGTGATGTGCGAGAATGGCTTTGACAAGGCTCATCTAGGATCGAGTTGGCAAGCAACTGACGACATTGGAAGCTCGGTGGACTGGGCTGATTTCGAGTGTACTGCAGATTGAGATGGCGAATGTGGCTTTGGATGCCGAGATTGAGGCGTTGAACAAGAAAGAGGTGGATTTAGCAGAGTTGTGAACACCGCACTGTATAAAATAATGAAATCTTACTTATGACGGATGGTCGGAGGCCCGGAGCAGGCGGCCGGCGTCGGTGAGCGGCGACGTGCTTGGAACGGTCGCCGCAACTTGGAAACTTTGCAGTTCCTTCCTCCCAGTCGCTGGTAGCATCGTTCTCCAGGCATGTCTCTCTTTCTTCCGAAATACAGCTGATGTCCTGATCCTATGTGGCGCAATAGTCGAACCGCGGAAAGACAAACATAGCGTCCTGCGACGCGTCGATGGCTACTACCGACAAAACTTCTCCAGTGTCTTCACTACAGTCATCACGGGAGGCGCCCGAATCCCCAGAAGATGCCCCGCCCAGCGGCGGCGACGACTTGGGAGTGCCCAAGAGCGGACAAGGTGCTGTCCAGC
Source organism: Entoloma clypeatum (assembly GCA_963565915.1). NCBI lineage: Eukaryota > Fungi > Basidiomycota > Agaricomycetes > Agaricales > Entolomataceae > Entoloma > Entoloma clypeatum. The sequence goes on from OY751493.1 coordinate 2,487,421, forward strand.
CTGTTGGGATCCCCCCACTTCCGGATGCAAAACCTATTCCAAATTCCACCCGTCCTCAGCTGGTGCAACTTGGCTCTAACTCAGGCCAAAGTTCGAGCGTTGCCTCTCATCCCAAGCGATTCAGCGCCGTCAATATCAACAAGAAATTTCTTGAGAAGAACTTGTCTGCCTCTGGATCCACTCCTGTAGTTCAAGGTTCTCTTGCGACCAAGCCCGTTGGCCAGAATGGTGAGAGTATCCATGAAAAATGTTGGCGCATGCAAAGCTGACGGAAAATGGAGTAGCACGGTCACAAGCTCAACCGGCTCCTTCGTATTCGCGCCTCGTCACCACCAAGCTCACATCTACCTCTCCTGCATCATCTACGAGCGGCACAGGGTGGTCACGCCCTTCATCCGCCGCTCCACCAAACCATGCTGGATCTCATTCGCCCAGTAATGAATCTCAAACCCTCCCTACCGCGGCTTCAGGTTATCCAAGTGCGACTTTAGGTGTGCCACAGTTGCCTCACGCCGGCAAAGTGATTCAGCCACATCCTCGAACCGCTACTGTTGGACAAGGCATATCTTCCAAGGACACTACCGGAGAGCGGCCCAGCAAACTAGTATGGGGGAGTATGAAACCAAGGACCCCGTTGAAGTCTGGTGTTCCGCACGATTTCCCCACGGCTGCCGAGGTCGCTCAAGGTACGTCATGACAGCAGAGTTTCCTATGCAAACAATTCACAGGAAATCCAGGTGTCGCATCCAATGATGCTGAGTCCCGTGAGAATAGTTTGGCTCTGATCAACCAAGCCAGGATGGAAGAGGCAGACACATTTCGTGGAGTCCATTTAGACCCAAATGCTCATCACTGGGATGAGGTGCGTATCCTGCATCAATGATTATATTGATTGCTCATACTTTCTAGATGGAAGAGGATGACGACAACTTTTTAGACGGTGTCATTGAATTCGGAGATGGGCGTCAATATAAGATCGAATCGACGGACCTTCCTGCATCATCGTTATCATCGGAACCCCTTTCCTTGGACGTAAAGTCGACGCCAGCTGGCATTATCCCTTCGGAGGATTCATCAGCTCTCCCTGTAAGCAAGCAAGAAAGGTTCCTGGACGATTTCGATCGTAGTTGGCCACGTTCAGCGACTTCCCCATCTTCCAAACGAGATGTTCCTCTTCCAACCGGTCAACCCCCCTCTTCGTTGACAACGCAAGGCTCGCGTCCCCCACAGGAGACATCTCGTGTCTTATTCAATGAGCGGTCGAATAGGCTCGAACCTTACGATGATGCACAAAGATCGACTTCAGGACAACATCGAGGCTATCAAGAAACCTCTACATCCGTGACAGAATCACGCAATTCTCGAGATATTTTAGGTACCCCACTTTTGCGCGACAACAGTCAGGTATTACACAAATCTGGAAGCTCCGACCCGCAATCTCGGTTTAGGAAATTCAGTGGTGCGAGCGGCGGCGGCCACGCGCTTTCTGGAACGCATAATCGGGAAAGAGAACCAGCCACTCGTTGGGATAGTCCTCTATCAAGTCCCCTTATGCCGAGGGACAGAGATTTCCATGGGGACAGAGGTCGACGTTCTGATATGGCACCACCGCCTTTACCTTCCCACTCAGTGCGCGGCCATTCACGAGACGGCGGCCGTCACCCTCCCCACATGTCTCAAGTTTCCGCTCCTTTGGCGGGACGACCATCTCCCCGCGATTCCAGGCCACAAGCACATCTGCCCCCTATCCTAAGCGCACCTAATTCCATGCGTTTACCTCCTCAGTCCCCGGCATCACCTCATGCACCATTATCCCGAATATCTCCAGCTCTTCCAGCAACATCGTTGCCACTTTTGTCCGCCCCAGAATTGGACGAGGTCCAGAAAGACCTCATGCAAAGTGCCGCTGCGCGAGCGAAGCAAAGGCGGCAGCAGGAAGAGGAAGAACGTGAAAAGGAGAAAGAACGTGCCCGACGAAAAGCCGCTGAGCTCGAGGAACGTATGAAAGGCGAGAAAGTGCCACAGATGCCCGAAAGGCGTGTCGATCCGAATGTACGTCTTCGTTCCCATCCCTCCAGAAGCCTCCCTCATCTTATTTTCACAGGATATCGAAGTGATTACCATAATCGAAGAAGCAATCAAGGGCGTCAAGCCAGTTGAAGGTCCTTCGATTATAGCCCTAGAACTCCCATTAAAATCCAAAGCTCGCGTCAGAGCTCCCTCAACAAGTTCGATGAGCCCGCCCGCTTCTGATCATCCTGTTGGACAATCCACGTCAGCTCCGACCCTTGCCACGGCCATGCAAGCAGACTCGTGGAGGAATAAAGCAGCTCCAGTCCTTCCACCCACACCGACTCAAGCGTTCGATTCTCTTGAGACAGCCTTACCTCCTCCCCAGACCCCAACATTAGGTCATATGGAAACCTTCCCCGAAGATCGTGAAGATCTTGAGATTATCGAGTTCTCGGACATGGGTAAATTCGTCGGCGCTCCTGCTATTCCTGAGCCCATCGATGTGAAAGAACGGCTTGTAAATGCTGGCCTTCATGACGGGACCTTGCGCTCGAGAGGGGTCTCAACATCTACGAGCGGTGTAACATGGAGGCAAAATCTAATCGACGCTCAGACTCATGGACCATCTGAGGAAGCATTGAGATATGATCTGCCGAAGGACCAGTGCCATGTTGATCCTCACCTATCCAGCTCCGAATTGTCGATGACAACCTCAAAGGACTCATCAGCTTCAATGATTGTATCATCGCATTCCAACGGCTTGAAAACACTTAAAAATCATAAAGAGGCAGTCATCTCAGCTCTCGATGATGCCATGTCGCGCATCAAGGGTGCCTTGGATGGAATGCAGGCAGCCGAAACAGCTAAAGAGATGACATCTCTATCAGCGTCAGATGTTGAAACCTCGACACCTAAGGCTACTTCTACTTCATTGCAAGGCGCAGGAAGATTCACCTCGATGAAAGAAAGATGGACCCCACCAGCCCTCAGACTGCCTCGTGAGCCGCGCGAAAATTTTGATGTGACGGGAATGGAGCCTCCGCGATCACCACGACCGGCTTGGGAATATATCGTCCGTCTTCCGACATCGTCTCCATACCTCGAACCTGTCAACAGAAAGCAGCTATCTCTTTTTTTGAAGCCGACCTCTCAGATGCGCTGGGATGTACTCTCCTTCGACCCCCCCGTTGAGAGGATGAACTGTCGAGATTTGTCGCTCAATGATGTTTTGTTTGGCAAGCCACCGGGAGGCTACCGAGGCAAAGGAAAATATCGCGTCTCTTTGCCAAGATCCAGAACCACTTTTAGAATGAACATTTCACCAAAAGTCAGTAATGTTGGCGCATTTGGACGACTAGCAGGCGCAGATAGCGTGACATGGCGCCGAAGCAATCCCGCTGGGTTACAGTCGATTTGTACGCTCAACTCTGGTGCAACTTCCTCATCTCCTGGCGTGTCACAATCTGAGGCCAATTCCCCATCGTCATCGGTCAAAGATTTTACGCCACACCAACCGGATGCCCCAGAGTTGCCTACGCGATCTAGAATACAACCCAGGATGCCCATTGGATCTTCTGTTGCCTTCTATCGGGATTTACGGATCGATGCTGTCGAGGAAGAACCCAAATCATCCGTGAATTTCATCGTTACCAGCGAATTGGAATCTCAGGACGAGTCTATAATACTAGCAAAGACGTCCACGCTCGTCACAACTCCTGAAGCCTCAGATTCGACACCCAACGCCTCTACGTTGTCTACTCATACCATGCAGGTCCCTGATGCCGCCGAAAGTCCACCTCCATTGATTCACGGCAAAACCGAGAGCAAAAGTTCCGACGACTCGGTATGTCCTAGCCGTTCCAAATTCTACTCTCGTCTGATATAAACATTCATTGAAGACTGACCCCGTTGTTTCCACCCCTCCGACACATCACGCTGCTCCCTGGGCCAGAAATCCCCTGAACATTCAGATGAAAGAATCTCCAGTACGGGTGCCTGATCCTGAACACTTGAAAGCTGTATGGTCACAGACTTCAAATAAGGCGGGGCTGCATGCCGTTAATTCGCTTGAAGGGATCGCGGACGATCTCACGGGGCTACCTTTCACAATTCAAGAGGTGAAGTCAGAGGACGGAGAAACACCGCCACCTTCAGTCTCAGCTGCTCCTTCCCGAATGTCACTTCATGATGTTACAAGAGCATTTCAACAAGTACCCACGTCGTCCGCGTCAACCTCATCAACGTCTCATCGAACTCCTCCAATTGCCACACCGCCGATGACCCGGCCGTCGAACTATGCCTATGCGAATACGATGAGACCTACTTACGCCTACCCTTCGCCGATGATGAATCATCCCCATCCTACAAATGCGATGTACCCAATGCCTGCCAGTCCAATTCCAAGCAGAATGACTGTCAATGGTCATACCCCTTTGTATAGCCAACCATTGTGGGTGTCACTGTCAGCCCCTGCACCACAAAATCATGGTAATATGATAAGGCCTATGTCATCCCCATACCCGGCACAGCTCATGCCATACCCATCCCCGGGAACACCTGGCTTATACGGCACCCATTCGCCACAAAATATGCAAAGTTCGTCACAACAACAACCAGGGGCACAGATAAACCGCGATCGCAGCGTGCCCATGATGAGTCCCGCAATGGCACATGCTGGACCTGCCATGTATGGAAGTCCAGTGCTCATGCATGCTCCGCTTATGCAAGTTCCTCAAAACCACGCATACATGATGCCAACGAATCGCCCAGTGCGAACAGAAAACGGTCAACCTGTGGTGCACCAGCATTCACAGCAATCGAACAATCACGAACCACCTAATTACAATCCTGTTGCACCATTCATGAGGCCAACATGGTGAACTATGTTGTTCTCGCCATCGATACGCTGTTTTTTCCTGTGATTAGTATTACATGGCTATTGCTGTCCCATATTTCAATCATGATACTTTCCCCTCCAGTGTGGTGTTTCCTATAAGTAGGCTGAAGTAAGATGAAGTCTAGTCTCTAGTCAAGTCTAAGCAGCCAATTGCGAAGCACGTGCGGCAGCCTCATCAAGACTGTCGAACGCCTCGATCTTCAAACCAGACTCCCTGATCATTCTAGAAAGATATAAGTGGGTGTACACATCCTCGTAAGGGAAATGACAGACTCTTTAGCCTCCTGCTCCTTGGTTCCCTTAAGCCTGACCACTAGTGGGACGCGAAGGTTCAATTCCTTGGTAGCTTTGATAACCCCTTCAGCGATGTAGTCACAGCGCATGATACCTTCCAGATGGTTAGATAGAAATGAGAGGTGGAGATTATGGTGTACCTCCGAAGATATTGATAAAGATGCTCTTGACTTTGGGGTCCTCGAGAAGGATCTCAAAGGCCTGTTTGACTGTGTCTGGTGTGGCACCGCTGCAATAAACAAGTAAGCGGTGGGGCATGGGCGAAGTTGTGTGATACAGACCCTCCCACATCAAGAAAATTGGCGGGCTGACCGCCATGAAGTGACAGGACGTCCATTGTGGCCATGGCAAGACCAGCTCCGTTAACAAGACAGCCAACGCTGCCGTCCAGCTTGATGAAGTTGAGATTTGCTTCTTGAGCGCGAACCTCCGAGGGCTCTTCTTGGGAGATGTCCCTTAGGTCAAATATATCTTTCTGACGGAATTCAGCGTTGTCATCGAACCCAAATTTGGCATCCATGCTAGAGGTACAGTGAATTGAAGGATGTGCAAGGAATCAAGGAGAGATGAAATAACCAGAGAACTTCACCATCTGTTGTTAGAGCCATGGGATTGATTTCAATTTGAGTGGCATCTTTTTCCTTGAAAAGTTTGTAGAGGTTGATAAAGACATCTGCAGCCTCGGATTGGGTCTTCTCGTCCTTGAAGCCCAACTTTTGTGCGACACCAATGGCAAGATCTCTGGTGAGACCAGTCGCAAAATCGATTGGTGTAGTGATGATGGCACTGGGGTCTTTAGCGGCGACCTCTTCGATGTTCATGCCGCCTTGCGACGAAGCGACGAGAACGACGCCTTCCGAGGCACGGTCATTGAGAACGGCGACATAATACTCATGGGCGGGCTGTCGGCGCTCAGCCAGCATGATCTGGGAATGAGATAGGCAATGACTTTGGAGCAGTGGAGAGTGCGACGAACGGCATTGCAGATGCGTCCAGCAGCGCCAGTTTGTTTAGTGATGAGCTTGGAGCCAATCATTTTGGCGGCAATGTCTCTCGCCTGTTCCGGGCTGGTAGGGATGTGTTTTGAGGTTGCTCGGTGGTTCAAGTGGTGTGTATATACCTGGCAACCATATGTACACCACCTTGGAACCCATTGTCAAAAGCTCCCTTCCCGCGACCTCCAGCAAGGACCTGAGCCTTTATGACGAGTCGGTCATGACCTGAAGACAGGGTTGAGGAGGACGAAGGGGGAGGTGTGTTCTGCGTACCGAAGCTGGTTGCGACATCAAAGGCATCTTGGGGAGACTTTGCGGGGCGACTCTTCGGGGTAGGGATACCATACTTTGAAGGCAAAGAATGGACACAGGCAGGGGTAGGTGCATGAATGGAACTCACGGAGTTGAGCAGCTTCATGGACTGGTGCTCATGGATGGAGAGGAAGCGCCGCTGACCTGCAGACAGTGCCTGTATGGGAGGGTTAAGTAGGGAGAGAGGGGACGAGAAGGGACTGGTACTTGCGCGGAGGACAGGACGAGTGTTGGGGAGCATCGGGGAGGAGGAGAACGGGAGGCGGCTTAGTCAGCTGTGGTATAAGGTGAGAGGATGGACGAGGGGGCGACAATGAACAGAGCGACGACGACGGTTGATGCGACGCCGAGCACTTCCTGTCTCTCACCCCCGGGACATCTCGGGTGCGCAACTCTGACAGACTGAACGACCCGTCCTCCCCTTGAGTTCAGACAATCCGATTCCTGACGATGGGCTGTCCGAAATTAGGCGGAGGAACACCTTTTTTTTTCGCCTCGTGTACATAGTTTGTAACGTTGACCACAATGTCCAACACGAGCAACAGTGAGCGCACGATGTCCCCCAACCCTTTGACTCAGCTCCTCCACGTCTCCACCACCATCCTCCTCCAAGCCGTCCACCTCCTGGACAGCTATCTCACCTCAGACCACCAGCTCACCGTCAGCTCAAAGTACCTCCCTGGCTCTACCATCGGCACGCCCTCGTCCGCCCTGCCTTCTCCCCACTGACCCACCCGTGAATTAGGAAAACATCTTCGACATGCTCGCGATCACTTTGTCCTCTTAGTACAGGCCACCTCATCCCCACCCCCACACCTCCTGTCCTACGACACAAGATGTCGGAACACACCCATGGAAAGCAGTCGCTCTGCTGCACGCGACGCTTTAATGGAGACAATCCACCAGCTTGAACAATTTGTCCCGACTGCCCACATGAGCACCCCCATCATCCTCCACGCTGTGACACCTGATCTCCAGGAATTCCAAACGACCTTCGGCCGAGAAGTGAGTCCCTGTCTCGAGCTGACTTGCGACTTCTGTTCAACAGGACCCAGCTTTGGTTTGCAGGTCTCCACTGTGTCCACCATTGGTCCATGGTATGTTCTATATCATATGAGTGCCATGTAGCTTTACATAACATCCTCAGATTCGTGTTATCGCCGGAGAACTTGTCAGTCTCTCTTTGGACTGCTGCCTCGCGCGCTTGAATATCGTTTTCAGAACATTCAGCTCACAGACGACTTTGGTTTTGCGCCATCCACCTTGGTTTATCAAGGCATGTCCATTGTGCTCAACCAAAAGCCATCACTTTCACAGCTTACAGACCGAGAATCACCACTTGGGAAGGCAAAAATATGACTCGCTTTCGGTAGTAACTAGTCATTATGTTCTTGATAGTGTCCATTCAATCCTTGTTATTTATGGCCAAATAACGCTACAATCGTTTATATCATTGATTGACACTTCAACCGATCCTTGAGCACACCTCATCTCTTGGCTCTGATGCCTGACAACATGATACCCATTGTGGGCGAGAATCAAAAGAAACGCGTTGTGAGTTTATATTATACCCTGATCGCGCTGTACTTGACATGTTGGGAGTGTTACTTCTTCGACTCCGATATTGGAGGCTTTCACTACGGGCCAGGTCACCCGTGAGCAACTGTTCTTCTCACCTGTACTCCTAAAATTCGACCTATCCTTCTTTTATTTTCCATATCGACAGAATGAAGCCAACCCGTATACGCATGTGTCATTCTCTGGTCATGAACTATGGACTGTATAAAAAGATGGAGATATTCGTGAGCATCTCATTCCGGATTTGCGGTACCAACGTTCATGGGCACCTGGGCAGCGAGCTAAGCCGGCCACAAAGCGGGAAATGACACAATTTCATTCAGACGAGTACGTTGACTTCTTAAGTCGCATAACACCCAGCAACATGAATTCGTTCCTGAAAGAACAACACAAATGCTGGTGCAATTCCTTGTTGTTCCCCCGGCCTAAAGCCAACTCCTCTTTTTGGTTAACAATAGATAATGTTGGTGATGACTGTCCAGTATTTGACGGTTTGTTTGAGTATTGCTCAATATCGGCGGGGGGCTCAATGGGTACGCCGTTGATTTCGTTCACAGCTAGATCACCTCAGACGGCTCCATAATACAGAGGGTGCAGCACGGCTCAGTCGCGACAAATGTGACATAGCTATCAATTGGGCCGGGGGTCTCCATCATGCGAAAAAAAGCGAAGCCAGTGGTTTCTGCTATGTCAATGGTGACATCTCCGTTCATCCTTCCTGATTTCTGCATTAACAGCCTCTCTTGTCGGTAGATATCGTGCTCGGAATTCTGGAGCTTTTACGGTAGACACGCTTCGCTTCGCTGGGACAAAGTATTGAATTCGTGAAAACAGGTATCACAACAGAGTCCTTTACATTGACATCGATGTCCATCATGGGGATGGCGTTGAGGAAGCATTTTACACCACTGACAGAGTTATGACCGTCAGTTTCCACAAATATGGGGAATACTTTCCGGGGACAGGTGAACTTCGGGTGGGCTTTATTCGCGCTCTTACAGTCGGTTTCCCCATGATCAATTTCAGGATGTAGGGATGTTCAAGGGGAAATATTATGCCCTAAACTTCCCTCTAAGAGATGGCATCTCCGACGAGAACTACAAATCCGTTTTCGAGCCAGTGAGTTAGAGGGAATCCGGTCAACTAAATTAACCATCTGGATTCCTGTAGGTTATTCAGCAAGTTATGGAATCTTACGATCCATCTGCCATTGTCCTGCAATGTGGCACAGACTCCCTCTCGGGCGATAAATTGGGATGCCTGAATTTGTCAATGCGAGGTATGTGGCAGTTGTCCTTCTCGGCTTGTCAAATGAACAAATGTCAGGTCATGCGAACTGTGTAAAATTTGTGAAGTCGTTCAATAAACCTTTGCTTCTACTCGGAGGTGGAGGATATACGATGCGAAATGTTAGTCGCGCATGGGCTTATGAGACTGGCCTCGCAACTGGTGTAGAACTTGGCCCAGGTGAGAATCCGGCGTTGGCGTCGATCTCTCCTTTGTTCTGACCGAGGTGTTTAGAGATACCGGTCAATGAATACTATGAGTATTTTGGACCCGATTATGAACTTGATGTCAAAGCTTCCAATACAGAAGATCTCAATACATCGGCGTACCTGGAACGTGTCAAGAAAATGGTGATGGAAAATTTGAGACACACAGGTGGTCCCCCGAGTGTGCAGATGTCAGGTGCGCATCGCAGAAGCGCAGGAATATTTGATACTCATAGAACATTATTTTCAGATATACCATCAATGCCTATCGATGATATTCTCGATGATGCCAACCGAGACGAGGACCTCGAATCGAGGGACATTCGCCGACCTCAACGTCTCCTGGACGCACGGCGGCAGGCTGACGGGGAGTTATCCGACTCCGATGACGAAGGCGAAGGCGGTCGGAGAAACCATATGCGACACCGGGACTTGGATAGTCTAGGGGAGCGGAAGTTCGGAATGGGTGTCGGCATCCTTGCATCATCCGCTTCAACGAACATACACACTGCGGGTCCAAGCGGTCATACTACAGCTGCTCGAGTACTGTCAACTACCCTTGTTGGCACAACCATGGATGTAGACACGCCACGGACACCACCAGACAAAAATGAAGCAACTGAAAAGCAAGGAGTCATGTCGACGGAAGCCGTGGCGATGACTTTGGATGAGCCTTCCAGTTGTCCTTGAAAGGTTGCATGTCCAACTAAATACTGTACATACCAAGAAATGTCATGTGATTGACGCAAGTACTCCCTCTGCCAAAATGGTGGACACTACCGACAGATTTCATACCCCACCGCCCGGGGAAACGGTACTCGGGCCTTTCCTTCTGACGCCAGAACAGTTGAAACGTGTTGAACTCAATCGCCTCAAAGGTCGGTGAGGGACCACCAGTTATTTGGCAGCCACCATATCACCTACATTCACACTTGTCATAATCAGCCAAGGAAAACCGAAGGCAGGAGGAACAGGCTGCGTCGATATCTGCTACTCCAAATGTCAATAACAAACGGCCAATAGGGGTTGTACCAGCGACATCAAATTCACCAACCGCCAAAGTTAAAGAATCCTCCAAACCACTGAAACGCGATTCACGTCTAGGAAGCTACTTTGAGTATGATCTCTCCAAGATGGTCAATTCCAAAGGTGGATTTTTGTTGGAGGATGGCAATAAGGTTGACGAGAGTGTGCGGCGGAAAGAGAAAGAGAGAGAAAGACAACGAGTTGTGCGAACTCTTGACCCTCGTAAGTCCCTGTTCTAATAGTTGTATGGTCCAAGAAGTCATAAAACCGGTGAAAAAAGCCATGTTTTTGAATTCGTCGCGGAACCCCAAGTGCAACGAATGCCAATCAATGGACGTTGATCAAACCTTCAAGAAGGTTTTCGGATGTCTAGTATGCAAAAAATGTCAAAATGCGCAGCCCGAGAAATATAGCTTGTTAACGAAGACAGAATGCAAGGAGGTCAGCCTTGACTGTCTCAAATATCTCGAGACTGTGACGTTGACTCTCGCATTCTTTTGCAGGATTATTTGCTCACAGACCGTATGTATTCTTTCCATCATCATGGCTGAACCAGCCTTCATGGTTCTATCAGCTGAGTTGCGCGATCAAGAACTTCTCCCTCACTTATTGAAAGCAAATCCACATGCCTCCACTTACGCCAACATGATGCTTTTTCTGCGTTTTCAGGTGGAAAATTTTGCATGGAAGAAATGGGGATCGCCCGAGGCTCTCGACGCGGAATACGAACGACGTGTTGCGGAGAAGAAGAAAAAGAAAAATAAGAAGTTCGAAGAAGGACTAAAGGAGTTGCGCAAGCGAACCAAGGAGGGTGTGTGGCAGAAGAGAAGAGATGCTGAGCACAGACATGTTTTTGGTGAGATGGAGATGGAGGATGGTCGTTCTGGAAGACAAGTATGTCACACTTGTGGGTTTACGGTCGACGTTGAGGTATTGTGATCTACTTAGTGGTCGAAGCATGAGTGAATGAGGGATTGGAACTTGTAAAGCCAAGGTTCAAGATCATCCTCGGAAAAGGGTCACTGGCGAGCTTGATTGACGACTCGGTGATGGTGGATGAGACCATATGGCTGAGCGAGAAGGTTTTGGCACACGAATACAGGTAATGCCCAAGAGGACAAAAGGCAAAAAGTAACCTAGTTTTTCCTGCGGAAGGAGGAGCCTTGGCTGTCGAGTCAGTTGACAATGCGGATGATCGAGGGAATGACAATATGCACCCTCGGTTAACCTCGCTCTACCGCCTGTGGGTTGACACAAAACACCAGAGCAAGAACGACAAAGGACGACTGTTTGGGCGTGTGAAAATACGGTCGAGATGGCGAAACATGCTAGGAATAATGCAAGATCAGTCCCGCACCAGCTGAGATTGTGAAAGGGTATAACATACCGGAGCATTTTACATCCATGAAGTAAGAATTTGGCGACTGCACTAGGCGTTTTAACTTGTGCTGGTTCTTCTCAAACTCGGGAGATGGATTGAGTAGATCGACGGCGAGAGTCTGCAGATGGATGGATAAGTAAGCCGTCGTGCGTGAGCAGAGCGCATCGACATACCATTGCTGATGTCGATGGGATGGGATGGGGAAAGATGAGAGTGCTCTCTTTTCGTTGGGTTTGCAAACAAGGTTTAGGTTTGTAGCGGGGTTCGAATTAGTGCATGCCGCGAACCGGCCGTGGCTTCAAATGAATGAAAGACAAAGATCTAATACGCAGTCAAAGGGCACCTACGATAAGATGAGTGGGTTAAACTGTAGCCAGCACCTGAGGAGTCTTGGAGACAAAGGTCAGGTCTCGCTTCATAGATGGAAACAATTGTTCTTTGTTCTCTTTTTGTCTTGGTAAATTTGTAGCGGCGATACTTGGGGGGTAATATATAAAGCCTTTACTGTGCCTCCTGATCGACTATACATTACCCACTAATTTGCTCCTCAAGTCCCTCATTCCTGTCATTCCTACCTGCCTGCCTCGAGGTAATGCTGACCTGATCCCCTTCCGCTCAAGGATTCTCATGTTTATCCTTTAGAACTTGTTACTACACACCAACGACCGATCTTCCTTCCCTCCTTCTCACCTTTCTGCGAGTCATATTTCCGCGCTTTCCTTCGCTGGTCGATACTTCAACGTTTAACGATTCTTTCTCACTTCGAACCGATGGTCCCTTCAATTTCGACATCCTCCAATCTATCTCGCACTATCGCGCATGCCGTCTCATTCCTTACGCGCCCCCTTCTTACTTCCTATCCAGTAGCCCCAGTCAGCAAACTGCAAATCAGCCTCGAGGCAAACCTCGCAGCGCTCTACGCTCCCACCTGGCTCGTCAACGACCCATTGAGTGGTTCGACTTGTCGAGCCCTCTCCCTGTCGCCTCATTGTCTTCCACCACGACCCATCTACTCTGCCTGCGTTGCTGCCGGTGTCCAGTGGTTTGAATGGGTTTCTCTCCTCGGTAATCGGGAGTTCGAGCTTTTCGTGAATCCTGGATGTGTGGCTCTTCGTTATGGACGAAAGGGAACCTCCGATGGCAAGTTGTTTGTTGTCTGGTTTGACCAGCCTACCTCTCCCGCTGTCCAAACGGTCAGGCCGCTTCCCGGGCCGATCGACGTCCAAAGAGCCATCCGGACTTCATCCAAAACCCTTGCGCAACAATTGATTGAAGACGATGACCAGGTCGATGACCAGTTGTTTGCTATGATTGCGGACGAAATCAATGCCCCAACTTGGACGACACCTGTTGATCCCGACTTTCCCTCATTCTCCCGACCCCTTTCCCCTGGCTCCACCCTGTCCGCGCATTCACGCTGCAGTTCTCGCTCATCCAACTCGAGCTCAGGCTTTTCACACACATCTGGCCAGTCGTCCTCGACATCACTTTCATCGACTTCGTCGTCAGGTTCCCAAAAGTCCAAACAATCCCGCCGAGAAAAAGCGAGGCAAGCCCGTGTTTTTGTTGACACTAGTAAGGTGGAAGTGACACCATATGATGGTGGCAAGACCACTGTATTGACAGGCGGAGTCATGCTTGGTGCTGCCCAATGTAGGCCCGTCAAGGCTAAACGTGCCTGGTGAAACCAATGGATGGTGGTCCGTCCGTATGATTTCACTGTGCATGATGATAATTTCTCACGAAATCTGAACTGTTTATATGAATGCCCCAATAACGCATATACTTTGTCTCCAGCTACTTTTCCGCCCGACGGACTTTATGACCTTGGTTATCCTAGAACTTGTTTTAATCAATAATTATTATTATACGGGATTAAATCGGCCTTCAAGATAGGTTCAATTGGGGACATCTGCTGCACTCGGGGCCACTAAGACTCTTGAGCACAACCCCAGCGATCCGATTAATTCGAAAACAGAGTCCAAAAATGCTGCGCGTCATCGCCTTCTCACGTCGAGCGCGTTTATCCCGTTCCCTGGCCACTCACGCTCTGCCAAAACCACAAATCTGGGAGCGCAAGGAGATACAGACGATCTACAACAGTCCCCTGCTTGACCTTGTATATCGCGCAGCGTCAGTACATCGCCAACATCATGACTCCGGGAAGATACAGCTGTGCACCCTCATGAATATCAAGAGTACGTTTTATTCACCGTTGTCATCGACCACTCACGTTCTTTTCGTTAGCTGGAGGATGTACTGAAGATTGTATGTGATTCTTTCTCAGCTTTGAGTTTAACCCTCAAGAATGATTCAGGTTCCTACTGCTCCCAATCCTCGCATTATGAGACGTCAACGAAAGCTTCCCGCCTGGTTGATATCGAACCTGTGCTTGAGGCAGCTCGTAAAGCCAAGGCAAATGGAAGCACGAGATTCTGCATGGGCGCCGCATGGAGAGATCTTGCCGGTCGCAAAAGTGGCTTCGAAAAGATTCTGCGGATGGTCCGCGAGGTCCGCGGGATGGGAATGGAAGTGTGCACGACCCTTGGAATGCTCTCTCCTGATCAGGCTCGACAGTTGAAGGAAGCGTATGTGAAGTTTTTTTCTTTTTGAAGACCCGAGTCCGTGATACCTAATCATGAGCAGCGGTTTGACTGCCTACAACCACAACCTTGACACATCTCGAGAATTTTACCCCAAGGTATTGATAATCTGCCTCGAGCTGTTCTTTATTGAATCCATACAACAGGTGATCACAACACGTTCTTACGATGAAAGATTAGATACCATAAGCGCTGTACGTGATGCTGGCATTAGCGTCTGTTCTGGAGGGATTCTCGGGCTCGGAGAGTCAGATGCAGACCGTATTGGCCTGATTTGGGAGGTCTCAAAGTAGGCCCATTGATCTTACCTTTTTGCGGTTGTCCTGACGTTATGTCAAGTATGCCAGAACATCCTGAATCCTTCCCTGTCAATGCCCTTGTCCCTATCCCTGGGACCCCGTTGGAGGGGAATGAGGTCAGCATACCCAGGGTCTCAAAGCGCGTCGCACTCATCCTTTGATTCATCAGCCTATTTCATATCATACTCTTGTCCGCACTATTGCGACTGCTCGCATTATCCTGCCCTCTACCATTATTCGCCTCGCCGCTGGAAGAAATACACTTTCAGAATCAGAACAAGCAATGTGTTTTATGGCCGGGGCTAATGCCGTCTTCACCGGAGAACAGATGTTAACGACACCGTGTGAGTCTGCAGACATCTCTGCCCTCGTTGATTCCAGTTTATGGTTACCGTATAGGTTCCCCATGGGATGAGGTTCGTCCACAGGATAGAATGGCTTTTTCCGTCACTGACTCCATGTTATGTAGGATAAAGCGATGATGGGAAGGTGGGGCCTCCAGAGCATGGAAAGCTTCGAACAGGTAACTGTTGCTCGAAAAGAAGGTGTTCGGTTGAAAAGCGAGATCCATCACACGGTGCCCGTTTGTACCACACCATAGGTCGACTTACATGCCTTCGGTTCCCTTGTCGGAGGCTTATTGATACTGTCACCTCACAGATTAGAAACCAAGCCCTTACTCGAATGTCATGAACACAGAATCATTGTATAAAACACGGTGTCGATACTCCGTTGTACATGCCTTGATGCCTGAGGACTGCAATAATTCTCTATTCTCTCTCGACCGTCAAGCATGAAGTTTCCCAGAGAAAAAGTTAGATAAGTACCTTCAACCTGCTCTGCATTATCCGTTTGCAGTATTTTGCTCCGCTTAAGCAGTATCAAATCATTAAATGGTATCCTTGTCTCTCTGTAAGACTCGGAAGCAAGCCAAGGAGAGTCGCGTCGACAGATCTGCCCTACACGATCTGATTCTGCCTGCCCCTGAAGGATTCTAATGTAAGAGAATCGCATTCCATAATGTTTCTATCTCAGCCTAGCCGTCACGTCAAAGTCAAAGTCAAGTGGTGAATTAAAAAAACCATGAGCGTTACTGGCGTTTATCCCATGACTGAATGTACCAATCGGCGTCCAGTTTTGCGAGCTCGAATGCAGCACTTCCGAATCTCGCTCTACGTCGCCAAGTTCATGTTACCTCGCAACCTTTTTCACTGCAACGGTGCGTTCAATTCAGGCCACTGTATAAGTATGACCTCAGGTGCAATTGTGAAGATATATCGGGGTTGCTGCTACTGTAGAGTATATCAACAGCAGACCAGGACTGAATCAGTCCGAGAAAATACACATGGTTGCGTAAGTCTTCTGCTGGATTCCAAGCAACATTCCAAACTCTTTACAGCCGTGTGTCAATCATTGACTATCGAGGCAACGCTCTATTGGACACCTACGTCCATCCCACGTTGGTATTACACCCTCGTTCAATGCGGTCATCGAGCTCAAATCCGCAGACACTGCATTCAAGGTTTCAAGAAAAGGAAAACCGGGCCTGATCACGTACACATTATGCATGGTCCGTGATCTCCAAATGTTGCCTGCCATATTGAAACTAGCAATATGAATCTTAGTGGCGCCTCACTTTCAGCAAGTCCAATCCCGCGTTGCCGACATGATCAAAGGTAAAATTATTGTCGGGCATAGCCTATGGGTATTCCTATCTGTAGGTCTAATGGCGGCATATGTATTCGGATCTTGATGCTTCTTACCAGGTTTTGGGTCTTCCGCACCCCGCCCTATACACCCGCGACCTCGCTCTATTTCGGCCCTTCCGCAAGAAACTGAAAAGTAGATGTATCGTGGGTCTATCCACGCTGGTCGACCTCTTTATGGGCCGAAAAATCGGATTGGAGTACGAGAACCCTGTTCGTCTCCTTCGGGCATCTTCGTCTGAATTTGTATCGTTAATGGGTGGTATCTAGCTTGAAATTTCTCGGGCTTCAATGGACCTATTTCGATCTTGTCATGATATCTTTGAACAGACGATTCTAGATGGTGGATGGCCCTGCAATCTTCCTCCTCTACTTTATGCGGATTATTTTACTTGAAGTTCATTCTTGTATACTTATTACTTATTCAAGTTATTGGCAGCCTGTGACTCGAGCGTGACTCCTTTGCGATTGACCAACCACAAGCTATGAACTCATTGGACGCGTCCATGGCGGTCCACGAACCATTGAACCCTTATAATCCCACCATGGCTGGAAGCAGATTCATCCTGCCTTCAGGTTTGATGGATGTTTCAAAGTATGCTATGCTATGCCCGCGTCGTCCGAAGCTGCACTTAGTACTTTTTGCAGCGATAGCCCTCCGACGCACTTTCCTCTGAGTGATCAAAATTACTGGTATTATCCTTCACATGGTCACGAATTGGAAGACGAAGTTTTAAATGCCAGCGACAAACGAGGGAATTGGGGAAATAAGATGGTGCAAGGTTCGCGTTGGGTTCGCAAAGGAAAAATCGAGCCATGGGGACCAGCAATGGATGACTGGGAGGCATATACCTATTATTGCAGTTCATTTTGAGGCACTCTGACATAGATTTACAGGCAGAAGGACGCGCCCGGAAGCGCATTAAGTTGTTACTTGGCCAAAGTGGACGTTCCCCTTCGCCACCTTCACTTCCTCATCTATCTCGTTCTCCTTCTCCTCCGTTAGTCTCCCCCTATCCTCCTCCGAGCCCTCAACACCTCAGTTACGCATCATTTGTTATGGACAAGGCGGTGACTCACACCTTTCGTTCAAAGTTGCTGGACGAGCTGGAACAAACGACGAATGGGCTGATCGAAGGCGAAGCGACGATGAGGCGAGCTCTAGGGAGGTTATGGCAAGTAATAAACGAAGACTCAGAAAGGAAATTGGGAGACTATGCTGTCGTTCCCAAACGAGAGGAAGGGGACATTGAATCTGCAAGCCCCGACGATGAAGGGGACCAGCTTGATCGTATACTGGACCTGACGCCACCCGCACATAGACTTTTTCTTTTATCCTACCCGGATGGGGGAGCACAGGGCTTGGAACCTTCCCACTTTGCTTCTCCGGAGATGCAGTTGGACACGCTGGAGAAGGCGATCGTGACTCTACGAGAATTGCAGGATGACGGGCGAGAATATGGGGAGCGACTGCAAGAAATTCGGGAAGGGCTAGGTGATATCCGTGCGCAAAGGGATAGAATCTGGGATGTAGTGCGCGACAGGGGAGTGAAGGAATTGCGAGATGTAGCTCTTAGTTTTTGACATTCCGAGCTGTGTCACGTATTCGGCTTGGCATTGTTCCACTATGACTCTTCCAGACATATCCTCCCTAAATATCGACTCTTCCACACCGGAATCAATCGCAGGCACTGAAGAATCACATCCGTCTCTCCAGAAGCTAAGGGCGTATGCGAAGTTACTTCCCTATGATACCGAATCACATTCCAAGATGATGGAAATGCTTGATTTCATCATTCTTCGCATAGTTCAGTGTGTTGAGGCGGAAGATTACGAGGTGGGACTTCTGCAATGGGATAGCATGTTGACCTAGTACGTTTGAGCGCACCGCGTGCCCTTCTCGCTCTGCTCAACTTTGTCCAGCTGGTCTATGTTGAAGTACCCAGTCCCCAAGGCCAAGCGAATCAAACTAGCAAAATTATATTTCCATCTGGCCACGACTCCCGGGATGCCCAATCAATTAGTGGCCACTTGCGCCGACGCATTCCACACCTTGACGAAATCGAAGAAAAAGCTGTCCATAAATGATATGAGGCTTCCTTGGAAGCCAACTTATGAAATTCTCAAGGCAGATCTATTTCTGAGCAGAAGGCAGTTTGAATATACGTAAGTGGATAGCGTTTTTTTTCAATGAACACAAATCTCAGTGCTATGCAGTCAACTTTCATGGTGCATGGGGTATATTGCAGATGATGCAAGGAGATTCTTCCATCCGGCTGCTATCGAAGAAATGCTTTCAACTTTCGTGCCTCTTCTAGACGGGACCAAGCTGGATGTGAGCGCCTTACCGCCTTTTTTTCCATGGTCTTTAATGCCCATTGTGTCCCAGAGTATTCTTGCCCCCCAATACTACCTGTTGTCGCTCTTACCGCTCAGCCATCCTCAGTCATATCTCCCCATGTTATTTCGTATGTGGGAGTCAATAAACTCCTACATGTATGATGAAAGGATGCTGCACTTTCTGTCAAGCTTGGCAGAGATTCACGTCTCTCCGGAAATTAGTGATCCCCGCAGGATTGTAGAACTTCCAGACGATGAGAGACTAGAAGGCGAAGCCAGGCCGTCTTGGGTCGATCTGGAATTCGAGGTGGATGCTACCTGGGAAGGGATCTACAAAGATGTTGGCATTTTCTCTGAACATGAGTGGCAGTTTTTGATGTGTAAATGCCTGGCTTCCATGGGTAAGATGCAAAGATGCAAAGTTTACAAATGTCTCATTACTGGACTGGCCAGAGATACCTTTGGCGGACGCTGGTTCGCTCACGACTGGCCCGAGCGCTGACAATCAGGTTGGGTTTGAACTAGGGCGGCTTCCAAAGCCTAGGTGGAGAATTGGTAGGCTCGGAATTGGCTTCACTACTTCAGACGAAAAGTGTGCTCATATGAATCTAGCATCTCTGGCTCGCATTATTGTATATTCAATGGCGCCCGACGGACTTCCAGTACCCCCTTCTAACGCCCCTACCCCCCTTTTCTCCCCATTACCGTCTGGAATGAACACCCCTCAGATTCAATCAAGCTCTCCAGGAGAATTTCTTGCGTCCCCTCTCAAGAAAGGCCATTTCAGGACCTATCTAGCAGGATCAAAGGCGTTGGATGCGTTAGCAAGGCTGATTGCCTCTACTGAAAGTTTCTTCCATCCGTCAAATTCTGGGACATGGACGAATGACGTATGTCCGATTCTCGAGGGATCATGTATTATAATGAACTTAAAGCTTTTCAACTTACCTTTGCAGCTAAGTGCATTCATCAAATATATTGTATATGATTTCAACAAACGTAATTTCTACTCCTCGGTCTACTCAAGATAACTTACAAACCCTGCCATGGCATAGGTTGGCATGAAGAGCGCCAGCCGAAGTGTGACACCCCATTGGTATGTTCGCTGCAACAGGCGATTGGCTGGTTGACCCTTATCTCTCTAAACATTTTGGAATCAGCATCGCCGGTTGACAAAGTCAATGAAACGAGAACTCGTAAAATCACTCAGAACCGTTGCCCTCCTTGCAATGTTCTCACCGGATTCCACAACGGTGTCAAACATCCAAAGTTGCTTGAAGTCAATGAGCGTCATGGAACCTGACCTCATATTACATCCCATCCTTGAACGGGCTGTTCCCTCATTGGAAGCTCTGGTTGAGGTCAGTCATCAATCCGGCATATTATTATCCTTCCTGGACATTCTCTTTCCAGACACAGCGAACAATTGCGGTGATCAAAGCTCTTGGCGCTGTCGCGCCCGCCATCGTTTCCCGTGAGGTTTATTATCCGGGTGCCAAATATCTTGTTCCAATCCTGCAACTCCTCATCCCTGGAATCGATCTTGTATGTTTATCAATTACACAGGAGGGTCATGTTTCGTTCCAACTTTTCTGCACTTTATAGAATGACCCAGCAAAAACGGTAGCGTTAAAACTTACCCCGTCTCATATTGCTAATTCCACACCTAGCTCTGCACCACAGCATTTCTTGCCGAGATCTCACAATATATCAGATTTAGTGATTTGACGGTGACCGAAGACTCAAGACCTGCTCTTCTCGATAACGAGCCCACACTGCCACCGAGTTCGCCTTTGATTCTGCCATCGCTTGCTTTACATGACTCCGAGAACATCTACTCGAAATTGCATTCTACACTGACTAGCGAAGAAGAGGATGCATTGCTTAGGGTTCGCGCCCCACTTCAAAAATCTCAGTTGCTCTGACCAAAGCAAATGACAGGACTCAACAGGAAGCTTTCCCGATTGGGTAGCTAGCTTCATCCGCAGAGTTATACAGTTACTGGAAAATCTACCGGATGAAAGCCCAGATGGTTCAGCGGGTGGTGCTTCAGAAGGTGAGAACTCTCTTCGCAATTGGAGTTTGGTATAACACATTTGAACAGTGCAGATCGTCGATGCCGTAACCAGTGCCTGCAGTCAAATATGCATCCATCTATCAGAATCACTATATGATCTGGTTTTGAACATGATTTTCGACTATGCCAGCACAAATGTACGGCCCAATGCGGTCCGAGCGATACATCAGCTTGTAGAATGTGTCGCAAATGCAGACCCCGTCAAGACTCTCGCGAAGTTCTTCGATATCTGCTCAACAAACATCCGTATCGAACTCGATAATGGCGCAAGCTCGATTAGGACTACTTCGGTTTCATCTCCTCTTCCTTCCGATGCAACTTTACATTGGAGTATGCCTTGCCATTCACTCGTTGTTGAATGATATTCAACGTCGTCCAGATCTCGCTATACTCAGAGGAACCATATACAAGTTCGTCTCCTCCTCAATTAGAATCAATAAATGTTGATCTTCTTGATTGCACAGTGACGGAAAACCTGTGAGCCCTCCTACTTTTGATCATCCGGGTCTTTAGATGAAGAATTTGCAATAGCTTCTGAAGTATAAAGATGACATCCTCGCCCTTCTCCGTCTACTTCTCGACAAGACGCTTTCGAAACGTGGTTTTTCCTGGAGTGGCAAGCTCCTCTCTAGCACATTAATGACCCTAACTCATACCTATCCCCTGGAAAACAAGTTCGTCAATCCAGAGGAGTGGGACAGTGATGGTGAGATCGTCGTACTCAAGGTCTAAATCCAATGTTGAGCCTTTCTTTGGTATAGAACTTCACTCCAACCATTATCGTTATTGGGGAAAGCTCTACTCACCAGATGAAGTCACGGTATGTGAATTCATCCCTCATATTTTCAAACATTGATTTCTGGAGTGCAGATATCTTGGCATGTACCAAATAACGCCGAAATTGAGTTTGCGCTTGAAATTTTGAGGAAGTTGGTTGAGCCCAGCCTTTCAGTCCTTGAAAGTTTGATCATGCCCGGTGGGTTCCATGTAGTTGATGAAGCCTTTCTTAGGATTCACATTCTTCGGTTAGGTTCCACAAGGGACGAAGTCTGGCGCAATGATTTCTGTCGGTTCGTGAATGAAGTACTCCGCCGGCTCTGGTTGATATCTTGCTTAGTTACCTCAGCTTCGTTCGCAATGCTTTTGCAGGGATCCCCACCTTAATTAAGGAAGTTATAACTTCAGAGCAATCGTCCCTGGCGACCCTGACAAGTGATATACTGTGCATTTCATCTCGCATCTTGAATTTCTAAAAGCTCACGAGAAGTCAGGGATGAAATTCCCGAAATGATCGCTTCGATCGAGGGTATCAGTTCTGGTTTTTGTTTGGAAAATCCAGCAGATCATCGTCATCAATACGTGACCGCGATTCGACGACGTTATGGACAATTTCTTCATGCAGCGTCTGTCTCACTTCGTCGACAAGGCGAAGAAAACACCGTCGATGCTGTTGCGATTTTAGTTAGTGGAAGCCATATCCTTGTTAACTTTTTCACCGTTCAACCCTTGTAGATCAGAGCTGTGAGGACTTATATGCTAGAGTATGGCGATAGCAGGGATTGGTGAGGCCTCGGCTTCTTACTAGAGACATATCTTACTTCCTCATCGTCAGTTACAATCTCAACGACGAGCAATACCGCTCAGAGAAGAACGTGACCCGTCAATATGCTCACCAGAAGGTCTGGCCGAGAGCTGTCTATGTTCGCCGTGCTCGGTGAGTCTGTGGTATTGCATCATCTCCTGTCTTATCCATACCGCCCTCCAGCCATTATCACTCTGCACGACTTCGATGGAATTCCATTGAACGGCGACGCGGTACGTTAGAAGATGTCCTCATCGACGATATTGTGGAGTGGTCATTGTGGCATTATGCATCAATTAGGCGGTTCGTGACACTATTGGCTTTGTTGGCCGTTTAACAACAGGACTGCCACCATTAGATTGAGTCAATCACTTTTGGATTCAATCTGTGAGGTCTGATAAGAACTCCCTATTATCATCAGGCAGCATTAGAATTGATCCTCGTAGGTTTATGATGGCGTTCGGCGCCGTGCACTTCCTCTCCTACTCAAGGCTCTCAAACCTGGAACCGAAGATGCCCGCATGAAAGGCGCGTTGTGGACTCTGAATTCTGGCTTTCTCGGAAAGTACGCTATCTCTGGTAGGCTCTTAAATACAAATCGAGGGGTGAAGTTCTAAGTGTTCTCTGCCCAGAGCCTACTTTGGCACAGCAATTGGTCGCAAGCCTTTTCGGGTGTCATCACAACGAAAAAGTGAGTGGTAAACGATTTATCTTCCGATTCTTCCCCTTTTACGTGGCTGTTCCAGCCTTCAATTCAAGACCGTGTCACTGCAGTGATCGAAAACTGTTCGTCGGCCCGCAATCTTGAATGGCATGGCTTTGACATACCTTTCCAGGTCTGTCCAGTTTTTTAGAACCATGCTTCCTCGTGTACGAAATCTCAGCGCCCCTGTTGGGGCGAGCGGCTACGGATTTAAAATCCACCCTCAACAAGAAAACAAGTGCAGACGAGGGCTTGACACTCCGATGCCGTAACAAACGGATTGAGCGCCTTGAAAAAATAAATAACGCCATACGAGAGAGTGTTGGTTACTGCCCTTTCCTCACTTATCTAATCTAATCTGACAGGCTGTTTAGATTGCAACACTATTGGAAGTCGGAAGCTCGCCACAGACCCACTGGCGTTATGAGATATATGCAACCAGATGCCTCAGGACGCTCATCCGCCGTGACGTAGCTACCACAGCTCCGCATATCAAGTTCTTCCTAGAGAGAGTCCATGATGATCATCCGACTATCGTGAGTTCTTTGTATCTTGATTGTGTGAAGGTCTGCCTTACTTAATTCCATGCAAGCGCTACGTACGTGACCAGCAATCATCCTTTTTTTGCTTCTCGCTTGAGAGCGTTTTCAGTATGCTCAACGGGCAGTGATGAAATGTGCGCGTAATATCAAACTCAGAACTTCCTGTGGATCGCCTCGTGATTTAGTCCTCACGAGCAGTCATAACCCCCTGAAGCAGAGGGTGATTGTCGAACCAAGTCATAGAACCACCACTCAACTATTAGCTGCCTTCAAAAAAACCCTCGACATCGGCAAAAGAGACCGTACGCCGTCAGTATCGAATCGGTTTACAGCCATTTGGAAATCTAAATTGCCCTTGTAGTGTCTTTTGTGATAAAGATCCTCCAGGTTGGGTATGTTGGGACGAGTCCATCGAGCTTTATCTTCCTCCAGATGCAACAAAATCAACGTTCCAGCCTTGGGAGGCTGGTAGTCAGGATGCTATCAAAGCCTTTCGAGAATGGGCCACAGATCCCTCCTCTTGGGAAAAACTCGGTGGTCGCTACTCGGAAGAAAATCACGAGACTGTCATAACGCAAGACAATGTATCCTGTGTAAAATCGATATGTATGACAACACCTACTTGTCACAACATTTTTCACTCACCTGATCTCCTAGTCCAGCTCCTGGAAGACGAGCCGTTCGTGGCATTACAACCCACGATGGAGAAAATGATCGTTAACAAAGATCAGAATACCCAGAGAGCCGCCGCCGAGCTCTTAGCGGGGGTTATCGGAGGTAAGTTCCTTGGTAGCCATGAATTTCGACATTGTCTACTTCTTGTAGGGTCCAAGCATTGGACAACATCCCAGCAAAAAAAACTTTGGAATTGGTTTAACCCCTTCATATCGCGGATTTTCAAACGGAACATCAAAACCGATACTCTCATGATCTGGACGTCGTTCCTTGAAGTCAGAGTCAATTGATCCCAGTCGGAATGCACCCTCTGATCATGTCACAGTATACATTCTACAGGACCGATCCTCGCAGAGTTCAGTCATTGGTTGATTACATTGTGTCTGAATTCGCTGCCATCGACTATAACGCTGAGATGACATTTGATGCCGTCAAAGTGCTCTCGCTGTTCAGGGTGTTTTATGAAGAGCTGGGACGGAAATTCTCGGCTTGGACCGACGACACCCTTGCACGGTCATGGGCAGAAATCTCGAGCGAACACGATGATGTGAGTCTATCATTTGTAACGGGAAACCGAGCTTGAAATCTTCTAGGTTCGTGCCTACATTGGCGAGTTTTTGGCTTATTCAGACAAAATCAAGGTAAAGGTCCATCTGGATTGACCACAGCTAGGCGTTGATGATTTTATCACAGTGGCAGCCCCATCCTTCACTCCCGACGGTCGAGGTTTTCGTGAGGGAATGTCGATTACTTCCTGCTGATTTCGATATTATGGGCATGCGTGGGACCTATCACAAAGATCGAATTATTGAACTGGTCCAACGCTTCAGAGTTTGGCGCAAGGAGAGAATCCCAGGTGTTCGGGCTTTCCAGTCGACATATGACAGGTATCATTCAGATATAATCTGGATAATCTATCCACCTTTCAAATATATGTTTACAGGGTGGGAATCACTGTCTGCAAATGGCTTTACCAATCTGTGCACGATGTACATGCAAACTCAACCTTCGATTACATTCTGCCCCTAATGGCATGTGTCTTTTCTCCCTTAAGTCGACCTTGATTGATTCATCCCTGTCTTTCAGCCTGAATTGTTCCGCTTCACGGAAGGTATCAACATTATCGGATACACGTAAAGAAAACTTGGTGGCTAATAACCTCATAGTGCATGACAATGATGAACTTGCTTCCCGGGCGAGCAAACTGATGGTGCGGATGTGTGGTGTAGTTCCCCCTTTGCCAGTGGTGAATCCAATCCTGGATGCCATCTTTGAAGCTATACAGAAATCACCGGTAATTTCCTGCTTCCTTCTCTTCTGCATTAGATTCTGATCTACGCCAGTCTTGGAGAGTTCGGGCAAAAGCATTACCCCTTGTACAAGGTGCGAGATACACATTTGTGTCCACCAACTGTGTGCCGACGCTGATCAGATCCCCCATAGTCTTTTATTTTCGGCAGGTCCCATTAATCAGTGAACACAAGATTGTCGAAATTTTAGAGGTAAGCCGTGGTGCCACGAGTATTATAGCATCCAACGTATTGTCATAGGTTTTGTGCAGATGTCTGGACGACGAGGTGGTGGAAGTTAGGGAAATAGCGGCGACGTAGGTGGACATATTGTATGTCCTATCTTGCTTGATAAGTCTCCACCACCCAGGACACTTTCTGGGATATTGCGCCTTTCTCCGCGACGCAGCGTCTTGGCACTGAAGGTCAGATTCGCGCGACAGCAACTTCCGCGATGGGTTGATTGATCTCTTGTAGGATCGGTTCGTGCGTTTGGCAAGGCAAAGTCGCATCCCACAGCGACAAGGCGCAGATTACAACAAAGCAATCCGACAACGACATGCTGCTATTCTGGGGATCTGTGCCCTGGTGGACAGCTATCCATACACGGTTGAAAAGTGGATGCCTGAGCTGCTAACGAACGTCCTCGCGGAGCACACATATGATCCTGTGGGTCAGACCAGACTACGATCCAGTATTCATTGTGACGGCGCTTCACAGATCCCTATCTCGACGACCGTTCGACGATGTGCCAGAAACTTCAGAAAGACGCATCAGGATACCTGGCACGAAGATTGCAAGCACTTCAACGAGGATCAATCAGCAGCATTGTCGACGTTGTTAACAGGGTCCTCATACTGTAAGTGCATGCTTGATGCAATTGTTTCGCATTCGTTAACTAGATCCAGATGCATGACCCAGCTTCTTTATTAATTTGTGAAAACACGGTGTTTGCAGTACAGGAAAATCTAGTCTGGTATATATAAGTATGTCGAGTTCTGCCCCAAAACAAGGTCCAAGTAAGGGACGGAAGAAATACGACAAGACATCGAGACTAGACAGCTAAAGGTGGCACAAGGCTCTGGGAAGTGAGAGCGGGCGTTAATGGTGAGGAAGGTTCTTCCGTGTCTGGGAGTCCGTCTTTGCTGGCCAGCCCAGGATCTGAGGTCTCAATACCGTCTGCGGTTCCTGCACGCGCACCAGCTTGGGGTACCAAATTAATAGGGGCTCGTGAGCGGTTGTCGTAGCCAGACTTGATGCGGTTGTTTGATACTGATTCTCTGAAGGGGCGGATGAGAAGGGATGTGGAGAGCAACGAAAACGTACCTGATCTCAGCTATCAGATCGTCAATGGGGTACCAAGCCACGGGCCCATAGGCGATACCTCTCCACCACCCCATAAGGTCAGCAGGGGCAATGTAGGCATGAGCGTGGAGATGGTCTGTGACAGGAATCTTATTGTCTTTGAAGGGGGGAGTGATGAAACCTATGCGGAATCGCAGGTCTTGGGGGCCGGTCGCGGTGGGATCTGGCGAAATGGCAAGGGATGATGGGGGCAGAAAGGAGGTGAGGAAGCGGGTGGCGATATTCCTGATGTTGACGAGGAGAGGGAGGTCGCTGGAGGACTGAGAATCGGAGGTGAGGTGGAGGCTGGTGCGGGGAAGACGAAGTGCGCACCAGAGTGTATATGGACGGGACATGGAGGCTGGCACAAGAGGTGAGCAGGCGAAAGGGAGAGAAGGACGGGGGACAGACTTGAATGCGACGATCAGATGGCCCTGCGACGAGAGCGGGTGGACTGTTTCGCGGTAGGCGGTGAAGTTGTCGTCGCGCCAGAGGACGTCGGGGGCCGCAGCGGCGACGATGCTGCACATCGGACAGCCGGCCTTGGGCGCGAATGCCATCGTTCGCGAGCGCTAAGTCAAGTATCACCGCTCACTTCCAACACCCATCCACACGTGACCCATGTTTCATCACTTCGCCATCGACCTCGACGACCACAACGACCGCAGAGAACGTCTCATCAAGGTACCTCTCCTCCGTACCTCCCCCTCTTCCTGCCTCAACGCCTTCAGGCCTCCCGCGATGTCACCAATCTCTCCAAAAAGATTATTTTTCTCCTCCACCGCATTGTCCTCGACGACACCTCCGACCAGCACTCTGCCGCCCTCCGCGCGGCCGCCCGCGGCAAGGAAAAACTCCGCGAGGTCCAGAACGTCTATGCCGCCCTCAAATATGAACTCGGAGCCGACAACTTCTGGCGGTATCAGCGTCAGGTTTCTCCTGGTCTCCAGGAATACATCGAGGCTCTCGGCTTTGCTCACTATCTCGAACACGGCACATTGATCACTTTTGATCAGGTCCAGGACAGTCTCTCTGATTCCGATGGAGTCCCAGTGCGTACGCCGTAATCTTTCAACGATTGTACACGCTATCATCTGACCTAGTACTTCCCTCTCCCTGTTTCTGACTACCTCCTCGGTCTCTCCGATCTCACTGGCGAGCTCATGAGGTTCGCCATATCAGCTATTGGTCGTCGCGGTGGGAGAACCAAGGCTATCGAAGTATGCGCTTTTGTTCGTGCTTGCAAAGCAGGTCTGTACATGCCTCTAGCCGTTTCTTAAAACATTGAACAGAAAAAAACCATTATTGTCAAAGATTTTGAAAGAATGACCCCATATATTTATGATCTGTCCAAAAAACAATACGTTACTTCTCAGTCTCTTGAAAAAATCGAAGATGGTTCTCCACGCAGCCTCCTCCATCCATCCTTTTGAAAGATTCACATTTCATTCTTTCTAGCCGCGTATGCCATCGCTATTCGAAGCTCAGAATATGATCTCCCTCAGGAAATGTTGGACGACATCGTTTCCAAATCGATCTCTGACCTCAGAGGACACCCCAGAGGCGAACCCGCTGGTGTAGACTACGAGGGTGGCTTTTGAACATAAAGGCAGGAATATTATTCCGCAGTCTCATGCGAAAAATGTACTATTTTGGCGCGCGATCCTTTTCACATCTCGTCGATCCAAGCGGTTTACTGAAGGGAGTCAAGAAGGTAGTGTTTCGACATGCACGTCACTGCACAAGCCTCATAACCTCAACGTTGACCTCTTCAAACGTTAGCCGCGGTACTTGAATTGAAAGCAATACGATATTCTGGTTTCTTACGGCATCTCGTCTCGAACAGCAGCATTTGATGTAAAGGTATACCTTGAGACTAGTGAATCGTTTCCTAGCATGATGCAAGTCATCTTGGTACACCGTGCCAGTAAGCCAAAGCTATCGGTCGGCGCCGATACCGCGGGGTCAGCGAACGCTAGCATAGTAGCAAAGTCAGAGAAGCCTTGACGTTAGTGAAATGAGCAAAGGGAACCAAATTGACCAGCATGCGGAAGAGAAGGTCATACAAGTGCTGCACCTCAATCCACTTCGATTACAATGGGCTCAACGATGCCTTTCTTCTGCTCTTGCCCTCCTTTCATCCTCTCGATTGCACTAGCTTGCCAATCCCTGAAGAACCTTCAATTTCAACCAAAAGGATGTCAACTCTTCTCAGCTTACACCTTGCGCGCTTTCCATTCTCGATACTTGGCCCCGCCAGGTTCCCACCCAGCAAAGTTGCTCTTGCCCAATGCCAAGGCATACTTTTCCACTGCGTTGTCCATCGAAAAATTTGGTATCATGAAATATTTGGTCGAAAGCTCTGTGCGGCAGATTGGGCAGCAACCTCTCTGTAGCAGAGTAACGTCAACATGCTGAGAAAGGCAGTAAGAAAAAAAACCAACCCCCTTCAGCTTCCATCGCCATCCACAATCTCCACAAAAGCTATGACCACATGGATTCGCCATGTGAGTAGCTACGCTGTAGGTAATGTGATGAACATGAGATGCACAGAAACCACGACTTTGGAATGACATACAAGAGATCGGAACATCTATGGAGAGACAATGGTTGAAAAGCATCCGACACGGAAAGGCTACAGATATGACGCACATGGGACAGGTCAGCTCGTCTTCCAAATCAGACAACGCCTGCCAAAAGTCTTGATGATCAATCTCTTTTGCCTTGCCTTTCTTGGGGACTGGATGTATGCTGAGTGGCAAAGAACCCGATCGACTTCTTTTGAGTGGTCGGGGCGGATTGGTGTTGCTTTGGTCTTCTTGACACGTTTTCGAAGAAAAGCCGCAGGCGTAAAGATGAGATTACATAGAGGGAACATAATAACAGTAAACGCACCAGGAGAGAGGCGAGAAATATCATTACCTTGGAGGTGCGAATCTCGAGAGAAGTGTGGGTAAGTATGCCATTGAGGGCCAGCGAGAGAGTGATATGCCCCACTTCTAAGAGCTGAGTCGGCCTTCGATCAGGCACTTGTAGACGAAGCACATCACCTAGCTCACATGAAAGTGGTCTCCCAGAGACCCTTTGCGTTAGTTCACCTTCCAAAGTGTCAAGTCTCGCAAGAACATCATCGTCCACGTTGTCCCACGAGTAGACTGAACTGGTGCTTGGTGATGGGACAGCGGGTGTAGGAGGTTGAGTTGTTCTAGACGAGAAAGGGGGCGGGCAAGAGAGTATTTCGTTCCATTCGGCGTCTTCTATACCTGCGAATTCATCTGGAATATTGTCGAATTCATCATCCGACATGATGAGAGCAACAAAACAGATCGCGTGACACGTGTGACTCCGCGATCGGAGAGCACGTGACCGCGCCTTTAGCCAATACCGGGTTAACGCCATCGTTGGGGCCCCAGACACCGTTACCAGCGCATGCCAAGAGAATATACCACGGCTGCCTCGGCTCAAGAAGGGCGCTAACGACAATATATTGTGCACTGCAAGAAAGCATTTACAACAGATGTGGATGGGAAACTGTCAAGATGTGATATGGGAAATTTTTGCAAGGACCTCAAGGTTCACCCCTTGACATTTTGGGTGGGTACCGGAGTCAACAATGAGCCGATGGCCATCGAAGGGCGCGAATGGGGAGAGTATTCCGCAGAATCACTGCGACCTGATGAGGAATATGGGGATGGGGGCAGTTGTTCGCGCTGTGAGACGAAACAAGGTGCATAACAGTGGGGAGGAGGAAGGTAAGAGGAGGAAGAACGACGTCGTCTGCGAGGGAGTTGGTCGAGATGTGAAGATGGAACGTCCCTCATTGGTTGTAGGTGTGTTTGCAGAGGTGAGCGAATACCAGACGAAGGGTAAACATGCTGGTATTGGCGGTGGTGAGGGCGCCTGGCCTGCCTGTCACATTGACGAGGCGAGGGGGTGAGAGACTGCGAGGAATGATGGTGACTGCTCCGTGGTGGCAAGTGGTGGTTTTCTGGTGATGAAGGAGAGGCACGGTATATTTCCAGAACGGATCGTTGGAGGGAAGCTATAGAGGCAAGACGCTGATACGAGATAAGGGTTCGATTGGAGTAAGATATGGAGGTAGTTTGGTTACCTGATCCTCGGCTGCTTTAGCGTTGAGCATGGCAAGCAGCATGTCGCGATCGCCATCACCTTTGGAGCGGTAGGCGGCGAGGATGTCACGGAGAGTGGGTGGAGGGGGCTAGAAGGAAGGGTAGGTGGGTGAGCAGGGAGACGGGCTGGGGGTGGAAGGTACCTGGTCAAGGACGGTGTGAGCAGAGGCCATGAGCTGGTCGAGTTCGTCGGGAACGCAGCAGGACGGGGAGAGGGAGTTCATCGTCAAGGAGGGTGAGACGACATGTCCCTTTAATCTCTCTATTTTTGTGATCACCAAGCTTTTTTGCCAAGACCAAACGTTATTACATTACTTTATTTCCAGACTATAGCACGACGCTGGGACGAATGATGATGACGATGACGATGATGATGATGACGACGACGACGACGACGACGACAAAGACAAAGACAAAGACAAAGACGACGACGACGACGGAGTCACATCGAGAGTGTTTCCCATAAATAAACATCCCCGTGTTATTTTTGGCCACCATGGCACATCTCCCCGTCTACTCTTGGCGCAGCTACCACCCCGACGTCGAGCTGCACTACATCACCGACGTCGACCACGCTGACCTCCATCTCGCCGCTCTCGCCGGCCCCGTCGGCTTCGATCTCGAATGGAAACCCACCTTTGTAAAGGGCGCCCCAGAAAACCCCGTCGCCCTCATCCAGCTTGCAAACAGCCATTCCATTCTCCTCATCCACATCAGCTCCATGCCACGTAACTCTTCCCTCTCCACCACCATGTCCCTCTCCCACAATCTCTCCTTCTTTAGGATTCCCTGAAAAGCTCCGTGACTTTCTCGAAAACCCCCGGTTTGCCAAAGCCGGTGTTGCCATCCAGAGTCTGTTTCTTCGTTTCACCTGTTCCTGGTCGTTCGCTTAGTTTTCTAGATGACGTCAAGAAGCTGTACAAGGATTGTCAAGTCTCTACCCGCAACTGCGTCGATCTCTCTTTGCTCGCCCGTTCGGTCGACAACGCCCAGTGGAAAGGAAGGTACAACAATCCGCTTGGCCTTGCACGCCTCGTCGAAGCCTACGAAAATCTTCGTCTCCCAAAAGGTAAAGTCTCACGGAGCAACTGGGAGCTCCCATTATCCTCCCAGCAAACCGAGTGTGTGTGCCGTCGTCATGTCCCATTTAGTTCTCCTTCCTTACCTCTTCTCCCAGATGCTGGCAATGATGCACACGCTGGCTTTATCGTCTATCATAGGCTCATCGCCATGGCACAGTCAATGGTCAAGATCCCCGACCCCATCTATTACAGCTTTGATGCACTGGGAGGCAGACTCTGCCAACCCTCTGGTCTCCAATGGAACTCCCATAACCCCGATT
The DNA here is from genome assembly GCA_963565915.1 of Entoloma clypeatum. Taxonomy (NCBI): domain Eukaryota; kingdom Fungi; phylum Basidiomycota; class Agaricomycetes; order Agaricales; family Entolomataceae; genus Entoloma; species Entoloma clypeatum. The sequence continues at coordinate 2,520,041 of OY751493.1, forward strand.
ACGACCCCGGTCCTTCCCCCCCTCCAAAGCGACCCACAGCAGGTCCTTCCACAGATCACAGCAGAGATTATCTCCATCCTCAAACCACTAGACAAGATGCATCGCCTTCCCACATCATGTCTAATCCTAGTCACCTTCCAACTCACAGCAGTCCTCGAGCACAGCAAGTCTTGACTTCATTAACACATCAGGCACATACTCGCCATCCCTATGGCCTGTCATCAGTCAAACCAGAACAGCTGGATTCCGAACGTGGTCTATCATATATCCCTGGTTCATTGAACACTGATCTTGGGCGTCAAGCCATACCTACCCGTAGGGGCCTCCGTAATTATCGGTATTCACGACGGCAACGTCTTCCTGAACAGGATGCAGATCTTGCTGCTTGATATCAACTAACAACCTACATACTATGCATGTTTCCCGTCCGAGGCAGACACAGTGGTGATCAAGGCCCCCACGCCACCTCAGCGCGTTCTTTACTGGTATATCTGTGTTCGCACATCCATCCATATCCTTACGATAAGCGGGAAAACAATGTCCCAGAGCAGAACAACCGCAATGGATGATTGCTTTGTTCTGCCAGGGCATCGGAATACTTAAATCTAATCATCTGTTGCAGCTTCCAAGCTGGAGCACCAACGTAAACCTTGATATCAAGATATTTGCGGACCCCATTGGACAAAATTATAAAATAAATTTGGAAACAGAAAAAATGTGAAATAATATGACAGGGACACGCAAGCACAAATCTATTAAGGGTCCTTTGAATGACCCGGTCGAATAACTCCAAAAAAAGTTAGTAGAATAATTGAACAACTCAGAGGGATCGACGACTGTATGTGGTTTCAAACACACCTCATACAACATAGCCAAAATCAAAAGCTCATTGCTATGCGCATCACCGACAGACCCAACAGTTTTCAAATAATAAGTTGGTCATGCATCTCAGACAGGAAAAAATTTCGGACCACCAGGGACGATCAGTCATAAGATGAGATGCTGGAGGATTGCGCAGAGAAGATGCGGAAGATAACAATATAACAATAACCATCTCCATCTACATCCATGAAAACGAACATAGGACGCGCATCAAGATGACCGGGACACATCCAAGCCCTACATGTTTCTTGACTTGGAAACCTTACAGGTATGTCAATGTCGTAAAAGGTTGCTCCGTCAGCTGCGACGTGAGCACCTCGATGGGCATCGCGCAAGCCAAACGGTAAAACACAAGTGGCTTAAGATTCGTCAACCCAGAATGAGCATATGGCGTTCATGACAAAGACAGAAAGGCGCACCACGAAATGGATTACCATGTGCATGCATATCAAGTGTGCATTCTCAAAACCATAGGCAAATGGACTTTATGTAATCCATGGATGTGTGTTGTACGCCCACTCGATTGCCGGAATAAAAGAAAAAGGAAATTCAAATCTAAATATACTGACGAGTACAGGAGCAGCAAATCGCTCGAGTAAGATGTACTGAGCAGCAAATACATCAACCACGTTACGTTGATGAGTCGCTCTCCCCGTCGATGGGGGGTGGCAAACTTGTCCTCACAGGATCTATGCAACTTCAGCCTGGCCCTGTCGGTACGATCTAAAACTCACCAAAGTAAGGCTGGGCTTGAGCTTCACGTGCCGTCAGACGTTCTTGATGGTCGTAACGAAGTAGTTTATCCAAGAAGTCGATAGCCTCATTTGATATATACCGTTGATTTTCTGAGGTGATGAAGCGGGTCCAGGGTTTTCGAGGGTATCTGTAAGATCGATGATCATGTCGTGTGAAGAAAACCTGGAGTCACTGGCTGTACCTTCCCAAGAGTTCATCGTACTGAGAATCGAGCCGTATGTGATATTTCTCAATGTATGCAAAGAGCTCATCCGTCCCAAGAACCTTGGTGATCTTGACTAGCTGGTCGTAATTGTCGTGGCCATGGAAGAAGGGCTCCTTCCTGAAAATCTGTCACCGCATAAGTAAGGAATGAGTACCTGATAGGTGAAGATGTTCGCATACCATGGACGCAAACATGCATCCGTAACTCCACATATCCAGACTATAATCATATTCTTGGAAATCGACGAGGAGTTCAGGCCCTTTGAAATAGCGTGAGGCGACACGGACATTATATTCTGTTTTTGGATGATAGAATTCCGCTAGACCCCAATCGATGAGTCGAAGCTATAAGTCATGAGCTCAGACGAGAAAAAAGCTGTTAACTTGAGCAGAACCTTGCGATGCTCATGATCTATCATGACATTATGAGGCTTTACATCTCGATGCATTATTCCCTTCGAATGGCAGAAATCCAGTGCCTGCGAATGAAACATGTCAGAGAAGTACCGGCGGCTGCAGAGATGACGGCACCTTGAGAAGTTCCAACATATAGAATCGCACGTCTAGGTCCGTGAAGCGAGGGTAGAGGACTTTAAAGTCGAGATTGTGTACATATTCTGTGATTAAGCTAGGAATCTTGGATGCGGGATCGCGGACGACGTCTAGGAGAGATACAATATTTGGACCTCCAGCGAGATTTTGGAGGATTTTGATCTCGCGCTTGATTTTCTTTTTCTTGACAGGTTTGAGGACCTTGATGATGCATTTTTCTTCTGTGACCACATTCACGCCTTCGAACACCTGTAAGGATGGGTTGATCCTGTGAAGTTAAGTTGGAGAATGTCGGCACGGACCTCTGAGTATTTTCCTCGGCCAACTTTGCGCACAATCTCATAGTGATCCTGGGATCCCCACTGTACCTGAAGATTGTCTTGAAATGAAGTGAGAATGGGGTGTAAATGGACGGTCGAGGGATAACGGAACCATATTCATGCCATGAAGGACCTAGACGGGCGTTGACATCGGCATATACACGGGCAACGGACTTGGTGGACGACCTGCCCATCGAGAGTGTAGGGAACAGGACAGTGCGATTTCCCACGGTCAAATGAAGACCAAAGTAACCAACTGGCCGCAGCATCTGGAGTACATTCAAGCTTCCCGATTCCACTCGTCTGTTCCCCCTCCAATCCGTATCCTAGTACACCCTCCGACATCCCCACCACCTCCTGTGCCGCCACCTCATCGATATGTCCTGGCGATCCGTTTCATCACGTCCCCCACACATCCAGCTCACGGTCAGTTTGGTCTGTTCGCCGTCAAGAGGATTCCCCCTCACGTCCACATCATTGATTACATCGGTATTGCTATCTGTTCCCTACAGTAAGTGAGGTCATCTGATGTCGAATCGACATTTCAGGTGAAATCCACTGCGACGACCGTCCATCCTCGGACTACGATCTTTCACTCTATCGCTCCCAGGACGGCCTGAGCGTCGGCATAGATGCCAGCACGATGGGTAACGAAGCCAGGTTTATCAATGACTATCGCGGAATCACCAGCAAGCCCAATGCTGTATTTTCTGACATGAAAACAATGGCAGGTGCTATTCTGAGTATTTGGAGTTGCAGAGAAATCAAAAAAGGCGAGGAAATTGTGGTATCATATGGGAAGGCTTGGTGGCGTTCTCGTAGAGAGACGCCAAACAGAACCAAACAGATACCCTGAAATTTATTATTTTTACAATACTAATTCCTATTTCGCTTGTTCTCTATGCGTCCTCGTCTACCGTCTCAGGGATTCTCGTCGTTTCTCACCTTTTACTCCTGCTCTCGTCCCAATCCACCCCCCGCCACCCGCTTTCTTCCCCCTATTCTCTCTCAATGCCGACGCCACCACAATTCTCGTCGAACGTTCGAGCGCGTTGGTGACAGAGTAAGTTGGTGAGATGTCTTTTCTGGTCTCCTGTTATTCATCATCATAGCGTCTCTTACATGCTACCCACCCCCGTTCGGCTTCCCAAAAAAATCCTTATGAAGTCCTTGGAGTAAAATCCGATGCAACTCCTGCTGAAATCAAGAAGACATATTTCGCTGTTCGTTCACTCGAGACTTATTTCACCATAACCTGTCTCTCATTATTGCATAGCTCGCACGCAAATACCACCCCGATACCAATCCCGACAAAGGGGCTCAAGATAAATTCGTTGAAATTCAAGCAGCCTACGATGTACGTGGTTCCATTCCATCCACTTCTTATATCGTGACATCCTCGGGCGACAGACTTTGAAGGATGAGAAAAAACGGGCTGCGTACGATCAATACGGCTCCTTCTCGCAGCAACCTGGGTTTGACCCTGATGCGTACGGCAAGACTGCAGGCGGATTTTCGGCCGGAGGCTTCTCAGGATTCCAAGACTTCACGTCAGCATTCTCTAAAAAAGGGCAGGGTCCCGATATCTTTGACCAGCTCTTTGGCTCCTTTGGCGCACGCCAATCCCGGGGTCCGGAAATAGCAAGAGGCGCGAACATCGAGACTACAATCCAAATCACCTTTATGGACGCTTGTAAAGGCACGAAGAAAACAGTCAACGTGTCACCTATCACCGACTGTAAAACGTGTTCTGGTACTGGGCTGAAATCAGGTGCAAAGAGGAAGACATGTACAGCCTGTGGTGGGTCAGGCGCTCGGACATTTGTGGTGGACGGTGGATTCCAGATGGCCAGTACTTGCAATGTCTGCATGGGAGAAGGGAATTCGATTCCCCACAACAGTGAATGTCAGACCTGTGGGGGGTTAGGGAAAGTGAAAACGACAAAGACAGTCCCAGTATCGATCCCTGCCGGCAAGTGACCATTTTTCAATCCTTCTTCAAAACTTCTTCCCTCATCCTCGAGTCCAGGCGTGGAAGATGGCATGTCGATACGTGTCCCAAATGCAGGAGATGCCCCACTATCGGGCAAAGGTCATGCAGGAGACCTGCTAGTCAGGGTCAGAGTCACGCCTTCGAAGCACTTCCAGCGGCAGGGTGCCAACCTGTTTCACGAAGCGCGTATACCGATGCATGCCGCACTTCTCGGTGGCAAAGTGCGCGTACCGACTCTCGATGGAGATGTGGATGTCCGTGTACCAGGAGGAACACAACCTGGAGAAGAGATGATTCTGAAGGGACGGGGAGTACCGTCGGTATATGGAGGTGATAATGGCGATCTTTACGTTACGTTTTCGGTTGTCCTTCCCAGGTGCGCTTTCGCTGCAACTCGAAAGTCTAATGGTTAACGCTGTTATGATAGGTCATTGACCAGACGCCAACGTGAACTTCTGCAACAATATGCAGATGATGTCGAAGGCCGATTCCAGTCGTCCTCACTGAAAGGTTCCGCTCAGGGGTCAGAGGAGGCATCAAGTGGTGATCATAATGGTACGGAAACTTTTATTCATCATTCACCACCATCTGGTGGTTGGGTGTCTCGCACCTGGCAAAACATCCGAGGGCTCATTGGTTTCTGATTTTCCCCCGCCCCTTTCCGAATTGGCATGTTTTTCCATTGGCAAAACATGTGCCTCCAAATCTTATCTGCGCATTCTCCTCGCTAGTCAATGAGAAGACCACATGTGAAGACGATCAGGAGGCCGAAAAGAAGCGAGCAACGGGCTAATCTCACTTTGCTAACTAATTCACACATTTAGACTGGCGATAACATTGACAATGGAATTTTATATATCATAAACCAGCTTCATGAAAATAGCTCACGTTCACAGGGATGCCACAATATGTACGGGTGCGCAATTAATCCTTGAGTTAGCTCCTCGTCAGGACCTTATTGCTGATCTGGTACGGCGATCCAAAGGGTAGCTGGCTCCCGTTCAATTTGTCCGACGTTGGCCAACCTCTCGGTCAGGTCATCCGAGTCGAGGTGTCTTCAAATTCTCTTCCGAATGGGTCATATTTCGGGGTCCGGGCTGCATTTACTGCATTCGTGCAACTGTCACAGGGTTACATAAAGGGTAGGACAAATGTATATCTCGCCAATCTAACAATCTACCGCCTGAGATCAACATCTTCGATGTCCGATTTCGGAATACTGACTAACCAAGAAAGGCAAGAGCCTTGATTATAGCTTGATTGTGTCCTGCCGAATATTCTCGTCCAAGAAACCAGAAATTGCGTTCCTATCCCCGCCATTTACTGGCCACGGGACGGAGCCACTCGCATCCGTATAAATTGCACGAAAACAAGATGCAACTTCCCCACCGACATAAACATATCTGACCCGAATGCAAGAAGACCTTGAACGATGCGCCACTCCATCCGATTTCTCCTCTGTTGTTGAGGTCGCCAAGCACGCGACGTCACCTTCGAGCCATTTACAATCTTCTAGCACCATCTTCTGCCAGGAACTTCCCTTTCAGCGATTATCTACCTTCCGACTTTTGATGGCGCACCTCGGGTATTCTGAGATTTTGTTCTCACTGCCATTCCGACTCACAATCAATGTCTAATCAAGTGCAGCTTTGACACTCTTCCTAGCTACGACGGACGCGGTTCGTTTTTCCTATGTCTCGACCCGACATATCCGTACTTCCTAACAAATCTCAGACGATTGTCTCGACCAGTCTACCAACCATTGCAAGTGACCTGCACGCATCTCAGATACAGTACACATGGGTCGGCGTTTCCTATATGCTCACACAGACCGCGTTTCAACCGTTATATGGCAAGATCTCAGATCTCATTGGTCGCACCGTCAGTCTCTTCTTACATTGCGTGCGATCTATGAACACCCCTTGCCTGCTAGACCGTGTTATACTCGAGCATGGCAATATTCTCTCTTGGATCCTTGCTTTGTGGAGCGGCCCAGGTAGATGAACATCATCTGAGATGATATCCATTTGATTCAATCAAAGAAACGCCCAGAATATCAATTGGCTCATTGCCGCACGAGCCCTGGGTAGGTTTTCTTCTGCCCTGTGCATTCCGACCAATGTGCTGATTATAAACCATCATTTCAAGCTGGTGTTGGAGGCGGTGGCATTGTTAGCTCAGTATGGATCATCACTGCTGAGATCGTAGAAGCGGAACGTCGAGCAAAATGGTCACAAGCCTTAAGTTTGACTTGGAGTTGCTCAGCTATCGCCGGACCTCTTTTCGGCGGCGTTTTCAGCAGTAAGGAGTTTTTCCAACTCTTTAAAATCTGGCGGTTATCTTGTTTCTCAGGTGCAAGCCGTTCGAGCCTCCTCAGCTGGAGATGGGGTTGTAAGTTTCCGTCCAGCACTCGATCAGATTATCTCATACCTATATTAGTTTTCCTGAACCTTCCAATCTGTTTCGTGGCCCTCGTCATACTTCTGCCTTCACTCCATAACGTCCGTCTGAAGAGATCTTCCGATGCCTCATGGCGTACATTGGCCCGTCACTTTGACTTTGGAGGGTTGTGAGTTGTTTCTTTCACCTTGTGACCTTTGATCTCCTACCTTTGATGCACACAGGATTTTTTTCATGGGTGGGTCGAGCTGCATCGTCGTTGGGTTCAGCTTCGCAAGCGGTAATGGGTGTAGGTAAATGGCGCTATTTGTCTCGACATCGATCTGAGCTGTCTCTGGGCAGGGACGTCGCCATCGACTTTGTCACTTATTATATTTGGGCCAATCATCCTTGTATGTGGCGGTTTTTACGAGGCCCATACATCTCGCCAATGTCTCTTTCCGTCGAGTACGATCAGGGACTATACAGCCAGTTTGTTCATCATAGTCCGGATTCATTGCCATGTTCACAACCTCGCTTTGTAGTCATCATTCTGTTTATCACTTTTTTGCACAATTTTGCCTTCACCACTGGAACATTCTATCTGGCATTGTATCAACAGGTCTGCTTCCCCTACTTTTTCGAAATCCCTGCTCAACGCTAGTAACAGGCGGCTAATGGTTCTACTCCGTTGGACGCTGGAATCAGAGTTCTACCTTATGCTCTCGGATCATCGTTGGCGTCCATGCCTGCAGCGTGGTTCATAGGATATTGGCAAAAACGCTCCGGAAACACAAGTGGGCAAAACGGGATTATCTCCGCCGGGTTGGCCATTTCGACTACGGGTTTCGGTATGAAGTCCTATCAAGCATCGAGGTTGTATGCTTACCTAGACCCCAGGCCTCTTAGTGCTACTGGATGCAAATTCTCCCCTCATCGCCCAGATTGCCTATTCCCTGATAACCGGAATTGGGATAGGGATGCTGTTCCATGCGCCATACCAGGTATTTATTCGGGCCCTCAAATCGGAAGAGCTGGCGACTGGGACAAGCGCTTTCTTTCTCGTCCGCTTTACCGGTGCAACCGTTGGTTTGGTGTGTTTGTTGATTCTGGATGTGAAACCATTTCCTGAATCTGTACAGGCCGTAGCGGGCGCAATTTTTTATGCAAGGGCGTCTCACCGCCTACCCCCAAATCTGCCGATAAGCAAATCAAGTTCATCGATTGATTATAGTCTTGTGAGGACCATAGAGCCCCTGACACTCCGACTGCATGTTCTTCATGTGATTTCATCCTCGATTCAGGTATGCCTAGCTTCGGTAAGATCATAATCTCGTATCTGGTCCTCAAGTTTTCTCTTGACAGACTGTGTGGATTCTTTGCTTACCGTGCTTAGGCCTAGCCTTCCTGGTTCGGAATTCCATTTCTTTGACGTTTCCAAGACTGAATGTCATGGATAGTTCTCGCTGCTTCTTCGGAAGATGTCAATTCAGGAAACTGGCGCTGATAAGACAAACGCAACGGCAGATAGCCGTGCAACCAAAGATTGAAGAAAACCTCGGCTGTGTCGGATCCGGGTTTCGCTAGAAAGGAATTTGTATGATATTTTTACTACTACAACGTGATAACGGCGAACAAACGTCAGGGTCAGTCACGTGAGTCACGTGAGTCAGGGATGATCTGGCACACGAGTATCGAACACCCTTTCCTCCTCACTCCCATGATTTCTGCAGTCCCGCCCCCTCCCCCTCCCCCTCTGCTTCCCAAAACTCGGAATCCGTCTCCTTCACCCCGTTCTTCATCAGAATGTCACAAAGAATCAGTCCAGGTTCATGGAGTTCGCCACACAAGAGTCAGATTAGACGGCAGGTAAGCTTTGTCTCTAAACACATCTCCGAGTTCACTTTTTGCCCTTGACGGTTCGCCCCTCTTCAGAGAGGAATCAGTCATGGTTTGCTATCACCCTCCCTATCTTGTCCAGAGTCGTCTGACATTCGGTGCACAGACAATATAAGTCACAGTCTTTCCCTCTTCACCTGCTCGAGGCTCTCAGATGTCTTCGAGTCCCCCTTTGGTCTACTTCTGAAATCAAGCCCGGGAACGTCAGAATTCACAAGGTTTCGGGCTCATTGACCAATGCGGTCTTCTTCGTTGCTTATTCCTCTCCGCGAGGACTCCCTACCCTCTTGTTGAGAATCTACGGACCCTCGTCAGGTAGTCTCATCTCTCGCCCGAGAGAGCTCCACACCCTCCATATCCTCTCCTCCCAATATGGTATTGGCCCTCGCGTCTACGGAACATTCGAAAATGGACGTGTCGAGGAATATTTCGAATCCACCACGTTGACACCGTCCGACATACGGAACCCTATCATCAGTCGCTGGATCGGGGCGCGCATGGCTGAATTCCACTCTGTGGATATCGAGCAAGTGGAAGGCAAGGTATGGGAAATCGGCGTACAGAAGAATGTGAGATCGTGGCTACCTCCAGCAGAAAAGGTTCTCAGTTTGCCAGCCATGACCGAGAGTGCGAGACGGAAGATTGACCTGCCGAGATTCAAGAAGGAATGGCAGAATTATCTGGATTGGCTACCCACCGTGGATGATACCCACAATGGCAGTAAACGTGTTTTTTCCCACAACGACACACAGTACGGTAACCTTTTAAGGCTGCAAAACCCAAAGGATATCGTCGATGAGCACCGTCAGGTTGGTGTCATCACCAATACTATAGACCCATCATCCTCACTTGTTTCTTTCAGTTGATCGTGGTTGACTTCGAATATGCTTCGCCTAATCCCGCATCCGTCGACATCGCAAACCATTTCCATGAATGGACTGCAAACTATCATTCATCGAATCCTCATCTCCTCGACCCCTCACGCTATCCCACGTGCGAAGAACGCCGCAATTTTTATACTGCTTACCTTGGGCATACCGACGTTACTGGAGAAGATGTATCGTTGGAAGAACCTGACAGCGAGCTTCAACTCGTCGCTTTGGACAAACAAGTTCGTGTTTGGAGCCCTGCATCTCATGCGATGTGGGGTATCTGGGGAATTGTTCAGTCCAGACAGGATATTGAGGAGCACATACAGGAGCCTGAGTTTGATTATATTGGTTATGCGATCTGCCGGCTGCACTCATTCCGTCGCGAAATCCTGGCTCTCGGAGTTTAACTCGATTGGTGATGACAAGAATGAGAATTATAATATCGGTATTTGATGGAATAAAAACATGATTTACGACAATGCAACGCGAGCTTCGGCTTGACAGTCAAGAGAGTAGAACGATAAGAAGTGGGATAAGAAGTCCTTGTAGGGGTGTTTTTGGTAGCGAGAACGTCGAACCCCATTTCGGCGTCAGTCCGGATATCATGCCCATACTTTGTCATGCATCCGAGATGATCCGATGGCACGTTCACCGGACGGCCAAGGGGACGTGGCAAATATTTCGCCTGCAGGACTCATGGCAGCATAGGGCGGTTGATGACTATTCCGAGAGAAACCACCCCAGTTCCCCGCGCTTCCGGCCCGGACATGGCCATTCGGCCTAACGCTGCTATCTCCGGACGAAAGAGCATAGGGGGGAGAAGGGCTAACGTCGACATCGATGTCACGGATACTGGAGGTTGACGACGTATTGGGTTTATGCGTGCGTTGCTATTAAAGTTCAACATCAGAGAAGTCCTGAAATAAAATGATATTCGACAGACGTTATATCCAACAATGTCGCGACGTGTGTTGTTGTGTCTTCCCAAGTCTGGACCTGCCGTGACGGGGCCAGGTGATTTCTGTGAAATCTGTTCAGGCGCTGGCAACAGAATGCCGTTGCTCGTGAAAGATGGATACGCAGACTTGTTTTGCTTCACGGAAGCATCGAGGGCAGAGGTGTCAACCCTCAACGATCCCGTGGGTGGGCGGGAGAACTGGAATGAGTTGCCATCAGGAGAGTTCACAGAAGCAGTTGGCTCTTGCGTTCGTTTGCCTGAAATGCGGGCCAAGAGGGAGACGTTTGCTTCATTAGGATCACTATTGGTACTCAGCGAACGCGCACGGCCATCGGTTAGTTGCTGCGCCGTGCTATCCGTCCCCGGTGTAGCAGCACCACCGGGTGTTGGACCTGGACCGCCCGCCGTCGGTAGCTCAGTGTGGATGAAACAGCATCGCTTCCCGTAAGGGCACGTGCCAGAGACCCAGAATGTCTACGAAGTAGGTTTCTGCAAGCATGCACGGGACAGCAGAATAAAGACAAACCCTGCAAATTTCAGTCTTATACTGCACACAGTGAAGATCAATAATTACATGGTTTCTTTTTTTACCGAAAAAAAACACGAACCTTGGGATGGCGAGAAACTCTGCGAAGCTCTTCCTCGCCGTGAGCAAACTGACACTTGGACCCGTATCGACAACTACCCTTTTCCTCCCAGCTCCGACAAAGCTCTGTCTTGTATAGCCCCAGCTTCCGGTTATTTGCACTTGGTCCCTGGCTATTATTGCTTGTGGGGCTGGACACGGGTTCAGGGCTTACGATGGCCGGAGGTGGAAGGACGGCATACTGCCCCGAATATTGTGTTTGCAAGCGGCTCGCCATTGCTGCGGGATCACCTAACTGATACTGCTCTTGTGACCCATAGTATTGATTCGTATATAGCGGCATGGGAGGTATTCCTGGCTGAAATATGGTGGGAGGAAATGGTTGCATGTTGCTACTGTTCATCAACGCCAAAGCAGCGGCATCACGTATGGTCCCTGATGGATCCGAGGCAGAATGATGATGTGAAGGACGGAAGACATTGTGCTGTTGCTGGACGCGAGCTACAGCGGGGTGTTCATGATGAGGTCCTGGCAGCATCATATCATATAGTTGTTGGGTATTACCCAGCGAAAGATGAGAAGTATGAGTGGCATATCCCATCGTCGGCGGGTTGGGCGCCACGCTCTGCTGAGGATATCCGCGGGGAGGTTGCCGATAGCCCGACAGGGGTATATTATCGTTTGGCCGACCTTGAGCGAATCCAGGACCCTGAGGCTGACCTACCAGAGGATGGCCTTGCGGGATATGATTATAGTTACGCTGGTGCATGGTGTACCCCATCTGAACTTCGTCGTGGTCAGCTGCCTGACTGAGCTGTGAAGCACCACTCCGGTAATCATATAATTGAGGATGTGGTTGTGGTTGCGGACGATGAATATGGTTGATAATGGAAGGGTATGACAACTGCTCAGCATTGGTTATCATGTCGCGATAATGTCCTTGGGCGCGATGCTGCTGCCTCTCAGCTGCATCAGGCGCTTCGCCAGCCTGCTGCAAGCGGCGAAGATCGGCTGTTGAAAGGCCCCCGCTGAAGGAGTGTGGGCGTTCTTTGATTTCATTCCCGGTATTGACTTTTAGGGGGGGTTTAGTCAAAATAACATTGCTCGGGGCGGACCCGATGGATTCACGGGAGCTGGACACTGTTGTATCCGTCGACGGACCGCGGGAATGTGAAATGATGATTTCATGCTCAGAGGCGTGTGGTGATGAACCGATACTCGTGCTAGATGAAGTCTCCAGGGGGCTGGCTTCGTTCATTTGGGCAACAACTGCTGCGGCAAGTTTTGACTTGGCTGGAGTATGAAGTGGACCATGGACAGTATCATCGTCGCCGGTAACTTCGCCAATCTTCAGGCGAACGATCTCGTCAGCGAGCTCCCAACTCGCGGACTCCGAATCGACAAGCTGCCCGTTTGTGTTAAACCGCCATCGATGTCCAGGGGCCTGAGTTCGTTCGGATATGTTGTTATCAGTGCGAGTGGGCATATTTGAGGTATAGGGTATTTTCTGGAAACCAGCCGAGTTAGTCCTGCGTCCAGCCGTCAGATGGATGGGTAGGGAATCGTTGGATATCGTCCAATTCTGGCGAAAGACATTGATGAGGATGCAAAAAGACGGGGCGGAAACGGAACTTACCTCTACGGTATATTCGGTATTATTGTCGTTTGCTTGGGACCAACCAAAACTATCAGTAGAATGAAGGCGAGGCTTTCGGGAGATGGGCGTCTGTAGATCGTCTGGATTTGATGTAGAGAAGTTTTTTGTCGACGTTGAGGAATTCGTAACTGCTTCGTGCATTTAACCTTGAAAGGTAATGAGGGAAAGGAGACAAGGTTGGTGACTGGAGACTTGCCAGATAATTAAAACGGTGCTGTTGCTTCCCGCGATGAAAAGCAGTTGGACGAGAAGAAGCAGTGATAGATAGGACGTCGAGAGGAAGTTACGGAACGAGTAGGGGTGGGGTTCAAGAGCGATACGCAAGATATGTATAAAAAAAATGGGGCGTGAGGATCGTGAGGATGTGAATCGTTGGATGACTAGGGCCGAGAAACGACGTGGTGACAGAAACGGGGTTTTAGGGAACCTAATGGGAAGATGAGGTTAAGAAGGAAAGGAAGGCGAGGCTGAGGGGAGGCATTCACGGAATCTAGGCAAGCTTTTGATCGCAGGCAACGTGCCCTCCGCCTGTCCAAGTCTTCTTCGACTCCGCTGCGCCGATAAGTAGTGCTCACCACGACCTCGACGGGGTATAGTTCTCCCTACTGTTCAGTGGACCTCCGCAAACTGTTGGGTATTGCTGAGGGTGATGAGGGAAAGAGACCTTGACCAGACGTCCTACCGCCGTCTGAACAAATATCTTTCGAACTCCGCAACTACTTCCGTTTCAATTTATATTGCTTCCTCATCGATGGCGATAAAGACATATTCATTCATTGATGCCTCGTGTCAGACACAATATCAGATAACACCCCACAAAAACTCTACCAACACATGCTGGACATGCTGCAGCCTTTCCTCGCAATCAAAACTTCCTATCACATTCCAAAACATATAGCGAGTCCACAGCCTAGAAAAGCAGTAATTATGCATCTAAAATCCTGATGTTTTTATGGCTGTATTGGTGTCAAGACGTGGCCACGTACAGTATGATGTACCAACCAACATGGTAGAAAGGCTCTGTAGTTGGTCCTCGTTGAACATGAGCTCGTCCTTGTGCCAATTGTCCTGCAGAGAAATAGTGAGAAAATATATCTCTCACGTGTGCACAATATCCGGGATCACCTGATGGGTCTATGATATGTCAACGAGCGTGAGTTAGCTATTGCTGAAACTAGTTTGCGACAAACCTTCTTGAACTCAGATGCACATTTCCGAATTGTAGTAGAGATGGGAGGTGGGTCGGCGGCGTGAGGTGCTAAAACTGTGAGGACAAGATCAACGGTAGGAAATCATTCAGATTTGAGAAAACCTGACTTTCAGTCAGCGGGGGCATCCATGGTTCGACGGAATATGGGAGGCTTTCAATGAGGGCACATAATCCAAGGATGCCGGAATGCAGCGATCGCATGGACTCTGCATATGAGGGATCACGCCTGGGAGGCAAGGTGACGTTTTGTATCAATTTCGTAAACCGGTTCTATGGAAGTATGGCGTTTTGATTCTGAGGTGCGCATGAGTCGACGTGAGACCTGCCTTTAGTTGCACAATGCTCTGGCGCTGTGAACACCTGACAACTCCAGCAAAGACCTTCGAAGCCATCTCTTGAACCTCCACATTGTCGTCCCCGAGACAGTCCAGCAGAACATCCATCACCTGTGAAACCCCAATTTGGGATATTGACAGAAGATTTCGGTAGAAAAACACAACCATAGGTGGTAATGCATTCAGGCGTATTCTCCATGACTGTTCAAGCATGTTACGAGGCTGAGTAGGGGAGATCGAAGCCCATACCTTGGATGATTTAATGGCAGTTGCAAAGTTCTCCAGAACGGCGGCCACGTATTCTCTGGGGGCCGATACCGCAGAAAGGACGTACAATACGGCGGTGCTATACATCTGCAACTCTGAGTTGTCATTGAGTTCTGACATGCGAAGAATCTCGGGCCTACGAGAAATCAGTTATTGAGAGAAATAGTGAGGAAAGAACCGCACATCATTGGTATGATGTATGGGAACATCAAACTGGCTTGAGGGCCATGTGACGAAACCCAAATCCACATAAGTACTGTGGAGTCCATCAATATTGTCCGATATGGCAGCGTGATGTTTTGCTCACTGGTCATGCCAATTTTGTCATACTGGGAGTGATACAATATGAGAACGACAGAAGTATGCAGGGAGAACACGCAAAATTCACCTCGGATTGAATGACTCGCGGCGGAGGTAGACGACTGTCCCGCCATTTATCCAACTTCTCCAATATTCCGAGAACACGGGCAGAATGATCGGCGTTACTACAGGTAGCATTAGTTTAAACGGGTAATAAGAATAACCGTTATCAGACCGGATATGTAGGGGATCATCAGAGTTGCTACATGCAGCGAGAAAGGCGCTCGAGGTCGGGTAGGCTGGCTGCCATTGGTGTTTCGTTAACGCTAAGAGAATCTGGCACAGGTGCCCTCTCAACTACTCAGGAAGTGTTAGGCCATGGACGGTGTATAAAAACCGCAGCATCCACCTCGGCATAGCCTGTGTTTGCGTTGTCAAAGAAGAGTTGGATATAGCTTTCTCCTTGAGATTTGAAGCGCATCCCGAGCCCGTCGACTAACAGCCCAAATATAGAAACAGACTTGCTCACTCAGTCAACGTGAGGTTAGAGCTTCACCTAAGGCAGCAAAAAAGAGAGAAACATACTTGCAAAAGCAGATTCTCCATTGAATTCAAGAGGGAGTGCCAAAATCCAGTCCACAAGTGGTTGGTTGCGCCGGGGATCCCGATCACGCAGCAGATACTGAATGAAACTCGTGAGATCGCTGTAAACGACTGGTATGGTTGAGAATATACATGGAAAAAGCTCTCCCAAAGTGGAAGCGTATCGGGTTTGATTGATGTAAGGATTGTGTCGAGACGATTTGCTGTCCAAGTCCATACATGGTTCAACCATGGTCTTGGCCAGTGCTTGGACCCTAGAATTGGAGAACTAGTGAACGATTATCCGTAATATAGACAAAGCGTACAAACCACGCAATACTCCTGCCAGAAGCTCAGCGGCTGCTCTCTGGCTAAACTTGTCTGCATCGGACAGTGAAGCGTGGATAGCAGCAAGAATGGTTTCAAGACCTTCCTGTTCGAAGACCTTGACTTGAAGTGAAAGAAATCAACAAAAGTGGTTTGGCCACTAAGGTTGGATGAAAAAACTAACCAATGCTCTTGATATAAACGATATTTTCCTTTCTTAAGTCAATTGCACCACTTAATTTACCAGATTCTTGACTCCACAAGAGGGCCAGGTTCTGGAAGTAGTCAGGCTTCGCTACAACCTCACGAATGACATTCAACGATGGCTGAGACCCGGATTCCCATATGATGGCAGATAAATCGCCGGGAGATCTGTAACCTTTGATAGTCGGTGCCCATGCTAGGAATCCTGTCCGCATTTTGTCGACGTAAGGGGCCCTGTAATCATCCTTAGCTTATTTCTCCGTGAAACATGGATGAACTTGCTGATTGGAAGTGTCAACAGAGAGAGCGAGATTTCGCAAAAAAATTTCCGGGTCCAAGATTTTGATCTCTTCTCTCAAGGGGTTGCTCCACTCTTCGCGCCATAACTCCTCCCTCGAAATTGAATAAGTTCGGATCTTCACAAACGCCAAGAGTTTCACTACAGTCCTAGCGCGCAAAAAAATCATTCAGGGAAGTTTCTAAATTGACAATACTCACTTCTGCACGATGGATCTAATTGTGGGTTGTGGGCTCGTAGATTGTTCCAACAAGAATTCTGCTACTTCCGGAGGCGTCGAAATATCTCGCCGGAGTAAACCAAAAATAAATCTTAATGCGATCTGTACATATCTCCACTGCGATTCAAGAAGTAAGCAAGTCACTTGGTACCGTTGAAATGATGGTTACATGTGTCGTAGACCTCGAGGCAACTTCAAGGATCGATAAGACCTGCAATTCTCTATGAAACGAGTGGTTTGGTTTGATGTGGAAGCGCTTACCGTTTCCCTATATATTGTACTTCGCTTTGCAAGTCGATTCTGCGCTTTGTCCTTGTCTCTCTCCGAAAGCCTTTGCCTGGCAACGCCAAGTGGAAACTCCAATTCAAGATCCTGTACAGCGTGCTCAACTGCTGGTGTATCCAGCATGTAGGCGTCCGTATGAACAGCTTCCTCTGTGAGGTGAACCAAACAATCCTGCGAAAGGCTGTTTACAAGCTTCTGGACAGATGGCTACATCAAAATTTCAATGATAAAAATCAACACATGTACAAAGCCTGTCGGTGGATACCTTTTCTTCATGTTGACACCCCAAAAGAGACAAGAGATATTGGTTATGAAACTCGGGGTCTACGATAGGTAATGTCATTTCGAGGAAGGTAATGGCACGCAAACAATACACACCACCTAGAGCATATGCTGCTGTAACACAAATATCAGCTTTGTGAGGTTTACAGCGAGGATGAACCTACTGATCCCTTTGTTCCATAGCACGTAAAGCGCTCCTTTCATCCGATCGGGTTCGCTTCCCTTCTTCAAGGCATGGAAGAGGGCGGGAAGGACCAACCGAGTTGAGTGGTCATAGTACTATGTGGCCATGTCAGAGACTTATTCAAAATGGTAAGGTGTGGCATACCCCACAGATGCTGTGCAATACAGCCTGTGCTTGTCTATTGATAATTGTCTGTATGTTTAGCAAGGTTATTGAAGTAGAGTTACCTTCTTATTCTGGTGTAGGGTGAAAGGGACAACTCCACCAACTCACTCAAGACCTGATCATCAAGAGCGGACCGGGGGCGATAGAGGGCGTGCATATAGACGCGACCACTATGATAGACATGCGCACGTTTCAAGAAGACAAGACGCGAGTTTTCCCGTTGTCTGGGCCAGTAGCGATTGGCGCTGGATAAATGCAGGTAAACGTCCCATTATGGGCTGCGAGGAGCAGGTGACCTACTCCCTGGCCTGTATGTAATTCTTTTGCAGAGATTCAAAGTCTCCTCTGTTTATAGCGTACCCCACCATGAAGGTGTCGATCGCCCGTGTCACGCCCAAGACGGCATCTATGTGATCTTCGCCCTCGCTGTTTTCTCGGAGAACTGATGCTGCCCGTCGACAGACTTCACCGAACCGTTTTTTATGTCTCGCTGTTTTGTAGTGACGTGGATCGTCCAAATCTGTCAAAGTAAATCCTGCTTTGACATCAAGGAATGAAACGATTAACTCTGGAACTTCCGTGTCGCTGAGACATGGGTTTGCGACTTCTTTGGGGGCCTCTTGGTAGAAGGTTGTTAAACCCCCCCAGGTGGCCCTGCAGGCGTGCAAAAATCTAAGGGCGGATAAGCGTGGTAGTAACCTAGATAGTCTTGCCTGACCTGCAGAACTCGTTTCGAGCAATGCTGTCCCACCTGGATGTGGTTTCTAATAATGCCTCCACTTTGTCTAGTGCGGGTTCGAATACTTGATCGAGAATCTCCAGGGCAAATTCGATCTCCTCAGTCGTCGGGACTATGAAAAAAGGTCATTAAAAGCGTGAGTGCAGTTTCGAAGACGACGCACCGTGCCACTCGATGATAACGTCTTCTGGATTGTAGAGCCGTCCCCACTCAGCGTTGTGGTCTCTCTTGAAATCTGAATCGGCGTTAATGATCTTCTACCCATATGACCAACGAACGTACGTTCATCGTCCCATTCGTCAGTATTAACAAAACGACTGTTCAACGGGTATGTCTCGGCTATGGTATGGAGAACGCGAGTGATCAAGCGGCCGGCGCTTGTATAACCTCTCTCGCTTTTTGTCTTTTCGACAAGAAGCAGCATGAGGTCGAGGATTTGACGTTTGTATTTGAGTAACTGGCGAAATGGCACGGCAATAAGCAAACGATGCAATACTAAAAAATGTATCCAGTACATACTACTGCACCACCGAACCCGAGACATCCGCGAAGGATTGAGATATCTGGTGATGGAAGTCAGCACCCCACATGTATCACGAGGGGAAGCAACTCACTCCAATGCAATGCAATGTCTGAAGGAATGGCAACGTGGGACGAGGTTGTCCTCAAACTCGAAGCACCATGCTTTAACTCTTCCTCGATTTGCGAGGTGCAAAACGGCAGAAATTTAGCCATAGTCAAGTCAGGTTTTACTCGCGCTAAGCATGAGATGAGTTGCCCAATTGCCTGGACAGCATTAGCCTTGGCATTAGTAGTCGCATAGGCATAGAGCAGATTCAACACAAGATCGAAGAGTTCGTCCGACAAATGAAGGCAGACAACGTCCATCATGGCTTTGATTGATTTAAGAACATTTTCCTCCTGTTTTCCACCAGTTGTGTTTCTCCTGCCCCCTTCTTCGGGAAGATTTTCGTAAAGAGCAAGGATTCGCCGTACAAGTGATGTTACCCAATCTGCATCGTTATGTCTCAATAATAATTGGACACCAAGAGTAAATGAAATCACCTGCGAAACCTGCAGTACTATCTCGAACAAGCAATCTTTCTTCTACTTTGCTGAGCTTTGGGGTATCAAGCTGGGCTTTGTCTTGAACGGTGTCTATGAAATTTTCATCGTCACTTGGAGAGGATATTCCCGATTCGAATTTTGTCAGATCGCCAATTTTCAAGTGTTGAACAACAGAAACAATGAACGACGTGGCACACAGAGTCTTTGTAGGGTCATTCTGGGGTAACAATTAGGGCATGCTTGTCGACAACACAACAAATACGAACGAGATCAATGCCAGGTACACACAATTCGAGAAGGGGAACGATGTGTTTTTGACCTCCGAGCCAAATCCTTTCCGAAACCAATGGCAGAGGCACACCAGATAGCATGTTCAGAACGGCCGTCGTCCTATGGGTTTCATTTATGACTTCGAGTCCTCCATACGCACGTTCCAGAAGCTCGGGCATGATTATGTTTGGTTCTAACATGGCCATTGTTCGCAAAGCACTCTGGGCATAACTAGCAGAGGTCGGATCCTTCGAAAACATAGCGAGAAGTGCTGGTGTGCGAAGAATTGCCACAAACGATCGGCGGATTGCTGGAGTTAGGCGATAGCTCTACGACCAAGTCGATCAGACTTCCACCGAACAAACATACAGAGCGGATACTCGCGACAGGAACTTTGCATGATTCTTGCTCTTCCTCCCGGTGACGTTTTATGAACTCAGATGTCAATCGTGTTAGGAAAGCTGTTAACTGAATTTCGAAACTCAACAATACGATCTGATACACAACGTCGATGCAAACTTACAGTCGCTGTCCAGACGCCAGAATTGGAAGGGTGGAAAAACGACTCCGTGCTAGTAATCAGACGATCCAAAGAATCGAGCGCCTTGGAACCAGCGAGATATCCTTGCCGATTATTTTCACGGATGTCACCATCAACAGCCAGAGAGTAGACAATTATCTTGGCAAGGGAGTCTATGAAAGCTTTCAGGAAAGCGGTGATTTCTCAAGAAAACTTGACAAACGAAAGCGATTGACGGTTTTTTTAATCCGCAGAGATGATTTAACAGCCATTGAATCTGCCTGGGTTGCAGTTGTTGAAGCGCCCTGGATCTGCGTGAGATCGCGAGTAACACATTGTGGGAGACCTGCTTACCTGTGTTGCACCAACAGGGACATCTAAGGACAAGACTGATCAGCGAGGATTCAGAAAGAGATGCTGGGGGTCTAGCTACTCATTGACCCCAATCCCTTGCCCATGAGTACATTCCATTCATTTTGGGTCCAAATACCCACATCTTTCCATTCCGCACCGCCTGGTTCTTCTCCGTTGGGACCGGCAACGTGCTCCTCGGCTAAAGAACCAGCTAAATCAAGGAGTCTATCATCCATGACAGATGAATTGAAGGCCTCCCAGACTTTGAACAGCATAGGAAGATATAAATGAGTGTGAGATGGAGGAAGGAAGGACGTCAAAACAGGGACCATGGTCAGGAAAGTCTGTACAGAAAACTCCCCGTTAACATGAATTTTTTCATGACTAAATTTCCCGGTGAAGTACCTCTTTGGTTAGCAGCGGCAAGAATGTTCCGAGCATGCTGGGTATTTCAGTAACAGAATAATATCCCTTAGATTTTTCGGCGACGAATAAAAGGATGTTGACGACATTGCGACTAATTTGACTTATGAAGAAGGGCGGTAGGGGTGTTGGTATGTGGCTTACGTGGAGTCCTGGATTCTCTGCTTTGGCCATAGTTCCTTCTGAACGGCCCGCCACAACGGCTGCCATGGTAGTTGGAGGTCCTGAGATTCAAGTTTTCGCTTGGATCCGGGTTTGTTTGCCAAGAGACGTGACAGCATTTCGGTCCAGCTGCGTATGACGCGCGGCTCTACTCCAGGCATCAAGCTCAACTCGTAGTAAAGACGAACTAATTTGGCGCGGGTGGCTTTCTGTATCGGGTATCGCATTAAAAGCCAGCTAAGGAGGGGTCAGGTCACGAATTGGGGTACAAAGTTGAAGGTACCATTGGAGCATGCCATCCCAGGTGGTGAGGACCAACCAGTTTCTAGTTTTGGCGCATATACAGATTTTGTCAACGATGTATAGTAATTTTGCCTGCATTTGCTCGAGGGACTCGCATTCATAGGGCAAAGAGTTGACATAGGTCTGAAGGGACTCGCTCTGCTTGTCGAACGCAGAGAGCTCGACGGACTCGCTTGGAGTGTCAGTGAGGGAAACGTCATCGTCGCTCATAAGGTCGCCGTCGTCTGTGAGGACAGGTCTTGTGGTTGGCATCGAGGGTAAATGATGGAATACGCACGAGTCTGTGGTTTTTATGAGGAGGGTGACGCGTCTGGACGCGCAATTTTGATCACGCAGGCACACGGCATGTCCTACCTCAACTCTCTCGCCCGTGCTGCCCGGTCCACCGCTCGGTCCACCGTCTTCGCCTCAGCTTTCCACACCCTAAATCATTCTGGTCCCAGGAAAAGGTTTTGGTGCGGTGCTGCCGCCGTTGCTACTGTCGCTGTATCGTCTGTGATACTATCCCCAACTATCCGACTCGACAATGACAGGGTGACATACTCGGAGCCAACAGGTGCGGTGTATGCGTACATGTCAGTATTCCTCAGTTCGTTCACCCAGCCTCCAGTCGACCCGGCAACCTCGATCGCGTTCCCGACGACGATACTGATGCCCTCCAAGACACCAATCCCACCCATGACTCTGGTTGGTCTTGGGGTGCGGACTGTATCCTTCCTAGGTATCAAGGTCTACTCGGTTGGTTTCTATGCAGACCTCAACAATCCTCATTTAAAGGTTGGCCGTCGTTCGAACAATGACCTCCCATGCCGACGTGCAAGAAACCCCTATAGATCCCTGTGGACATGAGCACGGATGAGAAAATTGAACACATTGTGCGAAATACTTCCTGCTTAGTACGAATCGGTGCGTACTGTCTGTGCTAAATTACTCCCGATCCAAATTATTCTGCCTCAAGTCCCCGTGCGGAGAACGTCATATGCGCACCTGCGTGATGCATTCATGCGAGCACTGCAAGCGAGATTGGCTCTAGCAAAGAAGTACAACCTCATTTCAGAAGAAGAAGCTCAAGCGGTTGGATCCCCTATGAGAAAACTCAAAACTCTCTTTCCCAATTCACCGCTTGAAAAGCATGTTCCCCTCGACATCTATCTCACAGCTCCAGCTCCGGGAAAGCCCCGAGCCTTGGCATTCAGAGATCTCGGTGCAATAGAGAATGATTGGGTTGCAACGGAGTTAGTTTTACACTATTTCGACGGCCCAGGGCCAAGTCCTCCGGTGAGTCCATTGACTCTGATATCGGGGCTCAGTCAGATATTCACTGTGTGCGTAGCTCAAGAAGTCAGTGGCGAATCGCCTCGCATCGTTTCAAAAAGAGCCAGGGCTTTGAGTGGGCTTTATAAACTGAAGAATGGTGCCGAGTTGATGTTCATCCATTATTTGCGCTCTTGTCTCTGGAATCCTAATGTGACAATCTAGTCTTGAGGAGTAGAGGAACTGGGCATGTGCGCTACCATACGGTCTCGAGGAGGACCTGGGAAGCTCATTTCTTGTCCGGCCAAACCCACCAAATCCGCCCTCAAATCCGCCAAATTTGGTACCTCATATCCGCGTTTTTGGATAAGCCTCACCACGTGATGTCCCAAAAAAGAAGTTTCCTTTTTTTTTTTTTTTTTTTGTTTGCGCTACAGAACACATTCCATTACGAAGCCGCTAGAAATTTTCGAATGCGTCTCAAGCCGTTCAAGGGCTCGTCATAGGAGGAGCTGATCTTTGCATCCAACTCGGACATCTCGTGGACCAGGTTCAACATTGAGAGAGTCATTCGACAGTATTCTCCAAAAGATCTACCCTACAACTTCTGAGTACCAAAAGCACAAAAGCATATCCACGTCATGTTGGTGATGCTGCCAAAGGCCATTGTGACAAAAATTTCGGTGCGCCGTTCGCGCATGGTGAACCTTGAATCCGCTATAAACCCCACCCGCCGGCGGCCTCAAATCCCCCATATGTGACAAGGGTTGGTCAAAATTTGGGTCTAAAAGCGGACAAGAAATGGCGGAATCTTCCCAGTGTGTATCACGTGATCGAAGCTTGAATCAACAAAGACGCGTCAAACGCGTCAAGCAGTTCAAAAAGCGACCCAATCGATTTGGGACTCCGATATCTCTGGTTGAGGCCGTACCACCACCATCATTACCACCACCACCACCTCAAGACCCAGCTCTGTAAAGCCAAGCAATGGCTCGCACTAAGCAAACCGCCCGCAAGTCTACCGGAGGTTTGCATGCTCCTTGATGCTGACGATTTGCACTCATGCGTCTTCGAAAGGCAAAGCCCCTCGCAAGCAGCTCGCGTCAAAATCAGCAGCTCGCAAAACCGCCGCAGTCAGTGTATCTTTCACCAGTCGCTCTAATCTATTGACTCGGTCGTTATATAGAATGCCACTGGTGGCGTCAAGAAACCTCATCGCTTCCGTCCTGGTACCGTCGCTCTTCGCGAGATCAGACGGTATCAGAAATCGACCGAGCTCCTCATCCGCAAACTTCCTTTTCAACGTCTCGTTCGCGAAATTGCGCAAGACTTCAAGGTGTGTGCTCCCTAATCTCCCATTCCTCTCATTGAATTGTCGATGGCTGCTCCTTTGCAGACTGACCTGCGCTTCCAATCTTCGGCAGTCATGGCCTTACAGGAGGCAGCAGAGGCCTACCTCGTTTCACTATTCGAGGATACCAATTTGGCAGCCATTCATGCGAAGCGCGTGACAATTCAGCCCAAGGACCTGGCGTTGGCGCGTCGGCTTCGCGGCGAGCGCTCATGAGGGGTTTTATCTCTGTGTTGTACTGTAATTGTATTGTGTATCCTTCATCACTTATATTATACTTTCATTGACAGGGTCATCCTCTGTAAAGTGCGTACATTTATAGGTATTATTTGGTGTTGTATACATTGTACTTGTCCACACTTTCGATGATGAATGTAGCGACCTCGTTATTCCGGTCCCAAGGTTTCACTATTCCTACGCGTTCCTTTCCAAAGCATCATGGAGTGACGAGCATAACGAGGAGGAAATATGCGCTGAAAAACGGTCCGGAACTCTTGTCCCAGTCCCTCGATACAAAACGACGCGATGCTCCCAGAGGCGATTCTATCGGACCATTCCAGCTTGGGCTCGGGCAATCGACGCTGAGGAAGGGGGAGAAGGTTCAAAGGTGGTCAGAATTGAGCGCCGGAGGGAAAGGTTTGTGCAAACTATTCCCCATGGCCTACCGAATTCAACGACTACATCCATCTCCCCAGTCTTGCGCACGACTGCCCGTACAACGAATCTAACCGTCATATTGCTCGGCGCGGGTCTATCAGCCCTTCTGGTATACTCCCTCACGTCAGAATTATTCTCAAAGAATTCACCCACTGTTCTGTACGGCGACGCTTGTGAACGAATCAAAGCTTCTTCTGGGGCATGTCAATTTCTTCAACGTACGATGCCTTTCTCATGTATAGCCAGGTTGCCAAATATCTGCATGGACCCTTATCGTTTCACAACAACCCTCCTTCAATCATTCGACCTCGCCACCGGAACAGGCACGTCGTCTCGCAGATAATGCTTGACCAACATGGCCAAGAACATATGATCATGACATTCTACGTTCAAGGGCGGCCTGTCGGCTCCAAGGTCCCCGAATCAGAACTTCCACATCTCGAAAAAGCGGCTGAGTGGCTGCAAGAAAAAACCTCGTCAATGTCAGGCGTTACTCTGGACGAAACAATCACCTGGACACGAGAAGGCATCAGTGATCTCTGGAATAAAATGAAACTTCTGTTCAAGTATCTCAGTGGTTCACCTGTACCCCCATCAGGTCTGACATCTCTACCCCCTGGCGCACTGGAACAGCAAAAGAGCGAGGACACTGGTGCTTGGCGTTTTGCAGGAATTTTCTCCTCGTTGAAGAGTTTCAAGAGTAGTCAATCTGATTTCAAGCAATGGCCTGACGGTCGAACCTTTACTGATGGACAAGTCCACGCGCATTTGGTCCGGGTAGGTCTATATTCTTGAGACTTTAGCAGGCTCATCGATAGTGTTCTTCCTTGCCAGAACCAGGAAGGGTATTTTGTTTTCCGCTACCTATTGATTGACCTCCCCAGTACGTTAACATCATTAAGCTGCTCCCAGATTTAGCATTCTGATGAAACCGAAGACTCACGGGATCCTAACTCGGCGCGCGTATTCGTAGAGCGAGCGCCTGGTGTGAGAGACAACGAGCCGGTAATGCAGTGGAAGGCTGATTCTTAGGAAGATGTGTATTCACTAATCATGAAGTATGTTTATGTTGAGCTCGGTAATACCTCAGCCTACATCATCAATCCCCGAATAGTTTCTGTACGCGTTTGAGTACGGAATCCTTGGATGGATCTGTATTTCAAAAAGTCGTCGTCTGCCTACGCGGAACCGTAGCAATGGACGCACCATATGGATGATCTTTCGAAGGTATCTCGAGAAGTGCTGGAAATGCTTGTTGGTATTTGTCAACTGTCGGTCGAATTTTCTCCGCAATCTGAAGGCGATACTCAGCTCTCGGAATACTTCATGCTGAGCCGGACATACATGCTGATTGATTAACAATATTGCAATATCCCTCCGCTCAGTGAACTCCTGAAATGCAGACTCGATTGTTGACACCTGGGTTTCTTCGCTCGGAGGTCAGACGACTCGGATTTTACAACCCTTGTCTTGTATACACTCACTCACATCAACCACAAGGAAGTTCTTCTTCTGTTGCTCATTTATATGCCCCACCCCAGCGAGTAGAAGACCAGTGATGGAGTCCTGAACAAAAGTAGGCGAAGCATGGTTGCGTTTTACCAATGGCGCACCTCATCCCCGATGACAGCGATCAGATTACGGTCTTTGAAGGACGTACTCATCGCAGGACGGAGAACGCCACTGTTGTCGAAATTAAGTTCACTTTGATCAGTGATTTATTTGTCTATATGTACATACTACGAGATCGTCAACATCTTGAACTTCACGACCATGGACATCTTCAAACGACCCCCTACTATCTCAGAGGATACTCTACAGTTTGCCTTGTACCCACCCGTCCACCTGGCCGACAAAACATCAGTCACAGCATCCGCCGCATGTATACGGAACTATGTCGACACTTTGCTCCCCGACTTCATCTGGCACCGCGATTCTTTCGAGTCAAATATTCTTCCAGATCCGGACGGCAATGAAGAAGGCTGGCTGATTGAGGGTAGGATGAGAGTAGGCGACTGCGTTGATGATGAATGGTGTGCCGTTTGGATACTAAGAGAAATCAGTGCGAAATGGGACCTTGTTATCAGGTACCAGGCTGTCTTGTTGAGACCGAAATCGGTTTTGATTGCTGATGCAGCGTCTGGGACACGGATGGGGAATTTCTGCTGATTGAAGCAGCGGAGGTGCTGCCATCTTGGGTAAAACCTGCTAATTCTGAGAACAGGGTGCGCCCTCTGTCCTGTTCTTTGTGACTCTATTTATTTATTCCATAGGTCTGGATCTACAACTCTCGCCTACATCTTATCCCAATCTCACATACCTCTCCGCCGTCCAGAAAACGCACCCGTCGAGCTATCTATGAAGACAACGGTGACGAGGAGAACATTGTTGACAACTTGGATGAATATATTGCCGCAGAGGATGCCGTGCGTCTTGTGAGAGACGCGTCTGTCATGACCACAGCGCCAGCTGCTATGGAAAAAACCGTCTGGCAACGTATTTCTTGGTAGGTGTTCGGCTTGCGCCTTGCTTTGGGTGATGTTGATGCCCTTCAAGCTACCCCGATGCAGCGCGTAGCCACCTACACACCACAAGGGCCTACCTCCCCATTGATATCATTAAATGTTTGGCTGTTAGTCCTTCCCTTATTCAAAAAGCTGTGGAAGCATTCTACACAAGGGATGCATTACAACTGCGTGTAGGTTTCTTGTGCCAATCTGGATGGCAAACTTTCTGAATGTGTCTTGACAGTCAGCTCATCGAATGACCCGCTTTCCTCCACAATCCTCCACACTAAGTTCGGTAAAGATGACGCGAACCGCCTATGCTCAGCTTGTTGGACAGAACTTTTTTCCTCCAAAAGTGTTTGGGAACTGGCGAGAAAGCGAGAAAACTAATGAATGGAGATGGCGTGACATTGGAATGAAATCTGTTTGTTTCCCTGCCCATTATCCATCCTTATCCTTACTTGCATGGCAAGGCAGTAGGGTTTGAAATGCTATACCAGGAGGGTAAAACCTCGTCCAATGCATCTCACTTCAATTTGGAAAGCACCATCTCCGTGGTGAGTGTTTGTTCCTGCTAATCAAGGCCAATATGTCACATGGCCACAGATGGAGGCAAAAAAAGATGCTCTACGACGAGACCCTGAATACATCAAATATCTTGGTGATCTTGTTTCCGCAGGTTATTTCAAGGGAGAAATCGAAGGCTCAAAGCATTGGGATCCTTTGGAAGATAAGGCAGCAGAAGCATATGTTGAACTTCGACAACAAAGGTTTGTGCATAGTTCTCTGTAATGCATGGTGCTTACTTACTTGAAAAATTGCCAGTGCTGCAAAAAGAGCATCTTTTGCAACTCAAGTCGACATTGCTCTATCGAAATTGCCGCCGTCTTTCACGCCACCCCAAAATGAGGAAGACCCTGATGATTGGCTCAATGTAGATCCGCAAAATCTCGATATGATGCTAACGGAAACCCCCGGCGTTCGAATCAGCCAAGATGGGATGAAAGTACACAGTCCATCAACGGAAGAAGGTTTTGAGGATCGTTCAGCATCGCAACAGGCATCTAAGCTGAAGGAATTGGCTGTCAAGGTGGAGAATTTTATAGAAGGTGAAGGTGAATTAGAAGGAGCCCTATTTGATGAGTAGGTGCTCGAAGACCCTTTTATTGGATACCACTAATCCGCCGACCTTCAAGCGAAGAAGTTTCGGATGAATCTTCAAGCGATGCGGAGTCCCAACCCGATTCCAGCGCTGCTAATGATCAGGCGGCTAGACGAGCAGCTTTGGAGACTCTTGTACCTGGTATCAAGCCGTCAGATTACGGCAAAATGCCATCCTACTATGGTAACTCCCAACGGGTTGCCCACATGACTACAGAAATGGTCGACGTCATTGAGGAATCTTCACCTTCCAGCTCACTATCCAACAGGCAACTCCGCACAATGCCAACTCGACAGCCCATCATCCCACGCGACCAATATGATGGAGTGGATTCTGACGACGAAACAGACATGGAGGACCAAGCAGACGAAGAATCTGATGAAGACCGGCCGCAGGTGGTCGGAGATATCGAGGTTGATATGGAGGAGGAAGAAGCAGAGTTCCTCGAGTTTTCTAAACAAGTCCTTGGTATCACTGATGATCAATGGAACGAAATCGTACGTGACCGGAAGGAACGCGGCGGTCAGTATTTCTATGTTGGTCGGTTGTATATGTCTTGATATCTTTCCTCAGCTTTTCTTCCTGACACTGTATCAGTAGCACCTTCTGTCAAGGAGAAAGCGAGCCAAGAAATGAGTAGGACAACACTAGATTCCGGAGGGCGCACGTCACATCCTGGTACCAAGCTGAACATCAATCCAGATCTTGATTCCTTTGAGGCTGTTATGGAAGCACTGGACGCCGAGTTGAACCGCCACCGTCAGAGCAACGGGGAATCTTCTGGCTCCCGCACATCCGACAAAGGCAAGG
Organism: Entoloma clypeatum; assembly: GCA_963565915.1. Classification (NCBI taxonomy): domain Eukaryota; kingdom Fungi; phylum Basidiomycota; class Agaricomycetes; order Agaricales; family Entolomataceae; genus Entoloma; species Entoloma clypeatum. Next base: position 2,549,338 of record OY751493.1, read on the forward strand.
GCAGGGACGAAGACGAAGACATTGAAAGTGCTTTGGACGCGGAGCTGAGAGGCACCCTCGAGCGTGATGCGAGCGACGGGGAGGGCGAGGAATCTTCCGAGTACAATTTGATCAAAAATTTCTTGGAGAGTTTCAAAAGTCAGGGAGGGATGTCAGGGCCTGTAAGTAATCTTGCGGGAAGACTTGAGCGTGGATGGCAATTCCCTAAAGACGAATCATGTGACTAGAAATCTGTTATAGCTGCTCATGATTCATGCTGTATTAATATGTGGGGATCATTGACATCCACCCATATTTTCTCGCTAATGGACTCATTCTCCAGTCAATACCTCAGGAGTCGCCAGGTTGACCAAGTTTTACACGCCTTTGCATCAATCCTCTCAAACAGTCATCCACAAGATTTTCTCCTTGATCCATTCGCGCCCTCCTAGCCTCTGTAACTTCCTGGATGCTCCTGAACTAGAAGCATTCTTGGGACCGAAACACGAAGCCGGTGAAAGATGGCAGGTCGTTTATCGCAACTACGCGACTCTTTACTTTGTATTCGTCGTCGACGGTGCGGAGAGCGAACTCGGTATTCTTGATCTGATCCAAGTTTGTATTCAGATTTCGGTGTGTTTATGCATATTGAGGCTCTATTGGCAGGTTTTTGTAGAAAGTCTGGATCGAGCTTTCGAGAACGTTTGCGAGTTGGACCTTGTCTTTCATTTTGACGAAGTTCATACCCTCCAATTTATCATGCTTTCATTTTCTTATGTCGCACGTTTACCAGGTTCATCACATTCTCGCCGAAATTATACAAGGCGGGTTGGTTCTGGAAACGAATGTTGAAGAAATCGATGCATCGGGTATGTTGTCTCGCTTCGTTCTTCCTCCTTTGCCTCTTTTCCAATCCATGCTATCGTTGTTTCTCTCACTCATTGCGCTACAATTAGTCCAACAAGCAAGTAAGACGAGGAAGGAATCCTTCACATCAGCAAATCCGCTCTCGCTCGGTGTTGGCACTGGTCATAGAGGAGGTAACTTCAAGGCACCACTTGATTGGCTCACGGGCAAATTAGTGGGAAGTGCAAGGTAATTTCACATGATTCAGCCGTGTAAGTGCTCCACAATTCACCAACGGCGAGTGGGTATGAGGGCCGGAAAGGATATATCCTGCATAATATCGATATGATGGGTGTATATAATGACGAAGCTGGCGGCTGATCACATTCACAAGTCTCGATCGCAACGTTGTACCTACACGGCAAAGGTTCCCTGTGGGCAGCCCAAAAGCCTATATATATTATGGGGATGTTCCAAGCAGCGTTCCTGTTTCGCTGAGGTCAATCAATCTCCAAAGGGGTGCTGATAAGATACGAACGTTTTCTCTTCTTTTTCCCACCAGCAGTCGGCAGCTTGGGATGTTCTTGTGGCGTGGGTGCATTCTGAACAACGCTCGGCGTCTCAACTTGGGATGGAGGAGGCACTGGAGTTGAGGAACGCGGATTTGCAGGAGGGACTTCCGATGTTACCGCAGCTGCCACGTTGGTAGCCAAGGTGCTTGAAGCCAAAGCCGAATTTGAATGTGCAGCCGTTGTTCTCATGGCATTCAGAAGGAGCATGTTATTTTGTTGCCTTTTGGGAGCTTCTGAAGTTTGCTTCGAAGGAGAGGTTTCAGAGGCTCCTCCCTCATTTACGCGCACAACCTCATCATCGGTGGATCGCTTTTTAGTTGTTCCATCTTGGATCGAGTTATCCGTGATGGGCCATATGAAACCCATGCGAGGGGTATATTCAGGACGGTGATCGCGCAAGATATCCAAAGATGTTTGCAAGGAATGTAGGGAGGTCAGCTGTTTGGGAATGTCACAATTGACTGCATGATGATTGTAAGGCAACATACAAGACGATTTGATAGAACCGTGTAGACGTCGGGAGATTGATATATGCGGTTGTTCATGATGAAATAGGCTGCCATAGGCCGGACTGTAGTGCGATGAGCGGCGTAGAAGACGGACCGACATATCATGGACCTTCGTCAGGGGAGAGTCTTTCTCTTTTTTGAATGATGAACAATGAAGGTGGTTGAGAATGGACTACGGCAAACTCTATACCAGTGAACCGCCTTGAGTTGGGAGCATCAGTAGTGGTGCATAGCTCCAGACGAGGATTGGCGATACTTCAGTTCTTCTGCTTCGTTGGGAATGGGCATTCCGGTATGGATAGTTTGCATGCGCAAAACCTGGTTGTTGCTCTGCTTGTCGTAAAACATGGATGTGGCAAAATAGTCGAAGACATTGTCGCTCGTGAGGGGACCATTAGCCTGTCGCGAGGCAAGTTATCGAAGAGACAAGGAACGACGACGAGCTGGGATGCAAACCTGTATCCATTCGTGCCAAATGAAAAACCGATGGCTATAGTCGTCTTGAGGGTGCAGATCGTTTGTGTCCATCCGTCTTCTCTAAAAATAGAAACTACCTTACAATTGTTGTATTGCTCACAAGATACATACAACGAGATACAAAAACATTGTCCATTCTATGGTCAAATAATGGTTCCAGAAAAATAGTCCGTAACAAGGGAAGGAAGCGTTATGGAAACAGTACATGCGGAATAACCACCAGGGAAGCGCCAGTATGTATTCAATTCGAGATCACGTCCGTCGCGGGGCCGACTGTACAGGGCGGTACGGAACGGGATACATCGAACGACGCAGGGCGCGACAGAAGTCCGGGCGTGCATGGAGCACATTAGACAATACGCTATCGAGCCCAAGGCAGTTGTGCGAAAGCCTACGTCAGGAACGGGAGCCTTCATTGATAAATTGGAAACATGAAATCAAAGACCCACTCACACATAGAGCAGAAACGGAGGTAGCCTGAACGACTCCTTACTTGACGTCGTGGCAGTCGCATGCGTTGGACCTGCCAATGAAGCCTTTGCCACAGGTGTCACACCAATCACGCACACCCTTCTCCACACCGATTGGTGTCCTTGATGATGTAGAACGACGGGAGACCACATCCGAATCGTCACGGTGTATGCTGATTAAGTGGCGTCCCAAGTCATGCTTGCGACTGAAAGAGCGGCCGCAAGATGAGTGATGGCAGACATGGGGCTTCAACCTATTGGGATCATGAGTTGTCATGTGTGTTTTCAGATTGAATGCTCGTGCAAATGCTACGAGCGGTGGTGAGACGACTTGCTATGAGGAGGCTAAGACATGCTTACCTCGAGGACAGGAGGGACATCTGTACTTTCTGCGAGGATCAGCTCGCAAGTCGTCGTCAAGGGTACGGGGAGGTGAGGAGACGACGGAAACGGAATTTGATATGTGGGAGGGTGATATGGTTGATTGGGCAACAGTCGGATTGTAACCGAGCTGACTGAAGAAGTCCGAAGAGATCGATTCGCGCTTGTTCGGAGTATAATCTGAATAGCTCGTTCGAGGCCTTTCCAAAGCCTTTGTCATAGAGAGCAGGGGAGCAGGAGGGCTGCGAGGTGGGGTTGGTGGTAAAGGTCCAAAAGAAGTATGATCGGTGTCCAAAATGGACAGATTTGTGTGGGGGCTGTTGAGGTCATCCACGCATATCTTGTGGAAATCCATTTCGTCAAAAGGAAAAGAGTAGGTAGAGAGGGGTGAATGGAATGGCTCCGAGTAATAAGATAAGGTATCCTGGGCAGAGGACTCTGATGAACGTGTTATGGCAGAACCAGGTCCACAAGCAGGGATGATGGGTTGAGAGTAGGCGCTGTTCACTTGAGTGACTTCAAGCTGGTAGAAGTCATTGTCCTGAGAAAGGAGATCGAGGTCGAGTTCGAAAGAGTCGACCGAGGGTGCGGCTATATCAGCCGGAGAGTGAAAGGAAGCGAAGTCAAGACCAAAAGCCTGCTGCTTGTGGTAGACATCGAACGGAAACTGCGAGGACTGTGAGTACATTGGGGACGACGACTGCGGAAGGGGGTGGAGGGGGGGGCGTTTTAATAGGAGGGAGATGGTGGTGGTCCAAAGTCAAAAGGCTGTGGTCGAATCCCATATACGTTTGCTGCGCAATTACGTAATCCCAATGCAGCGTCAGCACTTTTATCTCACCCCCGAACGTGGCGTCAAAAAGGATGACATTATCGTACATATCAAACACCAACTCTGTGTCCACCGTCAGCATGTGAAGCCTATATCCACATCTAGCGCACCTGTGTACCACTTTTTTCTGTCATCGTGTCAGAGAATCAGCCACACCTTGCATGCCATAGGGCTAACACGAACCTGTCCCGAAAACCGAAGGATCTCTCGCTTCTCCAATATGAAGAGGGTCCTTTCCAGGGCGTGGCTCGAGAACCCTTGTTGGGTAACAAACTCGCGGACAAGGCTCTGGTAACTAGTGCTCCATCCAACAGGAAGTCGTCTCCGGACTTCCCGCTCTATCCGCGTCATCTCTTCACTCAGCTCTCCGCGTGACAGACCGTCCGCTGACCCTGCAGACACAGCATCCATCGTGGAAAACTTGAAGAGACGGATCGCCTCTTCAACGTGGTGGTTCTTAACCACAGGAGATAGTGTCATTTTTGCCAAAGACTCGCTGATCCTGATGATAGCTTCTAATTGCCTAGAGTCCAATCAGTGGATGACTCGTGATATCCACAAGTAGTCACTTGCCGAATGGTGATTGGAATGGAACTTCGCTCATCGTTATCTCGTTCGACCTGCTGGACTTGTTTCCGTAAACTGACAAAATGGCTGCTCAGCATCTCTTGCGCATCTGATGACAAGCGGGGGGCGCATTTGCTATTCGACTGCCTTAGTATTTGGGTTTCGGTAATTCCATCTAGCTGACCTTTTGCAGTATGCAATATATCTCTTCATCTTATCTAGGCTGAGCTCACCTACATTTTCGTCGGTAGATTGATTGGGGCGATTCATATGGATATTCATAACATGTCGTGCAATCATCTGAACAAGTATTTCAAAGTCCTCAAAATATTCTTTCAAATCGATCCAAAACAATTCACCTTGTCCCGATCCTCGTTATGCTCGTCCTTCACGATGAAGATCATGTCGAATCGAGATAGAATTGTTGTTTGAAAGTCGATGTTCTGTGCAAAACTTCAGTCCCATTGACACGAGCTATTACGGTTGGTGTACTTCTCCAGGACTTCGCCCATCGTCATATCTCCCAAACACAGGATTCGCAGCGGCTAGAACGCTCGTCCGCGAATTAAGGACGGTTGTGATACCGGCTTTGGCAATTGATATCGTTTGCTGTTCCATAGCCTCATGAATGGCAACCCTATCCTCGTCACGCATCTTGTCAAACTCATCGATGCAAACTACCCCTGTATCTGCAAGAACCATGGCACCCCCTTCAAGATAAAATTCGCGCTAGGTTGCTGTCAGATATGCGTTTTTCATAATAGTAGGATGGCCATACAGAGACGGCATCGCGTTGAACGGAGGCTGTCAAACCAGCTGCACTGGAACCTTTTCCAGACGTGTAAACAGCAATTGGAGCGACCTAAAGCAACATCAGACAAAATTACAAGTAGATATTTGTGGTTTGCACCTTTTCGACAAATTTGAGCAACTGGCTTTTCGCTGTACCAGGATCACCCAGCAACAGTACGTTGATGTCTCCACGCAACCTCATTCCATCTGGAAGAATCTTCTTCGAACCGCCAAAGAGAAGGCAAGTAATGGCCTTTTTAATGTCTAGAAATCGTATTAGTGTAGCTCAACAAAATTCATCCTTACATACCAATGCTTCCGTAGATACTAGGGGCCACACTCTTTGCAAACCGTTCGTAGAAGCCGTCGCTTCTAGCCATTTCTCCGAACTCCTCTTCTTCTTCGGGAGTGAATTGAATCCCGAACGGGTTCGAACCGGACCCAGCTGCCGATGGCCCAGAAACTTCAAGGTGAATGACACGAAGGTAGGGCTGTCGAAGAGCAGCAGGCCCGGCGTTTTTCTAGAAACTGGCTCCATCATTCTCCTCATCTACAAAGTGGACAGAAACCTACGTTCTTTGCAGATTGGAACGTAGAGTAAATGCCTGTCGCTACTATTCGAGAACCTGGGACAACCTTACCAGTCAAGTATCGGTCCGTAGACAGAAGCATATGTCGTGGAAGCTCTCCGACAGGAACCATGTCTGGTGCCTCTTGTAACTTCAAAGTTTGCTGATCAGCAAATGTAGATTTTGGATGGATAATGAGGTACGGGTCAATTGGACAATCTTTGTCCTGCCCATCGGGTTTCGGCGCGTCGCAGACACGTGGAAGACCTCTATCTGAGCCTCCTCCTACACCACCTAATCCACCAGGCGGGTATACTATTTTTGTTGAACGACAGGAACGACATTGCAAGTATAATTTGGTGGCACGGGAGGAGAAGACGGATGCTGAAATAACGATCCCAGGAATGCGGACAAGCTTGTTCATGGTGTCAGCAGTGAGATTGCGGAATTGCAGCAGGTTGAGACCAGATCGCAGCGTGACTTGGATCTTCGGGATCGATTCTGCAGCAGCCTGTGTACGCTCTTCTGAACCACCGGCAAGAGGATAGAGAATGGTGCGCGCAGCTGTGGTAGCTGCATTTTCTAGCTATATGGCATTCAGAACACAGATGGAGGTGAAAGAAGGGCAGGTATCCTCACCAGCGGCAAAACTTCTGCAGGCCGATCCTGAATGGCATGAGCAAGCTCGTCATTGAAGAGACTTATGTGCCGTAAGTCGATTTCCAAGAAGTGTTGTTTAAGCAGGAGGTTTGCTCGCAGAGTATCACTAACGCCAAAAAAAAAGCTGAGGACAGAGCATAGAGCAGGACGATAACTAGTCACCGGTATAAGAATTCGCCACCCACTCGATAATGGAGGAGGAACTCGAGGAAAAGTTTCTCAATTTCGGATGGGGAATCCGGCGACGTCGCTGATGGCGTATCATGAACAGATACGGTGTACACGTTGTTTGAATCAAAGCCAGACATCGTGATTGAGGACGAGTAAAGGCTTGAAACGTTGTCAGCAATAAGTTTAGGGCAGGTCATTACGCGCTCCTGCCAAGTGGTTCAGGAATCCTTCATACCATACTTGATCTAATAATTGCTCGAATGAAAAGGAGACAAATTCAGACGTGGAATATCTATCTACACATGCCTTTCCATTAATGATGGCGATCCCAATCGACAGGACCACCCTGTCGACCCATGCCCCTCCTTCGACCAGACCCACGATCATCCCGACCCGCCGTTAACACAAGGTGTTTATCAACTAGCTGCAATGGACCCCATTGAATCGGACGGTATCAGGAGATTCAGAAAGAAAAACTCACATCATTCAAGACACTCGCTGATTTAGTTAGCGAGGACAGAAAAGCGGTGAGTTGGACGTCCTCATACTCCTAAATAGATATGAGCAACGGGAAAGGCCGCCGTAGAAGGGATCGCACGGTCTCGAACTCATCGCGGAACGCTTTGTTTTCGGTGGCAGGCAAAGAGGCAATCAGTGCTGTGAGAGAACGAAGAATTGCATGATCCTTGACAGCTTGACCTGTAAGATCGGCAACATCAAACCCAGAGAGCTTGCAAGAAGTTGTCGGTAAAACTCACCTGCAATGACGTCCGTCACATACTTTACAAGGACCAGAATACGCTCATGCAACATTTTGACAGCAGATCTTTGTGTCTGCAAATGTGTCTCCACTTCGAATGGTTCGATATCGCAGAAACATTGCGAAACTCGTGATACTTACAGCTAGTTCCGCTTCCTCCTCCTCGCGCGGTCCAATCCACGGCGATCCGCTCCGCTTCACCAGTCTCGACGTTATAGGGAACTTCGATAAATACCGAACGCGACTTGCGATCCCGGATTTCAATAGATGGTTCGTATGCCTTGAAGGGAAGCGTTTGTGCATTGACGGAACTCGAGGCGAGACTGACGTTGGGTTGAAGGATGAGCAAAAGGGGTGTGGAACAGTAGCCTGTAAACTGAACAGACACGCATGAGATAATGTCAAGCGAGTGAAAGGATTTCGCTTGCTTGTTCATGCAAAGCGACATGATGGCTGGTTGGATGTGGAGCAACTGTGTACCAGCCGATAAATTCGAGTGAAGGGAATACTTGTTTGTCTGAAAGAGCAGGTTATCCTCGCGGAATCTGGCAGTCATTGCAAACGGACATTGATCTCTCCGGGAAACTAGGAAGCTATGATCAACGGACTCGCTCGTTGCCTCGATCGCCAGTTCAAAAGTATTGACGATCTCAACCTCTCGACCATTCTGTGTGCCAAGGAGGGCCCCAAGGACTAGAGTAAGAAGTTAGCCTGTCAGGGTATTGGTCGTCGGAGGGTATAAAAGGGTTTCCTGTACATACCAAATGGAGAGGGGGTTTTCGTTTGAAGTTTCAGTCTTGTTAGATGCTCAGAAATATTCAGGATTGGCAAGGGATGCCTGATTGATACTTGTTCTAGGTTCAACGATCAAGCTCAGTGATCTGATTTGCTCACAGAGACACAGATAATCCAGATGTCGTCGTGGATGGAAGGACTACGGATAGTTCATCGGTGTCCATTGCGTTCATTCTGGCTTCAGGAGTGACCATGGCACGTGAAGAGTGTGACATGAGCCACGAACCCACCAAAGCAATCCAATACTTGATCAAATATACAACAGATGTATGTACAATAATTATGCCGACAGATAAGTATCAGATACAACATATGATCAGAAAGCAGATCATAAAAGATGCAAAGTAGTCAGAGATCCATCAGGGCACTCACTTCCTAGAACCAGCTGAGGAAGTGCCCGTTCCTTTCTCCTTGCCACCCGACTGAAAGCCAGAAAGATCATTTCGAGAGGTTGAACGCCGGACGTTCGTCTTTAGCCTATTCCAAAAACCGAATTGACCATGGACGCTTCTGCGGGATGAGATGGGCACAGCCCTAGCAGTCTGTGAGGAAATTTCGACAGCTGATACTTGTTTCTCATCGGCGGCATCTGGCGGATTATTGCCAGGGACTTGCGAAGCTGGCTCTTCATGTGCTAATTCGATAATCGAAGACGAAGGGCTAGATTTGCGACCTGACGCTGTGGGGCTGGGCATAGAATCGGCCAATGCGCTCGACACATCAGAATCGGACGAGGGTGAGTCCTTTTCCAAAGGTTCTTGTTCGCCATGCTGTTTTACGGAATCGCCAACCCAAGAGATTGACGTGGAATGCTGTCCATGCTCCGAGTCGAGTTTCTGGCCCTCCATATTCAAAGGACCGTCTACAGTGGCGACTTTCTCCATATTGTCCATCGGGGCTCGGTGTCGAAAGGTGGCAGCGGTAGGGGAGTTAAGTGTTGTTGCGAAGTCCCATGAGTCAAGGGTCAATAAAGTGTGTGCATTCTTTATGGCGCAGCGTTCCTGACGCAGAGCCAGAGGCGGCAAATCCTCTGTGGGGATGTGTAAGAGCTTCTGCTCAAATGGACGAGCACGACATACTCAGAATCGCTCCCATTAAATATGACTTTTTCTTTGCACCCCTGAACAGTGGTGTTTGGAGCAATTCTTCGCATGTTGGCCTTGGGTAAGACATCAGCGCATTGACAAGATATGCAGTAAAATCAGGTCACCGGCTGGAAGGGTCCTTGTTGAGACACCAATCTATGACCTCCTTGAATGCACGTGAATACTTGTACACCCCGCCTTCGCGGTCAAGCGTCGGGGGGTCGTCTTGTATTCTGAGGGTTGGATTGAGGGATGTAAGACGTTGAGTCCTTCAAGATGAGATTGTTAGTCATGCTTACGTTTTTAGCAATACCCGATGTGGGGTGTCTTTCGAGCGTGGGGGCCGTCCCTGTGAGAGCTCAAGAGCTGTGATACCAAAGCTCCAGATATCGGCGGATGCGTCGTACTGGCGGCCTTGTATAAGCTCAGGAGCCATCCAGCAGGGCTGGAAGGACAGGAGGATGAACATGGAACAAGAAAGAAAATGTGGGCGATATACATACTGTGCCGACAAAGGATTTCCGTTTGCCAACTCGTGGTCGCTCGATTACGGGTGTGGTATGGGTATGGTCAAAGAGGACAACTCGCTTGGCATGCGCAGCAGCGTTGTCATTCTCTTGAGGGTGTGACTGTGCAAAAGAGGAGGATGCGGCCAAGACGGACAGTTTTGAAGACGGAAGAAGTGAGGTATCTTCTGCGAGATCTGCGGCTACTCCCAGGTCGCCGAGTAGGACGGTGCCGTCGTCGTCGACGAGAAGATTGGCAGCTTTAACGTCACGGTGAATGAAGCCATTTATATGGAGGTAACTGTGAAAAGTTTGAACATGATAAGAAGTGTGGGATAGGAGGATATGGGTATGTACTTGAGACCCTGCAGGGCTTGACGCAATATGCAGACGATAACGTCTTCTTCCATGCCGCCAGGCCATCCATAGCGCATGACGTCGGCGGCACTGCCTTTGTTCATGAGACGGAGAGCGATGAAGAGCTTGTGGCCATTCATCCATGACCCGCGGACACGGAGGACATTTGGATGTTTTGAAAGAGACATGAGGTTAGTTTCACGTTGGAGAAGAGAGAGAGAGCGGGGAGGGAGGACATCGAGATCGACGACTTTGAGAGCACAGGGGATTGGTGGGGAGATGGAAGTGGTGTGGTATGTAGCTGAGTATACGATGGACGAGGCGCCGAAGCCGATGGGTGGTCCGATGGCATAGTCTGCCTCGCGGTCGCTGGCGTTGATGAGGGGAAGGGAGAGGGAGAAGTGTGAGAAGGGGCGACGAACCTGAAGAGCTGCCACTCGTCCTCGACTGCTCCGATGAACCGTTTGACGGGGTCCGGCATGTCCTTGCCAGTGTCACAGTGTCACAAGTCACACACTACCATTGTGACAATCGTCACAAGTCACACACTACATGCCTCTTGCCAAATATCAATTCGTCATCACCTCCAGTGGCCCAAAGATCCTCCCAGTCCAAGTCTCGTCTTCCAAGGACGAGGAGAGTCCTGCAGAGTATAACTCTGGTGGTTATCTTCCTGTCAACGTCAACGACTCTTTCAAGAACGGCAGATATCTTGTCGTACGGAAACTAGGGTCCGTACAACCCCCTTGTACTCGTACATGCTCACACCCACATTTTCAACATCTTAGCTGGGGCCACTTCTCCACTGTCTGGCTCGTAAAGGACACTCAGTACGCATCACCTTCCCAGGTTCTTCCAAAGTCTGATTTTTTCACTCAGGGAAAATCGACATTCGGCACTCAAAGTCGTCAAATCCGCTGGGCGTTATGCCGAAACAGCCCGTGACGAAATCAAGCTACTCTCCCGAGTATCCTCTTTCTCTCCGGACCACCCCGGAAGGGCGCATGTTGTCTCTTTCCTGGACTCATTCTTTTACCAGGCGCCCCAAGCGTCACACGTATGCATCGTATTCGAACCCCTTGGCGAAAATTTGCTGGCCTTGATAGAGCGAAATAAGAAGAAAGGCATTCCAAGGGCACTTGTTAGGACAATAGCTAAACAGATCCTACTCGGTTTGCAATATCTACATGATGAATGCGATCTTGTCCACACTGACATCAAGCCTGAGAATATACGTGAGTGATCTCTTTTTTGTGATCATCCCCGTCTCGTTGTTCATGTTCCACCCCTGATCCTATACATGAACGTTATTTTCACTATCTTGTCTTAAGTTTTGAATGTTGATATACATCCCCATATAGTGATATCCATTCCCGACATCGAGGCTCACATCCAGAACGAGCTTTCCCAATCTCCATTGCCGACTTCTCGTCGGGTCGGCATCCCCTTGCCGACAAAATCTCGTGCAGGCGTTACAATCCCTCAGAGCCAGCACCGTGCAAGGCGCCAAGTCCAAATTTTCGAATCTCAGCCTCTATCCAGCCCTGGAAGGAGCGTTGACGCTACCAGGAATGGTCACAACAGCGTCAATATAAACGCCAGACGCGGGGGTGGTAGCGGAAGCAACAGTCTCACCAGCAGTTTAGTTGCTCAAATGCGCATATCCAAGTTGACTGGCCCGAGTGCGATGAGTGCCAGCGGTACCGTGAAGACTCTGAGCTCAGGAACGGTGAAATTTCCTAGTGGTCTGTCCTCCTCCGTGCCGCTTCGTGATCAGGTCCCTACCTGCAACTCGGATTCTAGGGAGCAGTTAGCCAAGAACTTTACTGCTCACAATCCGATGTCGCCTTCCACCTCTTCCTCTTCTTTAGCATCCACTGCGGAGTCAACCCAGGCTGGGTCTAGTAGTATCATTAGCACTCCACCCACCTCGTTATCCCATTCTCTTGGCAACTTGACAAATGGTTTCCTGGGTTGGTCTAGGGGAGAAGACTTGTGTCTGCAGACTAACGCATCATCGACTTTCGATGACATCAAGGATTGTCCCAGGACTGGTTTCGAAGTCAAAGGAAGGAAAGGCAAGGAAAAATTGACCATCGAGGATGAACTAAAAGATGCCTTTTCTACTTCTTGCAACAACTGCGCAATCTCTACCTCACGGACAAGCAGGTTTTCGGGATCTCCATCGTCTCACAAGTCTTGGATTTCAAGCAAAGTGAAATCGAAGTCGTCTCAAGTGCAAATCCTTGGTCATCGTCAATCGCATTCTCATACGGGTTTACCAGCCCAAAGCTTCTGGAAGGATCCTGGGACGGCTGCCCCAGCCCCTGCTCTGGTCGTCTCCGCTGTGGTAGGGGCAGACGGAGAAGAAAACAGTGGAAATTATTTTGATCTCGCGAATGCCAACGTTAGTGCGAGTTCAATGCTATCGGAGAGTTCGTCTGCCACAGCCACCATCGCAAGGCCTTCGCGCACCGTAACTCCCATCGAGACATCACCGTCGAGCAAGCCGACATCAGGGGCTGCCCCCTTGATTAATGGCGCAAAGAAGGTTGTTGCTGATCTTACCAATACACCTCCCGATGTCGCGGCAGACGCGGAAATCGGCCCAAGCCCACCGGCTGCCCTTTCTTCGAATCCTAACCCCTCCCTTCTGACGCAGACGGCTCCCTCACGCCAAGCGCCGACGTTGCGCAGATATCCAATAAAAACACATCCTTCTCCTCCTCCTCACCAATTATCGCAGTTATCTGTCCATATGCTGCATGATCCAACTTCGTTGCGAATGACTAATAGCGATGTCCCACCCATTAATCCATTCAGTAAACCCAGTGCCCTGTCGATCCCAGTAGCAGCGCCACCTCCCGCCTCTTCTCCCCCAGCACCACCTTCAACACCGATTGATTCTCCTCCTTCCTCCACGTCCATCCCAGTATCACAACACAAATCCCGTCAGGAGCCGTCAATGCCGCGCCTCCACCTGGTTCCAGAAGAGTTGCCAGTTGCCCACCCTCCGTCAATATCCATCAAGATCGCAGATCTAGGCAATGCGACACCTTCCACAAAACACTTTACAGAAGATATACAGACACGCCAATATCGTGCTCCCGAAGCGATTCTTGGTAGGCGTGACTGGGATGCACGGGCTGATATCTGGAGCGTGGCTTGCGTGGTACGTCTATATTTATTCCCGTCATTGGATCCGGAACTTTTTATCGTTTCCAGGTCTTCGAGCTTCTGACTGCCGACTTTCTTTTTGACCCTCACGGTCAAGGAGAACTTTTCACCAAGGATGATGATCACATGGCGCAAGTCATAGAGCTGCTTGGAGATTTCCCCTTGGAAGTCAAAATGGGAGGGAAATACAGCCGTGAGTTATTTGATCATGCCGGTCTGTCTTTACCCCAATTCCTCTCTGCGTCCCACCATACTTAATTGTCCTGATTAGGTGCACTACGTTATATCCGTACATTGAAACCATGGCCGCTCAAACGGGTCATGACCGAGAAATACCTTTTGACTGAGGAACACTCCGATACCCTCTGTGATTTCCTCCTTCCCATGCTAGCCATTGACATGAGGCAGCGCCCACACGCAAGAGTTATGCTCAACCACTCTTGGCTCAGTCCGGCTCCCGATGATGAGGTTTTTGATGAGTGGTGAGGGGGCTTTACGCATTTTCTGGTCCAGTTTCTGTTTTCGGTTTTTTTTTTGTTATTGCTGTCCATGCTGGGTTGGGAGTCTAGCTTTTTTATACCTAGGATAATGGTTTCATGGTATTTACAATACAACTACAGTACGACCTTAATCGATATTGCTTTCCCTCGCTGGACCTAGTCACATGACTTATTTCACTGCTCGATCCGAGGTCACAAGTCTGCAATTGCGCAAGCTTTTAGCGCACCAATGAACATTAGTGTACGGGAAATGACAATGTCGGTAAAGGCACAACAGGATTAGGTAGTTATTGTACTGGGTCCATGCAAGGGTAACACAACAAGTCAGAGAGTCAGTTGTCCGTAGATAACCGGGGATGAATTTCTCGAGTTTTTGGGCTCGTGGAAAACATGTAAATACAAGAATCAGGTTAGTCGAATAGTGGCCCAGGGTATAATCTAGTGGGAAAACAAGTTCGTTAGTAGATGAGATCGATTCAGAGCACATGTCGTCCGTTCAAGCGACAAATGTGGAAAAATCGATGCTATTTGTACCGTCCATTGTCCCTCGTCTAGAGGAAGATCATAACAGAACCTGCAGCAGCAGCAGCGAGGAAAGCTAATCCGAGACTGGCACTGGCTGGGGCAGACAAGAGAGCCGAGCTCTTGCTGGTACCAGCAGTCGCCTGGGCAGATCCAGGAGCGCCAGAAGAAAGAGTGACGACAGCGCCTGAGATGTATCAATATGTTATCTACGGGGCAAAGAACAAGCATACCAGACGCTGAAGGTGGGGGGTTGGTTGAATTGTCATTCGTCTCGATGTAAGCATCCTTCAACGGTTTGTTCAGACATGTGATGACGGGCTTAATGTCGAAGGGTGGATTGTGCGCCAATGCATCGGGGAGAATGTATCCCGTGGCGATTTCGACGGTTTGTTGGAAGAGGTCATGCTCAAGAACGATGAAACCAGTCTTGCGTGTGGTAGCGTTACCAACAATGTTTTCCCAGTTGTAGAGGACTTCCTGAGACGAGGTAAGTCCACTGTGAATATAAAAATCTGCACGATAATCCTGGGTCAACCATCCATCGTGGAAGATAAGACAGTGGGGTGCATACCACCTGTGTCGAAGGTAGCCGTCGGGCTGATGCGGCTCCACATGACTGGAGTGAGTCCCATAGCAAGTGAGATGGCGCGAACACGGTCACTAGAGATTCCGTGAGCAGGGGGCGACGGAAAAGACAAGGGAAAAGGTTTACTCGATATCTCCGTACGGGGGCCTCATCATGTTGGGAGTGACACCCAAGACGTCCTTGATGACCTTTTTAGTCCAGCCTAGCTCTGCGATGATTTGCTCGTTGGTCATAGTGGTTAAAGGGGGATGGCTCCAGGTGTGGACAGCGACTTGATGGCCGCCCATGTATTCCGACTGGAGGATGCTGGGAAAGGAGATGACACGGGAGCCGACGACGAAAAAGGTGGATTTGAGACTGTGTTGATCCAAATAATCGAGAAGATTTGGGGTATAGTACGCAGGGCCATCGTCATAAGTGAGGCCCCAGTCCATGGTGGTTGGGCAGTCGCTGACGTCGGAGGTGCGTGTGCATCCGCCACAGGTCCACCAGCAGCGACTAGTATCGCCTGCCGCGGCGGTATTGTTGGGGCATCCACCTTGAGGGGGTGAGGGTAAGGATGCTGTGAGAGGCAAGAGAAAACATACCAGGGTTGGTTGGAGCAAAGCTGGGGATGGTAACGCCCGAGCTCTGGACTTGTTGGATCCATTGTTGAACCTCGGGTGAGGTGATGGGGGGAGGTAAATCGAGAGCAGGATAATTAGCAGGTGACAAAAGGGCAGCTGAAGAGAGGGGGTCAGCAGAACGGGGGTGGCAGGAGAGGCAGCATACCATTTGGCAATGGGGGGGCATTGGGCAAGAAGGTGGGCTGGGCGCCAGGCGCATAAGTTGAGTGCAAGGGTATAGTGGCCGAAGAGAGTGCGTTTGAGACGATTTGGGTCAAAGGAACGGCAGTGGGGTTGGTAGAGGCGAGGGAGAAGGTGTAGGTGGTGGCGGGGGTGGGGACGAGTGAGGGAGCCGAAGTAACGACAGTAGGAAGGGCGCCAGGCGGGGCGGAGGGCAGGGACGGTGACGCGGACGCGGATGCAGCGGGGACGGAGGAGGGAACGGCGGAAGAGGGACTGGGACTGGGGCTGGCGGAGAGGACCTGGCCCTGGCGGGGGTGAATGTTGTGGGGGTGGGAGGCGAAGGCGAGGGGAAGAGGGAGGAGGGTGGCGGCGACGACGACGACGGCGACGAGGGGGAGAGAAAGCATGGTGGATCGTGGGGGACGTAACCAACAGACATTTTTTCAACAACGATGCTTTTTTTTTATTACCATCGGTCGGCCATCAATGCCATCACCCGGTGCCGGTAGCCGAAAACTACCCTACACCTTCTGCTTCTTCGTCCTCGGTTTCTCTAGATCAATCTCCTCCGCATCGTCCTCCTCGTCGTCCTCCTCATCGTCAGATTCCAGGTCCTCGCCACCAACGTTCCCCAAAAAGTAGTCAATCGCCTCCGGGAAGATTTCGCTCGCTATCGTGATGCCAACCTGCCCATCATCTCCATCAGTGCGAACCAGGCTCCGCATCACCACTCCATACTCACCTCCGAAGGGTCAGTCTCGTACTCAAATAAGTTGAAGAAGCTCCCAGGGTCCCCGACGTCGTCCTCGTCTTCCCCTGACTCACGCGGATACAGCTTCGTCAAAGCCTTGTCCGCGTCTTTCCACTCAATCTTTTGTTTCTGTTCTATCCATCAACATTCGCCCTGAAAGCATACAATTCGTCTTCCTTACCGTTATTACCACATCGCGCTCCCATGAAAACTCGAGCATCGAGTCCGTAATGCCGTCTGCGTCTGGTTCTTCATCCTTCGCAGGGGGCGGACCCACGTACTTGTACTCTTTTGTCAAGACTCTGTCCGTGAAATAGGGATTTTCTTTGAATGTCTAATGACGAGAAATTTTCCAGGTCCAACGAAAATCGCCCTTTCATGGAAAGAAAAACATACAAATTCAATGGCGTAGCATCTCGGCTCGGATGTGTCCCTCACCACCCAGACGTCTTCCAAGTAGCTCAGAGCGAGCTGGTCGGCGCTGTGCTGAACGTGGTACGCAAACAGCGTATGGTTCATCAACGCGACAGGCCAAAATTTTGGGATCGACTGAACGACCTGTCGCCGTTTCTCATACGCAGGCACCAGTTTCAGTGTCGCTGTGCGTTCTGAATACAGTTTCAGCCTCTATCCCGCTAACCATGATCAAGACACCAACCAAGCCCCAGCTCAACCCGCGCGATCTGCCGCTGGACACCCTGAAGTTTTTTGGCATCCTCTTCGCTGAGCTCCACGCTCTGTAAAGGATTCTTTTCGTCTTCTGCACCAGGAGAACCCCGTTTCGTGCCTTTTCCCATCTTCGAGGAAGTGGATAGAGACAGAAGATTTCACTTCATGACTAATACTGAATATATATATATATAGCTCATCCATTTCAACCTCCGCGCAACCTAGTCTACCCTCTGTTTCGTCTCCCCCAGCTCCATCTCTTCCGTTCGCCCCCGACTTCTCCCATTTCCAGGCCACCTCACGCACTGCGCCATTCCAAGGTAATCCTTGCTACCTTTCAAGCCTTTTCCGTGATTTCCAGACCGGTATCCTGGCCCAGAATAGTAGATGATATCAGTGGGGGGTAATAGCCGGGGCCACGAGACGTAGTCGACCCCATGAATAACCATGAAAATCAGCGATGCCACAAACAGACTGAACCAAAGCAGGAAATAATATGAAAGAGAATAATCTGACGTTCCAGTTTTGTTAGCATAAAAGAAGTCGGTCTAGGTGTGATGGGACCAACCAGACGATCGTGGTAGAGTCAATCCAGCGCAGATCATGAACAGAGAGAATGATGCAATCACAGGCACCTTTAGGAAAAGCTCTCAGCCTTACGGAAAGTAATTTTTGCAGGAGCCGTACCGAGCGAGTTATCAGCGGACGAGCATCGGTGACGAGGAACATGGCTGCAGATGGGTTCTTTCGCGGAACCCAGGTGCCCATGAACAAGTCGAAAGCATCCTGTAATCATTAAATTTAATTGCCGGCAAATTGCTCCCGATCTTACTTGTCGTGCACCATCAAAGTAGTTGTTCTTGAGGTACCTCAAAACAGACTTCACCCCATCTTCCACAAGTCCTTTGCGCGTGCGCACGTTTGTCCGGGTAAAGTCAGATTTGAGAGCACCAGAACCACCATAGGCCGTTGCAATTGCATCTGCGTGATCAGCCCACACTGGAAATGTAAACACTCATAAATCATGCAAGCAAGACAGATAAGAGGCGTTACACACTCGCTCGGAAATCCCTGCTGAATTCCTCGTACTCGTCTAACCCTGCACCGGGGGGTAGGATACCTAGGTCTACCAACTGCTGGTTAAGTGTCCATTTGGCCAGTGCTGCCTGCACCACATTGGTTCGATCAAGATTGTCCATACAGTTCGTGCGTACTGTGCCGTGCTGGAGTCTGACGGGCTCGGGTTTCCCAGAATCAAGCTCAAAATACCTGAGGAGACAGGTGAGCTTATACAAGAAAAAGGCGCAAAGTTCTCTGTACCCTTGTCTACTCAGGTCATCTTTCAGCTCGTCTATCAAAACAGAAATTCGGTCCCAGCGCATGTTCTTGCACTCATTGTGGAAATCAAAATATTGGTATCGCACGTCGGGCAACTTGAGCTATAGAAAAAATAAAGCTAGGTTTTGTGTCCGACAGGTCAGTGGAGAGCCACCGTACCTCGGTAATAAACCGCTCGTAGGCATCTTTCACAGGCTGCTCGTAGCCTTTATGATTCACAAGATTGACTAAAGCTTGGTAGCCATAGATGGACACCAGCTCCTGTAGGTGTTTGCGCATCACGTCCGCCTTCCCAGCACATCAGGTAAGACTAGAGAGTAGGTCAAAAGCGAGATACACACCGTCTCTTGTAAATCCATTATTTGCAAGTCAGGCTTGTATCTTAGGGTATTGATTTCCGCCCAAAACACCGGTACACTCCCTCTAATTTGTACAAAGCTCAGCTTTGTAGAGAACAGGTCTTCAGAAATACGCTGTGCTCCTGTGATTGTCTTTTGAACAAGAAGTAGCTGTTCAGTTTCATTGAAGTTTGCAACATGACCCTCTTGGTCAATTCCTCGTCGGAAATAGCGCGTGCCTGCGCGAAAGCGAGACCGACGACTGATGAGGCAAATTTGTATCTGCCGCCCGTGGACGGTGGCAACCCGCAGGTCGAATGCTATGACCAAGGTATGCTTCAGTACTTTGAACACTATTCACACCGGAAATATCCTCACTTCCATACATTATTGGGAGAATGAACCTTCCAAACTGCAGATGCAACAGATTTAGCGGAGATATACTGACCACGCAGGTAAATTTACATCTTGTTTCGTGTTTGATGCGGTACCTTCGATGAGCCTTGACTGCAGGAATCTAGTCTCTTTCTACATTGGATGGCGTGTCGACGCGAATTCGCAAGACCCACCTATTCCAGAAAAATCGGTTATCCGCCTTGTTTATGTTAGAATAGCGGCTTTTCTCTTCACCAGAACGCAAGGCGTACCATTTCCCACAGGTGCTTGTGTGCGGCCTTATCCTGGCTCTCCCACTGCGCCTGCAGCCTCCGCGTTACGTCCCAGCCATAGGCAAATATGAAGTTTCCTCCACTCAAATGAGAGCGCACGAGAGCCAAGAGATGCGCCTCGACTGGGTGCTGTGGGTGATGCACCGAAACGCTCGGGTTCAGTGGTAATATGTCGAACTCGGTTGCACGGTAAACTTCGTGTCCCAGAAGTCGACCGCGAAGCTCACGGCCTGTTAGTACGACCACATAGTCCGCTATGGAGATCAATCAGCGGCGCTTGAGGACAAGGACATGATACCACCGACACAATGACAGGGATATGATGCCCACAATGCCGTATACGACTCGGGCCGAACGGCGCGCGGAAGAAGGTAGAGGCGCGTCTATGCCCGGTGTATCAGTCGAAAACCCAAGGTGAGCATGCTGGACGTACCATTGAGGACCACCTCGGCAGAAGAACGGTGTATGGTCAATGAGGGGGACTCGATGCCGTCGTTGATGGGTGCGAATATGTAGGCGTCGTCGTCTTCGGTGTACCTAGCAACAAATGAGAAGTAGGGCAGAAAAAGGGAGGGAAGGGGACTTGCAAATGAAGACGGTGGTGAAGGGGTTTCATGGTGGGGACAGCGAAAGGTCTGAGTCTGAACTTGTCAGGATCCCATCCACAATGGTGAAGCTCACCCCAGAGCTGCTGGCCCAGGCATCGGCGGCTCTCAACCCCATCAAAGAGCGCCAGCTCGATCTGCGAGGTGAGCAGCCCAATCCTCTCTCCTAAATCGCTCATACCACTTTCTAACAGGGTATAAAATCCCAACCATTGAAAATCTCGGTATCACCAGAGTGCGCCCGTCTATCTTCTTCTTCATACCAGACACACAGCCAACAATCTCCCCAGGACCAGCACGATGCCATCGATTTTACAGACAATGTCATCGTCATCCTCGGCAATTTTCCCCTGCTCAAACGCCTCCAGACCCTCCTCCTTGCCAATAACCGAATATCCGCAATCTCTCCCTCAATACATCTCTCTGTCCCTAATCTATCTACCTTAGTCCTCACGAACAATAACATCGCTGAGCTGGGTGACCTCGAGCCCCTTAAGGAGCTCAAGCGGCTCAAATATCTCTCCCTCTTGGGCAATTCCGTCCGAGAAAAAAAATGGTACCGCGAGTGGCTTGCCTGGAGAATTCCTGGGCTGAGAGTTTTGGATTTTCAGAGAATACGGGACAAGGTGCGCTCACCAGCACCACCTCTTGCGATGCCCGAATTCCACGAGCTCACCTCATACATTTGACTTGGACCGATTCCCGTCGATTGTAGGAGCGTAAAGCTGCCAAAACCCTGTTCCTGACGGCAGAAAACCTGCCGACAGCTCTCGCCACAACGATATCTGCCACAGTTACCACACAGTCATCCAACATAGCCCTCACATTCGACGAACCAAGGGCTGTTATCCCTAACGGAAAGGCTGGGCGTCTGATGTCAAAAGAAGATCAAGAAAAGGTCAAGGCTGCCATTGCCAAAGCCACATCCGTCGAAGAGATACGAAAGTTGGAGAGAAGTCTGAGGGAAGGTTACTTGCCGGAGCTGGAGACAGTCGGCGCGTGATGTCTTCTGTATTACTTCTGGTGGAGCTATGAGCTCTACATATAATGCATTCGTGAATTGACATCTAGTGTATTGACATAACTGGAATTAGCGACCCTTTACACCAGCGTTTCCGATCCAGAGCCCATGCAATCCCAATGCAACCACAGCACCAAGGTTGGCTAGGGAACTGATGCCATGAAGGGTGCCAAATCTGCGGTTCAAGGCTTTCATCGCATCTGATACCTGTCAAAGTCATCGTTTTCAACATGGTAGATCGGTGATGAGTGTTAAAGTTTACCCCCGGCTCGTTGTAAGCCTTTCCCTCCTCCTTTTCCAGTCTGTGACGCTCAAACATCGTCCTGCAAGATGGCATGAGCGACCACCACGGATCTTCAATCAGCTCAACGTACTTGCTTGTCAATGGTCCAATGACGAAATGATTGAACCCTTGACCAAGGAGTACGACACTCAGGGCGTACGCTTGGGCAACATCGGCGACATTGGGCCGAGTGATATGTGTGATGACGTTGGGATGGGATATAGTCCATAAGAAGAGGAGAGCGCCCGATAACAAGATGGAAAGCACAAAATGTTCTGTGCTGAAGGTTGCCAAATTGTTGGCGGGCTAGGTCGACTCTAGCGTGAGCAGTTTCTTGTACAACATGTTGTCAAAACATACGTAGAGTCTTGAATGCGATGACTCCTTTGGATAAAAGTCAGTGGAACTGTGTTCATGTATATCTGTACATACCCCCGAAAAATGTGACCCACAAGGCTGGGCATACGTGGGATGAGTCGTGATGGGGCAGGAGCGAGCATTTTCACTCACACATGCCAAAAAGCCAGGCATATCCTACGAGATAAAGTGCATGAGGGTTGAACAACAGGGTCCAGAGAGAGGCCAGAGTCAATTCCTCAACGTCTGCCATGTTATGTAGAGGTCAAGAGTTGGGTCTCAGGCCTCAGGGTTCACGGTTATGGTACGGAGCATCTACGTAAGGACATCTCTATTTACGATGTGTTGTAGTCATCCAATGACGAGCTTGCCGTCTACATCGTTAAACTCGTACGCAGGAACTTCGAGGTTGAGGGGTGCAGGGCCTTTACGAATACGGCCCGCTGAATTAGGAGTTGGAAAAAAGAAATCAGCAATGGAACGGGGCAGAATTGTAACACGCACAGATATCATAATGAGATCCGTGGCAAGGACAGAACCTGAATAGGGATGTAGTCAAATATGGTGACAGAGACGTTCTTTGTCGTAACATACCAGCCTCCGTAGTCGCCCGCCTCACCGATGGGGACGCATCCGAGATGGGTACAAACGCCCAACATGACAAGCCACTCGGGCTTTTTTACTCGATCCTCGTCCGTTTGGGGATCGCGTAGACTCTTCCAATCTGTCGAACGCGCTTCGTCGATCTCGCTCGGTGTTCTGTGGCGAACAAAGACAGGCTTTCCTCGCCATTTGATGATGACGTTTTTGCCTTCCGGGATGTTGTTGAGATCCACCTCAACCTTGGCAAGAGCCAATACATCAGCTGAAGCAGCCATGGTTTGCAAGAACTCGGTCACGCTGGACTTGGCAGCCGAGGCGGAAAGGACGCCAAGGGAGCCAACCATGAAGTATGAGAGGGCACGATTGCTGTCGGTATTTCTGGCGCGGTAAGGAGAGAAATCGGGGACCTCTGGCGCGTCCTTGCGAGCTACGGAGGTATGGAGAAGACGCTGTTGAGGGTAGAGAACGGTAGGAGCTATGGGGGCGGATGAGTTCCTTAGGTGGACCAAGGATAAACACGGTGCCTACCATTGGTAAAAGTTTTGGACACCAAACCAGCCGAGGTTCTTGATACACCGCCAGCCCATCTTGGCTGAGGGTCAGATCTGGGACCTGCAGCGGCGTGGTGGTCATGACCAGCAGACAGGTCACGGGCGGACAAATTCAACAGCGGAGCTAGAGGAACTCCTGAGGGCAAAGAGCGGACGGTAGGTGTGAGGGAAACCGCCTTTTTCACGGCTTGGAAAGAGGCCATGGGAGGAGGATGGGTGGTGGGTGGGTTGGACGGAGTTTGTTTTTGACTACCCGATCCGTTCCGGCCATGTACATACATTATTGTAGTAGTAAGTAACTACATACTTGTCAGGTTTTCCCAGAAGACGGTGTCGTCTTTTCGTCAACGTTTGAAAGCCCCAAGTTCCTCCAATCGTCCCGCTCCATCAAGCCCCTTCGTAAACATACTCGTCGACAACGGAAGAACGGGCGGGCGGGTATGCGACACGAACCTTTGCATACGACACTCCAAGTAATTCTTGCTCAGGTCTCTGCAATGCGTAGAAGTGCTCGCGTTTGCGCGTAGACAATTCATGTACAATGTCATCATCTCCTTACATTCACCTGGAAGAGATCAGAACAAGGCATGAGATATACCGACGACTATTTCACAGACCATAGTGGTCAAGAGGGAACGAGCCACGGTCGGGTGGTGTGACCTTGAATCCTACATTTATCGACGGGGGGCGGCCGAAGGACATGCTGGTGGAAGTAAGAGCGTGGGTGACAGTGACACCATATGGAGCAAGGAGATAAGATTGTACTATGTATAATTTCATCCTTTCTTTTTCGACTTTCCTTTCCTCTCATGGTCCACCCTCTCGCCCACGTCAACCAACTCCTCGTCGTGGTCCGGGGATTGTTCTTCAGAATCGCAAGACTCTGCCCTGTGACGAGACGGTGGATCAAATTGGTGAGCATCGTCGGATAAGCGAAATGCCGGATATAATCCTGTGAGGGTGCTCCTTTTGAGCATCACAATATCTTTTAACCACCCATTTTCTTGACGCAGACCAGCTGCTTCCCGTTCTAGGTCTTCCGCGCGCCCCGTGAGATCCGAAACCGAACGCTCAAGGTTGATCGTCCTCTGCTTCTTCTTTATCCGAAAGCGGGCTGTACCAAAAGATGTTCAGCAAGGTTTTATCGAGTCCGACATGCACATACCGGATGCTGCAGTATTCCTACGCCGTTTCTCATCGGCCTCCGCTTCTGTGTGATCAGCATCTTGAGTCGGCGTCGGTTGGATGGATGGGCTGCTGGTTTCATGAGGGGAGCTGCTCGGGCCCGGTAAACTGCCTGGTGCTAATTAGATCGATGTCAGGAAAAGGCAGTGAACTCGTGGTAAGGTTAAAAACCGAACGTTGAAAGTTTGCAAATTGGTCGGCAAGGAAAAGATCCAACCTCCGCGTCCATTCCGGAGAAGAAAAGGGAGGTACTTGAAGATTCCCCGGGCCATGGCAATCGAATAACCTGTCATACAACCCAGGCTGTGAGGAGACCATATGAAGATTCATGTGCGGCATGTCATGAAATGAAGGTAAAGGTATTGTAGATCCGCTAAAGGGAGCCCTGTCATTCGTTTGAACTGGTTCTTGAAATTAGATGATGGGGCCTAGCAAAGGAGTGATCCCAAACCCTCACCTGCTACGTTGCTACCCTCAGGGTAACTATCCGACACAGATGTCGATGCTGTCGTCTGGGGTCTATTGGAGGAGGCAGCGGGGATGTGACCATCGTTTTCCATAACGATTCGAAGTCTGCTTTCGGTAGAACAAGATTCTGACGACCAAGCTTCGCTTTTGAAGAAGGATAGCGAGCAGAGCACGTTGCATTGGGGCCTCCAGCGATTCGCCATCGGTTTACAGGATGGCGCGAAAGATGCATCAATATGGAGCCTGTGATATCAGGATCAAGTTCTTCTGGGAGAGGTCAGCGAGTATTATGTACAATACTTTGAGTACTCGTACTAGTAGGATCACATGACGACATTACGCGTCCACAGTACGTCGCATATTACTTACCTTGAATCGATATCATGGTAACTGCCTTCTCCTCTCTCTCTTTCTCAAAGCATTGAATTCAACCAGTTGATCAGAGTCAGATCCAAGGACGGAAACTTTCGCTTCGACCTCGCTCCGAATACAGACATCTCAGAGCTGTTGGCCAAAGTAGGTTGCACCACCTCGCACCGGGGTTTCCCCAAGGTTCTCAACATTGCACCCCGTGCTTAGATACTCGAAACTACATCAGATGCGGACCCAACTACATTCACGATATCCAATCAACCACGAGGCAATGAGACAAAGATTTCAGATCTAAAGGGCAGAGACTTGCACAACCTCGGGCTCCGGTGAGTCCCGAAAACATTGTTCGAGTCCACCCACACTCACAAGTGACCAGGCATGGCGATCTTGTGTTCGTAGCCTACCAGTCCAAATCGTCTTCATCAGGTGACAATGGCCCATCTACACCATCCCCTCCTACGCAGCCCCCTCGTGGCGATTCGAGCCAGCCATGGGAATCAGTCATTGAGGAACCCGTGGATTCTCACTGGCGTGCACAGACAGGAAACATTCCACGAGGTCGTGACGCCCGGTTCTGCAAGCATGGCCCCAATGGGATGTGCGATTACTGCATGCCCTTGGAACCATATGATCCCGCCTACCATAAAGAAAATAATATTAAACATCTATCCTACCATGCGCATCTTCGGAAGATTACCCCCAAAGCCACTGCCTCTGCGGCGTCGACGCTGCCTCCCCTCACCCCCTTGACGTACAAAGTGAAGGCTCCATGCCCTAGCGGCGGCCACCCGCCTTGGCCCGCAGGTATCTGCACCTCGTGTCAACCATCAGCGATAACCCTTTCCTCACAACAATTCCGTATGGTTGATCATCTTGAGATCGCGTCGACGGATATCATCGATCGTTTTCTCCAGGCGTGGCGGAAGACCGGCTTACAGCGGTTTGGTTGGCTGCTCGGTCGCTACGAGCCATACGATAAAGTTCCAATGGGTGTAAAAGCCGTCGTCGAGGCCATACATGAACCTCCCCAACTGGGTGAACTGGACGGGCTCACCCTTGGATTGCCTTGGGAGGATGAGGCGCGTGTTAGAGACTTGTTGGCATCTGCCTCGACCCCCTTGACCATCGTGGGATACATCTTTACCGACCTAGATCCATCCTTGGAAGACCGCACCAAGAACATTTACAAGCGCCACCCAGGATCGTTTTATTTGTCTTCTCTTGAGGCAATCTTTGCTGCAACCTTGCAGAAAGAGAGTCCCACTCCCTCACGGTCTTCTCCAACAGGACAGTTTGCGTCTCGTCTTGTGACCGCTGTGTTGACGGCGACCGAAGACGGCCAAGTGGATGTCGCTGCATACCAAGCATCGGAACAGGCCGTCGCTATGGTGGATGCAGACATGATCGAGGCAAGTGTAGATCCTGGAATTGTCAGGGTCAAAGAAGAGGACCGTGGACAGCACTCTGCACGATATGTCCCAGATGTCTTCTACACTTACAAGAATGAATATGGGCTGGAGGTTAAGAAGAGCGCGAAGCCGTCTTTTCCTGTGGAATTTTTGCTGTTGAATGTAGGTCTTGTCGTGATCTCTGCAGATCTGGATAGAGCTCAGCCGTGGTGTTATCAGGTCACCCATGGCTTCCCTCAAAATCCGTCTACAATGTTTCATTCCACCCAATTCAATATCGAGAACCGACCGGGTCTCGAGGACCAGACTATTGGAAAGGTCATGTCGACCCTTGCCTCACTTGACGCCCCGAACATCCCAGAAAGCCTTTTTGCAAAACCAGGAGAAGCGCATAAAAGGATAGAGTTGGCCAAGTGGCTGAGCGACTGGCACCTTGTTGCGTTTTTAGGGACAACACAGCTTTTCTCTGCTGTGAGTTCTTGTTCCTTTTGATCGGAAAGCGCAGGAGTTGAACCGCCGGTCATATACAGGAAGACATGACAGTCCTCGTGCGAACGGTGTCACTTCCTAAACTTCTTGAAGAGCCCTCATTGCTGGATCCTTTACTAGCGACGGAAGGTTGGCAAACACTCATGACATTCACAAGAGAGAGTGCTCGTAAGTTGCAATTTTTTTTTTTTCAGAGTTGGCGGATATACTGATGTGATATGCGACAGCTGCAAGCTCCACACCGGGAATCTCAGCCTCTCACATGGACGAAGACATCCCACAAGAAGTGTTTGACCAAATTGCAGCTGAAGAAGCTGCCAGTGCTGGGCCTGGTTCAGGCGGGTTCGGCAGTGTCAAAGTCTGCCCTCACTGTACTTTCGAGAATGACTCTGACCGTGTCGATTGTGATGTCTGTGGCCTGCCACTTTAGGATTTAGAATGATAAGGAATGGCCTAGATTACAGCGTATATTGGACAATGTCAATTTCCCTCAAAAAAAAACGTTCCGGTCATCAGAGAGTGTCTATCCGTATAAATCTGCGTGATGAATGCACGAGTCTATGCAGCGATTCGTTGAAAAGGTAAGAAGAGAAAAAGGAGCGGGAGCGGAAGACAACCCCGTAACCCAAAATTGACCAATGATGGGCTATGTTCGTCTAGTAGGATAGTCTGGTGTATCACCATATAACAGGTAAAAAGGTTAATGTCCAAATAGCCACCAAACGGCGAAAGCGGCCCCGAAAAGGAGGCCCAGAGCTCTTGCAATGATGACAATGACGAGAGCCTTGCGAATTGCAGCATAGAACGTGCTTAGTGCTGAGCCAGACCAATTTATACTGGAAGAAAGCCGGTTGGAATGGAAATAGTTATCTGGGCCAAAGAGACGCACCGCCTGTCGTTGATGCCACCGGCTCTGACGCTTGCTTCCCATCCGCGAACGACCTCCCGATACCGCTTTCCGAACACCCTGCAAACACGTCAGAGAGGTTTAAATGGAGGTCGAAAAGATTTGAACTCGCCATATCCAAAAGTTGACATCAGGGTATGAAAATCTAGGAAACACGCTCGCTAAGCTCGGTGCCACTATGTCCATTCTCAAATTCTCGAATTCGTTCTGATAGGGGAGTTGCATAATAGAAGATAGAGGTGAAGAATCCACAAAACGGGCATCATCCGTCTTGGAGCTTGAGAGGGGGAAAATCATGCAGGACATAAGGTCGAGCATCATGCCGAGGGAAAGACCCCATAATTTGAGGTTCTGTGGAGGATTGAAAAGTCCTTTCTCTAGAAAGTCGTGTTTCTTGGTGGGGTCGGAATGAGGTAGAATGGGAGGGTCTGAAGACGGCGGAAGCAAAATAGCGGGGTACTCCATTGTCCCGATTAAGAGTCTGACCAACAGTCGTAGGGCGGTAGAGTTTTTCGGAGCGAGACGAGAGGCGGCATCAACAGAAACTGTTGTCCACTTGGGAGGTGAATTTCGGGAGACCAACGAGGCAAGTGGAGTCCAATGGAGAGTGGTAGAGGGGATTGGATCGGGAGATGGGGCTTGAGGGGTAAGTTGGAGGAAAACGAAGGGAGAGAGAATCATCAAGAGGCGTTTGCCGAGGGATGTGGTTATTTCGCGATCATCAAGCTGTCCCACACATGTATATTGGCGCTCGGCGAGGTCGATGCCAATTTCTTCCCACGTCTGTCGCATAGCTAGAGAGGAGAGAGAACGAATTCAAGGGGACGATGTACGAAGGAAGAAGAGGACACACCAGTGTAAAGGCTTCCTTCGTCCTCTGGCTCAGTTCGACCGCCAGGAAAGGCAACATGAGCCTCCCGAGTGTTTCTGGTGTTGCGAGACTTTGGTTGGGCAAGGGAGACGTCGTCGGTGCCTTGGTGGTCCCTTTGTAAAAAGAGAATTTCAGGGCGAGAGTTCGGGTCATTAACCCAAGGAAGGTCAAAGAATTTGGCGAGGGAGGGCGGGTTGGAGGGTGGTGGTGGTACAGAGGCAGAAGGAGAAGGTACGACACGGATGATAAGGGCAACAGCGGCTCTACGGGGCTCTGGAAGAAGGGTGGGATGAGTGGACAGGTTTGCTGGGCAATGAACGAGAACAGACGGGTGGGTGGTGATGCGATTATGCGCGGCGGCGATGCGCGGATGCGCTGGAGAGCCCGGGACAGGAGGGGCATAATGGACACCGGCTTTTCTGTGGGAAAAAAAGGTGAGCAAGGCGGGAAGGGGGCGAGGGGCGGGACAGACCTTGAGCCGCCATCGTCGTCGTCTTCGTCGATGACAAGTGCCCCAAAATATTTCTCGCGTCACTCCAGCCCCAAAACATAACAGGCACAAATAGACATCATGATCCCAACCCCCAATCTCTCTCATCTCACCCCCAGTGACTATGACCGCGTTTACGAGCCTGCGGGTACGTCCCTTCATTGTTGTCGCCGTTGTCCTCATCTGGCTCACGGATCACAGAGGATACGTTCCTACTCCTCGACGCTTTGGAAGCAGACGAGCATACCCTCAAACAGATGCAGCCCAAAATATCCCTGGAAATTGGGTACCACATTCGTCCTTTTACCCTCCTCCCAGTTTACCTTTCCCGCAGCTCTGGCTCCGGCTGCGTCACTAGCTTCATGGCCAGCATCCTTGGCCCATCCGTACGTGCGTCAGTCGTTCTCACCGGCTCCTCCCACTCATCAATCTCCAGTATATCTCTGTACAGACATCAACCTGCATGCCTGCCGATGTACCCGTGCCACTGCCACACAAAACAAGGTACATCGTCTTGTCGCTCGTCTTCCCATTTCCCTCACAACCCGCACAGGTTTCCATACAGTGCATTAACGCTAGTTTCGCTTCGCCCCTCGAAGCGCGCTTGAAGCGCTCCGTCGATATCATTCTTTTTAACCCTCCCTACGTCCCAACCGTCACCGAAGAGGTCCTTGACGCCCAAACTACACACGGGATTCAAGGCTCGTGGGCAGGTGGGCTGCACGGCATGAACGTCACGGGCCAATTCCTTGAACGTGTCGAGGTATGTGCTTTATCGCCCTGGCATCGATATAGTTTTGACTCCAAGTGCGGAACAAGAATCTTATGTCCTCCACCGCAAGGTTTTACCTTGTCGCGGTGAAGGAAAACAATATATCCATGATACGGGCTGAGATGCACAGGCGATACGCATTGAAAAGCGATGTCTGTTCTTTATTTCTTCCGTAACCTATCTTTCAACTCGGTATTAGATCGTTTTTGATCGTCGTGCAGGCCGAGAACATCTCTTTGTGCTGAGGTTCACCCGCGATCGGTAACTTCCAGATCCGCCTCTGAAGGAACCCAGGACTTTGGATGAGGACTGGATATTCCAAGTCAACCCTTCAACATCATTGGGAAGAATGTTATGTATGATTAACAATTAACTGTACAGATAGCTTGTCAGGTGTTCCTGATCGTCTGGCAAACGAGCAAAATAACAATTCAAGAAAAACTACGATTCACAGATGTGGTAATTATTGAGATGAAAAGAATGAAGGCAAGAAGGAAAACATGTGATTACTCGTCATCCTGATCAGTTACTGTGCGTCGCCCTCTGGCAATGCTGAAGCGAGAAGGTGAAGTTGTGAGTGAGACCGTTCTCGACATTCGATCACCCGATGCAATTGATCCGCTGCTACCACTAGCCGCCAGCGGATTTGTCTCCCCGTCGAACTCCAGGCGCAGGCGAACAAATCCTCCTTGACGTAGATCCACTGAGACTTCAGCAGACGAGGTGCCCTCGTGTTTAACGTAGCGCCATATCTGAGATTGATGTGAAGAAAAAAGGTGGACAAGATAAAGCGAAACGAACATACGTCAAGTTCTCCTTCACCTATCTCCTTGTCTTTGCCGAGGGTTTTATGGTCAAACAACCACAAGAAAAGCTTTGGAGTCAACGGTCCAGCTGCACAAAAGAACGATTCCTGCCTATGTAAAGAAAACAGAGGAAGTAGAGAAAGTAGAACTAATTAGGCGTTGCCAGAAGAATAAAGGTCTCTCCCGCTCACCATTCAGGCGTAGATGTCTTGCCCACGTGTTTGGTCTTGTATTCTTTATCCCCCACGCGAATGACAGCATATGCCTTGCTTTCACCAATCGGCAAGTTTCGGGCATCCAGGATGGAGACTCGGAGTGTACCAGGGTCCTGGAGATCCCCTTCTGCAGGACGTTTCGGAGTTGGGAATGCGGCACTCCTCGCGTCCAAGTTGTCTGATGCGATTGGATGACGAGCTTCTGCTACGGGTGGTGCTGGTGGTGGTAAAAACTCGGGAGTTACTTCGGCCTCCCGGTCTTTTTTGAAGACACCAGTAACGCCGTGGAAAACGCCTTTGCCGGCCGAAACAGGAAGCGCGCCGATTTGTGTCATCGCCCTACCAGCAGTGGAGAATGTCGCTGTTGCGCTTGTGAACGTCGAGGTGTTCTTTCTGGCTTTCATGATGATCTCAGGATGGAACAACAATCGTACACGAATGTGTCCTTTCTCTCCAAGTTTCGCTGAAAGGAGAGACAGTACACGTTCGATTGACACAAAGGGTTCAATGTCGTTGAGATCAATCTTCGCGCTGCCGAGACTTTTCGATTGCTCAATTTGGTTCCAGTCGAAAATCTCCACAGAGAAGTCCGCGGCGACACGTGAGGGCTGCAACAGCATTTGTTATTGAGAAATGCTGCCATCGCTTTCGACACGTACCACCGACACAGAGAAAGTCTCGTTCCATTCCGGAGATAAAGTCTTCTTCTTCACTTGAGATTTGTGGACCCTCGTTCCATTAAGGGAAAAGACGGCAAAAGGATCGGACTTGCCTAGAACAATAGTAAATAGAGGGGAGAGGACGAGGTGCAAAACTCGTAACTTACCTCCTCTGTCAATGCCGTAAATGTGGTCGCCATCGAGTAGATCAACGCGAAGCACCCCTTGATCTATTTTTTTTCATACGAGACAAAGAAGCACATGACAAAGAAGCACGTACTGTTGATAGTCTCCCGAGGCTCGAGTGTGACTGGTACAGGAACGTAGCGCGTTTCAATTCGGACTGTCGAAAGATTTTTGTTTTGGTCATCCACGAGGGTAAACGTACGAGGGCCAGCCTGGACGCGCGATTAACAAGATTTCAAGTCGGTGAAAAGTAAGGGTACCAATGTGTCCTGCAAAAAAGATTTCGTGTCACCTTTCCACTCTGCAACGATATCGTCCTTCTCCCCTTCGTCAGCTTCATTTAGGCGAAGCCACACTCTGCTGAAGTCGATCTCTTTGAGAAAGGCTTCCCCAACGTACTCCCACGCAGCATGTGTGCTCCTAGATTTGACTGTGCTAAAAGAAGGCCAGTACCCATCGTCGAGAGCGACTTCAAGCCGCCCCTTCTTCGCAAGTGTTCCAGATATGACATTGAATATAATGATGCCGGATTCTATCCATAACTCGTGAGCATGAGTACAGGAGATGATGAGCTGGACGGACGTTGCGCCAGGAGTTCTTCGGTATTCATTTCGATGCCTTCGTCGGCATTGTTTGGCGGAGCGGGTTTCTCGACATCCAGATTTTGTGACTCGGGCTTAGCTTCTGATCTGATAGAACTGAGGCTGGTTGTACTTCGTCGCTTGATGGTGACCTCGATTGGAACGTCACCATTGGTGGTTGAATGGCTCGAACTTGTGTCGTCTCCCTTGTCTATAGCTTTCCCCTCACCTTGCTCAATATCGAACTTGACGGCTTTGAGAGCAAAGGCCGGCACAAAGGTCGCCGTATAATGCAGTTCGCCCTTGAAGCTCCCTTTGTCGGTACGGATGGGTTCAACGGCGTCTTTTGGAACTGTTGCATCGTAGGGATAGCCCTTGTTTCCTGATTCCTTTGCCAGCTCGGAGACTTGCAACTCAACTGACCCAAGGGATCGATCCTGATGATTCAGATGAGACTACCATATTGACAGGAGAGCTAAGTCATTTTGTACCTTGGTCAAGTGCTGGTAATCCATACATTCCAACAGGAGAGTCTGAGCATCACGATGCTGAATTTGAGGTTTGACGACTAAACAGATATTCGACGCACCTCTTTCAAAGAGTGGACTAAGGAGATAGAATAGGTAGCCTTAGATAATGAGAGTCTGTGCGTGAGTTAAAGACTTACCAGGAATGTAAACGATTTCGTCCCAAACGGGATTGAGATCTAACAATTATGTGAATCTCGGATTTTGACCAAAGAAAAAAGGCGCGAACTGTTATTGACGACTTCTGTCCGAGCCTTTGTGACGTTATTCACTTGCACACGCATGTATGGATCGCTCTAAAATCACATAAACCTCAAGGGACGAACCCATACAGGTTTGGTTCTTACCTTGCCTCCCAAGGCAGCTTCCACATTCCTAGGGATGGCTTGCTTAGAACGACAAGTTAAGTGATACATCATGGTCAAGACGCACTTGACATCGGTAGCTCGGTCCAATAACAACCTGACAACACCGATGGGTGCTACATACCGCTCTGCACCTTGTATGCTGCCGGGCATGTTCAAGGATCTCCATTCAGCCGAAAGCCTGATTTTGCCGCTCTTACAGCCACTTAATGGGAACCAATCCCTGCTCGCTTCACCTCGAGAGTCCAGCAAATCTGTGAGCCTGATGGACATATATCCGACAACAGGATCCTTCAAAAAGTCTCGATCGTCGATGACGTCAATCCTAATGATGGATGATGCTTTGTCTGGACAGATGAATTCATGGGCCGATTCCCAAACGGGATTCAAAGTTCGCTTGAGTCGACGGGTTGTATGCCCCACAGTTTTCGAATTCCCAATGTAAACCTTGGCCAAGGGATTTAATTCCCCAGACATGGATTTGGTGTGGTCCAAGTCCTTGGCTTGGTGGATGACCAATCGTACAATTCCCACCGCTGATCTCAGGCAGTCAGTCTCGAATGTTGCGGAGGTTGTGGAACCGACTTACAGCCGTCAAGTGCTTCGCCCGTTTCCTGGGGTTCAAGGACAGGGAAATAGCTCAGGTCATACCTAACCTCACCCTTTTCCTTCCCATCACTCAGGAGGTTTGATTTTATGTCCTCTTGGGAAGCGTCATCCCGTAATTTTGACAATTCAAAGGTGGCAAAACCCATCAAACTGTCCTTTCTGTGGTCATTATAATCCCACAAATGGAGAAAGAGTGTCTCGTCAAGTGAATTAATAAGCAGATACTTGGTTTCCATCCAGGTTGGGTTGAACCTGAGATTTGTTATTCAGTTATGTGTGGAGACTCTGAGTGGGGAACACTGACGTGTTGCTTTTGTGTTTCGTGCGCGCCAGTTCTGCACGGTCATTGAAAGTCAAAGCTATATACGGGTCGGGAGTTCCGCCTCCAATTTTGGTGCCTTTGATTCCACGGGCTGAATGGATGGTGACTTGTATGACGCCTATTGCGGAGTCCAACGGTTTTCCAGAAAGCATTTGTTCGAGATTCAAGGTAAAGACGTTCGGATCATACATCATTGGTCCCAAAGAGGCATGGGTCATGTCATCGATGAAGGATGCCAACCCAGGAATCTACGACGGGGGTAATGAGTAAGAAAGAATAACATTGTAGAAGCAACTGACATTGGCTATATCAAAGCCAAATGTCTCGCCACCGATGGGCTTCAGCACGTAGTCGATAGCTGGTTTCTCCAGGAAGGTAAAGTCAAGAACCTGAACGTGAGGAAAGTTTGCCATTAGTTTCATGCGAATACGCATCAGGCCAGAAAAAGTGATGTCTTCGACGAGGATCGGTAAAGCAGCCGTAGCGAAAGCTTTGCCTATGTGAAGTTCGAGAATAATTTTGGGATTCTGTTTGACGGCGACCTTTTTTGGGGTCATTTCCGAGATGTCGTTGGGAGTGAAAGAGATGGCCCAGTCCATCATGACAACATCATCAGGTGTTGTAGGGAAGGTCCTGACTTTATCGATGCGTGGAGCTTTTGTGCCAAGGGTAAAATGGGACAAACGAATAGAGTCGAGGAAAGCTGGGGTGTTCGTGCTGAGGACCTGGTCGACGGAAGATACGATAGAAGCAGAAAGAACAGGTTCATAGATCAACCAAAAGCGGTCGAGAAAGTTGTTTAACCAGTCGGCAGATTCATGTTCGGACGCAAGACGCGTTTTGACGAGTTCGCGTTGAATGTCGTCACGTGCTCGACGGAGGACGCGTTGAAGGGAGGTGGTGTAATAGGTGTTGCAAATAGCGAGAACGATGAATAACCAGCCCCATCCGAAATTAAAGCGAGTCAAGAAATGAGAAGCAAATACGGCCTTGAAATGCCAAGTGTTTCAGTTTGAGACATGGAAAGAAGGGACACGCAACTCACAAAGAGAACGACGGCACCGTCATGATACCAAGAGCCGTAAAATTGCTCGGAGAGAAAGGTATCGAGGATACCTTTCTCTTTGAGCTCACCTTCGGGCAAATTGTTGTCAATCCCGGAGACTTGGCGCCAGCCGACACGATACCAGTCTGGAATGGTGGGAACGGGGTGAACGGGCATTGCACCAGGAACGGTGGAGGACATATCCTGTTGTGCATCCGGAGCGGCTTGTGAGGGTGGCGAGGCGATGGGTTCCTTGTTGTCCACATCTGTATCCTCGACTGTGATTGTAGGGAGGGCAGTGCGTCCCGTATCCTGAATCTGGACCTCTGCGACGACGTTACGGAGTGTGTGTGTAGATACGGCGGTGGACAAACCTCGTGCGCCAGCGTGGTCCTGCGGTAGGACGCTCTCGAGCTTGTCGCGCGCCTTCCCGACAGCGGCAGCAGCTTTGTCTTCCGGGGATGCAGCGGGGTCGAAGGAGTGGAGAGGGGGGCCGTTGTTCTGGATATCCTGGCTGAGGACGTCGGACAGCTTGGGGTGACCGTTAGAGGGGGCTTGGGTGGCCATGGAAGGCGAGAAGGAAAGGAGCGTGGCGAGGAGGCGAATTAGCTTTTGGCCTGCTGATGTCACTGGGCTCCTTTGGGTCGGACATTGCCGAGCTGGCTGATCACGTTGTCAACTGTGTCACGTGTGAGGTCGAACTTCAAAGTCTACACGATGGGCAGCAGAACGGCGTCTCTGCGCGACCTCTACATCGACCCCTCGTCTGCCTGGTCGTTCCTTCCCCCGGCGCCCTCCCCAATTATCTCCTCTGACCATACCACCACTTCCCACCAATGGCCCAATCGTCCTGCCCACAACTCCATCCTCGACCTCTCCCCCTCCCTCGACCTCAATGAATCATCCCGCGCTAACATAACCTTCGTTCTCAAATCTCTCGTTGCATCCGCCCTCTTGCAGTACTCCAGCACTGCCATCGCCATGCCATGGGAAGTCGCCAAGCTCTTGCTCCAGGTCCAATGGGTCCCTCGAGATGCAGGCGAACCCGAGGAGCCTGAGCTTGTTCAGGACAATGACGATGCGGTTCGTGTCCCTGCATATACGTGTCACCAACTCTCTAGTCATCCATATCCTAGTTGAGTGACTCGTCAAACGACGATTCCTACTTTGCGGACCCACACACCGCGCCGTCGATTCGCTTCCACGCACCAAGGCCAACGGACGACCGAGGTTACGTCATTCGTCGGTCTGTCCTCGAAGAGGGCACGCGTCCCGAGCACATAATCCCGGTCGGAAGTGCCAACGGAGTGTGGGGCATGATCAAGCAAATCGCCCGCTTTCGTGGCGAAGGATGGTTGGCTCTATGGAAGGGTGTGTGTGACTCCACCGCAGCCTTTCTCCAATCCCCTCATTCAATACAGGCCTGTTCACAACATGCGTTATGGAAGTCCTCGCATCTACCACACAGCCACTCATCCACAACTTCCTCCAATCCCTGTTATTCCCTTCATTATCCCCGTTCCACCAACCACCCATTATGCTCCCCGTGGCATCACACCTGATCACCGGCTTTTTACTCTCCCCTCTCGATCTCATCCGGACACGTTTGATTGTCCAATCTTTCTCTCCCCGTCACAGACGTTATTCCGGCCCTCTCGATGCCCTCGCCCACATCCTCCGCGACGAAGGAGGTTTTAAAGGCATTTACCTCCACCCCCATCTTTTACTTCCTACCATCATCGATAATACACTCCGTCCCCTCGTCTCTCTTGCCCTTCCCAGCATACTTGCTTCTCATCTTGGCATGCAACTCTCAGAGGAAGTCAATCCCACTGCATGGGGTGTTATTGAGCTTAGCGCCAGTTTCTTGGGGCTTCTTGTCACTCTCCCTTTTGAGACTATCCGCCGAAGGCTTCAGGTACAAGTTCGCGGGGCCGCAAAGCCCATCAGAGGCTGCGTAGAATTGCGGCCTGCTCCCTATAACGGAATTGTCGATACTGCTTGGCACGTCCTCACCGAAGAGCGATCTGATCTTCCTATTCAAAGGCAACGGAAACGTCGCGGGAGTCTAGCCAGCCAGAAAGGGAAGGAACGGGCAGCTCCTGCTGAAGAGGCAGACGAGGAAGAGGCAGACCAGGGAAGCTGGTCAAGGAACACCGGCATCGGACAGCTTTATCGTGGCATGGGGATGAGACTCGGTGCAAGTGCCATTGTATTTGTACTCGCACTTTTCAGTGGCGGAGACGATGGTGGAGGGGGCTGGGCAGAGCTCTAGCTCTTTTTACATACCAATTAGGAATCTTACAGTCAGCACGAATTTCGGTATGTTATGAGTAACTCTATCCCACAAAAAAAAACACAAGGCACCACCTATCTTCCAGTCAGACGGCGAATATTCTTCGTGCCCTCAGCCTTTTGAGCCTTCCTCTCCATAGCGTACGTCGCCTTCTCAATCAGCTCCTCCGTCATAATCTTCTGCTTTCCCAGTTGCCTGGATGGAGCAAACGTCGACCCCCCTTCAGCATTCGTAAAGCAAGCAATGACAATAAACTAACCGTTTCCTCTTAGGAAGCGGGACGATTTCATCCTCGTCCTCGTAGTCTTCATTATCACCCTGAACATCCTGAGACAGCTTTCGAGCTTTGGATTTTGTCACTGGGAGAATAACCGCGGAGTCATCTGGATCACCCCGTATAAACAATCCATTCATCTCGCTTTCCAGATGCGATAATGAGGCTTGAAGTCCCTTTCCTTGCCTTGTGGCTTTCGATTTAGTTGATGATGCTTTGGGAGGGATCCATGCATCTTCGTCATCTTCACTGCCGGAACACGTGGGATAGTCGTTTTCACTTCCTGGCTCTGGGTCGGCAAACAAAGCTTCCGCCACGCCCCGAGACGTCTGCGCATTCGTGAGTGTGTCCACTCCTCCTTTTGTTTCTGCCTTGCTCTTTTTCGACAGAGGTGACAAGGACATGACACGGTTCGAAGGGGATTGTTCATGATGACCATCGCTTTCCAGCGCAGACCCCTCTTCGGCCTCATCATCGACAATCTACATACGACTTTTTAGAGTAGAACTCTGTCACCTGCCAGATAGGAAACGTACCAGACTCATCTCAACGTCGACCTTTTCCTCTTCAGAAAGATCGCTTGAAGGTCTTTGTAGCTGTGCTTTTTTGATGGGGCTTCCGAAGAGCCCAGACTGATGGAGCATGTCGATCTTGGCATCTGTTTTCAATTCGTTATGTTCCAACTGAAACGGGTCTTGGGGTATGTGTTTTAGAATTATCACAAGAATGAAACGACTGACCTCCTTCATCATTCTTCTGGTGTACATTTCTTCCATCTTCTTCATACGTGCTTCCATTTCACGCATCACCTCCTCTCTCGTTTCAGCTTCAATCATCGCACACCTCATTTCTGATTCAAACAACTGGAAGACAGTTAGGAGGGGCTTTCTTGTGTCCACAATAGCAACAGACCTGCATGCGTAACAGTTCAACTTCATCAAATAGTGCATCCACAAGAGGGTTGATCGGCCCGTCGTTTTCGTCGTCTCCGTTTTGCCCATCATTGTATTCATCTTCTATGTTCCAAGTCAGAAGTCAGAAACCCACACCAGGGATCCTTGAAAAGCTCTACCTTCAAGTACTTCTAAGACTGCCTCGGTGGCCTTCTTCCCGCTTCCTGGACCTCCTATAGAAATGGTAACCTTTCTTCGGTGTGGTTTAGGGGCAATTTCCGGGCCTTTTAGCGTTAGCGGTCCTAGCTCCTTGATTGTATTACCAGCCACTTTGCCAGGTGCTTTCAATCCGTTGGGGAGCCGGTGTACGGGTGCTGGTGCAGGGGTAACGTAGACTTCTCTAGCGAGGGCAGCAAATCTCATCACATGTGAATTTTCGTCATAACCCGTATCATATGGATTCACGTTCACGATCATGACCTGATAAAAGTGAATGGCGGAGTGAATGCTGGGTTGTAAGGGTTGATAACAGGACACTAACCACCCTACCGTCGCCAACGAAGTAGTCCATCAGGGCTTCAGTAAGCTTGCTATGCCTGAATGGCACCACTGCGAGTGCCTTCTTGACCTCTCTAGTATCGAGCTGATCGTCGTGGCCGACACCCTGCGACAAGCTCATCGCCAGCTTCCGCTGGTTGGAACGCAATACCTCCATACACTGCCCGAGGACCATAAGGGACTTGTTGATGCTACCTGCCTCTTTGAGACGATCACCGGTGGTGTGGGTATGCTTTGTGCGTTCTGATCCAGCAAGATCGACCAGTGTCAAACGGGATATTTGCAGAGCTGTTGGATCCTATAATAATCAAGGGCTCTGCAGCGAACATGATACTTGACAGAGCTTACATCTCTCTCCCCTCTATGGCCTTTAACAAGCTTGATGATGACCATGCCGTGACTACGACTGCTCTCTCGGTTGGCCAACGTACCGAAAACACGTCTGTGAAGTTGCCCAAGTTTGACGAGTGCTCTTGCTTGCATTGCACTATGAACGCGGAATTGCCGGAGGCCAGAGATGTACTTTCCCTGCGACGCCGATTCGGGGTTATCGGATGCAGGAGATGGTCTGAGGGGTAAAGCAGCTCGCGTGAGGACAAGAGGTTTGGCAGTGGCCGTTCGAGGGAGATTTCCATCAAGATTCGAATCGTCCTTGACAGAAGCGAGGAGATCAAACACCTTCTCGTTGTAGACTTCTGCATAGGAGATCCAGACGGTGTATTCATAATTTCTGTCGACTTTGAGCAGCGTTGAATCGACATCGGAATCGGAGGCAATGACATCCATTTGCGGACCAAAGACTTGAGCAAGAGCGGGCTCTGGCGTCATTTGGGGGGGGCTTTCATCTTGGAGATCGGCAGGCTCAACGCCGTGGAGTCTTACAGGTCGGAACTACAAATAATGTGAGGGAATGAAATGCAGGCAGCCACCAACGTACTCTTCCATCGCCATGCAATCCGTCGATACTATTGAAGATCACGTCGAGGGTTCTGGGAAGTATTCCAGCACTACCTTCCTTGTTACCACCTTGAACTGTGTAAGTCTTTCCAGAATTGGTGACACCATAGGTGAAAAGAAGGCCATTCTGGCCTTGGAGAAGATCTTGCACTAGAGGAAGAGTTGTCTTGATGAAAAAATCACTCTGGGGTGTGTCGGGCGGAAACACGTGGGAGAAGGTATAGGTGGAGGAGGGCAGAGCGGTGGAAGTGCGAAAGTGCGAAAACTTGCCCTGCTGATCTTGAGAATCTGACATACAAACAGCTGTGTCGGAGAGCGGCATGAGGTATGGTTGGACGGCAGCACCATCTTCGCCTAAATGGGGGCGTATTCGGAGGTAGGCCTGTCAGCTTTTCAGCGAACAAAGAAAGAAAATAACATAAAGCAGGGAAATACGAACCATGATCGGTTCGCGGTCGGTGTCCGAGACCGCAATGTTGGCTGCTTTGGCGGTTTTGCGAGTGGTGGTTGTCTTTGACGCAAGTTTAGAGACGGGAGGCTCGACTGCATTCTCCCTGTTCCCCAATGGTTTGCGCGTGGCGGTCTTCCTTGCAGCGGGGGCAGTTTCTGGGTGGGTTGCTGCTGTGTGTTTTGCTGTCGTTGCTCGTGCCCTCGTTGTTCTGGTCGTCGGAGGTGCCACTGTGGGCGCCGTTTTCGTTCTGGAGGATGCGCGTGTTGTCATGAACGCGACAGGATAGAGGATCACGTGATGGTGAATACCGCGTCGCATAAGTTGTTGATTTTGGCTTTGATCACAACAGTGAAGGATGGTGGTCAGCAAGGACTCTCCAAAGAACAGACGCAAGTCCATCGCGGTCCCCACTCACAACAGGCCAGCTGCCCTCTCCAGGGCTAAGCGTCGCCCTCACAGCATCGTTCCCGGCGACCGCCTGAGTCCACTCGCAAAGGCGCGCCGCTCTCTGGTACGTCCCCGTCCAAAGCTTCCCTCAATCGCCGCAATCCAACGCGCATTTTAGGTTCCACGAAAAAGCATCCTTAAATCATTCATCAACATCACGAGCAATGCTGAAGACGCCCCAGCCTCCTCGCAGCAATCCCAGTCCTCTACCGAGGATCCAAGTGGTACTCAGTCAATGGACACCACCCAGGACTTCCGTATGTCCCTAGCCAACACCACAAGGAAGTCGTTCGGCGGGAGGCGTGTCAGCTTTGCCGGAAAGGTGGAGGTCCGTCTCATCGAGGGCAGGAAGGACGGCGAGCCGAGTAGTTCACCAAGCCAAGGCGCGTCTGAAGCCCCTCACAACGCCCCCACAGATGAAAACATATACCCTGGCGCATCCATCCGCCGCCGCCGCAGTTCGGCTCGATATTCCGTAGCCTATAGCGAAGACATGGATCTGACATCCGTTGCACCTTCTGCTTTTCTCCCTGTGGAAGATTCGGCTATCGCAGACGAAGAATCTGACTATGATGAGAATAGTGGGATGGATATGACCGAGGTCATCCACGGGGATCTCATCCGTAAACGGTCTCTGTCCGTGGGCACTCGTCTCCCATTATCCCAGATTTCACATACCCCAGATCAAGAATTGTCCCAACAGTCGTTCGAAGAGGAGGTGTCACAACCATATTCAGAAGCTGATTCAGACCAATCTCAAGTCATGGACTTTACCATGCCATTGAACAAGTCCTTGCGCGCCCCAGCACAGCATGACGAAACATGGCTGGCGTTGAGACAAGCTACCCACTCGGGAGATACCCCGATCGAGCCGGAACTATCCTCCGATGACTTTGAATCAAGCAACGTAGTACACGCAGGGGACGGAATGGATTTAGATGACGCAGTGCAAAGATTGATGCGCGCGAGAGAATCTCTGCCTTCCATTCCTTCTATCCGTGGTCCTGAAGCTGGGGGAACAGCATACGGGCACCCACAAGATGAGACATTCTCCAGCATGGAAGAAAGCTTCGAAGATGATGGGAATCGAACTATGAATGTAAGCAGAGTCTTCGGGGGACCAAGCACAGATGGGACACGGATAGGCATGGAGTCCACCATGGATGAGTCCGAGATCTACGGCGCAATCGCTGCACCTGCGCACTCAATAGACCCTCCGCCTCCGGAGGAAGTGGTTGAACAGCTGCCGGAAGCCCCTTCAGCCCCCGCTGTGTTTAAACCGCCACCACCGCTGCCAGCGTCGTTGGTGTCTGATCGATTGCCAGTCTTTTCAGCACCGCAGTGCCATCCAGCTACGACTCCGGTGCTGTTTTCAGCTCGACCCAAGGAGACAGTACTACCCCAAACACTGATATGTACACCCTCCTCCCCATCCAAGGCAAAGGCTAGCCTGCAGCGCAAAGTCTCCATTT
Source organism: Entoloma clypeatum (assembly GCA_963565915.1). Lineage (NCBI taxonomy): Eukaryota > Fungi > Basidiomycota > Agaricomycetes > Agaricales > Entolomataceae > Entoloma > Entoloma clypeatum. Next base: position 2,592,052 of record OY751493.1, read on the forward strand.
CCTCCAAGTCGCCTACGGTAAATTCTCCCAAAAAAAGATCTTGTTCCCAAAGTGATACAGTGGGCAGGCCTAGTCCTAGCAAACGGGTAGCTGTGAATGTCAACCAGCCTGCTTCTAGTAACAACGGGACCTCTGCCAACTCCTCGCCCAAGCCCAGACCACTGTCTCCGAGGAAAATCGCTCCTTTCCAGGTCCCGACTTGCAGCAATGCAGAGTCACGGCCCTCGTCATTCAGGCGCCCTTCAGGTTACTTTTCACGAAGGAAGAGTTTGGGTGTTGCACTCGTCCAAACAGGTCAGATCGAAGAGAATAACCCTGTGGCGCGTTCCTCGCCAAAGAAAAAAGCTAAGATTGGTCTCGGACGTGTCAGCTTGGGTTCCGGCCCTTCCGATGCCTGGACCCGCTTTGACAAAAGCGTTGTTTCCAAGGGTAAACAGAAGGAGACCCCACAAATTGATCGGGAAGTCAATCACCAGGGAGGTACCTCCCCAATCCTGACGAGAGAATCTCCTGCTCGACCGATTTCTCCAACCGTACCCCGAGACACTTCTCCCTCGCCTGCCGTTCCAGTCGCGGATATATCTACATTGCAAGGGCTTGAAGATGAACAGGACGAAGGTGAGGAAGAAATGGAACAATGGAGAAACGGTGTTGAATACGTTGAACACGAAGAAACAGCCGAAGTAATTTCCCTTCTAGTTGACTTGAGGGTGGATAACGCTCAAGCTTTAATTATCCAGCCTCCGATATCTATACTACAATTCTTTGCAATGACGGGCATCAAATTTATGGACGAAATCACCGCGCCGCGGCGGTCGACGCATCCTTCATCACAAGGCGCACGTCAAGCACGTAACCCTGAAGAGATCTCGTTAGCAGAATATGCGGTTGCCGTTGGGATCGATTTACCTCAGCTGGTTCTGTATTCCCGCGTTTCGAATGATTTACAGGCATGGATCGAGAAGAGCAAGTCGGATTTTTTCCAAGCGGAAGACGAGGCTTCCAAAATTACTCCGGAATTGTTTGCAGAATATTACAGAGCTGACGAAGAAGGTCAAGCTGAGCTGCTAGTTAGTCCATTCATTCAATATCATATTTCCGAATCACTTTCCTCATTGCATTGGGTTCTACAGCATCAGCTGAAATTAATTCGAACCAACGCAAGAGCTCTGGCCAAGTCTGACTGGTATGATTGGAAGCTGCAGTGGTTGGAAGGCCTTCGAGTCACTGCTGAGAAAACATTCAAGTCGCTTGAGGCAGTACGTGGATAAGGAGTCGGTTTCGTCCAGGGAATGTTAGCTTATTTTTTCTGCTAGGATGCCAGAATCCTTGATAGCATCAGACAAACAGCAGATGAGATCATCCCCGCATTGAAGGACGAATATGAGGAAGTTATGAGGGAACTTGAAAAGGAGCAAGCAGAGGTTGCCGAGATCGAAACTAGTGACCAGGATTATCTGAACGAGCTCAAGGCCTCTATCGCGGAGCAAAAGTAAGATCTCTGCGTTTCTGTTCTCCCCTTGACTTGTGTTTAGCGTTTTTGCCTAGTATTGAGGTGGAGGCCCTCAGAGCAGAGGTGGCCGAAGGAAGAGCTCAACTTGCATGGCTGCAAGAACGGCAAACTGAGGCCGATACACAAACACGGGAAGCCCTGTCTTTCATTGCAGAGGCAGAACGTCATCTGCAAGTGCAGCAAAATAGTACACGCTCTGAGGTCTTCCGACTCAAAGGTATTGGCATCTTCTGCTCCGGTAAAGAACGCCTTGGAATAAATCTGCTTCTTAGGGGAACTCGAGGCTCTGGAAGATCTACATATGTTTCGAGTAACGAAAGTGGAAGCCGACCTGTTTGAATATGTATATTCCTCGAAATTTCGAGTCTCTCTTCCCTGCAAAGATTTTACACCCGACGTCAAGCGAGCAGCAGTGACAAGGCTAGACAAAGCAAGGAGCGGGTCGAAGGACCGCTTTCCTCGTCTCAGCGACTTCCTTTTCAGCATGGCGAAAGAACAGATCGTGCACGGACAGAGTCGCACAACACGTCAAGTGAGAGATCTCTCATATATTCCCCTGGCTAGTTCGTTATCATTGACGGTCTTTTAGATTGTCCAACGTTTGAGTGACTACTGGTCATCATGCGCACAGCTCCGATCACAGCTGAAGCTCATCACCATCAGATACCCGGTCGAAGTCGAGATCTTACAGGAACATGCCGCCTTCAAAGCCAACGTGATGATTTTATTTCCTGCTGTCACGGCGAAAGCTTTCGTGTCATTTTTTTTCGATGCTAGAACGTTCTTATTCTGGCCGATGGCTATGGGATCACTGCGCTGCGATGTAGAAGTTGCATATGGAAGTGTCGAGTAAGCATCCTCTTAATTCCATCCAAAAACTCATTCCGAAAAAACTACCCTCCTTCCAGCCGCGAAACTATCCTCAACGCCGTCACAAACAGGCTTCGCGAAGCCAACCCAGCAGATAACTATGCTTGCTTGCTAGACGCATGCATCGAAGCTCAGGAAATATATCATTGACCTAGTTCATATCTACAGTGCGACTCCATTTTTTGATTTTTTTTTTTTTTGGTAAGTATGTATGTGTAGTCATGACTTTCCTTCCTGTATATATGTAGTAGAACACAGCTATCAAGCGCACAGATACTAAAAATACAACAGAGTGGATGGATGAAAGCCATAGAGTAGATAGCCATAGAAACGTTGACGGTTGGATGAACGTGCTGGCAGGGCACGTACTGTGTTACAGGTGCTGGGTCATTCCATCTAACTCAGCCAAAAGGACCGACAAAACATGTCTGTCGCCGCGAACAAGATCCAACTCCATATCGGAAAGCAAACGTACAGACTCCCACTCAGATATTGCAACACGGGCGATGCAATCAATTTCGCATGTATCGCGTTGAGACTTGAATGCAGTATCCCGTGCTGCTTTTGCCGCCTCTGCGACGGCCTGATCACGGAGGTCATGCGCTTGTCGCAATTGGATCTCCAGCTCGGAAATATATGTCATCCGCTCCTCCTCTGTCCGCTCGCGGAGCTTGAAACTGCCTTGCAGCTGTTCCTCCATATGAACAACCTGCTTCATGAGGTCCTGCGCCTCTCGTCCACGAAGAGTTTTCAGATTGTGCATCTCCTCCTCCATGTTTTGCAATTGATATAACCGTTCTTTCGCCATATTCTCAGCGGCGGCTAGTTGTAACCGCAGTAGCGTCACAGTGGCGGCGTCGATAGCAGAAACTTCAGGCGTTATCTCGTACCGCTGCGAGTTATGATATACAGCAGGAGAGGGCGTGACGTCAGGCAACAAGACCTGCGAGATGGAGCCATACCCCCCCGGTGAGCTCAAGGTGCTAAGACAGGGGCTTTCCGGAACCTCTAGTTGAATTGTGCTCAATGCCGGCGAGACAGCACCAGGGTGAAAAGGCGCAGACATATCCGAGAGCATGTTTTCGATTTCATCCTCACCCAGAGTCTTTGACGCTTCGCTCGCAAGCTGCTCCCATGACAGGATGGAACCCCGCGCTTGCTTCCCACTCTGTTGTTGGGGAGGCCGAAGAGATGCTCTCCCTGGTGATTCTGGGTCAGGGGGAAGAGGAGACAGGTATGACATATTCTCCCGAGATGGCAGAAAATTTGTTCGTGTCGGAGTCTGAGGAGGGGGTCGTCTACGGTTGCGAGTTCCTTGGATCCTGGGCATTGCTGGGGTCGGAGCTCCAAGAGCTGCAACGGGAGCAAGGAGTAGTGCGACATCCTCAGCTTCGCTGTCTTCGCTGTCAACTTCAGATATGTGCGACATATTGCCCGGTGCAACAGCTGGTTTTGGAAATGGGCTGCCGTCAATATTATTGTTGTCCCGCGATGGACGACCAAGAGGAGAGTCGTTTATAGACGTCGGACGAGGAGAAGGACTAGTTTGGGCCGAGCGACGTATGGCGGAGGCATTTCTTAGCTGTGGCGTTTTCGGGGTGTGGGGCGTGAACGAGCCCGCGGAGGAAGTAGAGGAAGACGGGCGTGGGATAGCTGAGGCTGCGCCAGAGGCTGAGGCCGAGGCTGCGGTTTTCACAAGTTTCGTCGGACGGTGGGGGGATGATTTGCTGCTGGAGGGCACGGAAGAAGTGGACTTGGTAGGCGTCGCTGGGGGCGTGGCATTGACGGTGGTGTTTAAATTTTTCAGCGCTGCGCGTTGTGGCAGAGGACTGATGGGGCGAGAGGTTTTCTCTAAAGGAGAGCAGGTGTTCCCCCCTTTCTCCAGATATTTGTTTCGATATTCTTTTTCGTCCTCGGAACTGCTCAACGGTCTCCGGGTGCCCGTCCTGGGTGAAGGCGGCTTTTCAACTAGGACGGACTTTGGACGATATTTAGGGAGGGCAGAAGACGTTGCCGCAGTCTTTGGGCGAAGCATCGATGTTCGAGTGCTGCCTGCAGCATCGAGGGGTTTGGCAGGTTGCTCCTCTGCTTGGAAGCCAGCAGATGCACGCCTACGCGTGAGGGTCTTTGAGTCCGGTGTGCGAGTCGTCAGGGGCTGGAAAGGCGACTTGGCATCGCCCATGGAGGCTCGGGGAGCGGCTGGTTTGAGACCCATGGCGCTGAGGCGGCGAGACGAGGTGTCCTTGCTCTTTTTCGCGCTTTTATCGGTGTCTTTGGTGTCCTTACTTATGACGTCCGCCAAAGCCTTGCCTGCAAGGTTCAAGGACTGCCTGATGGAACTTCTTGTGGTTGGCCGCGATCTGGGGCTGCCAGTTACAGTGGCGCGGGCATCTGAGGGTTGTTTTGTCATGAAAGTTGGTAGCGGTATGAACGTGGACTTCTGTGGTCGATGATGGCGTCGTGCTGGGGTCGTGGTCGCCGTTGGTGGTTCGTGTCGCGTTTCGTTTCGTTTCCAACTTCGATCGCCAACAAATCAGACTGCTCTGTGTTTGTCCCTGTTTACCACATAAACCGACCAACACCCTCTCGTGGCAAGTACAGAAATACTCCCATCGTCACTCCATTAATCACCGCGTACCACACCCCTTCCAACGCCAACGACCATCCCGGCACGCCTCCCACCTGCGACCTCAACAAAATATACGGTATCAGAAAATAACGTGGTTCGAGCAGGGGTGTGGGCAACAGAGTAGGGACGATGAACACAGGCAAAATCAAGGTTTGAAACAAGGTTTGCTCGCGACCTGGGGGTCTTCCTTCAGCTGATTGAGCCCCATAAGACACACTGCTCACCAACACGCAAGAACCACGCCCAAGCACAAGCGATGTATGCTGGAACTAGTAGGTACGGCACGGAGGGGTGGAATAGGTATATTCGACGCCATAGATAGAATGTGTAGTGGCGGTTGTCAGAGAGGAGGAAGGGGTGGTGAATGCTGAAATGTGATCGAACGTTAGCCTATGTTCGTCTGAAGGGCGGCAGCCACTGACGTGAAAAGTTTCACTGTTGATGACATGCATAACGATATAAGCACCGTTATTAAGGTACGCCTACGACAGAGGGGAGAGTGAGTAGGTGAAATGAGAACAAGGAAAAGCTATGCACCTGCGACTCCCAAACATGCGATATTGCACATCCCGAACGAGACTCCCAGGACCACCGTGAGCACTCAGCAGAATAGGCCATCCAAACGCGGTTGCGAACCCAATAAAATAATACAACTGTGGTATGTGGAGTGAGGGTGTGTGATTGGCCTTGTCACCTGACGTTCGAACGTTGAAAGGGGTGAATTTGAAAAGAGTCCAGGTGTTGCGACCCACCCAACACGATGCCACCGTTCCAAATCACAAAAGCCCCAAAGACGGCCAGAACCAGCGTGTAGGGGACAAAGGTGGGGAGAATGTCCCACAGGATATAAGGAGTACTCGATACCGATCGCAGCAAATCACCTAAACGCGACATGAATCAACCTTTGCAATAGCCACGAACTCTTTGACACATACTCGGGTGCGCAGAAAGGGCAGGTGGATCGTGAAATTTCGGCGGAGACAGATTTCCCTTCGTCCCACGTCTATACCGCAAGTACATGAGCTGGCTCGACGCATAGGCATAAAGGACCCAAACCACGTTGGTCTGGCGAAATGTGCAACTGGCGAGACCGAGCTGTTATATGAATCCCTTCAATCAGTGACTTTCCTTGAAGTTTCGAAAAGAACAACGCACCGCAGCGGCAAGCCAGTGCCGGTTCTGTGAAGCTGCAACCAGTGTCCACACCACGAGAACGAGACTTGGGACTTCAGTGTAGTATAGAAAGCCAAAAAACGACGCTACTGGGAATGCACTGAGGACGATTGATTCGAAAGTGGGAGATAAGATTGAGGGTGGTGCTCGTATCCGTTTGTGATAGCAGAGAAGGTGGGTCAGGACGAGTGGAAGGGACAACAAGACCAATGCCGTCGTAAACCGAAGCATCGGGAGTGTGCATTTGAACATGAATATGCGTTTCATGAGGAGACTCATGACATATCTATAAAAGCTGGACAAGTTCCTCGAATAGGCCTTGTATATGACGAAGCTCACAGTCCAGGCGGGGTCGTTATCTTTGGATCCCATGTCGTAAAGTCTCCTCGACAGTAAGCTTGTGCTTGTGGGACATGAAACGGCTCATCCTGATCAAAGTCAAGGTAATTTTCATTCGTGTCCTAGGAGACTCACCATGTAGGGTTCAGTGACGATAGCATTGAATTGTTTCAGAATGGTTAGGGAGAGGGCGCAATATGCCAGATAGTGGATATTTGTAGCCATCAGCACATTCGTTGGCACGTAGACCTGCAGCAGAGAAAGATAGAAGTGCGTGGCAAAGCAAGGTTGAGGTGGAAAACATTCGCTGGCAGACTGTATATATCTGATAAGATTATGTACATAATTCCTTTACTCAATCTTAAGCCCATCTAGTCCAACGGGACGTTCAGCCTGAGGAGTAATACGTAGCCCATGGCGGCGTTCGCCAGACTCCTCATAATCGATGATAGCGGACTAAGGGTTGAAAGAATGAAGATGCAAGGCTGAATGGGATGTCGGACCTAGACATACATGAACAGTGACTCTGTTGTCCCAGCTGACGACGGTATTAGGCTCCCACTTGACACGGGCTTGATTGTCAGCGCTCTTGTCAATGTGATCGAACAAGAAGTTGAGGATAGATTCTAAAGGTAAAATTTGAAAGACTGTTGCGGGATCTGACCTGATTCCTCCCGCTTGAGACCGACGATGCGACGGGTAAACTGTTTGTTGACGTAGAGAGCCTCTTGACCAGTGACGGGATGTCTTCGGACGACGGGGTGAATGTTCTCAACAGGCTCACGGCGAACGATGCCGCTCCGTTGTCCGGCTCTAGAGTAAACTGCTTGCTCGAATCCAGAGTGGACGGCCTTCAAAGTTCGCAAGAAGGAGACAAAGGTGGGGGAAAGTTTGCTGAGGGTGGAAACTTGGGAGGCGAAAAGGGTGTCGCCTCCTGTGGTAGGTTGGGCGAGGAGGAAGAAAGTGGTGAGGCCAGGAGGTTGGAGTTCGTAGGAGACATGGTAGTGCCAAACTGTGGTGGTGATACGGTCGTCGAGTTCATAGTTGAAAGATGTGTCGGGGTCCCTTGTTCGATACGAGATGAGTATTCTGAAGAGCTGGTGAAAGCTCGATTACTTGTATACAAGATGGAACTCTGGGTAGCCTGGGGGATGGCTCGAAGTAGGGTGTATGTGCAAGCTGTTGGAGAAGCCGCTTGATTGTAGGAAGCACCTGAAAAATATCCCACTGACCGTCCAAAATAGCTGCCCCATTGTTTGTATGAATCGGGATGGCGATCGATGAAGTCCTTTTGGTGTTTGAAGACAAGCAGACCCCTGCGTGCGACCTGGGCCCAAAGCTGTGTAAGAAGAAGGAACCGCTACCTCTAATGCGAGCTGGTCTCTGGCATTGTCGTCGAGATGGGCGAGATTGACGCCAGTGACCTGGGAGCCAAAAGCGGGGGTGAGATGGATGACAGTGGCGTTATCGAGGAAGGATCTTTGGTTTGGATGTGCGAGAGCTCGATGACTGTGGTGGAAGGGAGTGAGGGGTGGATGGGAGTAGGGCATCCAAAAGGGGAAGAGATTAGATGAAGACAATAATGACAATAACGACTATTGTCTCCTTCTCCCCATAAAACCTGCCCAATGTCCCTACTCGCCCTCCACTCCCCCCTCCCCTCATGGAACACAACCCTCTCCCCCCATACCGCCCACGTCATGTACCAGACGTTCCAGAGGACGTCGACTTCCTCATGGATCATCTCAACGACCCTAATCTCGACCTCATCACTGCCTACGCCGCCCGCTCCCAGCTAGAGCTCAAGCAGAAGCCCTCCAAACTGCTCTCCGAGATCGATACAGAGTCTCGTTACGAATCAGACCGCTACTCGACCTCCAGAGCCGACTCGCGGAACTCGGCCGCCATAGACTTTGAAGAGTGCGTTTATCCTTTATTATCTCAACCCCTCCTTGATCTCCTCATACCAGCGAGTCTCCCTATCCCGAAGTCCGCGCCGCAGTCTCTACCGTTGATGATCCTCTCATGCCTGCCAACACCTTTCGAATGTCAGTCACATCCCCCTCATCTCCAGTCTTTGACTTGACGCATCTTCAGGTGGTTCCTCGGTATCTTCTTTGTCATTCTCGTCGCTGGCACAAATCAGCTTTTCTCCTTCCGATGTCAGCATTCACGATATCCTTTCTATCCCCTTCTTCTCACCCCCCCTCTAGATCCTTCCGTTTACATATCCGGCGTCGTCGTCCAGTTGTTGTCCTTGCCTCTAGGCAAAGGCCTGGAAAAGCTCCTCCCCACAACCAGATTCAACACTTTCGGTCACATCTGGTCCTTCAACCCTGGCCCTTTTTCAGTAAAGGAGCATGTTTGCATAACCGTCATGGCTAGCGTCGTCGTCAACGGCGCCTATGCTACTGATGTAGTCCTCACTCAGCGAATCTTTTATCGCCAGTCCGTCACCGTCGCCTACCAGGTCCTCCTCTCCCTTTCCACCCAAATAATCGGCTTCTCTCTCGCTGGTCTACTCCGTCAGTACGTGGTTTGGCCTGCCAGCATGATTTGGCCAGGTGCCCTTGTTAACTGTGCCCTCTTCAACACTCTTCATCAAAACTTCGGCAAGAGTGACCGCGGCCACATCCCTCGTGAACGCTTTTTCCTTATCGCACTCTTCTGCAGCTTTGTCTGGTACTGGGTACCTGGATATCTCTTCACCGCCCTGAGCGTCTTTAATTGGGCTTGCTGGATTGCACCCAACAACGTTGTCGTCAACGCCCTCTTTGGTACCAACAACGGCCTTGGCATGGGCATCTTCACATTTGACTGGTCCATGATTGCGTATCTCGACAGCCCGTTGGTGACACCTGTCAGTCTATCATTCCCGCATTCATTTCCAGACAAATCTAACCTGTTCTGATCCCCAGTGGTGGTCTCAGCTGAATACTATAGTCTCGTTTGTCGTTGTCTTCTGGATGATCGCTCCCATCATCTACTGTTCGTTCATTTCATCTTTTTTTTACGCATCGTAAACTCACCCCAGGACGCCCTCAGTCACCAACACCTGGAACAGCGCTTACTTCCCGATATCTTCCTTTGTCTCCTTTGACAACACAGGCAGTACCTACAACGCCTCCGCTATTGTGACTGCCGACGGTTTTTTCGATCAAGCAGCATACCAAGCCTATTCACCTCTTTTCATGTCTTCCACTTTGGCCATCGCCTATGGTGTCGGCTTTGCGGCTTTGATTTCTGTCGTCGTCCACACTCTCCGTATGTCGTCTCCTTCCGTTAACGTGGAACAGACAACTCATTTCCTTACCCCCCAAGTGTGGTTCCGTCGAGACATCGGCCGCAGATTTAGAGGTACACTAAAGGACGAGCGCGACGTTCATTCTCGGTTGATGTTGCAATACCACGAAGTCCCTTGGTACTGGTACACCCTCGTATTTGGTATCTGCTTTATCTTCCTCATGGTCGCCATATCCGTTTTCCCCACTCAAGCGCCTGCCTGGGCCATCATCATAACACTGCTTCTCGCCACGATTCTTTCCCTCCCTGTGGCCATGTTACAGGCCATCACGAACCAACTCGTTCCAACGCAAATATTCCACGAGTTCGTCGCTGGTTACATTCTACCGGGCCGTCCCATTGCCAATATGATCCTCAAGGCCACTGGCCACATGGCGACTACTCAAGCTGTAGCTATGGCTGGGAATTTCAAACTAGGTCACTACATGAAGGTTCCTCCCCGCTTAATGTTCGTCGTCCAGTTGGTTGCGGCCACCATCGGCTGTCTCGTTGTCACCGGCGTCCAGATCTGGGCTCTGGACAATATCGAGGATGTCTGCACAAGGGGTCAGAAAGATGGTTTCACCTGCCCTTCCAGCCGCACTTTTGCTACTTCATCTCTCGTCTGGGGTGGTATTGGACCGAAGCGTTTGTTCAGCCCCGGTTCTCCGTACGTATTTTGACCCGCCTTTTTTTCCCCAGTCCAATTCTAATGATTGAATGCAGTTATTCGGGTGTTCTCTGGTTTATTGGCATTGGGGGCCTTGCGCCAGTTCCGTTCTATTTTCTTGCCCGCCGCTACCCTCTTTCCTTCTGGCGATACATTAACATCCCCGTGTGCTTCTCGGGGCTAAGTGGGATGCCTCCTGCCACGGGCATAAACTTTGCATCATGGGCTATCACGGGCTTCATCTTCAACTATGTGATTCGCCGATTCCATTTCAGATGGTGGATGCGGTACAACTACATTCTATCTGCCGCACTTGATGCCGGCGTTGTTATCGCCTTGATCGTTCTCTTCTTCACCATACAATATCCCACTGATGCCCAGATCACATGGTGGGGTAATACGTGAGTTCCTTCCCTCACCCTTTTCATTATTGTTGGGAACTGACGACGCATTTTGCGTTTGCAGTGTATGGCAAAATACAGCGGATGCAAACGGAGTTTCCTTCCTTACTATCCCCACCAACTCAATTATCGGACCACAGGCGTGGTCATAACTGTTTCCACCAGACATACATCCTGGAAACGACTGGCCTGCATTAGGCAGAGCCTCCGTCTGCTCTCGAATGGACATACAGTGTACCAAACCGGAACACCTTCAACTCATCCGCTCCTTATTTTTGTGACTTATTTTACTGTGTCCAGGCGACCTTTTGATGATGACGACCGCAACGAAAAACACATCGTGTACACTAGAATGATTGCAATGACACGCCGAACATACTCATGCGGGAACGTAATATAGATACCCCAGCATGGCCATTGATACATTACTCGACTGTACGGTTACATCTGGCCAACTCTTGCTTACGGGTAAACAATGAAATTCAATGAAAACGAACAACACAGATTTAAGCACTGCCACCCCAGATCCTGACCTCCCTGCCAGTAACACCCCATATCTCCATCCCTTGTTCGCCAAACGCCAAATCAGCCACTTCGCCTCCCTCTTCAAATCTGACCAGCTCGTCCCATGTCTTATGTGCAAATATCCGGGCGCCCAAGTTGCCAGCCACACCAAGATATTGTGCACTGGCATCGTAGACAACTTTGTTCACCTTAAAGTCACCCCCCAATGAGATGGTACTTGTTAGCTTTTGCTTCCGCAAGTCCCAGATGGAGACGGAAGAAGAAGAGTCTGGACTGGCCAGATGATATCCATTCTCTGAAAAGGAGAGGGTGTTGACCGTGAAGGGTGTGCATTCTGGCGGACTGAGTGAGGCGGCGATGGCACCAGTTCGTACATCGTAGATCTGGATCGTTGATTTGGGCGTACCGAGAGCGAGCAGAGTACCGTCTGGGTGGACGGAGAGCGAGGTGAAAGGTTCGTCAGACGGCAAGGAGCGGAAAATTTGGGTGAAATTGGTCAAATCGTGGAGAGAATAGGTTTTGTCAGTAGAGGAGAGTGCGAGAATGGTCGAAGTGGGATGAATAGCCAAGCCTGTGAGGTCTCCTTTGTGGTTCCTTAGGGTGCTCTTGGGAATGTACTCCTGTGATGCAGCATCATAAGACCATATTTTCGCAATTTTATCTGCACCAGCGGAAATTAACAGGGTTGGATCACCGTCACGTTCACGGAACGCGACGTGGTTTATCCTTTTAGTATGGCCTTTAAGGGAAGCCAAAACCTTATCACTGCTCCGGTCATAAAGTTGAACAATTTTGTCGTTTCCTCCAGTCAAAAACTGAGAAGGACTCGTGTGCGACAAGGCCAGGGCGGCAATGCCGGCTGGGGAGGATGAGTGCAGCGACGGGATTGTGTGTTTGGCAGTAAAGGCTTTCACATCTGTTGCGCTGGAATACCCTGGAGGAGTTTTCCTCTTCTTGCGAGCGGCAGAAAGCCCCTGATGCGTTTCGTCAATCTGAGCAAGCGCTGCAGCCGGAAGACCCTCCTCAGGAGCAGTCTCTCCGTCCATTTCTACATCCTGAACACCAGCCGAAGGAGCTATTCCCATGGTAGCTTGTACATTGGCCAGTGCCCTGAGTAAATATGAATGAGTTTATGTGGATATTCCATATCTGCGAAAGCGCACTCTCGGGCTGCGTCACGTTCACGAATAAGACGTGCGACCACGCGACTAGCCGCGTCTTGAGCGTACAAAGCATAGCTCAACTCTTGGCGTGTCGAGTTGTATTGTTGTTTCAATGCAAAGGTTTCAAGGACAAGCGCATCCCATTCATTCTGCAAAGTATGCAGAAGGGCTGGTATTGATGTCTGGGTCGGTGGACGAGGCGCGGCTGTTGCGGGGTCTGGTGAGGATGTTAGCCGCTAGGATTCTGTTCGACATATTTATGGAGCACACACCGCCTTCGATGGTAATCAGGTCTGCCTCCTCTAGTTTGTCGCCGGTGATGGGATCCGTGCCGTTCTCGTTGATGTACTTGAGGATCAAACGACGCTCGTAGACTTTCTTTGACTTGGTCGAGACGACCGGCTCCTGAGGAGGCTCGCCCGAAATTGCACAGAAAAACATGGTGAGGTTCAACCGTGTTGAATGTTTGGCCGTGTTTGGCCCCCGAGCTCAGCGCGAGGTTTCCCACAGTTTTCGTTCTCTAGCATGTCTGAAAAGCAGCAGCGCCTCGTTTACGCGATAATCGATTTCCTCAACGATTCCATTGGAGATGGCACCGTCAAGGCCGACGATAAAGAGGGCCTAGATGTTGCCAGTGCGTCCGACCTAGCCACTTTCTTTTGCGGGACCATCGTCTCAATTGCGCCTTGCAGTCCAGTGTATAGGAGAAGCATTCAATGTTGATCCCTCCAATCAGCAACAGGCGCAGCAGCTCAGCATCAAGCCTGCTACACTACAATCCGTCTTTGATGTCTTTATCAAGACCCGCGATAAAGTCGGTACTGGTACACAAGCCAGCCCTGCATCCTCGTCTGCGTCCTCGTTCAAAACCAACGTCCCGTCACCTCAGGACAAGGCTGAGGCTGAGAAATCCAAAAAAATCGGGAACGCCCATATGTCCAATAAGAAGTATGATGATGCCATCGAATCCTACAACCAGGCCATTACGCTTGATCCTGCCAACCCTATCTACTACTCCAACCGGGCTGCCGCCTATTCGAGCAAAGAAGACCATCTATCGGCTGTCGGTGATGCTGAAAAAGCTATCTCAATTGACCCCAAATTTGCCAAGGCGTATCATAGACTTGGGTGTGTAAATTCATCCTTTTTTTACAGAAGCCATCTCAGGGTACAACCCTTCCAGCCACGCTCAATATTCGCTCGGCGACTTTCGAGCAGCTGCGAGTGCTTTTGAACGAGGACTTGAGATAGAGCCCGACAGCACTGGCCTGAAGTCCGGACTTGAAAATGCCCGCAAACAAATCGTGACTGATGCTGACGCCGTGCCCTCCGAAACTACATCCCCTTCCGCGGGAACGGGCTTAGGAGGGATGGCAGATATGCTCAGGGGAATGGGCGGTAATGGAATGCCAGATTTGGCGAGTGTCATGAACAACCCTCAAATGATGGCCATGGCCCAGCAAATGATGTCCAATGGAGGCCTGGCAAGCTTGATGCAGAACCCTGCAGTAGCCAACATGGTGGATGCTCCTTACTTCTCCCCAGTTGATGTGTGTCTCATCAATGCCAATGACGATCTGATATAGATGAATCGCGTTCAGCACGGGGACATGCCATCCATGACAGAACTTATGAACGATCCCAATCTCCGAGAATTGTATGTATCGTTCTCTTTGACTCGCTATTTGAACTAAAATGGTGTTGTGGGTATCTTCAGGGCAAATCAATTTGGTGGAGGTGAAGGCACGCGTTAGATGTCTCCTTCAACTGTGTGGATTTCGAATGATCTAGTAAACATCCTATTGTATATCCCTATTGTATATCCCTGAATGAACGGTTGGGTCGTCCTAGGATGTTGTGGCCCTCATGCGCGGGTACAAGGTGCGACAATGTATCGAATTCTGGCCAGAGACTGCTCCCACCGGATTATTACTATTGAGCTGGTGTACCTTGTTCAATATTCTGCCCGATGTAGAAACGGTCTCTTCGAACTGGAGTGACAGTTTGTATATTCAAATCCACAATATTTTGAAGTCTCTGACATTGGCCACTAGCACCCACGGACTTGTGGGTGAATTTTATGTATCACACCACCGATTCTTATGTGGCTTTTGTCGCATTTTCTTGGTTTTCGAAGGTAATTGGCGAGCAAGAGCAGGCGGGACAACAGGAAGCTGAGCGGGCATCTCCAAAGGGTGCCCCTGAGTACTGATCAGATCTCATTCATATGCACAGCGAATTGGCAGCGGCTTACGTGTTTCAGGTGGTATTTTAAACCACTTGCTTGTTTATATGCTTTGAAGCATTGAGGGTGATGACAGACATGGGTTCGTTTCGCGTCGTCACATAGCTCTACTTCTGTTCTAGACCCTGAACAAGGCCGTCTCGAACTGCTACCGGATAGCCGTTGTGGTTGTGAAGAGAAACTCGACGACATAGCAGTCCGAAAATGGGCCATTGAACTGGAATGGATGTGAGTAGGCGCATCCACAAGACAAAAACGGTATCGCATTCACAGCTGTAGATGATATTGAAGACCATTCACATTCTATGAAAGCATGACAACTGTGACCTCCTGTAAACACAAGAAAGATGGCTTGCCTTCCACGATTTTCCACATCCAGCCAAAGCACATCGAAAAGGCTTGTCCCCAACGGCATCGTCGATGTGGTCATTTCTGCTATGATCTAGTAGCTCTTTCGAATTCGTGAAACATGCAGAACTAGCAGTGGCGCCTGCAGGCCAACATCTCTCTCGACCACAAGCATATGGCATGACTGAAGGACTACAGAAAATTTTCGTCACGGTCATGGGAACATGCATTTTGAGACTTACTCTGGCATCAAAGTAAGCATGGACGAAAGGCGGCCAAAGCCTGGCGGTCTAATAGTTCTGCGAGCAACGGTTCTGGCCTTCCTTCTTGGAGAAGAAGCCGGCTCGGAGGGAGGCGGAACGAAGTTGGCAGGAGGACGGCTGACCGGGAGTTCAATGGGAGTCAACGGATTGGGGCTAGTTGCCTCCGAAAGCGACAGAGAGACATGGCAGGGACTGGATAGCGTCGATGACGGATTGCCGAAGCTATTATGATGTGCTTCCAACCCGTGGAGAGGCGCTTGTGTTGAACAAGCTGTCGGGATAAAATCAGATAGTTCCCATGGCTCGTTCTCGCTTATACCATAATGTGGACTGGGAGAAAAATCACTCTCGTGATAGTAGAATACACCATCCTCGAAATGAACGTTAGAAAAGATGTGTGTCAGATGACGATCTTGTGCGAACAGAAGAGGAATGTCCTCTGAGACAGAGGATTTGCCGGAATTTCCCAGATCGGATGTGCAGGACCCAGAAGACGATTGTTCGTAGAGAGTGTGTGTGGGAAGTGACCTTGTTTCAAGGACCCTTGAGAGTGCAGCGGAGAGGGATGTCGAGGATAAGACCTGATCCGAGGGAATATGCTCGTCGGAGTATTGTTCGGAAACGAACGAAGGGAGCGTGCCCCGCGGACAGTAGGAATAAGGTTGTGGGGAAAGCGGCAGGGTATTCTCTTGCTGCATTCCGGCATCTAAAATGCCACTCCGCAACAATACAGGGCTTGCAACGTCTTCAATATTGTTTGGGACTGGATCGGGAATGAGCTTGGACGCTTTTTTCACGAGATGACGATATCTAAGTAAGGAATTTTAGCTGTTGATGACTGTCCAGAATCGCTCGAGTAGGCACCTGTTGCGGCACCCTAAACCACTTCGCTGAAGTCCTTGGCCTAGTTGCCCCCACTTGCTCCCAATTTGCCCAAAAAGCTGCATTAGCTTTTCATCCTCCTCTGGCATCCACTCGTCTTTCTTGAGACCCGGATCCAATGCCTCCCGGTATCTTTTGGAGCACGCGTCGTCAGTTCTTCCAGTGATCTCGCGCGCTATCGTTGACCATTTCGGCCCGTGGTCCTGATATAAGGCCAGCAGCTGATTGTCCTCAGTTGGTGTCCAAGGGGACTTTCTGACGGTGGGAGACAGGGAGTGAAGCCAACGCTTTGGAACAGATAAATGTTAGGTCTCGAAAATCTGCAATAAATAATGGATCTGTACCTTCCTGCAAGCCTTGTTAGTCCTACCAGGAACTTGAGTAGCCACTTCTTTCCACATGTCATGTTCGCCATGAAGCTTGACAGCGCTGATCAACAAAGCATCTGGATTGCAGGGTCAGCATTGTACTCGCATACATTGTACCTGTGTGGCCGGTTGACCTTGTTCTTCTGTCCATGGTCGGCTGGGTTTCCTTTCAACCATGGGAGTGTGAGATCATGGATTCATGACAAGGGGGACTTGAGCTGTCGTCACGGACAGTGGGGAAAACAACGGGTCACAAACGGCGTGACACCACAGCAACTTGAATGTCGCTCACACTTGGTTACTCGTCTGGTGAAGATGAAGACCCAGCCATCTACGCGAAAGATGCCTTTTCCTTATCCTCTTTACGCAATGTAAAGAAGCACCGCACCGACCACCCCGCTCCCCAGATTCTCGCCGATACTGCCCCTCATGTTCTTGCCGAGGTGCGTTGGGCTGTCTGCTGTGTATCTGGCATCTAACTATCTCTCACAGGATCCGTTGAACCAAACTTCCTTGGTGACGCGTCCGACGGACACTCAAATGAATGTAAACATTCCATTCAGTGACATGATGCTCCCAATTCAAGGGCCCCACAACCCTTTTGGTGATCGAAGTCGTTTTCTGAATCAGAATGCGCTCGCCGGCCATGTAGAAGAACAGGCGATGACAGAGCACGCATTTCGCGCACAGCATCTCACACATTCTATTCTTGGGTATTCGGCAAACCCCTCGGTCGATCCAAGTGCTCCCACCGTTCTGGGTTCCCTTGAGAGTGCGCAAGCCCATGGATTCGCAACTATCGACACACTCAGAGCTTCCAAAAGTCAACGGAATGAGTTGAAGCGGAAGCGCAAGAACAAAGGTGATTTGGAGATTGTTGAGGGTGATGCAGCATATGTTGGTCCTTGGGCTGCATGGGAGGGAGAAGAACCACAGAGCAGCTTCTTGGCTGGTGTTGAGGTCATCGACGACAACGAAGGACAGGAAGAGGAGGAAGAGGAAGAGCAAGCGTTCACCATAAAGAAGGCTAAACCCAAACGTGGTGCTATCGGCCAGGAGACCTCGGTATTCCATGGCAAGAGCATGACTGACTATCAAGGCAGAACGTATATGTCACCACCCGTTGCCGAGGCGCCCACTTTACTGTCTGAGGCAGGCTCACAGGACTGCTTCATACCAAAAGTCTGTATCCATACTTGGACGGGTCACACCCAAGGTGTATCGGTTATCCGTACCTTCCCCGAAACCGGCCATCTGTTGTTGAGTGGCTCTATGGATACTAAAATCAAGGTGAGGAAAAGCTTTTTGGATGTCGTATATCTTGTCACTGATTTTCCATGGAGCTTTGGGATATTTACACACACGGGAATTGCCTACGCACCTTTCATGGCCATACCAAGGCGGTCAAAGACGTTTGTTTCTCGAACGATGGCCGCAAGTTTTTGTCATGCGGTTACGACCGACAAATGAAGCTATGGGACACTGAAACGGGGCAGTGCCTAAAGCGATTCAGCAATGGCAAAATCCCCTATGTTGTGCGATTCCATCCAGATGACGACAAGCAGCATATCTTCTTAGCTGGCATGTCCGATAAAAAAATCATCCAGGTATGTTTGTCTCGGTCAATGGCATATTGGTTAAGCAAAGTTTTACACAGTACGATATGAACACGGGAGATATTACGCAAGAGTATGATCAGCACCTTGGCCCTGTGAATACGATCACATTCGTCGATGAAAACCGGAGATTCGTGACAACCTCGGACGACAAGACCATCAGGGCTTGGGATTTCGATATCCCTGTCGTCATCAAATACATCGCGGAACCTCATATGCACTCCATGCCTGCAGTAACACTTCATCCTTCGAGTACGTCAACATCATTGTTGGCCCAGACTGACATTGCCCTAACCATCTTCTGGGGAACAGAAAAATACTTTGCTGCTCAATCTCTTGATAATCAGATCTTGATCTACAGCACCGACAACTTTCGACAAAACCGCAAAAAGAGATTTGCAGGCCACTCTGTTGCGGGCTACGCGTGTCAGGTAGGGTTTTCATCTGATGGGAAATGGATCAGCAGCGGGGATGGAGAGGGGAACGTTGTTTTCTGGGATTGGAAGACTGGGCGTATCAAGTCGCGACTGAAAGCCCATTCTAAGGTGGTGATTGCTCATGAATGGCTTCCTCACGAGACGGTGGGTACCAGAAGCCGTCATTGTTTGTTTCTATACTCAAGGTTTTGCTTGATAGTCGAAAGTGATCACTGCGTCTTGGGATGGCCTCATCAAACTTTGGGTATATGTTTTTGTTGTTTCATCGATTGAATTTGTATATTAACAATTGGTCGTCCACAGGATTGAAGCTTCCGTGTAGTATACATGATACCTTGAAATGTCAGTTGATGTGTGAACACATTTTGAATAATTGTTTTGCTCTGTTGACGCGTCGCGTTGTCTTTGACCATGTCTTTGCTAAACGAGTCTATTCCCCAGGACGACCAGCTGCGTGATCGCAGCCGCATTTTTGAAGAATTCCTCCAGTCAGACTCCTCGATATTCAGTTACAAGGATGATACACTTGGGATGCTACGAGATAACCAGACGCGTCTAATCGTCAATATCGATGATTTACGGGATTACAACCGCGAATTCGCTGATGGACTACTCAAGAAACCGGCCGAGTTTTTACCTGCCTTCGACGATGCCCTTGTGAACATCGTTCAGAGGGTCCATGATTCTGAAAAACATGAAATTTCCTCCAAGAGTTATAAAGTCGGCTTCAGCGGCTCATTTGGAGACCACCACGTCAGTCCGCGTACACTTCACGCTGCTCACCTCGGCAAGATGATATTTTTGGAGGGTATCATCACACGGTGCTCCCTCGTTCGACCGAAAATGCTCAAGTCCGTGCACTACTGCCCGCAAACCAATCTCTTCCATTCACGCGAATATCGTGATGCTACGACCTCTACACCTAATCTTCCACCAACGTCATCAGTCTTACCACAAACCGATGATGACGGCCATTCCCTCCAGACTGAATTTGGTCTCTGTGTATTCAGAGACCACCAACGAATCAGTATCCAGGAAATGCCTGAACGTGCCCCGGCTGGTCAGCTACCACGCAGTACGGACATCATCTTGGACGACGATCTGGTTGATAGGTGTAAACCGGGCGACCGTATTCAGCTGGTTGGTGTCTATCGCAGCATAGGAGGGGGATCGAACGGTGCTTTCAAGTGCGTAACATTTCCAAATATTTCATCAGAATGACTAGAGCCCTTCAAGGTCATTGATTATTGCGAACAACATCAACCTTTTGTCGTCCAAGATTGGCGGAGGTATTGCTCAAACACCACTCACTGACACCGATATTCGAACCATCAACCAATTGTCGAAACGATCAAATATCTACAATCTCCTTTACGAATCTCTCGCACCGTCCATATATGGACATGACTACATCAAGCGCGCAATTCTTCTCCTTCTACTCGGGGGTGCCGAAAAGAACCTACCAAACGGCACACACATTCGTGGCGACATTAATCTCCTCATGGTTGGCGATCCTTCAACTGCCAAGTCACAGCTGCTCCGGTTTGTGCTCGGCACAGCACCATTGGCCATCGCGACTACTGGTCGTGGAAGCTCTGGTGTTGGTTTGACAGCTGCTGTCACCACCGATAAGGAAACTGGAGAACGACGACTCGAGGCAGGTGCCATGGTGCTTGCTGACCGGGGGGTTGTCTGCATCGACGAGTTTGATAAAATGTCAGATATCGATCGGGTAGCAATACACGAAGTCATGGAACAACAAACCGTCACGATTGCTAAAGCTGGTATCCATACCAGCTTAAATGCTCGTTGCAGTGTCGTTGCCGCTGCAAATCCTATCTATGGGCAGGTCAGTATCGTAGCTGTTTGTGATGAAGATTGTCTTTCACCTCCTAATGTGATAGTATGACATCCACAAAGACCCTCATAAGAACATTGCACTTCCCGACTCGCTCCTTTCACGTTTTGACTTATTGTTCATTGTTACAGACGATGTCGAGGAAACCCGCGACCGGTTGATTGCGGATCATGTCCTCCGTATGCACCGTTATCTCCCACCAGGCGTCGAGGAGGGGACCCCTTGTCACGATATTCTCGACCAGCCATTGTCTGTAGATGGCCCAGGCGTTCCCATCGAAGACGATGCTCTTGATACCAGTCCTTTTGAGAAGTTCAACTCCCTGCTACATATCGGCATCCATACCACGTCCGGTCGACAGACTCGCAGCAGTAAGGGTAAGAAAAAGGAAATTCTAAGCATCGCGTTCGTTAAGAAATATATCCAATATGCGAAGAGCAAACCACCTCCCTCTTTAACAAAAGGAGCGGCGGACCATATTGTTCAAGTTTACGCTGCACTACGTAACGCAGACATGGAAGGCAACCACAAGAGGGTGCGATGCTGCCAAAAATGACAACAACCTGATAGCTCACTTCAGTTATATTCTGATAGACATCCCCTTTAACAGCTCGCACACTCGAGACTCTCATCCGACTGGCTACCGCACATGCAAAGGCACGCCTCTCAAACAAGGTCGAGGAAGCGGACGCCAAACAAGCGGAGGAGATCATGCGGTTTGCACTTTTCAAAGAAGTTCCCAAGCGGCAACGCAGAAAGAAACGCAAGCTGAATGACGGGGGTGCTGCCCGCAAAGGTGAAGATCGGGAAGGAAGCGATGAAGAGAGTGAAGCAAGCGGTGACGAGATTGATCCTTCGGTAGAGAGAATGACCATGCCCACTCCAGCCAAATCCCCTCCGCCCTTGGTAACTCCTCACGATCCCATTTGGGGAGATGATAGCCAAGACATTCAAATGGCAGCGAGTCAATTTACGCCTGCACCTGGCACGACGCATGTTGGAAAGCTTGGTCCAGAAAGGTTGATAACATTGTTATTTCCTGATGCTGTGAAACTAACTTTTAAAATAGACTCCAACTATTCCGGTCCCGATTGGCGAATATTTTTGCAACCCGTCTGCAAGACGAAGATCAGATTTTCTTGACGGACCTTCTTGAGTTTGTGAACGAAGGGTTGGGAACAGACCAGTTGTTTGGAACTGCAGAAGCCAATGAGGCATGTCAGACAATGCAGAGCCAGGACGAACTCATGTTCGATAATGGAATCGTTTATAGGGTTTAATGTTGTAACTACCAGTCACAATCCTTCCGCCGTCGTAAAATCTCGGCGACATCCTCCCTTTTGAGCTCAAATGAACCGAGAAGCTTGGAGATCACATGTTCCCAGTGATCATCAGACTTCATCCCGAAAGTGGCTTCTGAGATAGCAGTCCAGACATCCCTATCAGCGCTGACTAGACTCCCTGCTTGCGATAACCTTCTCCAAGGGGTTTCTACTCGGGATCTAGGACCCCCGAGAGCGCCATAGAGTGACGCATGACAGCTTTGCACCCACAACTGATACTCTGCATGGAGGCGCTTCCCTTCTTGCAAAGTAAACCTACCACGGTGCATAATTTGCCGCTGGAAGATGTGATCTGCCAACCTGGAGGCTATTCGTCGATAAAGTGCCGTGAGCATCGCATGTGAGAGGATCGTCCCCAGGAATGTCAGATTGGAGGAAAGGAGGGAAATAGGTGCTAGTAAAGATTGAGGCAGCGCGATGTCATTGGTTTGCCCCGAGTTTTGATCAAGCCTTTAGGAAAGTATGAACTGAGATTTTTCTTTCATGTGGACGAGTGCACGTACGGTGGATCCACGACAAAATGCACTTTCAGGCCACTTTCTACCTCTCCGCATACCTGGTGTACTATCATATCCTCGGCACGATTGACAAGGTCTCTATAGCGTGATATCAAAGCGTCAAACAATGTGCCAATTGGGACGTCTTCCTTATGAGGCTTGGGACCTGGCAATAACGAAGAGTTTGCGACTGTGTGATCAACCAGGTCCAGATTTTGATGAATTGCAGTCCAAAGTTCCACGAAAAACTAGACACTGGTTTAGTAAGGAGAAGAAAACGGCATTCTGGAGAAACTTGCCGGTTCTTCGCCCCACTTGCGCAATGACGCTTCAATATATTTGGCACTTAACAACGCTTTGCACAGCCGCTGAATTCCCCCAACACCGCGTGTAAGTCTTTCTGTATCCACGTGAATCCCAACTTCTTCTCTTCCGACCCCGAGAGCGCCAGGAACGCTTCGGATGAAAACGGAGGAGAGTGTCTCGAAGGCGTCAAGCGATGACACTATTCGAGTGTGGTATTGGTCCAAAACAGGCAATTGTACAGAGTTAAGAAAACGGATGCGTTGAGTAGAATCCGGGAGGGGAGAATAGCGGTCTAATACCAAGACTTCAACCACGGTTCGCTTGAACCTCATTTGAGCGCTTACCGGTGACCTGTTCAATTAAACTGCACACTCTTCGGGCGGAGTTGGTTGACTTCAACTCTTTGCTCCCGGCGTCTTCGTCATGGCCCTCAACAAACCATGCGTCAGTTCCGCTGATGATGTCATGGTATTGGTCCTCCGCAACTGGCCAGACAGATAAAAACGTCATGGGAAGGCCGGAATGAATGCTGAACTTACACTTTTGTTCTCCGAAAAGCCACGCATCAAACCACTCAGAATTCCCAAGTATAATGTCACTTGCACCTCGCCACTCTGCTTCAGGGCCCATCACGACAGTCTTCTGAGACCTGAACCCTTGCTCGGCAAGTGCGACATCGAACAACAAGGTTTGATAGATTGTATGAGCCAGCAATGGAGGATGCGGTAAAAGAGACGGTATTGTCTGCTTAAGTTTGCGAGACGGTATGGAAAGGAGCAGGGTGGTGAATTCGAGCTGAATGGAGACCCATTAACGAAATCATCAAAATGTGATTGAGGAATTCTTGCCCAGGCATCAAGTCCGGCATAGTCGGATGAGGCAAGAAGTCTTTGGACAACCGTTGCCATGAAAGCTCGATGATCGTGTGCAATATTCAGAATGTGTGTAAAGTACCATTCAGGCTGGGGAAAGTGAGCTTTCCAATTCTGCAGAAAGGAGAAACTGTACCTTGTCAATTCTGTTAGTTTGACGTTTCCCATCGAAATGATATTTGAAACGTAATGAGACTGGTCGAATGAGCGCCTGCAGAGCATAAAGGCCTTTATTCCTGCCTAAATTTGAAGGTCGAATTGTATCTCCTCTTCACAAATATGAAGTGAGTCGTGCGAAGTGAACATTGCGAGATGTTTTACAGTTTCTGTAGTTTCAAAAGGTTTCGGAAAGCTTGTTCAAAACTGCTTCGGTCTGCAGTGGAACAAGACGGATAGTCAATAGGCATAGGCCAGCCAATCCTTTCCGCGGCGTCCGCGAGTGACCTTGTGAGAAGGTCTACAGATGATTTGAAAGACAAAAACAGGCGACAGACTGACTTGGAAAAGATATCCTGTATATTCCGCCAGGTGTTTTCACAACTCTCTTCAAGGAACTGGAACAAATGAAGACTCTGTTCGTCGGAAGCATCTGCAAGCGCAGAACACAATTCCGAAACATTGTGAACAAATTCGTGGAGAGCCCAGTAATCGCTCAGGGAGGCTTCAGTTAGGGCCGATTTCAGATAACGAGAATGCTCGATTGATGACTCGCTAAATGCCATGCGGTCAGCACTGGGTAGAAATGCGTAGCCTGGATTGAAAACCTAAGTCTTAGGGCGTGTTCGATAACTTGTACGTATCCCTTGATGCTCTGTAGCTCCTTTAGGCTTCTGTGAAGAGTTTCTGTGTCTTCCAGTAACGTAGCGTTGCCCTCGTCATTCGACACGGTGGATATAAGCTGCGGGACCAGCTCTGAGAGTTCGTCAGTCAAGGAATGACGAAGAAGCGAGAGTTCTGAGGCGGTATGTAGGTGGGTATCGGTTAGGACCCTTGCACCTGCGAGCAAAGCGTTGATCTTGAGTCTTGACGAAGCAAGCTGAGCTGCCACATTTTAGTGAAAAACGGAATTTTTAGATACATTGTAAGAAAGGCACCTTGGAGTGAAGCAAGTCATGGCGCTGCCGCGCGTCCGACACGCAAGACTCGAGATCGACATGGTTCTGGGATGCCGAGAAGCGGGAGTTCAGAAGAAAGACTGTTCTCTGGCTGGCTTTGTCAAAGCTGGGATGTTCATTGAGTACTGCCGGCGAAGTCATGGCTCTGCTGGTTGAAACTGTGTTTGAGCACGTGCCAGTCTTATTTATTTATAACATGTCTGCAGCCGCTTCAATCTCGCAGTTGGAATCTCCAACCACTGAGCATGCAGACCCATTGTCCAAGGAAGAAGAGAATCGCGAACGTGTCGCTTTAGAAAAGTCCACGGGCATCTCCCCACTCTCTCCCCATCAACCGATAATCGCAATCGATCTGGACGATGTCCTCAGCCAAACCAACGAAATTGTGGCAGAATGTAAACCTTGTTGAACGATGTTTTCCACACTCTGATGCGTTCCCTGGAGGGCATAACGGACGATATGGATCGAAAATGGACACCTCGTTGTTCTATTGTAAGCAGGTTCCTTGAATACGAGAAGCTGTCCAAGGCTACTGAAACCCGATGCCTGTAGATTATTATTATTGGAAGGTACTTACTGCTTGATTGGATACGATTCGTCACTCCCTGATACAGACGAAGAATCCATTTTGGGGCACACCGAAAGAAACCTTCGAGAAAGTGAAGGCCTTTTACTCAACCGACATGATCTTTAGGGCAAAACCTGTGCCAAGTGCACACGAAGGCGTTGCCTTCTTGCGAGCTATCGGATACAAGTTGGTCATCGTAACAGCGAGGACACAGGACAACAAGGACCAGAGCTGGAAATGGGTCAACAAACATTTTCCAGGTGCATGAATCTTTCGATTGGAAACTTCTCAAAAGAGATTCTATCAACCCCAGGCCTATTCGACAGCATCATCTGCACCGGGCAGTTCAAAGATGCTCACAAGACGGGACATGAAGTAGCGACGAAACTTAGCAAGGCGCAAGTTAGTGTAACAACCATATATCATAACTGTCAAGGTGCTGACAGTGAATACCGGACGTCCCGGAAAGGTCTGCGCTGATCTTGGCGCGAAACTCCTTGTCGACGACTCTCTAGAAAATGCGCTGCAATGTGCATCGTCAAGCTCACCGACCCCTGTTTTATTGTTCGGAGACTATGAATGGAATCAAAGGCTTTCTGGTCCTGGGGATGCGACAGATGAGATGTCTTTCGATCGACGGCTCGCAGCGAGCGATGGAAGAGAATTTTGGAGGGAAGAAACGGTTGTCATACCTGAAAGTACACCGTTGTATAGAGTGAAGAACTGGCGCGAGGTTGTTGAGTGGATCGTACAGTACAGGGATTATACGTACACCAACTACTGACGCGAGTACTACCGGCAGGTACTACTTCGATGTTGGGTTTCTGCTGTGGAGAATTCGATTTTATAATTTTATATAGCTTGAAGCAAGTTCGACGAGGCAATGAGCCGGAGTACTAGTAGTATACTTACTATACTGTACTTGAGTATTAAGAAATAAAATCTAAACCCAAGTTAGCTGCTATTGTAAATTCAACTTACTAATAAGTACTGTACGCAGTTTTCACCAGAACACAGCTCCGCATCAGAACAAAAGCTCACATTGTACCACTCATCATCTAGATCTCGATTTCGACACCTTTTTCTACCTATGCACTTCTTCTCGCAAGCTTTCAATTACAAGTCGGTCTCATCTTCCCCAATGCTTTGCCACATGCTCATCAGTTTTGAAGTCACCCTTGGTCCCATGTGGTGATTGGAATGTGGCATAAATACCCCAATCCAAAATGCTCTCATGTCGTCAGCATAGACGTACTTGACCGCTCGGTCGACTCCAAAACTGGTATCATTCGGACGGAGCGTGTACTTGGTTGTAAGCAGAAAGCACCTGCATGGATTGTCAAGGTACGAACATACGAGTCTAAGTGACAAATATTACTACGCGCTTACCCGTTCGTCTTCATAAGCTATTTGGCGGCTCAGAAGATGCCTTCGTACGGGAGATCTCATTCGTGGATCCCGCGACCCAGAACGCCACTATCACCTCTGTCAACCTCTCTTTGTCTCAATTTGCCACATGCTTCGAACGGATACAATATACTCCTCTCTCCAGCTCTTGGACACAATTCACACAAACTGCTGAGATTCAGGCACGGATGGCACTGTGGAGGACGGCTTCGGACGGGTTAGAACGATGGTTGGTACAGCGATTCGAACAAAATGCGCAGCTAGGAAAATTAGGCTTCACGGACGTGTTGCGAACATTATGGGAAGAGCGGCAGCAACTGCAGGAGGCACCCACATAACAACTCTCCATAGATCATTCCTCGAGAGTTTTTCTCTCACTTAGATATATAGAATTGACCAGCCATATTCACAAATTCCATGTTGGACTTGAGATTCCCCTTATATTCGCACTTGATAAGTTTTATTCACAGCTGCTGTGCTGTTGTGACAATCTGGTCACACAACATGGCTTGAATATCGTCAGTTATCCAGCGTCGATCGTCACCAGAAGCAGTGCCGAGCTTCTGAATCTTAATCGTCAACGCGTCAACGGGCCATCGAGTCTACCGCATCTATAAAGCAAAGGGGTGACGGTGTGACTGTGCAATTATTTTTTCACATCAACGGAAATCACCAAGTTCACCCATGGACGAACTTCTCCACCATTGTCTTCGAGAGTTATCTTTCGACGGTGACCTAGGTGAGTGCCAACCATCATGTGATGATTCGCTTTCTTCCTGAAAAGAAAGTCCGCGAGTTCGAACCCCTTTCTCGCCAACTTGACTCATCCGTCCAATACTGAAAATTCTGTCATAGGGTGTAATGCCTCTCGACTGCGAGACTTCATTACCGAATTTTACGCCCACAATGGTACACCTCAGAGCCCTGATGACGCCTTTTGTGGGTTTGTATGGTCCCTCGTCGTGCGACAACCAAGTGTGCGGGTCGGCATCGTGCCGCCAAGCGTCTCATCTGAGGTATGGGTCGCACCGCAGATCAGTGCCAAACGCAAAGCCATCGCCAAGGGTCAACAGCATGTTGAGACAAAGCCGCCAGAACTAAATATTGTACCAGATGCACAGTCCAGGACCTTAGACGACTTGAAGCAAGAGTATGGTGGCCGTTTGAGGATTGCAGTGCATCCGGACGCTATTTATGCCGCTATCACGGGATCACATATAAGAGTGTGTCCTTTCGGCCCTAAATCGCTCCAATTCTGCTAATTCTTTCTTTGGTAGTTCGCGAGGATGAGCCCCATGGTATACTCTGCACTGCAGATCATCACAAGAGGAAGAGACGACGGCATAACTGTCGTTGGATTAGGTCAACAGTCCAAATATGATCAGAAAACATGTTTCTATCTCGTTAGGCAGTTGACCGACCTCGATCTTGTGTAAGTGGTTGTTCAACGTTTTTCCTTGCCACTCATGCAAACCTGGTGGATTAAGCGTAAAAGTCAGGCGTGGGGGTGTTGGCACACATTTCGTTATCCACAAATACTTCTTCGACCGCAGTCCATCATGGAAAGCCATCCGCGACGAAGAAAATCAGGCGGGGGAACCCGAAAACTCGTCACCCCAGACAGCCGAACTTTCTGAAGACGAAGATCGTGATCCAGATGTTCAGCCTCTGGATTTTACTCCTATCGATGCTCGACATTTGTCAAGCTTGCCCTTGATACGTGGACGCGTTATCAAATTACTCAAGGCTTCTAGGAACCATATGCATGCGTCGCAGAATATGTTAATAACACTAGTGCGAATCTTTTGCAGCCTTCAAATATATATCAAGGTTTACCCAGCGAAACAGGGATTTTCTAATCCGACAAAAACCGATCGCCGGTTTTTCCAGAGCAGAATTCGCGAACTGATTCAACAAAGTATTATCGAGAAGGTCGTCGTTCGGAGCAACAAGAAGAAAGGTCTCAGTGCTTCTGTGAAATGCTTCCGCTTGGTTGCCAGAGGTCAGAACGAAAAAGTGGATGATGGTATCATTGTTCAATCACAAGATGGCGAAGACGACGACAAAGACGTTGGTAAGTGACTGCTGGTGAGTTATCTTGCATTCACTTTAACATCAGGACTGGTAGATCAAGCTGGGGTCAAATCGAATATCACTATACACAAGCAAGTATTCGATTTGCTAGAGGAATCACGTATGAATGGGATGACCTTGAACGTGAATCATGTTATCTAACTCCCTCCGAAAACATGACTGAGAACTAGTTTATTATAGGAACTCTCCGCCGCTCTTTCCCAATTTGACAAGCGCACAATTGAGTTACTCCTCGCAAGAGCAGAGAAATTTCCGCCTCCATCTCACTTGAGCGACCTCGGTATTGCAGGTTTGATGGAGACGAGTGGACGTGAGAGACGCCACCGCTACTTCACAATTGCTGCCTATCGTGAGCTTATCACCCGAGAGAATTTGGACAATTCTTCGGCAGGATATACCGATATTAATTTGACTAATATTGGCGATTTCCTCCCCATCGACCCCGATCTTTTCTATCAGGATGATAGCGAGCTTTTCGACTTTCAGGATTCTTTCAAAGACGCCGAAAAGATCAAACGAAACATTCGAAGACGTCCTTTGAAAAACCCTGTCCTCGCCGATGGAAGTGTCAAACAGGGGCGGCCAAGGAAAAATCCCGTGGGCGAAAATCCGAAATTGTCGCCAAATAAAGTCGCGAAAAGGAAAAGAGAGGAAACGCAAATCGAGGGAGCGAAACTCTCACACCAGCCGGAAGAAAGCCGACCGAAAAAGAGAAGAGAAGAAAAGAACACAATGGCGGGCGATTGCATATCAACCCCTACAAACAACTTGGTCTTGCCAGAGAGGCCCCAAAGGACCTCGAGGAAGCGGGGGCGACCTCCGAAGGAGAAGTCCAAGAAAGCTAGCGTTGTTGATGCACGAGAAGGCTCGCCACCAGGAGCGAGAAAGCGTGATAGGGTATCAAAACAAGATGGCGGCGACAACTTGAACATGTTAATTCCTTGCGAAGGACGAACATCAGGATCCAACGATGAACAGCATTATGAAACACGAAAACAGACGGGCCGAGTCAAACCTATCCTCGAGAATGTTGACAATCCCAGCCATACCAGCCTCAATAACTCGGTTGAACTTCCCATAACGCCACCTGAACCTGCTCATATGTTTTCAGCGGCATCATCAGCACAATCGTCAATAGGACAACCACTCCCTGTCGATGTCCTTGTTACGACTCTCTCAAACGAATATCCTCCACCCAGGGGACCTATCTCTATCAATGCAGCCCCCAATGAAACACCCTCTAGCGGTTTGGGATCGTCGTGCGAACCTGACCATCCGCCCGTGCTGTCGCGTCTTGCGGTCGGTGCCATGCCTTTAGATCCTGCATTCATGGCAGGGACAAACAGAATTTTCTCTGCATCCCAGAGAGTACGTCACAAGCGAGCTAGATTATCTACTGTTTCTGACCTCAAAACAGGCCACTTCGGGATCGCCCTTAACACCTCTCAGCGATGACGCGATATCCCGGACTCCGAGTCATGACGTGATACCAGTTACAGAAAAGTACTCTGCGCCCCCTCTCGCGTCTTACAGCCCAGCCCAAACGGCAATAAATGGAGCGCTTTCCAAGAAGACTCGAGAAAACAGGGTCAACGTATCCCATCTTCGCCGTGAAAATGAACTGTATCGTGTTGTTCAAAACATGGGTGGAATAGTGAACATCCAAACCAAAGACTTCTACGAAGAACATATGTTATTGCTGGAAGCAATGGCTAAGGCAGGTGAACCCACAAGTGCCCCGGTCGGTACACGGACCGATAAACGTACTGCTGTTTCAACCTTCGATAATCTGGAGAGACGGGGTCGAATCCTACAGCTCAAGACATCCGTCGTGACATACACTGGAGTTTATCGGCCAGCCTGCATCGTCTACCTTGCGACAATCGGACAGGACAAGTTAAATGCCTTTCTTGCTGACCTGGCACGCAACCCTGTCATTTCGCACCCAGGAAATTTGGTCAAGATTGATGAACATGTTGAATATGGGGCCGATCCGACATCAATGGCAAGGGGTGCCTTACCTTTGCAATTACTTCAGAGGGAAGAACCAGGGGATGATAGGAAGGAACGATGGAGCAAGAACATGGCCCGTGCGAAGCAACTTTTCTCATACGAGGAATCCGTGGTTCGGGAGGTTTTATTGACGGAAAGAACAACAGTGGCACAATTATATGGCTTCATTGTAGGTAAGGCAGTTCGAGCCCGCGAACTTCACCTGGCTACTCTAGATGCTTTCGAGAAACGAAACCCTTCTTCTAGCATCATCAGCCACGAACGCAGGATTGTCGACCTGTCGTTCTTCAGTCATGACATAACGCTGGGCCTTTATTGTTCTGTCGTAGCCTCTCTGTCGCACAGTGAAGAGCTAACTGAAATCATGGCAACCGAAGGCGGGCGGATGACTCTTGTGAAAGACCTACCCGCGAATATCAATTTCCTGTTGCAAATTGGCAGATCACGGGCCCGCTCGCGATTTCTTGACATTCTTGAAACCCTTCGAGCCCTCAAACTAGTCACTCCCTTACAAGAGTCCACTTCCGATATGCCATGGATAACTTGGACAGTGGCTGACGGCCAGAGGAGAGCCTTTGATGTGGGTCCACTGGACGGCTGGACTGTTAGTACTCCGATGGCTGCGCCTACATATTGGCTATTCAACGACATTGCGCCGATTCATATCTGGGCTGCATCGGAGGTCTCTCCTCCCTTTTGGCAAGACCTGCCGTTGACCAACGTGACCGACGCCGTAACCTTCTGGAGCCTACTCGAGAAAGTATCTCTCAGCCCGCAAGCCACTGCTGACTCTGCAAGTGTTACCGGGCCTCCAACAGCAGTAGTCAGCGTGGCACGTTCTCTTCGCCGGCATATCTCATGGAATCCCAGCTACATTTTGACCTGGCATCAAATGCAATATATGAAACAATTCATTGATCTCCCTACAGCAATAACACCTCTTCAAGATCAAGACGGAGGAGTAGCTCGGCTCAAAAGAATATGTTGGGTCATTAGCGCACCAGAATCGTCGGTCAGAAACTTCTTTGAGGTTAATCGGGAAAAGCTCTCGAAAGACATGGAAAAGCTTCGGAAGAAATCGGAGAAGAATCTAGCCGGAAAACGAACGAAACAAAGCGTTTCCGCCAGAGCATCCCTTGCGAAGAAGGCTGCAAGAGCTCGGTCGCAAAGAGAAGGAGATTGGGAAACCTTGATTCTCCGCCTTCACCCTACACCCTTGGAAGGGGCGGCAGCCGCCAGGGTGAATAGAGTTCGTACTCGGTTTCTGCAGGCAAATTTTGTGAAGAGTATAGAAGAGTGGGAGGCTGAAGTCGCTCAAGCAGTGCAAGAAGCCAATTTCGTCAGCAAGAAACTTCCAAAATCATTAAGCAAGCGAAATTTCACTGTCCGCACAGTCCCCGTTCCTTTGAATGTCCCCGTTCCCATCCCCGTCAATCCTCCAGAAAAATCTGTGGAAGGGCTTGTTGCTATGCAGGGTCCGCCCATCGTCCATGTTCAACAGAAAATGAGGCGCAAACGCAAGCAGGACGCGCAAGGTATGTTCCCAGCATCCACGAAGTAATCATTTTGAATAGTTGTGCACAGATGAGACTTCGGCAATCAAGACGTTTCGACGACATCGTTTCCAGTGGAATCGGGATTATGAGGAACTTGCCCGTGATGCTTCAGTTATCATCAAGGCAAGATGTCGTAACATGCCAAGATTAGACTGGGCAGCCTTCGAACAGGTTTTCCCTGCAGTCCCTAGGAACACTGTGCGCCAGCGATTAGCGCATATAAAAGAAACACCAGGGAACGAAGCATATCTCGATCGGCTAGAAGACAGATGGTACGACCTCTGGATGCGGCACCGAGGTACATGTGCGCTGCCAGACGATGACCCCACAAGTACAAGTAACTTCAACTTGATCAAACATATCGATTTCCTTCGCCAGCATGTCGATAAGAATGCTATGTGCGTTTCAATTCAATATTTCGTGTGAACCGTCCTAATTATGGTAAAGTCGGGTCGGCTTTGCTCAACCGAGAGAAAGTGCTAGCAGCATTATTCCTTCATCGGTTGATGAACTTAGAGCTCATTATGACGTTTTGGAAAACACACCCGTTGTACCACCTTGGGATTTTGTCTGGAACACTGTTGTTGAAGAAGGTCGTGAAAAACGGATGCTGCGTCAGCCATTTCTCAACGCGGTTGATGACCTTGCATCTGTTGGGATTCTTATTTCAGAATCGATCTTTTTAGCTGAGTCTGCTATAAAGGTGTGTCCATACCCAATGTTACTGCCCAACCTCACACTCACCTTAAAAGATGACTCTGGGTACACCACACGAGCGGTATGAATCAGAGTCTGGTGCTGCGTTGCTACATGATGTCGGAGAGCATCTTGTTTCACCTGCAACGAAAAACTTGCTCAATAGGGGTGTACTGTCCAAACTTGTCCGAGATCCCCAAAAACAAAAACCGGGACGACAGTTGAAAATCTCAGAGGGGTATGTGCTTCAATTTAGTTGAATCATCAATTTTAACTTGTAGTCAGGAATCAGAATGCTATCGGGGGATCCATCCCAAGGGATACGTTCCAAGATGCTGTTGCATTAGAGGAGATATCTCTTCAAGATGGAGCATGGTGTGAATGGCCGCTTTCAGCAACAGATGGTGATTCTGCAGTACTGATCCAACTTGCCTCCGAAGATAAGGTAAGCCTGTATCTTACATATATATGGCTCTCACTGATCGCCTCCAATACTAGCTTGAGTTCACAGTGGACACATCGCAAGCCCAATCCGCGCGCGTGGCTCTCGAGTGGAACAGTAAAAAAGCAGGTAAAAATCCCGTAAATGGAGTGCTGATTATTCGACTCATAAGGACAACAGATGATGATCAAATTGAAACTCTGATTAGTGTTCGGACGATATCTTCCCTGCCACAATCCGATGACAGCACACAATCCTCGCCAGATTATGGATCCTCGGTCGATCTACCCGTTAATATACCGATCGAGTACCTCTCTGGACATGGTCGATCTATCACCGGTGTTGCGGCATGTTGCCGACAATTGACCGGCGTTGACCTGGTTGATTGTACGGGCTGTCTCGAAGAGGAATGGTCATTATTCAACCACTCATTGACGCCCGGAGAGAGGGAGTGTGCGGGACAAGTCCTAACAGTTGTTCGCGAAGGAGGAGAACACGGCGTTAGCAAAGCTCATTTACGGGTGCGTAAAGTCATATTCATAGTACAAAAATCTGCGTTTTCATTCAATTCAAGGCTGAGACCACCAGGGTGACAACAGAACAACTCTTCGGTGTTGTCACAAAAATGGCGGAATCGTCTGTCCCTCTGCTGTTTTGGACGGGATATTCCTCGACTGTCCTGGTGTCATCGGCTTTCATCAAACATTGGACAGTTCGGATTTCCGAAAGTCCCGCGAAGAGAATCTTCCCTCGACGCTGGATTGATATCTTTGGGTTCAGGATCGCGGATTTCTGGGAGTCGGCTCTTAAAGCTGTGCTCGGTGTCATCATATTTCGACCAGGCGTGACACAGGTCCGTTCATGGACGTTCTGAAAATTTCATACCTACACAGACATGCTTTGATAGGCGGAATTAAGATGGAGACTTCGGTCTGTCTACGACAGACAAGAGGTGAGCAACATTGCCACATGGTTGAGGAATGAAGGTTATTTGAAGATGCGGTGTGATCCTACAATCGAGAAGGAATTTGCGGGTGTTGCAGCACTGGATGACGCTGAGGAAAAGTATGTGTTTTGGTTCCTGGGTGACGAGAAACGTTGGTATCAAGTGTAATAGGGTAGTACCTGGAAACAAAGGTGCTTTCACCTCCGATGATCGTAGCGTGGACAACGCCCATGGCGCTGATAGATCATAATGATTATTTCTTTCAACTCTTGTCTACCATCTCTTTTTTCTTTTTTCTTTTCACTGTTTCCCCTTTCTTCATTTTGGCGGGTCCATTCATACGACTGCTCTCCCAGGAGTGAATTCGGTATTACACAGCCCAAGAGGCACTTTCACCTTGAGCACAGTGAGTACCATGCTGCATGCCTGAGAGACAATCTGGGTCCTCAAACCAGCCATGAAGATGCGCTTAAACCAGCTCTGCTGCCCCTTGCCTTCAACTGTGAACCTTGTAGTATGCACCCGCCATATCTCTTCTCTCTCGCCAATTTATTATACTTTATCAGTGGAGACGGGTCACATTCTCGCGGCTCACAAATGCCTACTTCGTTTTCACTGTTATCCATTTCATTATTCAACTGGCTTTCCAGATCAAAGCGTTCACAGTCAATGCCAATGCCGCTGACTTCTTGAACAACATTGTCATCCAAGGCCGGGCAACCAGCGACAGCCTTCCATTGCTTCGCGGAGACATCCTCTACTTGTGCTCATGGGTTCCCAGCAATCTTGATAGCGCTTCCTGCCCCGTGGTATGGAGCCCGACAGAAGGCGTCAACTTAATGGGGCAGAACTCCGGTTCAAATGTTTCTTACGACCTTGGCGCCACACCGTCTGTCGCAGCCGCATGGCCCAACCCAACGACAGACGCGACAAGGAAGCCCATTTCATCTCCCACGACCCTCATCCCACCAAGTACAGTGCTCCCTACCGTGGCTGCCTCGAGAACGTCCAAGGTTGTACAGACTGTCACAGTATTCGTCTTACCGACTACCAGATCTTTGGCCTCAGATACGTCGAGGTACGATGACGGCCGTGCTGTCATGGTCTGTACATACTAGCATTCAACCTTCATATATTGAATTCCTTTCCCAGCTCGACAAACGCAACATACCCACTAATTTGGCTTCCCAAAATGATGATCAGACCAAAGTGAACATCGTCGGTTCCCATAACACCCCTGTCACATTGGACCAGCGTTGCCTCTGGTCCCTGAATTGGCCAGTGTCTGAGTGAGGAACCTGTTTATTTTCCAACCTTCTGCTAAAACAGCAATGACGACTATAGGCTTCGTAATACGAAACGCGAGGATATCGTTTTTATAGCATTCCAGTTTTGGTTACTTGGCATGTCATTTGTGGCTCTCCTTAACGAATCCATTCCCCACATACTCGCATCTCTTCTCATGCACGTGCTCGCAACATCATGGGGTGCCTTTCAGATTGCGAATACAAGCGCATTTCATTCGATCTTCAATCGCGTCATAACCAAAGGTACATGTAACGGAGCCTCCCTCCTCCCTCGTTATTGGCAGGATCGCGGTTCGGCGGAGATCACAAGTCTGGCGTTCAATATCTTTGCACTGCTTATTTCGTGTTTACTGACCTGGAAACTTGTAAAGGTGAGTTCTCATCTCATCCCTTTCAGGAAGTTGGTAACTAGCTTCCTCCGTAGTTATTTGGATGGCAAACATTCAAGCGCGTAGGGGCCTCATTAACCATTAACCGCCTTTACAAGATCGTCCTCGTATTGTCAATCCTTATCCAGTTGTGCTTTTTCTTCATCGCTGTCACGGTGTGCTTGTGGATCGACCAACTCGTGAACAGCGCGATCGGAGATCTAGCTAGCTTTCAAAAATTATACAAGATTACGTCAATCATTACCCTGATCGTGAGTCGGGAGCCTTACTTACTATTAACATGAGCTAAAACTAGTGCTGCAGTTGTTAATCCCATGGCTTCTAACAGTTCGTTGAACTCCACATTTACAGTTCCTAACTTAACAGGGCTTTAGGGTTGGTTTGCTGTACGCAGAGAACTTAGGGTTCCTATGTTCTGCTTCCTGCTTCTATCAAGCCTGTACCTCGTGGGATGGGGCGTCATGTTCTTCGCAACTACATTCAAATGGACCTTCGTGACTTGGAAGTTCTTTAGCGTGATGGCATCCGTGTCGGTCACTCTTACAGTTGCATCGTTTGTTCTTGGTGTTATTTGCCGTTGCAATTTTGGTAAAGGCCTCTCTCGTTACCGTGAGCCTCTTTTCTATCGCTTTTTTGCTCTTCTTGTACTACATTACCTTTTTTAAACAGTCTCTGGGCAACAGAACATATACGGAGATGATTCTGTTTATTCCGAGCACGGCGCCTCTGACATCGAAAAAATAGACTTTCCGTCCGGCGAAAAGCCTGTCCTGACCTATTCTGCCAGTTACAAGTATGCCCTCGCGGTCCCGGCCCCAGCCCAAATATTCACTGCCACGAGAGGACCTCGGTTTTTCAATAATCTCGCAGAATGGTTTGAAACGCCCTCGACACAGAACGTTGCGAAAAGTGGGAATCGGTTGAGCGACAGGAGTTTTGGCAGTCTTTCCGGCTTCTACACTTATAACGAACTCAGTCATTCTAGAGATGACAGCCATGCAAAACAGCGATGGGTTATAGAATGAAGAGGTTGTGGCTTCATTTAGCTGTATACTACGTAAATTTCTTGCAAGCCTCTCAGCATCAATGTATTACTTTGCAGATTACAGTAATCGTAACAGAAGCAAACTCTATATACATTAGGTCAGAAAGTGGGTACGCCATGACCTCAGCAGCTTGATTAAGATGTTGACCTTCGCGGTATCTAATGCGGGTAGTATGGAGATCCTCACAATGAATACTCATAGACCTCATCGACTTCTGATGATTGTGAGTCACTGGGAAGGGGATTCCTTGCGGGTTCAGGAACCAGGTTGCTCTGGATTTTCTCCCCTTGAGTCACAGTTACATAGGTATGATATGATGTCTCTGTCATCGGGTTGGAAGTAGTCTCCGGTTCATCGTTCAGGAAGGTGTCCCGGAATTCAACCATCCATGGGTGTTCCATGAGTTCTGTAGCTGAAGGTCGCTGCAAAGGGTCGATAGTCAAGCATTGCTTAATAAAGCTGATCCCCAACTGGCTAAGCTGACCCGGCTCGGGAAGTGGTGGATGTTGAGTGGCGACCCCGATGTGGAACATAATTGCCCTAGGAGAATAAATACTCGTGTAGCATATAGAGCACTGACGAGCCGCACCATTCATTATCAAGGTTGCTCCATGGTTTCTTTCCGGTTGCAAATTCGAGGACGACGCAGCCGAGAGCCCATATGTCCATAGCTCCATGTCTTCCCTTCTTCTCATTCTTGATAATTTCAGGAGACATATACATGGGAGTGCCAGTAAGACTGTTATTCATGGCCAAACCATTGAAGCTCGGCGCGCGATTTGGAGGATGAGTGGAGTCGGAGACACGACGAGATCGCTGTATTGTCCGCTGGTTTTTCGCCAGAACTTTGGCCGCGCCAAAATCAACTAATTTGATGGCACCTCGACCATCAAGAAGAATGTCTGTAGGAAGAAGTTTGTGAATTATTCCTTCGAAGCCGAGCTATCGGGATTGGATACGTACTATCTGGTTTGATATCGCGATGAGCGATGCCTTGAGAATGGAGGTAAGCAAGCCCGTCCAACATCTGCATAGTGTACACTTGGATTACTCCCTCGTCTTCAATCCGGCCATGCTCAAGCAGCGCAGCAAGGCTTCCCCCTGGACAATATTCTTCAAAAATATATACCCTGTCACGATGAAGCTCGATCCCATAATATTCAACGACATTTGGATGGTGCAGCATCTCCATTACACTCAGCTCATCCTTGATCTGTGAATAGAGATTGGGTAACCCAGATAGCTCCTGAAACTTGATCTCTTTTACAGCGATAAAAGAACCCGAGTCAAGATTGACGGCAGAGTAGACGGAGCCGAATGCACCAGCTCCAATGAATCGAGCCTGTTGCCAACGAATAGATATCTTCGAACTGCAGGACGCCAAAAAAACAAGTGACCTGTCCTCTGGCTTCTCATCATCTAAGACACGCCCTAGCGCCCGGCGCTGTAATCCGAGGAGAATTCGGCTATTTTCAACATCCTCCAAGGATCTGGAAATTTTGTCCCAGAACACCCGAGTACCTGAATCGAAGCAAAACAACGAATCATCTTGATGACTGGTGAAGCTGGCAATGTCTTGCCCTTCATCATTCAGTGCGTCCATCGCTCGCTGCTTCAAGAATTCATCTTGCTTTTCCTTCTCCTTTTTGGCCTCCAACGTAGACCTTGCACCCAAGATATCAAAATGACTAATGAGGAGCGTCATACAGCTGGCAACCTTATGTCTTAACATCTCGAATTGTCCTTCCGACATCTGTAAGATGTTGCGCTTCGTTCGATGGAGCGTGAATTCGAGAGCATTCACGGCCCACTTGAAAGTTTTGCCGTCCGTCGGATCACAATCGTCACAGATGAAGGACACCCAGGATATGGCCATTTTAATGAGCAATCGGTTGAACTTCACCAGTGAGGCATGGTCCATGTACCGTTGCGCGTGCTGACTGTGTTCTGATGCAAACAAATACCAATTTTCCAAAAGGTCTTGACAGCCATTCCTCAAACGAAGTGAGTTACGGACATGATGAACAGAGTCAACGATTGACTCTGCAAGCCTATTGGTTGCTCGGGCGATTTTGCGGAGCTCTTTGTTCACACTTGGCAGGTGGGCCTGTGTCTCTGTCACACATTCTAGAGGTCCGCAGAGTGACTCAATCATCTCTCCATCGTCATCCAGCGCCAGGAATAAGTCCGAAAACACTTGCTTTGCAAGAAGCAGACGTCTCTGGGGGCCGTCGGCAATAAGCCTGACATGATCATCCTTGGTGTCAAGATCAATAGGAGGTATGTTTACCAGCTGAACGCGGCCATTCCAAAGGAAGTGGTTGCGAGGAGATAATATGAGGAGATATTGCGCTTCATCATATTCGTGACCAAGAAATTCAGTATTGCCTGCCAAGCGGGTGCCGTCATCGTTTGTGATTTCATCGACGTGGAAAGCTTCCATAAGAAGACGCCTGATAGCATCTGGGCGGTCATAGAGGGTAATCGGCGCAACAACATAGATGCCTTCTTCTTCCAAAGAATGTGTGTATACCAAGAAATGGTCGGTTTCCACGAGTGTTCCAATGAAATGCTCAAGAGGAACACCTTCAAGGCTATAATCTGCCGAGTTGCTGAACCGCTGTGTGAGGACCCTACATCAAAATTAACGACAAAAAGAGCCATAGAATGAAGTCGTCGTACCTTGCAAACCGCTGTAGTTTCCTATATCTCAGGCGAACACTGTCCAAAATCTTTCCATACCATCCAATGATTTGCTCATCTGTCATCTTTCTGCTGACCGCTAGAGTCTGGGCGTGTGCCTGTAGAGTCGCTTTGACACTAGTAACGCCACGCTCCCTGTCCGTATTTTTCTGCCTTTGAGAATGGATGTGTTCGCTCATATCTTCACCTGTTGGAACCCGGACCTGAGTGTCGAAATAGTTTGTTACTCTTACCATGAGCTTGTTGGTCAATGAGCTATAGATGGTGATGAGAATGAAAGGATGGAGATGAACGTCAAATGGCAGACCAGAGTTGTTCCGCGACTAAACGCGATCCTCCTGTGGTCGTCATACTAGCGTCGTTAAATGTCGCCCAATGTGCTTCCAAGACATCCGTCTCCTTAAAATATATTCCCTTAGCCCCACTCTTCAGCTTCCAGTGTATCAACCGAAAAAACGCGGATAAGGCATCCAAAATCGTGGAATCATAATCTTCGCTGATACACTGAGGCAAAGTCCATTTGCCTCCAGGGTCCGGCGTCAAAAATGACACATACTGGCGTTTGAGTGTACAAGCGAGCCCAATACTTAATTTGAGATCCTCGGTCATCTGGTCGATAATCAG
This sequence comes from Entoloma clypeatum, assembly GCA_963565915.1. Classification (NCBI taxonomy): domain Eukaryota; kingdom Fungi; phylum Basidiomycota; class Agaricomycetes; order Agaricales; family Entolomataceae; genus Entoloma; species Entoloma clypeatum. Next base: position 2,632,558 of record OY751493.1, read on the forward strand.
AACATCTGGCTCCTTCAATTTCTGGACATACGCAAGGCGGATACGAAGACCAGCCTGAGCAAGTTTTGTGGGGAAAGAGATGAGAGGGACGAGCTCATTTTCGAACGTGGGTAAATTCATTTCTGTGAACAGTGAGGCGAGATTCACTTGTGCGTCGCGCGCAGTACCGATGAAGGCGTGAACCGTTACAAGGAAACCTTTTTCAAAAGTACGTTGCATGGATTCTTCTTTGAGCACGCGTTCAACAAAACTTGTGCCGTCTGAGAGATCACGAGTCCCATTTGGTATACGACGAGAACTATCAAGCCCGGAACTTGAGGATGGATGATAGATCGGAACCTCCGCATTGGTATTAGGTGCAGCAACATCCAGGGTTTCGCTGCCTGTCCATCGCTGGAGAAGAAGAATTTGATGTTTGAGTGATGTCAAAATCGTGGACCAGGTGTTGAGAGTATCACAACGGGCTTGGAAAGCACTGTTTGCTGCCGCCGGTTTGTCCAGAAAGAAGGCTTTTAGACTAGGATAAAGGGAATGGGCAATTTCAAGACGCCGTAGAACAGTCGCAACTTGTGTGAGCGCCGAATCAGTGATAGTGGTGTGCTCGTGTGGGTCATTGTGAAGGACATGAAAACGATTGACTTCGTCGATAATAGGGTCAACAATCCTCATCCGAAGCTCCTCTAATCTCCTTCTTTCTTCCTCGTGAGGTCTTCCACGGAGTTTAGCACGGATGCCCAGCCAAATGTTGGTTTGAACATTGTTCTGTTCATCAGCAGACGACAGAAGTGCTGTTGCTATTCTTGTCTTTTCCGACTTCAAAACATCTCCTGAGAGGACCGACGCAAGTAGTGTCTGCCATTCAAGACGTTCACGCTCTTTCTGAGAAGCAGGTTGTATCGGCTCTGTCTCAAGCATCTGGGTCGATGATTGTTCGAACCCGCCCTCTGGCCTTAAAGTCAGAGACGGGCGAGCCAAGTCGTCGTCGTCACTGTTATCCCCGGCATCAATGAGCTGTCCAAGGCCTCGCTGGAAATAGTGACTATCTGGGTCATTGCGGGGGTCATCTTGTTGACCGAGTTCTGAAGATCTGTAGCGCTTTACAAATTGAGAGTAGATATCAGGAAAGGATGGGGTTTTGGTAGGGTTGTTCTTAGTGTCCGATGGGTTGGGCTCTTGGCGAGCCTTCGCTCGTAAAGATCTGCTCGTGGAGACAGGCGGCGGTGACTGAGGATAGGGCCGAGGTTTCACGTCCCAATGGTGGGGGTTGCGATGAGGGTCATCTATGTCTTCAAGCTTTTCGTCATCATCACCTCCCGCATTGTGAAGTGAGGTCTCTGAAAGTGTATATAGAGTCGGTGTGTGCCGTCGCATAAGTAGTACCGTCTGGGATAGTGAGTATAGTTTTACGTAAACTCTCACCATTCATTCCTACAACCAACATGGGCATCGTAGAAAAAGTAGGTCTCCTACCCTTTCCCATTCCCAGACTGATCTAGTATCAGATCAAGGCGATCGAGGGTAAATCGTTGGGAATGTCTCTTTCCACGTCTTGCTCATGTGTGATTGATCAGAGGAGATGGCTCGGAGTGAGTGCACGTCGAAACATATGTTTATATATGACTCAAAGCTTCATTCAAGCCCAAAAGAATAAGGTAGGAAAAATTCTAGTTTGATCCGTGTCTATATGCCAACATTTTGCTCAATAGGCAACAGAGTATCATCTTGGTCTCCTCAAAGCCAAACTAGCCCGGTATCGCACCCAACTCCTTGAACCGAGCGCAAAATCAGGACCCACAGGGTCAGGATTTGACGTGCAAAAATCCGGAGATGCCAGAGTGGCACTTATTGGCTTTCCGTCTGTGGGGAAAGTACGTCCATTTGCAAAACATCTCGACTGTACCTCAAGTCGACGTTGAAAGTCGACTCTACTGAGCAAAGTCACACATACGGCCTCGGAAACCGCCGCATATGAATTCACCACATTGACCGTAAGGTTTTCTCGCAACTTGGACTCGTATTTCTTAGCACAAGCCCCTAGGCCATACCTGGTGTGATTGAACACAAAGGTGCACGCATCCAACTGCTTGATCTACCCGGGATTGTCGAAGGCGCTAGCCAAGGTTCGTATTCACATTTCAACACCCTGAATGTATACATGTACCTTGTATACTCAGGCAGAGGTCGGGGCCGTCAAGTTGTCGCTAGTGCGTCGCGATCCCTTCTTTTCCTTCTTTCCCGTTCATTCAAGCTTGCACGATGTAGCCGCGAAAACCGCCGACTTAATCCTCATCATGCTCGATGCGACGAAGTCTGAGGAACACCGCCGCCTCCTTGAATTCGAGCTCGACGCTGTTGGAATACGGCTGAACAAGAATAAGCCCGATATAGTATTCAAAAAGAAAACCACGGGAGGAGTGAATTATATATCTACATTGCATTGTTTTTATATGAAACGCTGAGTATCATCTCTGCAGATTACATTCAACACAACTGTTAGACTGACCAAGACAGATGAGAGAACCATAAGAACAATCCTTGGCGGATGTAAGTCTGGTGTCCATCGATACCAAAGTCAAATTTTATATCTCAACAGATAAGCTGCACAATTGTGATGTGATGATCCGAGAAGATGTAAGGCTCGAGTTCATTGCAGACACTAGTTCGTTACCTAGCTCATGACTTGTATGACAGATCACAACTGATGAATTCATTGACGTGCTCGTTGGTTCGACTACGCCCGATTGTCTCATCGCAGCACCCGTCCGAATTAACCACTATTTCATTAGGAACGAGAAAATACATTCCGTGCCTCTGTTTGTACTTTTCTCGCTCGGAAGCAAGTTTTGCTGACTCCAAATGATTAGACGTGTATAATAAAATCGATGCAATAAGTCTCGAACAAATTAACAAGTTGGCCCGACAGTCGAATTCGGTTGTGATCAGTTGTGAGATGGATCTGAAGTAAGCACTTATCAAGAGTTTATGAAAGGGCTGCTTCGCTCATTTTCGTGACATAGCCTTGGCCATCTTGTCGAACGTATCTGGGATGAACTGAAGCTTGTCAAAATATATACAAAGAAGCGTGGTGCTCATCCGGACCTCCTGGATCCCGTTTGCCTGAGAAAGGGTGCCACCATTGAAGTGTGTCTCAGTCTTCATGCGAATTCATCATTCATGTGTATATTTAAAAGCTTGTTATAGAATGTGTGTAATGGTGTCCACCGATCTCTAGTGACGAATTTCCGCTATGCACTTGTTTGGTTTGTCCCCTCATTCCAAGGATCTGTTGGAAGAGAAACATTGATTTGCCTAATAGGGTTTGTTTTTATCTATACCCTCATAGTCATATTTTGAATACGGCTGTGTCCTTTCGAAGGGCAAATCGAGCAAATTCTCTCCACATGCTCAGAAAGTCAGCTTGACGCATCAGGTGCAAGATGAGGACGTCGTTTCAAGTACGTTCTTAAACGTTTGGATATATACATTTGGAAAATAACGCGAACGCCTCATGCTAGTTTTTACAAAATGATGGAGCGGTCCCATCTTTAGTGTCTCATATCACCATGTGTCCAACGTTGTTTCATCACAAACAACAACTGTATGACTCTTATAATATGGAAACTTGGGAAGATGTGAAGAATAGCTGTCAATTCGTAGAATCATACTACCCGAACCAACTTCAACCAGGCTTAGTTTATATCCATCATGGAAAACCCCAACTCTCAGGATGCCATCCAAATGATCTTCCTAGGAACGGGGACATCGTCTAGCCTCCCTCATATAGAGTGCCTCACGGCCCCACCAACTGAGCGGGCTTGTAGAACTTGCCTGTCAACCCTTAGTCCAGAGGGGAAGAATAACATACGAAGAAATACGAGCTGTGCATTTAGGATGACAGCGAAAGATGGCCGGAAAGTGTGAGCATCTGCCCACCCCCCATCGTTTATTCCCTCTTTCATGGCCTACTTACCAGGACGATCGTAATTGATGCTGGGAAGAATTTCCGAGGGGCTGCACTCGAATGGTTTCCCAAGTACGGCTTGAGGCGCATTGATGCTTTGTTGTTAACTCATCCACATGCAGATGGTAGTGTTACCTTTCCACTAAACAAGTGTAACAACCAACATAATTTTTCTTTTGTCAGCTGTAAATGGATTGGACGATTTGAGAGGTCCTTCCATGTCCCATCTCCCAATCATCACTCACAAAGATATGACATCAGGCTGGACTCTCAACAGCGCTATTCAGTCCCACATCGACGTGTATGTATCACAAGAGACGTTCACCGAGATTCAGCGGTCTTTCCCTTACCTGGTAGCAAAAGAATTCGCCTCTGGAGGGGGTGATGTACATATTTGTTTCTCGTTCATTTTCAAGCTCACAGAGGCCATTCCAGGTTCCTTCCTTCAAGTGGCATATTATTCATGATGCTATATCGTTTGAAATACTGGATACGGGAATTTATATTACACCCTTTTCTGGTCAGTCAGGCTTTGCTCTTCCTGAATTTCAACCGAAATGAAGATTGACATTAACCCATGAACCTAGTACACCATGGTCGAACGTTTTCCGTGGTTCCTTCCGCAGCTTACCTACCATCACCTGCAACCACACAACCCTCGACTCCTACACGAACGGCAGACTCGTTCCAACTGAAGTGGGTGATCGAAGACAAAAGGCCAAAACAGCAAGAGGATATCATCCACCCCTACCTATCTTACGGGTTTAGGATTGGGCATGAAGTTGTCTATGTCTCCGATGTATCTCATATTCCGAGCAACAAATGGCCCATGTTCGAACGAATGGACAAGGATACCTCGCTGCCGGTCCTAGTCTTGGACTGCTTACGCCTCCGATCCCACACTTCGCATATGGGATTCGGGGACTCAATAGAAACGGCCAGAAGGGTGGATGCATCGAGGACGTATCTGGTAGGGTTTAGCCATGAAGTTGGACATGACGAATATGTCACGCTAGGAGAAGCCGCTGGAGGAAAGAAGAAGGATGCCCGTCTGCTAACCGAGACAGAGGGAAGAGGGTTGGGGATGATTCCGCCGGGAAAGGAGATCTGGGTGAGGCCTGCTTATGATGGACTACGAGTGTTCATAGAAAAAGACGGGAGGGTTTGGGATGAGAGCTATTAGATATTAAGTTATGGAGAGGGGTATTCCCACGACCTGAGTCTCGTGCTCCAGGTCTCACTCTTAAGTTGGCCATCGTTCCCGGCGTCCATGAAAATCTTCTCGCAATCCTTTCTATACGAGTAAGCCAACAGCTTTCATAAATTACGCATGTATAACCGTTCACACCAGTGATCCTTGGTCAATTGTCTCCCTAGCATATTTCTTGCGTTACCCCAATCCTTATGCATCGCACGTCGTTTCTTGCGATGTCATCTCGCGCACACACACGCCTTCCGGGACACTGCTCACCACACGTCTCATACTGAAGCGTGGTGCACTGCCCAGGTGGGCACCACAGGGTATTGTCTCAAGAGCCGAATCATGGATTATTGAGGAGAGTGAAGTGGATCCAATGGCAAAATCAGTGCGCTGTAGGACCAAAAACCTCGACCACATCAAAGTAATGCAAGTGGAGGAATGGGTAATGTTCCGACAGACTGCGGAGGGGTACACACCTTCCTACTCATTCCGACCTAAGACTAACACAGGGTTCAGGAAAACGCTTCAGACAACAGAGGCACGGATTCTATCTGGCTTTGGATGGGGTCTTGCAAAGCGGATTGAAAGCCATGGTTTGTCACGATTCAAAGTAAATGTGCAGCGTGTAAGTTGTTTTCCATTTAATACTCCTCTCTCTCATGGAGCGTCTGCAGTCTCGAGAAGGTGTTTCATCGATTCTCAACCTTCTTCGGCAATCACGCCTTCAACCTATAGCTCTTGGCGGTCCAGAACCTTTGACACCAAGCCGCGAAAGTGTCGAGGCGGTTGACAACAACACTTCCACCATTTGGTCGAGACTAAAATCTTGGATTCATCCCCCTTCACCCACATGAAATAACCCACTTGTATTTTTTGATTAGTTACATATTTATTCAGCATGACGCCCGTGGCCAGCTAAGCTCGCGTAATTTATATGTGATTGGTCATTACATACAAGTGCCAAGCTCCCTTAGACCACTCCTGGGGATGTACTTCCCGACTTCAGCGGCAAGGCAGCTTTCAACTGTCCCCCCTCTTCCAGATCTGCCCCCTGAGTCTGTCCTATATCTCTGTCCGAGCCCCAGGAAGTCGTTGTTTTGTACTCTGACCCGGAACGGTGTCACTGTGTGGCGCATTCGGGTAGGGAGTCGTTCTGTATGCACCAGGATCAAAACCTCACGTTGCCTCAAAGCCATCTGCCGCTTTAGGATACCTTTCACGCACCCCAACATCTATTATCGACCACGGAGAGAATGTTGATGTGCATTGGTCACCCGACAGTGCTCGACTTGTGATACGTGTATGTTTTCAGCAACTCGGATACGACGATTCTCATCTTTGTCTCAAGACATCTTCTTCGTACCTGGTCCTCGTGGCGGTTGATTACAAGCTTGACGAGATCTCTTACGAAACGCTCCCTCTTCTACCGACTGCACAGCGCAACTTCTTAGCAGGCCCAGGTGAAGACCCTCCATTGCGCTCAATGAACCTTGTATTCGAAGGTGTCATCCGAGTTGAAGGCACGCTTCTCAGGTCAATCTTCGGCTCCTTACCAAAATTCGAAGTTCTTAGCGTCATCGTTTCCCAGCGTTTCTCCGAGGAAACATAGCATACTCTTCTCAACCAATAATCCGCCCGCCGTCCAAAGCATACCATGGCCGTCGGGGGATGAAAATCTTGATAGAGGGAAAGTGAATGAGCGAGGAGGCTGTATCACCTGGATATTGAATGAAACAAATTTTCCATGGCTTATAGAACAAGATGGTACGTCTGTGATCTTGGATAACTCTCGCAAGAGTTGAAGGAATTGCAACTAGTGTCAGTCGCTCAGATATTCCATACACGGAGTATGGGAATTGAGACATGGATCACCTCGGATGGAAGAGCATACTTTGTCCGCTTGAATGAAAGTGGAATCTTTCTTTCCGATCTTCCTGAGTTGGTAGATGGGAATTCGGCGCAGGTACCGATCGGCATTTACTTGTGACACTTAGGCCTGACTTCTAACCCTTAGGATGATGGTCATGACTGTGACCGACCCCCCAATGATCATCCCTTCGGGGTGTATTCACAGAAAGGATGGCAAGGCACCTGTATCCATGATTTCAAAACTCCCAAATGGGTCCAAAAGCAGCGTCGTCTTGACCCAGATAACCTTGTTTCACAGCATCATAGGAGGCGCGTGCACGAAGAGCCGCGGCGTGCAGTGGCGGTCGCCATTAACGGGAAGTTCTCATTCATGGCCATAGGAACTCGCAGGTTCGATTTACCTTTTTATCATGTTTGACGAACTTATTGACCGATCTCGGCAGTGGCGGACTAGAGTTTACAAACTTCCCCTCGGAAGAAGGAGTCACGCCCAAATCTCAGACCATACATGTACCCATCCCATATGATCGACAAACGGGAGAAGTTTGTTCTTTAGAATGGACTTCAGACGGATATGTGTTGGCTGTTGGTTGGAGATATGGATGGGGTGTTGTTAGCGTGGGAGGTAGATGCCTTGCTTCAGGTTTTGGCACCCATGATAGTGATGAGAGGTGCGTAGCCATCTCTGCTCTTCGACAACTGTCTATAAATCTTGGTAGGTTTCGAGATGCATTCATGTACGGTGCGAAGCATTTGGTACATGATTTTCCATCCCCCTTTCCCTCAATGATTGAGTATCCTTAGTTCTGGGCACCGGGAAACTTCGAGCTGGTTGTTCTTGCCCATGAATCTATCAAAAGTGCGTCATATCGGTGAAATGTTTGATAGGACGTTTACCGTGAAAACAAGCAGTTGATGGTCGAATGTTTGTGATACCATTCGCGAAGAGTGCCACTACAGACCAGCACTCCCCGGTAGGCAGTGATTCTGCGAAAATGTTAGTTTCATGACATCTTTAACTTCAGGACAATACGCGATATGCTTTCTTACAAATGGACGACCGTGCACTAGTCTATCGAGGTGCTGACCAACCAGATATGAGCGTGATAAATCCAGAGGCTGATGTATGGCAGCACATTAAGGTATTCCCGTCTTTCTTCTTTGATCAAACTGGTTTTCAAGTCCGTACCAAGATCCCACAGAACTACCTTGCGACAAACTGGCCCATCCGATATTCATCGCTCAGTACTGATGGCCGATTAATCGCGATCGCTGGACGAAGGGGTTTGATACACTACAGTTCATCTTCTGGTCGATGGAAAGTCTTTGCTGATGAACAACAAGAACAAGCCTTTACCGTCAAGGGCGGTCTCCTGTGGTTTCATCATGTACTGATCGCTGCTGTGGAAGTCTCCAAAGCTTATCAAGTACGCTCCAAGATCATCTCACTCATTAGACTTATGAACAACACAATTGATAGATACGATTGTACTCCCGTGACATGGAGTTGAGTAATGGGAGTATATTGCACCGCGAGGTGCTCGCATCTTCCGTCGTCATTCTCTCTATCGTGGATAACTCACTTCTGGTATACACGACCGATAATACTTTAATTCATTTTTTGATAGTTCCAACTGTGGAGACTATCCGATTACATATGTGCGGAAGCATCACGTTCACCGGGATTATATCGGCTCCAAGTGCTGTGAGAATGCTGAGCTGGATGATACCCAGCGCTCAAAAACGTATGTTGATTATTCACGCCGCAGTTTCACGTCCTGAAGTGAGATTCTAGAACTCGGCGATCCCGTCGATGATTTGTCAGTTGCCATCGTATTGATGGTCGTTGGGGGACAACTCATCCTGTTGCGTCCTCGAAAAGTACTATTTTTTCCGCCATTCCCGAAGCTCTCATCACATGAATACTCTAGTCCGCGGGTCGGGAGGTGAACTACGACATGCAGATCTTTGCTGATCGAATCGAGTTTTGTTGGATTCACCTTCGAGGAATCAATACATTGGAAAACTCCCTATGGGCTTATGATGGCCACAGAATGAGAGTTTGGTTAAATGCCCTTGCGATTGAAGCGCCGCAAACTTATGAGGGCGGTAATGATGAACCTGAAAATGTCAAGGAAAGCATGAGCATTCCACTTGATTTTTATCCTCTTTGTGAGTCCCCCACCGGTTTTTCGAGTCACTAAAGTTGTCGACGTAATTGACGTAATATAGCTATTCTCATGGACAAAGGAATTGTCATCGGAGCTGAACTTGAGATAGCTGCTAGAGCGAATTTGTCATTTGTCATGTTCAGACATGCCACAAGCGTAAGTGCTTTCCCTGTCCAGACGAAAATCAGGCCAAGTAATTGGTGGCCTTTAGTCTCATCTGTTTTTGCATCACATATTGCGATTCCTTCTTGGCGCAAAACAAGTGAAGGAGGCCGTAGCCTTCGCTTCACACTACAAGGATCTCGTGTATTTTGCACACGCTCTCGAAATCCTTCTTCATACGGTTGCAGAATCAGACGCGTTGGAAGGTGAAACAGACGGCGGGCGAAGCTCGGAGGCGGTTTTGCCAGTAGTTGTTCAATTCTTGGACCACTTTGACGTTGCACTCGATGTGGTGGTTGGTTGTGCACGAAAAACGGAGTTGACCAGGTGGCGATACCTTTTCAACGCAGTCGGAGATCCCAAGTCGTTGTTTGAGGTGAGATACAGTTTTGAACTGCTCATGTGCTGGATTTTCTCAAAAAGGGACCTGCCCAAGGCATGTCTCGCGTCGCAGCGGCTCAAGACTGCCGCATCTTACCTCCTCGTTCTGCACAACTTAGAACAGGGAAACAACGAGGATGGCGTGCGACTGTTGAAAAGTGCTTTGGAGAGGAAGGATTGGCAATTGTGTCATGAACTTCTCCGCTTTCTCCATTCTGTGGATGATACGGGTGCTGCCCTGCGTTCCGCCTTGGCCAAAACCGATGTAGTGAACCTGATAGGTGTTTGATAATTACAGACTATGTACTACTGTACCATTACGACGGTATGTTCACATCATGCATCACTGGGGGCACTCACCACACCACCTACCACCAGTAAGTCATGTGTAGGTCAAGAGCCCATCGGTGTGACGTGATTGCCTTCAATTGCGTCGTTCATCCACTTCCCAACTCTACGACGATTCACAAGAAACATGATCGTAAAATATTCAACGAAGCTTTCCTCCGAGTCCCTCAGATTTCGATATATTCATCAGGCCTGTGATGCGTGACACATGAAATTTTTTGATTTCGTTGCGTGACCCTCCGATGGCAAGAAATGTGCTCTTCCGAACTATGGCAACACTGAGGGGCTCGGGACAAACGATTTCATACACTCCCGAGGGCGCCGTCTCGATCTCGTATCCAACATTGAAAAATTCTCCTTTATCATTAGGCCCTTCCATTGGTGGGTTTCCCTCTGAACGTCTAACCTTTTGTCTCAAATACCAAGTTAGAGGAAGCGTTTGGATCCCATCCGAAGTCTTTAGGTCTTATCATCATCCGCGATTTACCACCCTCATACATGACGTATCGCGAAAGGCTTCTCAAGCTGGCATATAGATTCGCTAAACTTGATGCGGCAACCCGAGAGAAGTATGCTGATCCTCGTACTAGATATAGGTGAGCATCCGATTCTTGGCACTGCAGAAACTGCCATAAGAGGATCATTTGTGCCTAGTTTTGGATGGTCTCACGGCAAGGTGCGTCGAGGTAATATCTCTTGAATAGATAGTCCAGGACTCGTTTACTAGGAAATCATGAACGGGAAACCGGGTCAGTACCAGTTTTCCAGGGACAAGTGACAGAAATCGACCAAACATTCAGATCTGCTGAAAGGGTCTTATTATGCCAATCCCATCGTCGACAGCCCCGAGGTCTCTGCGAAGGACCAAGCCAATTATCCAGAATATTACGGCCATAATATATGTAAGTTACGATCATCACCGGTACTAAGCTCTGCTTTGCAATCCAGCTTAGGGCCCAGCAAAGATGAGAGAGGAATGGAAGGATTCGAAGAAGCCTTCAAGGACCTGGGAAAGTAGGTCCTTCTCGCGCTGCCAAACATCTAGGACGAGGGTCGATGATGATCTCTAGATTTATGTTTCGAGTAGGATGTGAGCTCGCCGTGGCCTGTCAACCCTTCAGTAATGCTTCTTCCAACTGTTATTCCCTTAATGCCGATATGCAAATTCTGTGATTTCTGCAGCCTCGTCGCACCTGTCCGACTCTTCGGCGTCTCTGCCAGAATTAATTCGCACCTCTCAAACCACTAAAGCTCGCCTCCTGCACTATTTCCCTCCCCCTCCCGGTCGTGCGATTTCAAGCGAGGATGAGCCAGTCGACAGTTGGTGTGGGTTCCATCTCGATCACTCTCTGTTAACTGGCCTCTGCTCGGTGAGTGTGCTCTGCCGAGATGACATTGTGACCTCTGTCTGAAGAAGTAACGAGGCAATGTATCTGGAGGAGAACGGGAGTGCCGATCCCCTCGTGATCCCATCACCTTCTTGGACATCGGGATTGTATATCCGTACTAGAGGGGGAGATTCAACAAAAGTGTCTATTCCAACCGACTCCTTGGCTTTTCAAACAGGAGAGGCACTCGAGATTGCCACCGGCGGAAGGTTGCGTGCAACCCCCCATTGCGTGCGCGTCGGCCAAAGTGCCAATGCTGACAAAATATCCCGGGAAACGTTTGCATTGTTTATGCAACCGAACACCCACCAGAATCTATCTAGTTCCAAAACGTTTGGGCAATTCACCAAAGAAGTTCTTGGTCAACATTACGACGGCGTGTCTACATAAGTAGCTCTTTGCACAAGGGATGTTGAACTCTATCGAATAAATTACGGAAGGGTGACAGTGACTATATAATGTTATCTACCGACTACGAGGTCGGAAGTGAGCGTCGACGTGCTCGTGGTGACCCTGTCACAAACGCATCAGGTAATACGGATAACATCGCAGCCGTGAAACTCGTACGCTCGTCAGTGCCATCCCGAGACACGCTGCGTCGGGAGCCAAACGACGAACGACGAACGTCTTGTTCAGAGATGACACTCCAATCCCCGCTGGAGCTGCGACCCGAATGAGATCCTGAACCGCCTTGATGGGACGTGAGAGTCGAGTGGTCATTTTCTGGCTCGTCCTCGTCGTTCTCTTCAACATAATTGCGCTTAATCAGGGATCGAGCATATTCGAGATCACGGTAGATAGACTGAACGGCAGTGGCAACACCATTCTCCTAGATGGCGGTCAGCAACCCCACAAATGTCGGGAGAGAGGCATACACTGCGAATTTGTTCACCAAGTAACCTAGCACGGTCTATCTGTTTCACATCAGTGGTCGCAGCAAGGAGGGCCTCCGTCAAAGCGGGGACGGTAAGTTTTCGGACCGCGCTGCCAACTCCTAGAGCTTCGACACGATCAGCCCAGAAGAGTTGATCACCAAAAAATGGTCGTATGATGGTTGGAATGCCGGCTGGAGGAGAACTGTTTATGATATCAATGTATAAACAATTGAATTCCCACCTCGCAAGCTTGCACCGGTTGTCCCTGCTCCGCCATGATGGCAAGCAGCGTCAATCCTTTGAAATAACCAGTCATGCGGGATAGAAGAGATGGCGTATATCTGCTTTGGAAAAGGCTCCTCAAGTTCGCCTGGTTCGGCTGCTTTGATGTGGAGACGGTCGGACCATCCTTTGGACAGTATGGCATAGACGCCACTACGGACGACTGCGTCAATGACACATTGGGTCATCGACTTCGGCTCCGAAACCACAATGCTGCCAAAACCAATGTAGACTATCTTCTTGCAGAGCTTGTGAGCTGTATTAATGAAAGCGACAAGGTCGTCCGGTGGAGTCCATTTCTTCGCGCTGACATCAGCATCTTCGAGAAACCAATAGCCTTGGGAAACAATCAGGAAATGGAGGAAAATCAACAACTGGCACAAACCTGTCACCCGAATCCACTCTGGCCAGTCTAATGGGGGCGGAACAACGTGAGGACTAAAATTATACAGGAAAGGAATCTTGTGCGGTTCCATCTTGTCGAGACTTGTACTCGTTAGATGTAGTATATTACGTCGCCACCGATTGATTTGACCTGCGGTCGCGCGCCAGAAAACTTGGTCGAACATGACATAAGACTGCAGACAAGTTGCAATATCAGCTTTGCCTAGACAATTAGCATGACTAGTGATTCCTGACCATATAGTTGTAACTACCGCCCATCTAGTGAATGTCAGTAACCGATGTAGGTGTCAACTACGATCGTGCACCTTTCTCTCAGGTACCGCAAACGCATGCGGATATGCTCTAGAATGCAGAATCAATGGGTTTGTCATCAGTCTATGAACACCTCGTCAAACCTAGTTCGCGACCATGTCATCGTGAATGCCCGAAAATATGGTATGCCCAGCGCTTCGGCAATGTGGTATCCTCCCATGGCGCTCGGACTTTCAATCAGGACGTCTGTATTCTGACACGCCTCCCATGATGTCTTTAGGAGATCGTCCACCCATCCACGGAACTACACGGTGTTAACGAAAAGGTGAAGGTGTCGTTGAGTGAGCCGTACCTTGAGAAGACCTTCCTTCAAGAATGAAACTGTGAATGTACCGTTTTCGACACAGATTCTCATCAGCTCTGCAGGATCACCACCAACATACCCAAACTCAATCCCGTGCTTGACGAATGTCAGGATCAACCTCTGAATGACGCTCAGGATATGACTCACAGCTTCAATCCAGTCTTTGAATTCCCCATGGGTGGCAATCTTGCACTTATGTCCATCTACTATCAAGCTTTTTGCCAAAGCGATATACGGCTGAACATCCCCACGGGATCCAATAGTCAAGAACGTAAAACGAAGTGGTTTCGCCGGTTTAAAAGTTAGGAATGTTGAGGAGGCTGATGTGAACATGACAGCTGGCAGTGAGTCTGTCATACTGTCGGATGTCGCTGGCACTGGGTCTTGCTCTCCATTAGATGATCTGGTGTCGAACTCTTCAAGGATCAAAGCGTCGCGTTTGCCAGGGGAGGCAGGATGTGATTCACCCAAAGCTAATCGACGTCTAATGTCCTCCATCTGGCGATTGAGCAAGGCAATGAATGCAACCCGTTTATCTTCTGTGCCAAATTCGAAGAATAGTTCTTCATGTCCTTTCACGATAATAACGAGGCCGTGATGCCCGAAACGAGCCGCTTTGCACTCTTCGAAGGCTAGGATGTCACGTATGGGCAACGTCATCTATCAAAATCTGTCAGATGTGGTCTAGAAGAAGTAAGAAGGAAGTGCAAACCCGTGTTCGAACAGTTAAAGGACCACTGGACTTGAAACAGAAGAAGTTGGTTGATACATAAAGTCTCCCATATATTGGCAGGAGTCTGAAGATATAACCAGGAAAATCTTGAGAACGTAAGTCGGTCAAACCAAAGAGAGAGATCGTTCAGAAGCACATACAGCCAAGCAAAGTTTCTTTTTCATCATACGCGAAGGCCGCTCGGAACTTCTCGGTTGCCTCTGGATCCGTTGGGATATCGGGGGTCTCTAGTATGCTGAAAGCGAGATCACCTGTGTTTGACCGACTGCTCGGGAAGGATGGGGATATAGTGGGTGAAGAATATGTCTCTTTCACACCCGCAGAGGCATGCTCATATGAGGTCGTCGAACTGCCAAACACACGCCGGCTGCCTTTCAGCCATGATGGAACTCCAATGGCCCATGAACTACTCTCTCTGCTCAACGAAGTATGATCAGGATCAGGGTGTGAAGCGGAAGTGGAGGGTGGATACGTGTGATCATCTGACGTCGGCAGGCCCTCGAGAGGTGAACTTTCCCGGGAGTCAGAGCTCTCCGGCCCATGCTCTACAGGCAATGCAGTTACGGGAACAAAGGAAGATGAATTGACACGCCGGGCTATATGGGTAAAATCTTCAGTTTCGGACAAGGTTTCGTGGTAGTTTTTCGCGGTCGGACGGCTGAGAGTCTCTTGAAAAGGTCGCAAGAAGGACGGGAAACGAAATGCAGACGCTGCTTTTGAAGCGTGGTCAGGCGGCAAACTCGTCGCACGATCGAGTCCCACCGTGTGGCGTGAAACAGTCGTATCAACAACCGTTTGCGGAGTGCCTGACGCAGGTTGAACGTGATGGGTACGGATGGCATCACGAATCTGCTCGAGGGCGCCAGGAATATCATGGAAATAGGCGAAAAAATAAGAGTCGACGGAGAAGTGTCCTGCCTTGTCAAAGACTTTCACTTCAATGGTTTCACTAAAGTCCATAGCCGAAGATTTTTCGACTTCCAGAATAACCGAGTAAGGAATTGCAATCTTGTTTGACGTATTTCAGTCCAACTGAAGGGGTGTCAAAGACGAAGGATACCTTTACGCTGTCGCCCATATTCTGTGCCTTGAAAATAACCTTCCGGATTGCCTTAACCCATTCTTCCCTGCTGGGAACAGAATCAGCCGATAGATGTACAGTCTTCTGATTTGTCCGGAGACGGAAACCCTTTTCACCATCCGCGTCACAGGATATTGCGTAACGCAGGTCTACAATACCATGGGGGAAATAGGGATCCTGTAAGGAACATCAGTTTCGGACGCCGACAAACCGGATGCGATGAAACCATTACCGATGATGATTGGTACCATGACAAAACATCATTCTTCAGCACAAACCAATGTTTTATCCATCGCTTTGTCCTCTGTGCTTTCTTGCTAAGCGATCCGGATTTGAGGATTTGGTCCTGCGGATATGACATGAGTGTACTTAATTATAATTCAGAATGACGATGGAAACCTGTCTCGACGGCATATGCGCAAAAAAACACAGATAGGAGTTCGTAAGGTACATATAGCCTTGCAACACTGCATTTTTCATGAGTTAGCAAAGATCGCTGCTGTTAGTGAATAGGCCTACGTATCGAGCGCAAAAGCCAACAGGGCATCTCTTTGCACCAGTCAGTGAGAGAAGTGTGGAAGACAGTGAATGTACCTACCTGCCCGAACTTCTTCAATAGCATCTAATTCAAACACCTCCTTCAACTTTTTGGCAAGCTCAGCTCTCCGTTGAAGTCGCACGGTCGCCATACTCCCTACTCGCGATTTGATGTTGGGAAAGCCTCCTGTCGCAGCTCCACTTTCTGCCCCAGCCCGTGGCAAAGACAAACGATGAAGATAGGAAGGCCGTATGTCCGGTGGTCTCGGGGTTCGTTCAAAATCCTCGTTTTCTGCGTCATCATCCCGTTCTGATGTCGCAGACGGGTCTTCTTCATCAACGGGCAGAGGTACAGAAGGATCTCCTCGACGGGAACGAGTCAAAGGGCGATGGATGGTGTGAATAGAGGAGGCTAATCGCGCTGGAGTAAATGAGAGAATTGCTGATGGATTCTCAAGCAATCGAGTGACTCACAGCCTTCTTGCGGTCCGTCGTCCTCTTCGCTTGAAGTATCCCCAGGGCCGAGGATGTCTTCGTCATTCTCGACTTGGGACCATGGCAGAGCCTGAAGGGCTTGGATAAGGGTCTGAGTGCCGGCTCGCATCTGCGAGGCAAGAAGGGGAATTAGATTCCTTATCCGCGAAAGGGGAGATCTTGACCTACTGAACCGTCTCCGCGGAAAGGGCTTAAAGCGGGTCTCATCGGTGGAGATGGAGGGGTAATGAACGGGGAGTCATCATGGGATGGAGCCGCTTTCACCGGAACTGATTTCACAGGCCTTGGGGACGTAGGAATAGTTGGGTTGCCATTGTAGACCGGCGAGGTGGGACGCGAGGCATCCTGGGAAAGGTTGGTGGATGGTGAGAATGCGTCTGATCTATGTGAGTATCGTGATTGTTAGGGGGATGGCCCAGTACGTACTGACTTCATCCGCAGAGGCATCCCGCGTCTTGCTTCTGCGATTGATGCTGAAAAGCCGACGATGAGGGGTTGGTGGAGGGGTTGTTGCAGGGCTCGTTGTGGCGGCTTTGGCATTGATGCTCCGGTTGAGTTTGTCGACAGTCTTCTCGACGGCGGCGGACATGCGCTGGACGCGACTCGGAGAGGTGGGGGACGATGAAGGGACGTTTCCGGACGACATCTGAAGCGGGCTAGTCAAGGCCGGGCTATTGCTCAGGTTGTGTTGCGTCCGCCGTTGCTTTATACAAAGAAATTAATAGTGCATTTCGCGCCTCGGTCAATGCCGATCGGTCCCGTGACCAACACGTTCTTGTCGCGCCGTATCTCTCCTCCGCCTCGCCCTCCTCGCCCTCCTCTCCTCCCTCTTACGACTTCCCCCTCATGCGCGGAGAAATATGTGTCGGCGCGGCCTCCATCTTGTCGTACGTTATGCCCCTGCCACCGTCTCGTAATTCCTAAACATGAAACCAGGCTGGTCTGCATGCTGCTGATGATCTTTGTTCATGTACCACGCCCGATTATTTTTCACTTTATCGCACTAAAAACAGTCCAAACTAGGTTGGTCAAATCAACACGTCCACAGTCCCCCGGACGACAGCAATGGTGAACGCCGTCCGGCTCTTTGATGCGTGCATTCTCACCTCTGCTTTACAGGCTAGGGTCAACGTGTCGGGATATAGGTCAGGCAGGCGTTTCCCGTAGTTTCCCAACTCCTTCACTCATGCTTTGCAATAGCGCAGCCCTCCAGGCATCCTTCACAGACCCATTCGACAACATATATACAAGCAACAGCTCTGCACCTCTCGGGGTAAGCGCCGGCCTGCGGCGCTTATACGCCTTCGGTCTATATTCCCATTGCGCATACGTGAATAATACCCATGGAACCTGCGGTAATGAAACAATCGGCGAACAATTTCGTCCCTATGACGCAATAACCTCCGATATGGCCGCCAATTTCTCGAGGATCACAGCAGCTCTCGTGTCGGATACCAACTTCCAAAGCTCAAATTATCTGGGACAGTCCACCAAAGCGGCATATTGGATGCTCCTGCTTGGGGCCGTTTGTGCTGCCTTGGCCTTGCTCACGTAACTCTTCATCTGTGGTCCTTTTTGGTTGAGTTGAATGCCAATGTTTTTGTTCATACATCAGGGGAATCCTCAAGAACAGTCTCACCTTCTTCGTATCCACGATTTTCTCAGTCGCTGGTAGCCTTTTACTCCTCATCGGCGCGAGCATATGGACGATTATAATAAAGAAAAGCGAGGACGTGAATAGCGTGCTTATCGGGACACCCACGAACCCTGTGTCAATTGGTATCATCGTTTCTGCAGGTTCAGGCCTTTACTTGACATGGGCTGCTTTCGTGTGTTTGGTGCTTTCGATTGTTCCGTACATGATCAGGTGAGGAAAATTGACATAATCCATTTGTATGAACTTATGAGAAATGTCATAGCTGCTGTACATATCGGGGGTGATAAACGCCCTGGATGCAGGTCATCAAATTACAGAAGTACGACAGGCTGGCTGCCACGGATGGGATTCCTGTCCGATTTGGATATTCCTAATTACTACAACCATTGGAACACTACAAATTGCATAATTTATTACACCGCCAAATGGCGCTCGGGTGGGAGAAACGTGTGGATGAAAGGCTGACGAGCAC
Organism: Entoloma clypeatum; assembly: GCA_963565915.1. Lineage (NCBI taxonomy): Eukaryota > Fungi > Basidiomycota > Agaricomycetes > Agaricales > Entolomataceae > Entoloma > Entoloma clypeatum. Next base: position 2,651,192 of record OY751493.1, read on the forward strand.
CTTTTCCCACCTGTCACAACATGATTACAGCTAAATGCGAAATTATAGGCGTTTGAAAACAAAACAATATCTAGGGCGGGGCTATAATTCAAGCCCCCGATGGCCCAAATTGGTAATGATGGATTGCCCTGTCAGCAATGGTGAGCCGGCAACGTAAGGAAGTAGCCCTTCGGAGTCCCAAAATCAATCCCGCCCTATGTCCTGTTTTTTTCCCAACCGCCTATCATTTCGCATTTAGCTGTATTCGTGATGGCTCCAATGTTGAGATCCGGCTAGGAGCAGCATGTCACGGCTTTGATGTGGTGGCGACATTTACGGTAGATGTTGACGAGAAATGGGCAGACAGCTGGGGCAAAGGAATGTCGTGAGCTTCAAACCAGCTCAGCATGCACAGAATTATTTCATATTCCTTGTCATTTCCTCAAGCTAAATTCAGAGCTGCTTGATTCCTCTTGCAAGACATGGTTCATCCCTCTTGTGTGATGTGGTTAATTGCTATTATGAGATGCCGTTAATCCCCCTCACAAGGCCTGGCTGCCTCATCACCAAAACCTGGAAAAGCTGACGAACCGTTCTATTTCTCACGACTTGTACCAATCTTGTATTGGGAGGATAATTGGTCATGATCAGTTGTGATCTCACGTTGAGATTGTATTAGATTGTCAAGGTGTCGTCATCTTGGCTGGCGTTGTCAACCCTCGACAATCTCACCTGGAGCTTGGGTCTCATCCTTTCACAATTTTGTCTAGTATGGGGTGAGATGGCCAGAAAGCTGTTTGTATTTGCTTCGCCAGCTGACAATGACTTCAGATAAACTTCTCGCGGACTACTTAGCTATCAAACCACTGGCATTGGCAACACTGCGGACAGGTTCTACATGTTCAACCCTTTGGATAACTTGAAGGGAGCCATCCTCGACTCATGCTCAACTCACATTCCTGATCCACCAGTTTCCCCATTTCGTAGACTCTCCTGTCGAGACTGGGCGGAGGACTCTCGCTGCGACCCGCTCCCCCGATAGGAACCCATGCCCAGGCACGAAACATGGCAACAATGATTGTGTGTGGAACGTTACCGCTGTGTCGCGACAACGAACAGCCTGAGGTCCGATTTCGTGATCACATGGACTTTTGGTGATGACTGCATTAGGCTGCATTAGTTTGACTTTCCATAAATACCTGTGTGCTGCCATGGATCTCGCATGACCTTGTTTCCTTTATCCCCACTGTTATGGATTCGCTATCCATGGCATTGATTGCTCGGACAAGATACAAGACATAGAGGCCTTATCTGATTAATGGCCAGTTTCATCTTATCTATTGGTTTCATGCTTACTATTCACTTTTACATCATTCGGGCCCCGGCCTCCGCTTACTCACTACAGTATGGTCATCGTTACCATATCTAGATGGTTACTCTCACACATCCTTGACATCATGTTACTTATTGGACTATACTTAGATACTCTGACTCATGCCGCAGCAGTTACCATAGACACCTACTCCGGGTCCGCTTCTGGAGTCAGACCGGAACTGCTCTAGAGTCATCTAGATGACTCGACCTTCTAGTATATATAGGGTACATACATTGCATGTATTCCCCAGATCTAGCAATCACCTTGGTATCCGCCTTTGCTACTTAAGCCTCTCTGCCTAAGCATCACATGGGTTTGTCAACCATAACATATTGCTAGATCTCACCAGGCTTACTCGGAGAGGAACGAGCTACCTACTGAGGTCAAGAACGCACGCATGATGCTCAGCCCTTGGATGACCTTTCCAGGGCAGGACGACTCAAGCTCAACACTTGGAGTCAGGGCCAGCAACGACCAGCTGGACGAAGAGAACCTTGAGCATGTTGCTCGGTTCAGGGATGGACTATCCTGTGCAGGTCATCGACGACTGCAGGAAGGAACCTGGAGCGTGTTGCTCGGTTCAGGAATGAATTACCCTGTGGAGGTCATCAATGACAGCAGGAAGGGACCTGGAGCCATTGCTCAGTTCTGTTATATCCGTCTCCGAACCTCCGATCCACTCCGATTGTCCTCCGACATTCCGGACATCCGTTACCTCTGCGTCTCTGCACGTTGCCATTGTGCATTTCATATTCATAACTCCATGCCCTTATCCATTTCATATTCATATTCCCGTTTACTTATGCATCGCCTTTTCCGCATGGTCCGTTGACCGACATCTCCGATGTTCGTTACAGTCGCTGGCAACTTACGCCACAACTCCGGACCTACTCCGACCATCTCCGTAAAGTAATATCATTTAGGTATTTAAGCTCGTACCATACCTGTAGTTCCTCAGTTCGAATATCAACAAAGTTCACTCCTCTACTCCCCGTTCATGCCAGAGATCCTCGCTGTGGTACAATACGCCGACGACATCCTCATCTACTGCTCTTCCTCCATCATTACCCTTCGACGAGCTCAGTACTGTGTCTGAGTTACAACTCCGACGTCGTCCGACCATTTCCATGTCAACGTGTCTCTCACCGAGATCTTTCCAAGGACCTCCGCACCTCCAACCTCTCCTCCGACCTCCTGAAATTGGGACACCTTATCCAACATACGGCGGCGCAACACATACGTTGAAGCCATGTCCCTCCCCTTCGTCGTTCCTCCGCATTTCCGGAATTCTGCTCCGGTCTCAGTTCTACGTCCGACCTCCGACGGACTCTGACGAAGCTCCGACTTTTCACCTACTTAACAGTATATTCGAACTCAAACCGTTTTTGGATTCCTGCTAGTCATGGCACTCCAAAACACCAAGACAGCAAAAGCCGCAGAAGCTGGCACTTCTAGGCAACAGGTTCTACAAAATGTCGAACAACGTTTAACAGAACTATCCCCCGTAACTCCCACTACTCCGACACCTCCGGGTTTTCAGCCCATCACACCTCCGCATAATATTCCGATCCCCACTTCCCCCATAGAATCCGCACCCCCGTCTCCTCAGAATATTTTCGGCCCACAAGCCCTTGCGGATGCTTTCCTCTTAATGACCAATGAACTCAAACGCAGCAAAGGTCACAAGCATCATAAAAAGGCTAAGGATCCGGACACCTTCGACGGTTCCGATTCCCGGAAACTGAACCAGTTCATCCTCCAATGCACATTGTTCTTCCGCGACAACTCCGAGTATGACGATGACTCTGCCAAAATCACTCTCGCCATCTCTTTCCTCCGAGGCACAGCTCTCGATTATTTCGAGCATTTCATCATCGAACCGGACCCGGATAACCCCCCGGACTGGTACAAAGATTGGTCCGCATTCCTCCGCACACTCCGCACAGAATTCGGGGTCATTGACCCCGTTGCGGATGCTGCCGACTCTCTGGACAATCTCAAAATGCACGAAAATCAACATATTCTCAAGTATAATATCGAGTTCACACGCCTTGCTGCCAAAACACACTGGGACAGCTCCGCCCTGCATCACCGGTACTACTCCGGGTTGGCGGAGCGGATTAAAGATGTCCTTGGGACTCAAGCAAAGCCAAGCACGTTACCAGCACTTAGGGAGCTAGCACAGACTATTGATGCTCGCCACTGGGAACGTCATCGCGAGAAATCCCGCTCCGACAAATCCGCATCCAAATCCAAGAAATCCAAAGCTAAAACCCCCTCCGCAAACTCCGATAAAAACTCCAAAGCCAAACCGCAGACACAGAACCAGGGCAAACAGTCGAAGCCTTCCTCCGCTCCCAAGTCCGACATCTCCGACAAACTCGGAAAAGACGGAAAGCTAACTCCGGAGGAACGCAAACGCCGTTTTGACAACAACCTCTGTATGTTTTGTGGCAAAGCTGGACACGTCGCGAAAGATTGCCTGAAGTCTTCGTCCTCCGCCTCTAAGGCTAAGGCGCGCGCTGCCCAAGCCAAGACCACGGACGAAACAAAAAATTAGCGGGCAGTCCACAGGACTCTGTACGGCCTGAGGACTGTGTTGAACCCATCCGTACTACCGCTCTACTCAACGCTTCTGCTCTTTCCGATCCCAATTCCCTCCGTGTCCGACTTACATCTCCGCTTATCTCCGATTCTTCTCCGATACCCGCCCTTGTGGACTCCGGCTCTACTCATTGTTTTATTGACTCCCGTTATGCTTCATCCTATAAACTCCCTTTCACCTCCATACCTCTGATCGAACTTAAATTATTTGACGGAACGTCCAACTCTGTCATTACTCAGGCGGTTGATCTCCCTGTATACTTTTCCTCCGGTGAATATATGGCCATTACAGCCTACGTGACTCTGCTCGATTCCTCCTGTTCTATGGTTCTTGGATACAACTGGCTCACCTGCTACAATCCTATGATTGACTGGGTATTGGGCAGTATTACTTTCCGTCCACAGCTCTTGAAGGAGTCTCCGACCTTGACGTCTTCTGCCAGGTCAGCTCCGCTACCTCCGCAGACCTCTCCCGATACTCCGACCTCCGACTCCGGCACACCCGCTGCTACTCCGGACGTTGTCCCGAATATTGCATTGATAAATGCAGCTGCATTTGTGCGCGCTTGCAAACTTCCGGGTGCCCAATCCTTCCGAATTCACCTCTCCGACCACACGATCTCCGCCCAATCCGTTTCTATGTCCGAGGAACCTCCGGACCTCTCCCATATCCCAGAGGAATATCACGATTTTGCTGATGTTTTTAGCAAGACAAAAGCAGACACCCTTGCTCCGCATCGTCCATATGACCTCCGCATCGAGTTAGAAGATGGATCGACTCCCCCTATTGGCCCTATGTACTCCATTTCACAATCCGAACTATCTGCCCTGCGAAGCTTCATAGACGAACATTTGGCCATTGGTTTTATTCGCCCCTCTTGCTCTCCGCACGGCGCTCCGGTCCTCTTTGTTCGAAAGAAGGACGGTTCCCTCCGCCTGTGCGTCGACTATCGGGGCCTGAACAAAGTTACCAAGAAGGATCGATACCCTCTTCCGCTCATCTCCGACCTCCTTTCCACTGCCGGAAAAGTGCGTGTTTATACCACTCTCGATCTCCGGCATGCATATCATCTTGTCCGCATTGCTGACGGAGATGAATGGAAAACCGCTTTCCGCACTCGTTACGGATCGTTTGAATGGCTTGTTATGCCTTTTGGACTATCCAACGCCCCTGCCGCTTTTCAGCGATTTGTGAATGATATCTTCAGTGACCTCCTCGATGTTACAGTGGTGGTCTACCTCGATGACATTCTCATTTACTCCGACGACCCAGCCAAGCACCCCGACAATGTCAAGGAAGTTCTCCAACGTCTCCGCAAGAACGGACTTTACGTCCACTCCGACAAGTGTGAATTTTCTGTCGACACAGTCGAATATCTTGGTTTCATCCTTTCTCCCTCCGGTCTCCGCATGTCCGAAACCAAGGTGAAGACCATTCAAGAGTGGCCTGAACCTCGGAAAGTGAAGGACGTACAGTCTTTCCTTGGATTCGTGAATTTCTATCGACGTTTCATCCACGGTTATTTGGACATCGTTGTTCCACTCACCCGACTCACCCGGAAGGGTACTCCGTTCCGTTTCTCCGACTCCGCACGGAGTGCATTCAATGAGTTGAAGCTCGCTTTTACCAAAGCACCGGTCCTCACTCATTGGATTCCTGATCGACCTATTATCATCGAGACGGACGCCTCCGACTACGCACTTGGTGCTATTTTGTCCATCCGGACCTCCAACGAGGAGATACACCCAGTAGTGTTCCACTCCCGCACCTTCACTGCCCCGGAACTCAACTACAACACGCACGACAAGGAGTTACTTGCTATCCATGAAGCATTCAAGGTATGGTGACATTACCTTGAAGGCTCCGCTGCTCTGATCGACATTGTCACGGACCACAAGAACCTGGAGTACTTCGCCACTACAAAGGTTCTCACCCGCCGACAGGCCCGGTGGTCCGAGTTCCTCTCTCAGTTCAATCTCTTGATTCGCTTCCGCCCCGGACGTCTCGGTACCAAACCAGACTCTTTGACTAGATGATGGGACGTCTATCCCAAAGAGGGGAATAGCGACTATGCGTCGGTAAATCCAAGCAACTTCCGACCAGTCTTTTCCCAAGAACAGCTGTCCGCATCTCTCCGAGCTACGGAGTTGTTCACCCCTGTTCTCCGCGCCACAGTCATAATGCACATTGAACAGTTGCACTCCGACATCCTCCATTCACTCCCATCCGACCCAATCTATGCCGACCATCTCAAGGAGCCCAAACCACACTGGTCCGTAGACTCCGACGGTTTCCTCCGTCATAGTGGTCGCATTTATGTCCCCGACTCCGATAACCTCCGGCTCCGCACCCTCTGCAACAAGCACGACCATATTCTCTCCAGACACCCCGGACAGAACAAGACAGTTAGTCTCATTCAACGAGATTATACTTGGCCTGGTGTTCGAGACTTTGTCAAAAAGTACTGCAAATCCTGCACCACTTGCATGCGCTCTAAACCCCAACGCCACAAGCCCTATGGTATGCTGAAGCAACTCCCAGTTCCGAACCTTCCATGGAACTCCATATCCATGGACTTCATCGAGACACTTCCGACCTCCGGCGGTTTTGACGCAATCCTTGTTATTGTTGACCGAATGACAAAACAAAGCATTTTTGTTCCGACTACGATCCACTGCACCTCCGAAGATCTAGCCACCTTGTTCATCCTGCATGTGTTCTCCAAGCACGGAGTACCGGAACATGTCACCTCCGACCGAGGCCCGGAGTTCGTCTCCCGCTTTTTCCGCTCCCTCGGAAAAGCCCTCAACATGACTCTGCACTTCACCTCTGGCTACCATCCTGAAGGCGATGGTCAAACCGAACGTACCAACCAAACCTTGGAACAGTACCTCCGCATCTTCTGCAACTATCAGCAGGACAACTGGTCCGAGCTACTTCCGCTTGCGGAGTTCGCGTACAACAATGCTCCGAGTGCTACGACCGGGATCTCGCCCTTCTTCGCCAATAAAAGTTATCATCCGAACCTCTCCGTCCATCCGGAGCGCGACCTCGCATCTGCCCGTGCCCGACAATTCATTGTAGACCTGGACGAGCTTCACCAAGAACTCAAATCTACAATCCTAGAAGCCCAACGACGTTATCAAGGCCCCGCCGATCTCCGGCGTGCTCCGCCCCCTCCGCTCGAAGTAGGACAGCAAGCATTTGTGAAGGCCAAGTTTTTCCGCACTACACGACCCTCCAAAAAGCTGTCTGAAAAGTACCTTGGCCCCTTCGACATCCTTGCCAGGAATGGTACACACTCTTACACCCTCCGACTTCCGGACACCATACGTGGTGTTCACCCCGTTTTCCACATCTCCATGCTGGAGCCATCTGTTCCGAACGACATTCCGAACCGGACAGTAACTCCGCCTCCTCCGATCGACGTTGAAGGAGAAGTGGAATACGAAATCGCCGAAATCCTTGACACCAAACTGGATCGTCGGCGTTCTTGCAAACTGCTCTACCTAGTCCGTTGGCTAGGCTATGAAGGAACCGATGAGGAACAGTCCTGGCTACCCGCCACGGAACTCGAACACGCAATGGACTTAGTCGCGGACTTCCACTCCGCGTATCCAGAGAAACCGGGCCCCTTATCACGCCTATAGAACCGCGCAAGACATTGATATTGCAAAATAAAAAAAAATAATAACAAAAAAATTAGAGGGGGGAGGGGCTACTGGGTTTTGGCCTTCTTGGCCGGCAGACCGTCGTCCTCCGACTCATCCTCCGTTTCTCCGCTTGCAGCTCTGCAAGCTCCCCGTCCGCCAACCCCTTGTCCTCCCCCTCGTCTTTTTCCTCATCCTCTTCCTCTCCTTCTTCCTCTTCTCCGTCCTCCGTCTCCGACTCCGGAGCCGCCGCCTCCAGAAGGAAGTTCCGGTAGGTGAGGTGGTTGTTCATAATTTGAAGCTGCCGGAGCAGCGCCCAACCGACCCTCGCCGACTGCTCCTCTCTCTCCTCCAGAGCCTCCCGGAGCCCCCGGAGCTCCTCCGCGACCCCTGCGCCGCAGCAGCCTTTCGCTCCACTCGGGCCCGCAACCTCCGCGATGGCTTCCTCCGTCCTTCCCCGTTTCTGCTTCGCCCGCGTCTCGCCGGCCTTCAGGCATACCTGTTTGCCGTCCTTGCACCGCTGGCATGCGGTGCCCTTCCCCTGCCTAAGGAGACTGTCAGTAAGAAAAAGAAGGTGAAAAAGCGGGTACTCACAATGGCCACTTGCACTCCACCTTCGCCTGCGCACAGGCCTGACACGCCTCTCCCCGGACCTCCGAGTCCTCCGCTCTGCTCTCCACCCTCTGTTTCCCCGCCTTCTTCGCCCTCTTCCTCTCCGCCTCCGCCTTCTTCCTTGCCTCCGCCTCCTCCTTCTCCTTGCGTATCTGCGCCAGACGGCGCAGGAGCTCCTCTTCGGAGTCGTCCAGGTTGGCGCTGGATCAGGTGGGCTGCGTGCTCGAGCCTTGGGGCATGTTGGTGGTTACTGGAAGAAACCCTTGAAGCCGCTCATCTCCGTTAAATAACCGAGACCACATGACCTTGTTTATTTTCTCGCGGTCTTCCATGGGTGTCAGACCTAAGAGGGGAATACTGTTATATCCGTCTCCGAATCTCCGATCCACTCCGATCGTCCTCCGACATTCCAGACATCCGTTACCTCCGCATCTCCGCACTTTGCCATTGTGCATTTCATATTCATAACTCCATGCCTTTATGCATTTCATATTCATATTCCCATTTACTTATGCATCGCCTTTTCCACATGGTCCATTGACCGACATCTCCGATGTTCGTTACAGTCGCTGGCAACTTACGCCACAACTCCAGACCTACTCCGACCATCTCCGTAAAGTGTTCTCACTTAGGTATTTAAGCTCGTACCATACCTGTAGTTCCTCAGTTCGAATATCAACAAAGTTCACCCCTCTACTCCCTGTTCATGCCAGAGATCCTCGCTGTGGTACAATACGCCGACGACATCCTCATCTACTGCTCTTCCTCCATCATTACCCTTCGACGAGCTCAGTACTGTGTCTGAGTTACAACTCCGACGTCGTCCGACCATTTCCATGTCAACGTGTCTCTCACCGAGATCTTTCCAAGGACCTCCGCACCTCCAACCTCTCCTCCGACCTCCTGAAATTGGGACACCTTATCCAACATACGGCGGCGCAACACATACGTTGAAGCCATGTCCCTCCCCTTCGTCGTTCCTCCGCATTTCCGGAGTTCCGCTCCAGTCTCAGTCCTAGGTCCGACCTCCGACGGACTCCGACGAAGCTCCGACTTTTCACCTACTTAACAGATAACCTCAGACGAGCGACGCCCAAAATTGACAATCACCATGAAGGTTGCCAACTTATCCTATCATTGGATTGAATTGTCAACTTTCCGTCAGTATTATTATTCCTCATGATGGGATCCATGATATTGTATTGAAATTAAAAGGCATTGTGAGGCTGGTCAACTGTTCAATGGCTCGCACTGTGTATGAAAGCTTGGCAAGTATTATGCACAATTCTCATTATAGGCCCGGGACAGTGGGACGGTGGAAAAAAGGGGATATTATTATTTGACTATGGACGTCCAGGTTGCAACGCGTGATTGTGAACGACGAACTATGTAAGTAAATATGCTTTGATGGTTCCTGAGCCCCCAGCCTCGTTTCCAAAATTTCCGTCAAGAGACTCGCTCAACACTGACCTACATTTTGAGTGCAATTGCTAGAGCGAGTTTTTAGCGCCCGAAGTTGAGCCTTATGACAGTGGCGAAAATTCTCACCAGAGAAATAAAGCCAAACTCAATAATAATCAGTTTCTGACCTCCACTGGCATTCAAAAGTGTGTTCTAGCGTGGTTCCTTGACGCACTAAGGATAGATGGTGTCAGTTGAAAGATGGCTACTCATACATCATAAGCTTACAGGCAAGCTTGCTCCAGGGCTCAACGACAATCTCAGCCTGTAGAGTGAACAACTCACTGGCACACTGTAAGGGCAAGCCCCTAGAGGATTAGAGACCTTAGCAAGGAAGTCATTCCTTCTATCCTTGTTTCTTTCTGTTCCTCGACTCTGCCCATACAATGTCAAGACAATCCTCCTTTTTGTTGACTGCTCTCGCAACTCCATCACCCTCCTATAACCTCCGATGCTGCTCCGATGCTGCTCTGATCTACTCCAAAATCTCTCCACCTGTTCCGACTCTCCTCCATCCACCCCCACTGGGTTCCAATGTTCCGAAGCCTTGTTCAGGATAGTTCCCTCTGATGGATTTCCATCCATCTTACCGTAAGGGCAACATTGCTTTCATTGGTTTCACTAACACCAAGGTCCATCTTACCCTCTGTATTCCTATATCCTGGTACCTCCATCGGAGCTCCGCACTCCTCCGATATAGCTCCGCACTTTTCCAACGTAGCTCCACACTTCCTGCACACTTGACACTGTCGTTTCTCCATCGGAGCTCCGCATTTCTCCATGCCCAGCGATACAGGCAATATCCCTTCCCTTCTCCTTTCTTCTCCCTTTCGCATTCTCTTTCCACCACCTCCGACATTTTCCGATGATCTCCGACGATTCCCAACATACCTCCGACCCTCCGGTTATCGGACTTCTAGATGTGGTGTGTTTATTACTTACACTTACTATACTTTACATTTTCCTTTTCCTTTCCAAACACCTCCGACGTATCTCTGATATTCCGACGGCCTGTTCTCCACCCTTCGGTCTTTCGACATGACCTTATTACTTCAAGTCCATGCACGGTACGATACATCACTTATATATTTATCTCTTCAACCCCCATCTCCGACGTCCTCCGATCCGCTCCGCTTTTCGGAGCAGATATCTTATTTCAAATATTCCTACTATTTCATATATTCTCGTTGCCATTCCGCTTCCATTTCCAATTCCCTTTTTCTATATATCTGCTTCAGTTGCAGGGGATTCCTTAGAGTTTTCTCTTTGGATCTCCCTTGCAAGTCGTCCGACATCGGAGTCGCTTCGGAGCACTTCGGAGTTGTTGGATCGTAAGGTCGCCCTTACACACACAATGCAAAAGGGTTGTGATTCACATTGAGTTGCACTGGACAAGATGGTGGGTGTTATGGTTGACAAACCCATGCGATGCTTAGGCAGAGAGGCTTAAGTAGCAAAGGCGGATACCAAGGTGATTGCTAGATCTGGGGAATACATGCAATGTATGTACCCTATATATACTAGAAGGTCGAGTCATCTAGATGACTCTAGAGCAGTTCCGGTCTGACTCCAGAAGCGGATCCGGAGTAGGTGTCTATGGTAACTGCTGCGGCATGAGTCAGAGTATCTAAGTATAGTCCAATAAGTAACATGATGTCAAGGATGTGTGAGAGTAACCATCTAGATATGGTAACGATGACCATACTGTAGTGAGTAAGCGGAGGCCGGGGCCCGAATGATGTAAAAGTGAATAGTAAGCATGAAACCAATAGATAAGATGAAACTGGCCATTAATCAGATAAGGCCTCTATGTCTTGTATCTTGTCTGAGCAATCAATGCCATGGATAGCGAATCCATAACATTACCCCCTTCTCAAAGGTTTTCGTCCCGAAAACAATCTTGAAAAAACAATCTTGATGTACCATTTTGCAACCAAGGTTTTCAAAAATTGCGCTTGAGATCGTTCATCAATTTCTTCTTCCAACTCCGTAGCGTCTCTCCATTGTTGTTCATCTTCCTCCTCCCATGCTCTCGTTGTTTGTCTTCATCCTCCAATCTCCATCGTCGTCCGACTCCATCATCCAACTCCATTGCTTGATTCCATCGTCCAACTCTGTCGTTGTTCCTCTTCATCCTCCATCTTCGACCATTGTCGTCTTCATCTTCCAACTCTGTCGTTCCTCTCCTTCGTTGGTTCTCCCATCCTCTACCCCCTTCTCAAGATTTGGCGTCCCAACAAATATACATCTCCCCCAGGTGTTGAGAGTCCTGAAGAGATCCAAAGGCTCTGTTGGAGCGAAAAAAAATTCTGTGTTTTGCACTGTTGTGACTTGTGGTGTGTCTTGCTGACCAATCTCTGGTGTGATGGTGCAATGCGCCAAGCGCCTTACTTGCTGATGTGTCTTGGACCAATGCTCCCTGAGCCTGACATGGTTCCCAAGGAAAACAATGCGCCGTCCAATAGTGATGGACCCTGATGTGTGTCTTCGATGAGCCATGATAAGCTCCTGATGTGTTTGATGGTGTCTCCCAGCGTGGGAATGATTCTCTCCGTATGTTGTGGCAGTGTAGCTTTCCAATCATGTGGCTGTGCGATGATGTCGATATGTGGCTGTGTCCAATGATGCAGCTCTGTGGCTGTGCAATGATATACTTCTTGTGGCTGTGCGATGATGTCAATGTGTGGCTGTGCAGTGATGCCAAGATGTGGCTGTGCACTGGTGTGCTTCTTGTGGCTGTGCACTGATGCTCTTCTGTGGCTGTGCAGCTGAGGTAATCGGTGGCTGTGTAACTTCTTTGATGCGCTCCTAGTAGCATAGAGCTTCGGCAGATGTTGGCAAGAGGTGGTAGCTCGTCGTGAGCAATAGCGATGAGGAGTGTGAGTCTTCTGAACCTGTTAAGTAGGTGAAAAGTCGGAGCTTCGTCGGAGTCCGTCGGAGGTCGGACCTAGGACTGAGACTGGAGCGGAACTCCGGAAATGCGGAGGAACGACGAAGGGGAGGGACATGGCTTCAACGTATGTGTTGCGCCGCCGTATGTTGGATAAGGTGTCCCAATTTCAGGAGGTCGGAGGAGAGGTTGGAGGTGCGGAGGTCCTTGGAAAGATCTCGGTGAGAGACACGTTGACATGGAAATGGTCGGACGACGTCGGAGTTGTAACTCAGACACAGTACTGAGCTCGTCGAAGGGTAATGATGGAGGAAGAGCAGTAGATGAGGATGTCGTCGGCGTATTGTACCACAGCGAGGATCTCTGGCATGAACAGGGAGTAGAGGGGTGAACTTTGTTGATATTCGAACTGAGGAACTACAGGTATGGTACGAGCTTAAATACCTAAGTGAGAACACTTTACGGAGATGGTCGGAGTAGGTCTGGAGTTGTGGCGTAAGTTGCCAGCGACTGTAACGAACATCGGAGATGTCGGTCAATGGACCATGTGGAAAAGGCGATGCATAAGTAAATGGGAATATGAATATGAAATGCATAAAGGCATGGAGTTATGAATATGAAATGCACAATGGCAAAGTGCGGAGATGCGGAGGTAACGGATGTCTGGAATGTCGGAGGACGATCGGAGTGGATCGGAGATTCGGAGACGGATATAACAGTATTCCCCTCTTAGGTCTGACACCCATGGAAGACCGCGAGAAAATAAACAAGGTCATGTGGTCTCGGTTATTTAACGGAGATGAGCGGCTTCAAGGGTTTCTTCCAGTAACCACCAACATGCCCCAAGGCTCGAGCACGCAGCCCACCCGATCCAGCGCCAACCTGGACGACTCCGAAGAGGAGCTCCTGCGCCGTCTGGCGCAGATACGCAAGGAGAAGGAGGAGGCGGAGGCAAGGAAGAAGGCGGAGGCGGAGAGGAAGAGGGCGAAGAAGGCGGGGAACAGAGGGTGGAGAGCAGAGCGGAGGACTCGGAGGTCCGGGGAGAGGCGTGTCAGGCCTGTGCGCAGGCGAAGGTGGAGTGCAAGTGGCCATTGTGAGTACCCGCTTTTTCACCTTCTTTTTCTTACTGACAGTCTCCTTAGGCAGGGGAAGGGCACCGCATGCCAGCGGTGCAAGGACGGCAAACAGGTATGCCTGAAGGCCGGCGAGACGCGGGCGAAGCAGAAACGGGGAAGGACGGAGGAAGCCATCGCGGAGGTTGCGGGCCCGAGTGGAGCGAAAGGCTGCTGCGGCGCAGGGGTCGCGGAGGAGCTCCGGGGGCTCCGGGAGGCTCTGGAGGAGAGAGAGGAGCAGTCGGCGAGGGTCGGTTGGGCGCTGCTCCGGCAGCTTCAAATTATGAACAACCACCTCACCTACCGGAACTTCCTTCTGGAGGCGGCGGCTCCGGAGTCGGAGACGGAGGACGGAGAAGAGGAAGAAGGAGAGGAAGAGGATGAGGAAAAAGACGAGGGGGAGGACAAGGGGTTGGCGGACGGGGAGCTTGCAGAGCTGCAAGCGGAGAAACGGAGGATGAGTCGGAGGACGACGGTCTGCCGGCCAAGAAGGCCAAAACCCAGTAGCCCCTCCCCCCTCTAATTTTTTTGTTATTATTTTTTTTTATTTTGCAATATCAATGTCTTGCGCGGTTCTATAGGCGTGATAAGGGGCCCGGTTTCTCTGGATACGCGGAGTGGAAGTCCGCGACTAAGTCCATTGCGTGTTCGAGTTCCGTGGCGGGTAGCCAGGACTGTTCCTCATCGGTTCCTTCATAGCCTAGCCAACGGACTAGGTAGAGCAGTTTGCAAGAACGCCGACGATCCAGTTTGGTGTCAAGGATTTCGGCGATTTCGTATTCCACTTCTCCTTCAACGTCGATCGGAGGAGGCGGAGTTACTGTCCGGTTCGGAATGTCGTTCGGAACAGATGGCTCCAGCATGGAGATGTGGAAAACGGGGTGAACACCACGTATGGTGTCCGGAAGTCGGAGGGTGTAAGAGTGTGTACCATTCCTGGCAAGGATGTCGAAGGGGCCAAGGTACTTTTCAGACAGCTTTTTGGAGGGTCGTGTAGTGCGGAAAAACTTGGCCTTCACAAATGCTTGCTGTCCTACTTCGAGCGGAGGGGGCGGAGCACGCCGGAGATCGGCGGGGCCTTGATAACGTCGTTGGGCTTCTAGGATTGTAGATTTGAGTTCTTGGTGAAGCTCGTCCAGGTCTACAATGAATTGTCGGGCACGGGCAGATGCGAGGTCGCGCTCCGGATGGACGGAGAGGTTCGGATGATAACTTTTATTGGCGAAGAAGGGCGAGATCCCGGTCGTAGCACTCGGAGCATTGTTGTACGCGAACTCCGCAAGCGGAAGTAGCTCGGACCAGTTGTCCTGCTGATAGTTGCAGAAGATGCGGAGGTACTGTTCCAAGGTTTGGTTGGTACGTTCGGTTTGACCATCGCCTTCAGGATGGTAGCCAGAGGTGAAGTGCAGAGTCATGTTGAGGGCTTTTCCGAGGGAGCGGAAAAAGCGGGAGACGAACTCCGGGCCTCGGTCGGAGGTGACATGTTCCGGTACTCCGTGCTTGGAGAACACATGCAGGATGAACAAGGTGGCTAGATCTTCGGAGGTGCAGTGGATCGTAGTCGGAACAAAAATGCTTTGTTTTGTCATTCGGTCAACAATAACAAGGATTGCGTCAAAACCGCCGGAGGTCGGAAGTGTCTCGATGAAGTCCATGGATATGGAGTTCCATGGAAGGTTCGGAACTGGGAGTTGCTTCAGCATACCATAGGGCTTGTGGCGTTGGGGTTTAGAGCGCATGCAAGTGGTGCAGGATTTGCAGTACTTTTTGACAAAGTCTCGAACACCAGGCCAAGTATAATCTCGTTGAATGAGACTAACTGTCTTGTTCTGTCCGGGGTGTCTGGAGAGAATATGGTCGTGCTTGTTGCAGAGGGTGCGGAGCCGGAGGTTATCGGAGTCGGGGACATAAATGCGACCACTATGACGGAGGAAACCGTCGGAGTCTACGGACCAGTGTGGTTTGGGCTCCTTGAGATGGTCGGCATAGATTGGGTCGGATGGGAGTGAATGGAGGATGTCGGAGTGCAACTGTTCAATGTGCATTATGACTGTGGCGCGGAGAACAGGGGTGAACAACTCCGTAGCTCGGAGAGATGCGGACAGCTGTTCTTGGGAAAAGACTGGTCGGAAGTTGCTTGGATTTACCGACGCATAGTCGCTATTCCCCTCTTTGGGATAGACGTCCCATCATCTAGTCAAAGAGTCTGGTTTGGTACCGAGACGTCCGGGGCGGAAGCGAATCAAGAGATTGAACTGAGAGAGGAACTCGGACCACCGGGCCTGTCGGCGGGTGAGAACCTTTGTAGTGGCGAAGTACTCCAGGTTCTTGTGGTCCGTGACAATGTCGATCAGAGCAGCGGAGCCTTCAAGGTAATGTCACCATACCTTGAATGCTTCATGGATAGCAAGTAACTCCTTGTCGTGCGTGTTGTAGTTGAGTTCCGGGGCAGTGAAGGTGCGGGAGTGGAACACTACTGGGTGTATCTCCTCGTTGGAGGTCCGGATGGACAAAATAGCACCAAGTGCGTAGTCGGAGGCGTCCGTCTCGATGATAATAGGTCGATCAGGAATCCAATGAGTGAGGACCGGTGCTTTGGTAAAAGCGAGCTTCAACTCATTGAATGCACTCCGTGCGGAGTCGGAGAAACGGAACGGAGTACCCTTCCGGGTGAGTCGGGTGAGTGGAACAACGATGTCCAAATAACCGTGGATGAAACGTCGATAGAAATTCACGAATCCAAGGAAAGACTGTACGTCCTTCACTTTCCGAGGTTCAGGCCACTCTTGAATGGTCTTCACCTTGGTTTCGGACATGCGGAGACCGGAGGGAGAAAGGATGAAACCAAGATATTCGACTGTGTCGACAGAAAATTCACACTTGTCGGAGTGGACGTAAAGTCCGTTCTTGCGGAGACGTTGGAGAACTTCCTTGACATTGTCGGGGTGCTTGGCTGGGTCGTCGGAGTAAATGAGAATGTCATCGAGGTAGACCACCACTGTAACATCGAGGAGGTCACTGAAGATATCATTCACAAATCGCTGAAAAGCGGCAGGGGCGTTGGATAGTCCAAAAGGCATAACAAGCCATTCAAACGATCCGTAACGAGTGCGGAAAGCGGTTTTCCATTCATCTCCGTCGGCAATGCGGACAAGATGATATGCATGCCGGAGATTGAGAGTGGTATAAACACGCACTTTTCCGGCAGTGGAAAGGAGGTCGGAGATGAGCGGAAGAGGGTATCGATCCTTCTTGGTAACTTTGTTCAGGCCCCGATAGTCGACGCACAGGCGGAGGGAACCGTCCTTCTTTCGAACAAAGAGGACCGGAGCGCCGTGCGGAGAGCAAGAGGGGCGAATAAAACCAATGGCCAAATGTTCGTCTATGAAGCTTCGCAGGGCAGATAGTTCGGATTGTGAAATGGAGTACATAGGGCCAATAGGGGGAGTCGATCCGTCTTCTAACTCGATGCGGAGGTCATATGGACGATGCGGAGCAAGGGTGTCTGCTTTTGTCTTGCTAAAAACATCAGCAAAATCGTGATATTCCTCTGGGATATGGGAGAGGTCCGGAGGTTCCTCGGACATAGAAACGGATTGGGCGGAGATCGTGTGGTCGGAGAGGTGAATTCGGAAGGATTGGGCACCCGGAAGTTTGCAAGCGCGCACAAATGCAGCTGCATTTATCAATGCAATATTCGGGACAACGTCCGGAGTAGCAGCGGGTGTGCCGGAGTCGGAGGTCGGAGTATCGGGAGAGGTCTGCGGAGGTAGCGGAGCTGACCTGGCAGAAGACGTCAAGGTCGGAGACTCCTTCAAGAGCTGTGGACGGAAAGTAATACTGCCCAATACCCAGTCAATCATAGGATTGTAGCAGGTGAGCCAGTTGTATCCAAGAACCATAGAACAGGAGGAATCGAGCAGAGTCACGTAGGCTGTAATGGCCATATATTCACCGGAGGAAAAGTATACAGGGAGATCAACCGCCTGAGTAATGACAGAGTTGGACGTTCCGTCAAATAATTTAAGTTCGATCAGAGGTATGGAGGTGAAAGGGAGTTTATAGGATGAAGCATAACGGGAGTCAATAAAACAATGAGTAGAGCCGGAGTCCACAAGGGCGGGTATCGGAGAAGAATCGGAGATAAGCGGAGATGTAAGTCGGACACGGAGGGAATTGGGATCGGAAAGAGCAGAAGCGTTGAGTAGAGCGGTAGTACGGATGGGTTCAACACAGTCCTCAGGCCGTACAGAGTCCTGTGGACTGCCCGCTAATTTTTTGTTTCGTCCGTGGTCTTGGCTTGGGCAGCGCGCGCCTTAGCCTTAGAGGCGGAGGACGAAGACTTCAGGCAATCTTTCGCGACGTGTCCAGCTTTGCCACAAAACATACAGAGGTTGTTGTCAAAACGGCGTTTGCGTTCCTCCGGAGTTAGCTTTCCGTCTTTTCTGAGTTTGTCGGAGATGTCGGACTTGGGAGCGGAGGAAGGCTTCGACTGTTTGCCCTGGTTCTGTGTCTGCGGTTTGGCTTTGGAGTTTTTATCGGAGTTTGCGGAGGGGGTTTTAGCTTTGGATTTGTTGGATTTGGATGCGGATTTGTCGGTGCGGGATTTCTCGCGATGACGTTCCCAGTGGCGAGCATCAATAGTCTGTGCTAGCTCCCTAAGTGCTGGTAACGTGCTTGGCTTTGCTTGAGTCCTGTTATGCTTAACAAACCGTTCCAAGGTTCGGGCAGAGTATGCAGGAAGTGGAAAGGTGAAGAGCAAAGTGATTGCTAAATCTAAGGAATGTAGCTATGGTACATGGGGTTTATATAGTACTGGCTACGAACGGTAGCGAGTGAGTCAGTAGCTGCGGAAGGCAGTGCAGATGAGTCAGTAACTGCGGAAAGGCAGTGCAAAGTGAGTCAGATGACTGCGGACTGAGTAATCCCTACTGCGGAGTGCGAGTCAGCGCGGGAGCGAAGTATACTAAAGGAGAATGGTAGAGTAAAGGTAAATGAATAAGCGGTCCGATGAGTCAAAGAAATAACCAAGGCACAATGCAAGGGAAAAGTGCATAACATACAAACTGGTAAGTCCGTAACATGTTCCCCTCCTCAAGCTCTGTGTCCTCACAGAGTCATTGTCCCCATCCTCCGGCATCGTCGTTGTTTGGCCAGGAGCCATTCTCCTTGAGGCTCCAATCGTCTATTAGCTCTTCGTTGATGGCGACAGTGAGCTCGAGACTCCGGACGGCTAGTCTGATGCGCCGGTTTTCAATGACCAGCGTACGGGTGTAGTTCCCGAGGATTTGTTTTTCTTCGGGGGTTGGTGCGACGGGGAGGTCGGATAAAGAATGGAGGCGGATGTGCATCTGTCGATGCAGGATGTCGGCGAGCGAGGCTTCTAGCGCGTGGATCTGGTCTCTCATGGAGAGGGCTTCACCCATGAGGGCAGTGATGGTGGGGTTGGTTTCAGTGGATGTGGTGGTGGCGGTGGACATGGTGCGGAGGATGTTGGAGAGATAGAGGAAGAATGGAGTAGCTATATTGAAGACGGAGCGGAGAACTCAGTGGGTTTTTGACTGATGAGGTCGATGCTGTTGCTGATTTCAACGGGTGTCTTTTATTGTGGACGTGACGGGTTCTGCCGATGGAAATCACGGATCAAATCTTGAGCGTTCTGAACATTAGCTCGCGGTTCCCATGTGTTCTCTTCTGGGCCATATCCTTCCCACTGGACGAGGTACTGGATCTTTCCGCGGAACTTTCGAGAGTCCAGGATCGTAGACACATGGTACTCTTCTCGTCCTTCGACGATGATCGGATCAGGGGCTGGTTTCTTTTTCTGGATGGCGTACTTCGGAGTTTCATATGGTGACAACAGGGTCTCGTTGAACACAGGGTGAATCATCTTCCAAGTCTTCGGAAGATCAAGAAGGTACGCGCTAGCTCCTTTCTTCTCTAGGACTTTGAATGGTCCATGTCGGAGTGCATCAAGTTTCTTTGAGGGTCGATCGGTCCTGATGTTAGTCCCTTCCAGCCACACCTTGTCTCCGATGCGGTAGTCCCGAGACGGACTTTGCCGTGTGTCAACTGTCTTCTTCATCTGATCCTGTGCTTGTTTCAGCGCAGCATTGGCTTCTTCTCGTGCCTGTTTGAGTTTTTTCAAGAAGTCGTTGGCAGCCGGATTGGTGTCTTCTAACACGAGTTCTCCCTTCCACAGATGTAAACCGTAGTTGAGGTAGAATGGGGTGTGCTTCGTTGCCTGGTGTTCTTTGTCATTGTACTGGAACTCTGCAATTGCGATCCATTCTGCCCAATCATCCTGTAGATGGTTGACAAAGTTTCGTAAGAATGCTTCTGTTTCCTGATGCGATCGCTCGGCCTGTCCATCAGTCTGTGGGTGGTATGCGGTGGACAGGTTCCTCTTGATCCCTAACATGCGGCAGAGTATCTCCATGAACTTCGCAGCGAACTGTGGTCCCCTATCGCTGATGATCTTCTTGGGGATCCCATGAAGCTTCCATATCTGATCCCGATAGATCTTGGCTAATCCTTCAGCCGATAGTTCCACGGTTGTCGGAATGAGGTGAAGCATCTTTGAATGCCTATCCGTGATGACCAGAATTGCGTTTTTCCCATCAGATTCTGGTATCGGTCCCACGACGTCGATTCCTATGTCTTCCCATGGGTGACTTGGTGCTGCATGGGGATGTAGCGGAGCATGTCGCTTTTGTCGGTTAATCTTGTTGCGTTGACAAGTGTCGCAACCCTTCACGTACTTCTTCACATCATGCAGTATGGTAGGCCACCAGTAGGTGCGAGTGAGGAGTTCATGTGTCCGGTACTGTCCTGGATGTCCAGCCACTGGTGCATCGTGTGATTCAAACATCAATTCTTGTCGCAATTGTGGATCTGGCGGGACATAGACTCGTTTGCCTGCATATGTGATGCCGTTTTCCTGTTGATACCAATGAGGATTCTTCTTTAGACCCTGGGCTACTTCTGTCTCCATGCGGTTTGAACCCTTGATGCGTGCAATCCACAGATTTTCAATGGTCGTGACGTTTCCAATTTTGATGGAATCAGATGTTTCACCCCCTTCAAAGAATTGTTCCTCCGTGAACATCTCCATTTGTACCACATCTTCTGATTCCAATCGTTTCAAGAATAGTCCCTGTTGAAGTTCCACCTGGGCGCTAGCCACAGGTGTACTGAGCAACATAGCTACAGTGGAAGTACTCTATGATACCGCTATGGTCACTTACATGGTTTGGAGGGGGTAAGGCTAGTGAGAGCGGTTGAGGCTGGTGAGAGCGATGGAGCTGGTTAAGAGTCAAGAGACAACTTGTTGATATTGACAGTTTCCTGGTCTTATATACCGTACTACTGTTTGTACCAACCAAACAAGTATGTAATGAAGATATGTAAAGGTCACGTGATGTAATGTAATCTAATCTAATCTATGTGATGGGAAAAGTTTCAACACCCCCCCATATTTAGTACATACTTCTAAATACATCTTACTTTTTCCCACATATATATATAGGTACTCTGTTTCGCCTAGTTTTTTATCAATCCGAAGTACGGGATAAACTTGGAAAAGAGGATTTTTCCCAGATTCTTAGTTAAAAGGTCTGCAGGGTTGTTCACTCCTTCAATGAATTCAACCGTAATTATCCCTTCAGAGACTTTTTCTCTGACGAAGTGGAATCGCACGTCAATGTGCTTGGATCGCTTCTCAGTTACAGGGTTGGATGCGATAAAGACAGAGCCGTTGTTATCTCCATAGATCGGTACTGATCCGATCTGCATTCCAAGCTCGGCAACCATGCTTCTAAGCCATGTCACTGCGCGACTGCAATCTGATAGCGCCATGTATTCTGCTTCCGTGGAAGAGAGGGCAATGGTTTTTTGCGCCGATGAAACCCATGTTACTGCTCCAGATGCCAGCGATACAAAGTAACCAGTGGTGGACTTCCTGGTGTTTTCGTCTGACGCCCAATCGGAGTCTGTGAATGCGTAGATTCCTTTCCCAGAATCACCATCATACATGATTGCGTAATTTTTTGTCGCCTTCAGATACCTGCAAATATCCCTAGCCACTTCTAAATGGCGTTTGGTGGGATTTGCAGAAAATTGGGACATTTTGATCACGGCGAAACAAATGTCGGGTCTTGTCCTGATCATTAGGTACAATAATGATCCGATGACGGATTGGTACTTGGATCTGAGTTCCGCATTGGGTTCATTTTCAGACTTCATGGGTTTGTAGCCCGTCAGGAGTGGGGTATGGGTGGCATTAGATTCGCTCATCCCCATGCGTGCGAGAATTTTCTCAAGGTAGGGTACTTGATCAATGAAGATCCTCTTCCCATGTTGCCTTATCTGGATAGAGAGAAATTCTTTTGGTTCCCCATCAGGGACTAGGTGGCCTAGGTCACTACATTCCCATGTTGTCATGAAGGCCTTCTTTTTTTCCAGCGTGTATTCCCGGTTTGTGCCGAGAAAAGCAGAGTCATCGACATAAATGACGGCGATTACAATTTCCCCATTGGTACTTTTGTGAATGAACACTCCCGCATCGGAGTGAAGCCGGACAAAGCCGAGCTTTTTCATGGAGGAATCAAGTTCCCTCCACCAGGCTAATGCGGCCTGCTTAAGTCCATATAGAGCTTTGAATAGTTGGTACACGAGGTGTTCTTTCCCTTTTACTATGTAGCCCTCAGGCTGTCGCATGTAAATGACTTCACGGAGCGTTCCATAGAGGAAGGCTGATGAGACATCCAAAAGTGTCATGAACCACCCTTCAAGGGCTGTCAATGCCAGTATTAGTTGGACGGTTTCATATCTTAAGACTGGTGAGAAGATCTGATCAAAGTCGATCCCTTCTACCTGTGAAAAGCCTTTTGCGACGAGGCGTGCTTTCAGACGCCCGTCGGACTTTTCGTTATAAACCCATTTGTTCCTTAGAGCTTTCCTCCCTGCAGGCAGGGGTACTAGCTCCGTGATCACCCCGCGGCGTTTGAGCATGTCTAGCTCTTTACGTTCAGCTGCATACCAGTCTTCTTTATTTGGAAGAGGGTATATGTCTTTATGGGACATTTCAACAATGCCAACTTGGACTGATATCGCCTCCATCAGGAGGTCATTCATCCATGCCGTTTGACTGCCCAATCTCTGTCTTCGATCTAATTTTTCAAGATCAGACGCTGGAGTGTCTTCCCCATAGATGCTGTCTGGCATTCTCCGAACCCGTCGTTCCCTGATCGGTCGATCTGGTACTTGCTCGGGCTCTGGAGTGGGTACTCGTGGCTCGTCATTGGGCTCACTACGCGGCAAATCATCGTCTGATTCAGGGTGATCCTGTCCAGTAGGAACAGGGTTGTAAGGTTTTTCGTAATGACTGTCATTGTCATCGTTTCCGGGGATGAGGTCCTCAAACTCATCAGCCGGTTCTGGGTTTCCCATTTCTGGATGGTTTTCTGGCAAAGGGTCGGTGTGGCATCTAGGGTACTTGCTTTCATCAAAGATAGCTTTCCCACCCATGAAAATTGTATTAGTCTCAGGATCCATGAAACGGTATCCTTTGACCCCTGGCTTCGATCCGAGATAAATCATCAATCGAGATCTAGATTCCAGGGAATTTCTACGTTTTTCTTTTGGGATATACACATATGCTTGACATCCGAAGACTCTGATGCTTGACATATCGGGAATCTCATTGGTCACCCTGAAGTAAGGGGTATTCCATTCGAGACGCTGCATGGGCGTTCTGTTGTAGAGAAAAGCTGCATGTTCCAAACAGAATTCCCACCACATAGGGGGTAGGCATGCGTCGAAGCGTAAAGCCTGAGATTTTCCCCATAGGGTTCGATTTATCCGTTCTGCTCTACCATTCTGCTGGTGCTGATATGGGAGCGTGACGTCGATCAGAATTCCATGATCGGCAAGTACATCCTTGTATTCGTTGAATTCTCCACCTCCATCAACTCGCCACTTTTTAGGAGTAGCAGCGAATTGATTCTGGGTTATTGCAAGAAATTGTCGTAGTGCCGTAACGGCATCTGACTTCTTTCTAAGCAAGACGACCCAGACGTGGGATGAAAAATCGTCCAAAAACATAAGGAAATATTTATATTTATGGTATGATGCCGTGGATATCTGTTTGAGATCAGGATGGATCAGATCAAAGGTTTTTGTTGCCCTTGTTATCGAATTGGGATACGATTGATTAGGCATTTTCCCTTTGAGGCAGCCTGTGCAACTTTTCTGTGATTTTTCACATACTAGTGTTTCAGGTACCCCTTTGGTACTGGTGGGAATCTTTCGGAGTGCTTGATCATTTGGGTGACCAAGACGCTTGTGCCATGTTTCGACAGTGATTTCGCTTGAGATCACATGGATCTGATCATAGCGTATTTCAGTGTCTAACCAGTAAATGGTTTGACCAAGGATGTGGGGCGAGAACTGGATTTTGCTCAGCCCTTTGGAGATGTTGATTTCTCCACGAGTCCCGTCTACTTTGTAACCATGGTTAAGAAAGACGCCTAAGAACAATAGGCGTGTGTCCATGTCCGGGATGTAGAATACCGGTCTGAGAAGATGGGTTTTAACTTCCCCATTTAGGGTGTGCCGTACTGGAACGGCCCCAACTCCGAGTATTTCCAGTTTCTTTCCTTTAGCAGCAGTTTGGATGAATCGCTTGACCGTGAGAGGTCTATAGTATGCGAAGTCTTTGAACTCATGCGTAAAGTGTAGAGAGGCACCGGAATCTAATATCCATTGTGCACGTTCTTTTTCCTTACAATGTGTACAAGAGGCGAAATGTTTAATATATTTTTTGTGTAGATCACTGCTAATGTGATCTACGCACTCTGTACTGGTACTGGCTAATATATCATACGTCTGTTGAGAGGTATTATTAGCATTCCGCAATTGGTAAGGTTTGAGAAAATGTTCTGACGAACCGTCAAGTTCAATCTTGTCCTCAAATACATCCGGCCCCATCCGTTCCTGGTCGATGTCCATCATTTTCAGCGATTCTTCTATCGACGGGGCTACGCGACGCTGTTTAGCCGGCCTTTTGTCAATGTCAGGAATGATGGTATCTAAGATACGGAGGTTTGACCCAGAGGGTTGAGCACCGATTTCTCGGGCGAGTCTTCGCACCCTCTCGTTCTTTTTCCACACAGATGGCTTTCCAGAAGGAAGCCCGGTGTACTGGGAAGGAGGAGGGTTCATGCATTGCAGGAGGCGACTGCATTTTCTCCGACTCAGGCTGCGCGGTACTTGTAGTTTTCCCGTGGCCCGTTATAGTGGTGAAGGCAGGTGCATGATGAGGAGGGAGAGGGCAAGGAGCACGTTGACGAGGAGGAAGGGGACAAGGAGCAGGACGACGAGGGGTGTGCTCAAAAGCTGGTGCGATGAATTCGACCATTTCCTCGGCATGGTCGGAGTCGTTGTCGGCGTTGTTGGCGCGTTTCTTCTGGTTGCGCCAGCGTCCCTTTCCCTTCTTCTTTTCAGAAGCAGTACTTGGGTCGGTCGAGTTAGGCTGCTCATCAGCATTGTTACGCAAGGTACTCGGCGCTGTCTGCTTTTCCCATTTGGGGTCTTGCCCCTTTCGCTTGGTCCCGGAGATTTTCCGGGCCTGCTCGTTGGACGTCCGAGTAGACCCAATCGCATACTTGCGCCTGTACTCCGATACGATGCTGTCGGCGACGGCCTGCCATGTGAAGTCATCGGCATCGTAGACCTGGAAGAGGGCGGTGGAGAGCGACGACCAAGCATCGGGAATGGCACTTGCCAGGATCATAGCTTGCATGAGGTCGGGCACGACGAAAGGCGAGCGAAGAGTGATCCTAGGCGTTCGATCTCTGGCACAGGGTCCCGACCTGACAGTTTGAAGGAGGCAGCGGCCTTAAAATCGCCGAATATGGTGGCGGGGGAGACCTTTGAATACATGTCCTTCAGTGATGTCCATCGACGGTGACGGTGATGACCGGAGGCTGGGTTGCAGACGTCGAGGTGGCAGAGGCAGGAGTGGAGACCGTGACGGTGAAGTCCTCGATAGTGGGGCGCTCAATGTTGCCGGATACGAGGCGCCAGACTCCTTGATGGAGGAGGTAGGACTTCATCTTCTCGGCCCAACTTTGATAGTCGATGCCGTCGAAGATGGCGATGGAGTCAAGGGCGGAGCGAGAGGTAGACATTTTAATGAATCTAAAAGGAGTTTTCCCAATCAGTGATGTTCTTTTATGAATTTGATTTTTAGAGAAAACAAATAAATGATTCCTCATAACATATTCCCTTTAGGAATAGCGGTTGTGGGAAAAACCCTTTTTGTCAGGAGTGTGTGAGGTACAATCGACATTTCCACATGATGTGTACTAAGTCAATCCCCTTAGGGACGCTTCATGACAGGTACTTGTCGTAATGACGTTCCCAGGTTCATGTGTGAAGAAGTAAGACTCAGAACCTAGATCTTTCGATCGGTTCTTTGCCAACCAGGGTAGAGTGGGCAGGTACTCGCTGTTGCCAGCGTTCCCAAGTCCCTCTGCTATCCGGGGCCCATAACCTGTTGAAGTTCCACCTGGGCGCTAGCCACAGGTGTACTGAGCAACATAGCTACAGTGGAAGTACTCTACGATACCGCTATGATTACTTACATGGTTTGGAGGGGTAAGGCTGGTGAGAGCGGTTGAGGCTGGTAAGAGCGATGGAGCTGGTTAAGAGTCAAGAGACAACTTGTTGATATTGACAGTTTCCTGGTCTTATATACCGTACTACTGTTTGTACCAACCAAACAAGTATGTAATGAAGATATGTAAAGGTCACGTGATGTAATCTAATCTAATCTAATCTACGTGATGGGAAAAGTTTCAACAGTCCCTCCTTGAGCATTTGGTCACTGTCTTGTGGTTCGAGTTCCGCTTCATATCAGGGTAAGCGTGACAGGATGTCCGCTTTCGCATTGGTCTTGCCGGGCACATGCCGTAATTCAAAGTCATAGTCCTGTAACTTCATTTTCCAGTGTCGCTGTCGTTGATTCAGGTCCTGAGGACGACGGAAGTATTCCAGGTTCTTGTGATCGGTCAAGATTTCAAAACGTTCCTTGGCTTCGAGCAGATAGTGTCTCCAATCTTTCAATGCTTCCACGACTGCCAGAAGTTCCTTGTCGTATATCTCGTAATTCTGTTCAGCCGCGGACATGGTCCGCGACAAGAACACGATGGGGTGCCATTTGTCGTCTTGCTTCTGAGAGAGTACTGCTCCAATTGCATAGCCCGATGCATCGGTTTCAACCCTGAACTGTCCCTCTGGTTTTGGTAATGCCAAGACCGGTGCCGATGTAATTGCCCGTATGAGACCTTCAAAGCCTTGCTGCTCTGTTGGTCCCCAAGTAAATGCCATACCGCCTGTGAGCGCGGTGAGAGGCTTTGCGATGTTTGAGTACCCTTCAATAAATCGTCGATAGAAGTTAGCAAATCCAAGGAACTTCTGAACTTCCTTTTTGATGTGGGTGCTCGCCAGTTTCAAATTGTATCCACCTTCTCAGTTTCCATCTCCACACGTCCCTCACCAACCACATATCCCAATATAGGACATTTCGTTACTTCCCATAAACACTTCTTCTCCTTCAGGAACAAATCATTGTCCGATAGGATCTGTAGGATTTCTTCAGTGTTTCGCGCGAGTTCTTCCTTGGTTTTACCGATAACCATGATGTCATCCATGTAGATCACGCAGATACGTCGGCGGATCTGGTCCCGGAATAGACTAGCCATCATTTGAGAGAACGTTCCCGGGGAGTTGCAAAGACCGAAAAACATGACCAATGGTTCGAACAATCCTCGACTGGTGAGGAAGGCAGCTTTCCATTCATCGCCCTCCTTAATCCAGATGTTGTTATAGCCCCACATGATGTCCATTTTATTGAAGTAGACCGCATCTTTCAGTACGTCCAAGAGATCGGATATTCGTGGGAGTGGGAACTTGTCTTTGACCGTGAATTTATTGACCATGCGGTAATCTTGTACCAATCGTTTGGAGCCATCCTTTTTGTTGATGAAGAAGCAAGGGGAGGCATAAGGGGATTTGGACGGGCGGATCTTTCCCGTTGCTAGACCCTCGTCAATGAATGCGTCCAATTCTTCTTGTTCCTTTTGCGTCATAGGATATGTATTTCCCCCTAGTTCCTTTGGTGCGTCCGGTGTAAGTTCGATACCATGGTCCCATTCCCTCTCCTTTGGGATCTTGTCAAAGTTCTCTTTCTCGAAAAGATGAGCAAATCGTTCAACATATGAGGGTCGTTTGGTTGTGGGAGGTGGTGTGGGAGTGACAGCTTCCAAAATAGGGTCTCCAGGCTTCCATTTCTGATCTGACTTTTTGGGTGCATCTTTGTCGCGCACCTCAACCATGCGAACCCGGTGTTTGCGACCATTAAGGTTAATCCTAAAATCTGAGTGTTTGGTTCGACATTGTTATGGACTTACCGGTTTGTATGTTACGCACTTTTCCCTTGCATTGTGCCTTCGTTATTTCTTTGACTCATCGGACCGCTTATTCATTTACCTTTACTCTACCATTCTCCTTTAGTATACTTCGCTCCCGCGCTGACTCACACTCCGCAGTAGGGATTACTCAGTCCGCAGTCGTCTGACTCACTTCGCACTGCCTTTCCGCAGTTACTGACTCATCCGCACTGCCTTCCGCAGCTACTGACTCACTCGCTACCGCTTGTAGCCAGTACTATATAAACCCCATGTACCATAGCTACATTCCTTAGATTTAGCAATCACTTTGCTCTTCGCCTTTCCACTTCCTGCATACTCTGCCCGAACCTTGGAACGGTATGTTAAGCATAACAGACATGTTGTTGGGCACCGGTTAAATGTTACCGCGCCGGTTGTCCAATTGATTGTGGGGTTGTGGTGTACCAACCAGTCATGTCCCAAGAGCATGTCCGTCCTCCCAATGTCCAGTACCATTGCTTCCATGGTTTCCTGATGTGCTCCCAAATCCAGTTTGACTTCGGCAAGTTGGTTCGCTTTCTGTTGTCGATTTGGTGATCCATCCGCATTTAGAATTGCTATGGGTGGTATTCCTCGCGTGGGGAGGTTCTGTTCGCGTACTATTCTGGGATGAATGCATGTGCATTCACATCCGCTGTCAACCTCAGGTCGGATAACCTTTGGTCCTCGTCGTGTTTTGAGCTGCGCTAACAGCCTGATTTCTCATCTTTTCGGAGGTTTATCTCCCTTCACAATCTTAGTCGACGCAGCGGCTCGCTTGGCAGGGATGACATAGGTTCTATTGTCTGCAGTCATACAAGGCAAGCAAGTCCGTTTAATAGATAAGGGTCACGACTTAGCGTCGTTTAATCGGACCCTTCGGGAAAATCCTTCTCGTCGGCTTCTAAGATTGTGGTTTCATCATTCTCGGCATCTTCCTCAGACACCTTCCTAACCCTTCCGGAGTTCTTCTTCGGCTTGCAGCAGTTGCGCGCGATATGGCCTTCTTGGTCACAGTTGAAACACTTGCGACCATCTTTCTTCTTTGGAGCGCTACAGTCTTTAGCCAGATGACCGAAGCGCTGACAGTTGTAGCAACAGGCTACTCCTGCTTTGTCAATCTCCATGGCCTTGCCCTGATTACCATAAGTGGTACCCGATCCGGTGCGCATGTCGCCGCCACCTCGGATGACCAGTGCGTGTCCTTCCATCTGTCGTCCCTTGTTTCGGATCTCCTTTGCGTAATTGGTGTACGTCTTGCCATCGCTAGCCACTTGTTCAGAGATTCTGCGGTTGACGTTCTTCTCTAGGATGTATTTCCCAGTTTCTTCGCCAAGGTTTGACAGTTTCAAGAGTTCTTCAAATTCATCCAAGAATTCATCAACAGTGCGTTTCTCTTGTTTCAGGACTTTGAGTCTCGCTTTGGCAGCGACCGACTTGTTGGCGATGGAGAATCATGTGGCGATGTCATCGGAAAAACCTAGCCAGGTGATGTTCTCGTTGTCAATGGCAAGAGCGTCTAACTTGTTACTGGCCCAGTGTCTGCCGGACCCTTCCATCATGCGGGATAACACCGCAAGAATCTTCTGATCGTCTGTGAGGCTCTTTTGGAACCTGATGTATAGTTTGGTGGCTTTCCACCACTCGTCAAAGGTGTATCTGTCCTTGAACATCCCAGGATCCTTGATGATCTTGGATGTATCCATTGTTTGTACAGCCGGAGCTTCTGCCATGTTTAGAGTCTGCGGAGGAGAAGAGGAGTCGGGTTGTTGGGATGAAGATGGGGTTCGGGATACAGGTAAGGATTGAAAATGAGTCCCTGTTCTAGGCGTCTGTTCGATATCTGACTGCGCGGAGTCAAAAGTAAATTCATCAGGGGACTCGTCGGCGGAATCGGTGGCAAAACGTTCAGAGTATTTCCTCTGTAAATCTCTAAGGAATCTGTTCCTGCGCGTCTGTTGGTCTCGAGAAGGGGTCAAGTCTCTCGTTTCGTGCCCAGCGGTTGTACTCGGTTTGTTGTTCTTCGATGGTGAAGTGGGCGTAGATCTGCTGCTTCGAGTAAGACGTGATGATGTGGCTCTGGGACGTCTCGATGTGAGCATCCTAATCAATCTTCTGATAATGGTTGTCTGGACACCGATAAACTCTCTGATCTCTGTGATCCGACCTGTCTGAGGTCCTTCTTGAACGCGAAAGCTTTCGAGTTCGTTCTGTCGGGCGTTGTAACGCGCGATCTGGTGTTGCCGAGCAAGATGGATGCTCTCTGCTATCTCGCCGTGGGGGCGATGCTCGTCATTGTTTAGTTCTTCGTCAAGCACCTGCTGTAGGATGCGACGGATCTCCAATTCGATGTACTGCTGGATGAGTGTAAAATCGATACTGTCTCGAGGACTTAGCTCCTCCTGTCGGGCTTCTGGCGTGCTGAATGGGTTACTGGTGAAGTCTTCAAAGAAGCGCGACGTCTTGACTCGTCTGGTAGTTGCTCTCTTCGCTCTGGGCGAACCTAACGAGATTTAGCAACTTGTTATGCTTAACAAACTGTTCCAAGGTTCGGGCAGAGTATGCAGGAAGTGGAAAGGCGAAGAGCAAAGTGATTGCTAAATCTAAGGAATGTAGCTATGGTACATGGGGTTTATATAGTACTGGCTACGAGCGGTAGCGAGTGAGTCAGTAGCTGCGGAAGGCAGTGCGGATGAGTCAGTAACTGCGGAAAGGCAGTGCGAAGTGAGTCAGACGACTGCGGACTGAGTAATCCCTACTGCGGAGTGCGAGTCAGCACGGGAGCGAAGTATACTAAAGGAGAATGGTAGAGTAAAGGTAAATGAATAAGCGGTCCGATGAGTCAAAGAAATAACGAAGGTACAATGCAAGGGAAAAGTGTGTAACATACAAACCGGTAAGTCCATAACAAGTCCCAAGGACATCTTTAATCCGCTCCGCCAACCCGGAGTAGTACTGGTGATGCAGGGCAGAGCTGTCCCAGTGCGTTTTGGCAGCAAGGCGTGTGAACTCAATATTATACTTGAGAATATGTTGATTTTCGCGCATTTTGAGATTGTCCAGAGAGTCGGCAGCATCCGCAACGGGGTCAATGACCCCGAATTCCGTGCGGAGTGTGCGGAGGAATGCGGACCAATCTTCGTACCAGTCCGGGCGGTTGTCCAGGTCCGGTTCGATGATGAAATGCTCGAAATAATCGAGAGCCGTGCCTCGGAGGAAGGAGATGGCGAGAGTGATTTTGGCAGAGTCATCGTCATACTCAGAGTTGTCGCAGAAGAACAATGTGCATTGGAGGATGAACTGGTTTAGTTTCTGGGGATCGGAACCGTCGAAGGTGTCCGGATCCTTAGCCTTTTTGTGATGCTTGTGACCTTTGCTGCGTTTGAGTTCATTGGTCATTAAGAGGAAAGCATCTGCAAGGGCTTGTGGGCCGAAAATATTCTGAGGAGATGGGGGTGCGGATTCTATGGGGGAAGTGGGGATCGGAATATTATGCGGAGGTGTGATGGGCTGAAAACCCGGAGGTGTCGGAGTAGTGGGAGTTACGGGGGATAGTTCTGTTAAACATTGTTCAACATTTTGTAGAACCTGTTGCCTAGAAGTGCCAGCTTCTGCGGCTTTTGCTGTCTTGGTGTTTCAGAGTGCCATGACTAGCAGGAATCCAAAAACGGTTTGAGTTCGAATATACTGTTAAGTAGGTGAAAAGTCGGAGCTTTGTCGGAGTCCATCGGAGGTCGGACGTAGAACTGAGACCGGAGCAGAATTCCGGAAATGCGGAGGAACGACGAAGGGGAGGGACGTGGCTTCAACGTATGTGTTGCGCCGCCGTTTGTTGGATAAGGTGTCCCAATTTCAGGAGGTCCGAGGAGAGGTCGGAGGTGCGGAGGTCCTCGGAAAGATCTCGGTGAGAGACACGTTGACGTGGAAATGGTTGGACGACGTCGGAGTTGTAACTCGGACACAGTACTGAGCTCGTCGAAGGGTAACGATGGAGGAAGAGCAGTAGATGAGGATGTCGTCGGCGTATTGTACCACAGCGAGGATCTCTGGCATGAACGGGGAGTAGAGGAGTGAACTTTGTTGATATTCGAACTGAGGAACTACAGGTATGGTACGAGCTTAAATACTTAAGTGAGATTACTTTACGGAGATGGTCGGAGTAGGTCCGGAGTTGTGGCGTAAGTTGCCAGCGACTGTAACGAACATCGGAGATGTCGGTCAACGGACCATGCGGAAAAGGCGATGCATAAGTAAACGGGAATATGAATATGAAATGCATAAAGGCATGGAGTTATGAATATGAAATGCACGATGGCAACGTGCGGAGATGCAGAGGTAACGGATGTCTGGAATGTCGGAGGACGATCAGAGTGGATCGGAGATTCGGAGACGGATATAACATTATCTGTGATCATGAGCTCGTATACAATCTGGTATAAATTCACAG
Source organism: Entoloma clypeatum (assembly GCA_963565915.1). Lineage (NCBI taxonomy): Eukaryota > Fungi > Basidiomycota > Agaricomycetes > Agaricales > Entolomataceae > Entoloma > Entoloma clypeatum. Next base: position 2,683,815 of record OY751493.1, read on the forward strand.
TGATTATATCAAATTGTAATGAATTCTGTTCATCATAATTGCTCGTCAGATCTTCCCAAATTTAGTGATGCTATCCTTTTGCAACACTGATTGTATCCCTCTCCCAAGACCTGGTCAATTCCTCTCACAGTGTAGTATACTTCGGAGATGGGTAGTCAGCTCACTTCGGGCTTGATGTAGACCAATAGGATAGAATTCAGATAGACATTAGAAAGGATGATAGTATTGATGTTGACAATAAGAAGGACTAGGCTAAACTTGAACAAGGGTCCAAGATACTATGACCCACCCACCCCTACAACCATGCCAGCCCCTGCAAGCACATCATTGACAGAATTTTGAAAGTCATTGTTATCCTTGTCAAGTGTATAGGTCACATCGTTACTACTGTACTATTCCGACCAAGTGTTCAGTCACACATCACACCGGACTGTGAACCACCTAAGGTAGACGCCATCAGGAACCAGCACCCCCTTATGTAAGCCAAACTGCCCGTCGACGACGACCTCAAATATGACGACCACAAACACATTATCAGTAATTTAAGCTCTAGGATTGGGAGGAATAAATGTATTCTCAAATCCCTAGGTCGCATGTTTGTATAATAAGCACTCCAAAGCAAGATATTGGACATGAAAACTGTGACGATCAAAAATGCTCTAGATGATAATTCCAACATATTGGACATATAAAAAAAATCGGGGAATTTCTGGGATGTCAATTTTTGCCGCTTATCTAAAGCATCACGTGATCAATAGGGGGAGGAGGAGGGGGGCAAGAGATTGTGCAAAAGGACACGTAAAAATGGGCAGACGGTCCCAAGCAGATCAGGCTCGTTGCAATAACCTCTCCAAGAACACCAAGGCCCATGTTGATGACTGTTCTGACGACAAGGACAAAGACTACAGGCCACCTTCAGATGAAGAGGAAGATACACTTTCAGCCCTTCTCTTTCTCGACGAGGACAATCTGGAGTCTGATTTGGAGCTGGAGGATGAAGAGGAGGATCTTATGATGGAGGAAAGGGGTTCTTGGATGACGTGCCTCTCATCCAAATTCAACGGTGAGCATTTTTCTTTGTCTCCATCATCCATTGGGCTCATGGTACACCTAGATACGCAAATCGCTCCGCGCGCTTCATTAGTGCATACTCCCAGGGACTGCCAGGGCCGGAGGCAGTGTGGGCTAACTGACGATACCATGGTCATCGGACATTACCTCCCGACATTGTTGCAAAGCTCAGGGCAGAGTATAAGGCATATTTAGCGAAGAAAACATTCTGAATTAGCATTTTTACGCATAGTGAGGCACCTTGAGTCCCCTGCTTGCGCCACGCGCACACTAAAAAAATTGATTTTTGGATCGTCAATTTTTGCCGCTCTTGGCACTTAGTAAGCATATTACATAAGGGTGCTGGTTCCTGCTGGCGCCTATCTTAGTATACCTGAACTACCAGCCTAATTAGGCTGGTACCACAGGGTGTTTGGTCCCAGCCTAATTAGGCTCGATATCATCAGATTCCCAACACCAGTGTTAAATCATTCCCCAAACATGCGAGACCATGCTTTGTCATTGTTGATCACGGTTGGTTGGAGCCATCAAAATCACACCCACGTCCATCAATCCCAGTGAAAATCGGGTCACATGGGAGTGGGTTTTCTCAGGGCTATTTTTGGTTTGATCTTGCCTAACTTGGTTTAAATCAGTCTGAATGGGAAATTTGATTTGATCGACAGCGAGTCCAACTTTAAGGGTTTGAGAGGGTTTGAGTCAGAATAATCTGGAAATTCAACCATCAATTCCCACAGGTTCCCACTCAATTCCCCTGGTTTGACAGATTTTAACTGAATCACCCCTGAAAAAACCTGAGCAAACCAGATCACATCCTGCTTGTTTCCCAAATTTTCCAGGTTATCCTGACTCAAACCCTTAAAGTTGGACTCGCTGTCAATCAAATCAAATTTCACATTCAGACTGATTTAAACCAAGTTAGGCAAGATCAAACCAAAAATAGCCCTGAGAAAACCCACTCCCACGCGACCCAATTTTCACTGGGCATCAATCACAACCATCAACACAGCCGCCGCGCGTGTTGGTTGTTGCTCGGCTACCTTGTGCTCGTTGTTCTGCTCAACTATCTCATTATTCCGGCCTCATTTCTCTTCCTTTCTTTTTTACAATATGTTTATATATGTAACTACAGTATAATAGAACAAATATTATTGTTATTTGATGCCCTGGAGGCTTAGGATTGTTATATCTATAAATCTTGAGGTATGTTGGCTGTTATGCACCTATAGGGGAGCCCTTGGATGAGTTGGGAAGGCTTTGGATGATGTATCATTACAGTAGAACATTAGGGAGGTGTATTATAGGGAGGGGAGGGAGGGAGGAGGTCAAAAAAGCGCACTTATGGGTGGGGAGGAGGATAGCAGTTCATATGCATTGTTTGAGGCCCTTGGAATGATTGGGGTAGTCCCAAGGAAGTGTTGGACTATAAATGAAGCATGGGAACAAAGCCTAGACATGGGTATAGAGCTGTATGTAGATATGTGTGAAGGGACTGGAAGAAGAAGACTTACTCCTTATTGTCTAGACCACCCACAGCTCTGAATCACAGGATATATCATCTAGTGGTTCCTCTAAAGTGGATAATGAGTAGTGCCTTGAGATATGCTCGATATGCGATCAAGGGGGAGGAGGAGCACATACCTCCCAGTGAGGGCCCTAAGCCAGGATCTGTCCAATAGTACCTACAATGTTATTTTATATGAGTATTATCCTAGAAATGGATACCTTGATGAGCCATAGAATGAGCAGAAATGGGTGATAAAAGCGAAAATATGTGTACTCACATTGAGGCCTCAGGTAGTATTCCTGATACTTCCCATGGCCCACTGGAGCGTTGCATTACCTACCTATACCTATTAGGGTCTCCAAGCGTCGGTTATATGACCTACCTATTGAGGTAGAGTGGGTGTTAGTGATGAAATTGAGATGAAAGGCAAAAAATGCGGTTTTTCACACCTGGAACACTTGATATCACCTGTAAAAATATATAGTAAGCTGGAGTACATACCATAGGTATATTAGAAGGGCCTGCAAGTGGTCCGAAGGTGGTCTGATGGTTGTGGAAGGTAGGAGATGAGATATGGCCGTCAGAACATGTATAATAGGTGAATGCTCAATAAGGCAAGTACTGATGGCTTGCCTTCTAAAAAAGAAAGGAAGAGAAATGAGGCCGGAATAATGAGATAGTTGAGCAGAACAACGAGCACAAGGTAGCCGAGCAACAACCAACACGCGCGGCGGCTGTGTTGATGGTTGTGATTGATGGACGTGGGTGTGATTTTGATGGCTCCAACCAACCATGATCAACAATGACAAAGCATGGGGTTCTTGCCATTTGTGGCATCCAGACCATGGGCGGCGAGTGCGCGTCGAGAGAAGTGAGAGAGCGCGAGCATGAGAAAAATGAGAGAGACCAGAATGATGATTCCATACTACATACCACATCGTGGCTGACCATAGACCCAATATAACCAAAACCTGCTAAGAATGAAATCCCAAGAAACTATATATAACCCAGAGCTGGGGTGCCATCAAGAGGGGCGTGCTCGGACCGTGTGACAAGATCCGAGGTCAGCCAGAGTCGGTCCCCCACATCTCCTCCCAACAGACAAATATCGACCTTCCACGGTCGATCCTACCACTCCCTTGTCATTTATTCCCTTACTCCTTCCAGATCCTCCTTGTCGACATATTCTGTGACCTGTACTTCCTTTCTCGACTGCGCGTGGTACGGAACAAGGTGGAAGGCGCTGAAGCTTCGTTTGTGGAGCGCGCCGTTGACATCCACGAGAGTGTACGATCTGCCTGTGTGTCGTTTGACGATGAGCATTGGTCCGAAATATCTTGGCCAGCATTTCCTATTTCTTCCTTTCTCAATCTTCTTATTCAATACGAGGACGAACGTGCCAGGTTTAAAATCGTAGTCGGCAATATTATGTTTGTTTTTCTTTTCGAAGTCTGCAATAGATTTGAATTGTGCAGTGATAACATGTGAACGGATTGTTTCGAGGTCGTCGTCGCGTTGTTGTAGCTGCGCAGCACGGTTGGCGAGGAGTTCAGATTTGGATAAGCGCCTGTCGAAGTCGGGAAATAAGAATGTTGCTTCTGTGATGTCGAAGGGGAGGAGAGGCTCGGTTCCGGTGACAGCTTCGTAAGGAGACATGCCGAGTTGTTGTCGTATGGTGATACGTTCGGCCCAGAAGACGGAGGGAAGATGCTTATCCCATTCATGTAGATTACCATCGCAAATCTTCACAAGGGCATCACGTACGTGCCTGTGTGCATTTTCGACGATGCCGTTGGCTTGGGAATTGTAACCGCTGATTCAGATATGATGTATGTTGTATCACTTTGCAAGCCAGTCGATGGCTGCGATCCACGGTGTCCCATTGTCGGTGATGATCTCTGCGATTGGTCCCCATTGACACATGATATCCACCATTAGCCACCCAGAAATTGCCTTACCATTCTCCTTTTCCAGTGCGATGTACTCTGGCCAAGTTGTCAAGCTACAGCGACCTTGCGCAACGAATCGAAAGCCGTTTTTGGATTTGGGAAGTACCATGGTGTTGGCATATAATTTGCTGAAGAGGCCGCCTGGATAAGAAATGGTGGGCAGGATTATGGTATGTTGCACGGAGCGTGTTTGACATTGGTGACATGTCTTTAGATACCATTTAACGTCGTCGTTGAGAGCAGGCCACCAGAATCGTGTTGCGATGTTTTTGCATGTTGCGTATAGCTGTTGAAGTTCCACCTGGGCGCTAGCCACAGGTGTACTGAGCAACATAGCTACAGTGGAAGTACTCTATGATACCGCTATGGTCACTTACATGGTTTGGAGGGGGTAAGGCTAGTGAGAGCGGTTGAGGCTGGTGAGAGCGATGGAGCTGGTTAAGAGTCAAGAGACAACTTGTTGATATTGACAGTTTCCTGGTCTTATATACCGTACTACTGTTTGTACCAACCAAACAAGTATGTAATGAAGATATGTAAAGGTCACGTGATGTAATGTAATCTAATCTAATCTATGTGATGGGAAAAGTTTCAACACCCCCCCATATTTAGTACATACTTCTAAATACATCTTACTTTTTCCCACATATATATATAGGTACTCTGTTTTGCCTAGTTTTTTATCAATCCGAAGTACGGGATAAACTTGGAAAAGAGGATTTTTCCCAGATTCTTAGTTAAAAGGTCTGCAGGGTTGTTCACTCCTTCAATGAATTCGACCGTAATTATCCCTTCGGAGACTTTTTCTCTGACGAAGTGGAATCGCACGTCAATGTGCTTGGATCGCTTCTCAGTTACAGGGTTGGATGCGATAAAGATGGAGCTGTTGTTATCTCCGTAGATCGGTACTGATCCGATCTGCATTCCAAGTTCAGCAAGCATGCTTCTCAGCCATGTTGCTGCGCGACTGCAGTCTGATAACGCCATATACTCTGCTTCTGTGGAAGAGAGGGCGATGGTCTTTTGCGCCGATGATACCCATGTCACTGCTCCAGACGCCAGTGATATGAAGAAGCCAGTGGTAGACCTCCTCGTGTTTTCATCTGACGCCCAGTCGGAGTCTGTGTATGCATAGATTCCTTTCCCTGAGTCGCCATCATACATGATTGCGTAATTTTTTGTCGCCTTCAGATACCTGCAAATATCCCTAGCCACTTCTAAATGGCGTTTGGTGGGATTTGCGGAAAACTGCGACATTTTAATCACAGCAAAACAGATGTCTGGTCTTGTTCCAATCATCAGATATAGAAGTGATCCGATGACGGATTGGTACTTTGATCGAAGTTCTGCATTGGGTTCATCGTCGGACACCATGGGTTTGTAGCCCGTAGGAAGTGGGGTATGGGTGGTGTTAGATTCGCTCATCCCCATTCGTTCAAGTATTTTCTCAAGGTAAGGTACTTGATCGATGAAGATATGTTTCCCGTGTTGCCTTATTTGAATAGAGAGAAATTCTTTCGGTTCCCCATCAGGCACAAGGTGCCCTAGGTCCCTACATTCCCATGTGGTCATGAAGGCCTTCTTTTTCTCTAGCGTGTATTCCTGGTTTGTGCCAAGAAAAGCAGAGTCATCAACATAGATGACGGCGATTGTTATATCCGTCTCCGAATCTCCGATCCACTCCGATCGTCCTCCGACTTTCCGGACTTTCCGGACATCCGTTACCTCCGCATCTCTGCACGTTGCCATCGTGCATTTCATATTCATAACTCCATGCCTTTATGCATTTCATATTCATATTCCCGTTTACTTATGCATCGCCTTTTCCGCATGGTCCGTTGACCGACATCTCCGATGTTCGTTACAGTCGCTGGCAACTTACGCCACAACTCCGGACCTACTCCGACCATCTCCGTAAAGTAATCTCATTTAGATATTTAAGCTTGTACCATACCTGTAGTTCCTCAGTTCGAATATCAACAAAGTTCACTCCTCTACTCCCCGTTCATGCCAGAGATCCTCGCTGTGGTACAATACGCCGACGACATCCTCATCTACTGCTCTTCCTCCATCGTTACCCTTCGACAAGCTCAGTACTGTGTCCGAGTCACAACTCCGACGTCGTCCGACCATTTCCACGTCAACGTGTCTCTCACCGAGATCTTTCCGAGGACCTCCGCATCTCCGACCTCTCCTCCGACCTCCTGAAATTGGGACACCTTATCCAACAAACGGCGGCGCAACACATACGTTGAAGCCACGTCCCTCCCCTTCGTCGTTCCTCCGCATTCCCGGAGTTCCGCTCCGGCCTCAGTCCTTCGTCCGACCTCCGACGGACTCCGACGAAGCTCCGACTTTTCACCTATTTAACAGTATATTCGAACTCAAACCGTTTTTGGATTCCTGCTAGTCATGGCACTCTGAAACACCAAGACAGCAAAAGCCGCAGAAGCTGGCACTTCTAGGCAACAGGTTCTACAAAATGTTGAACAATGTTTAACAGAACTATCCCCCGTAACTCCCACTACTCCGACACCTCCGGGTTTTCAGCCCATCACACCTCCGCATAATATTCCGATCCCCACTTCCCCCATAGAATCCGCACCCCCATCTCCTCAGAATATTTTCGGCCCACAAGCCCTTGCAGATGCTTTCCTCTTAATGACCAATGAACTCAAACGCAGCAAAGGTCACAAGCATCACAAAAAGGCTAAGGATCCGGACACCTTCGACGGTTCCGATCCCCAGAAACTAAACCAGTTCATCCTCCAATGCACATTGTTCTTCTGCGACAACTCTGAGTATGACGATGACTCTGCCAAAATCACTCTCGCCATCTCCTTCCTCCGAGGCACGGCTCTCGATTATTTCGAGCATTTCATCATCGAACCGGACCTGGACAACCGCCTGGACTGGTACGAAGATTGGTCCGCATTCCTCCGCACACTCCGCACGGAATTCGGGGTCATTGACCCCGTTGCGGATGCTGCCGACTCTCTGGACAATCTCAAAATGCGCGAAAATCAACATATTCTCAAGTATAATATCGAGTTCACACGCCTTGCTGCCAAAACGCACTGGGACAGCTCCGCCCTGCATCACCGGTACTACTCCGGGTTGGCGGAGCGGATTAAAGATGTCCTTGGGACTCAAGCAAAGCCAAGCACGTTACCAGCACTTAGGGAGCTAGCACAGACTATTGATGCTCGCCACTGGGAACGTCATTGCGAGAAGTCCCGCTCCGACAAGTCCGCATCCAAATCCGACAAATCCGAAGCTAAAACCCCCTCCGCAAACTCCGATAAAAACTCCAAAGCCAAACCACAGACACAGAACCAGGGCAAACAGTCGAAGCCTTCCTCCGCTCCCAAGTCCGACATCTCCGACAAACTCAGAAAAGACGGAAAGCTAACTCCGGAGGAACGCAAACGCCGTTTTGACAACAACCTCTGTATGTTTTGTGGCAAAGCTGGACACGTCGCGAAAGATTGCCTGAAGTCTTCGTCCTCCGCCTCTAAGGCTAAGGCGCGCGCTGCCCAAGCCAAGACCATGGACGAAACAAAAAATTAGCGGGCAGTCCACAGGACTCTGTACGGCCTGAGGACTGCGTTGAACCCATCCGTACTACTGCTCTACTCAACGCTTCCGCTCTTTCCGATCCCAATTCCCTCCGTGTCCGACTTACATCTCCGCTTATCTCCGATTCTTCTCCGATAGCCGCCCTTGTGGACTCCGGCTCTACTCATTGTTTTATTGACTCCCGTTATGCTTCATCCTATAAACTCCCTTTCACCTCCATACCTCTGATCGAACTTAAATTATTTGATGGAACGTCCAACTCCGTCATTACTCAGGCGGTTGATCTCCCTGTATACTTTTCCTCCGGTGAATATATGGCCATTACAGCCTACGTGACTCTGCTCGATTCCTCCTGTTCTATGGTTCTTGGATACAACTGGCTCACCTGCTACAATCCTATGATTGACTGGGTATTGGGCAGTATTACTTTCCGTCCACAGCTCTTGAAGGAGTCTCCGACCTTGACGTCTTCTGCCAGGTCAGCTCCGCTACCTCCGCAGACCTCTCCCGATACTCCGACCTCCGACTCTGGCACACCCGCTGCTACTCCGGACGTTGTTCCGAATATTGCATTGATAAATGCAGCCGCATTTGTGCGCGCCTGCAAACTTCCGGGTGCCCAATCCTTCCGAATTCACCTCTCCGACCACACGATCTCCGCCCAATCCGTTTCTATGTCCGAGGAACCTCCGGACCTCTCCCATATCCCAGAGGAATATCACGATTTTGCCGATGTTTTTAGCAAGACAAAAGCAGACACCCTCGCTCCGCATCGTCCGTATGACCTCCACATCGAGTTAGAAGACGGATCGACTCCCCCTATTGGCCCTATGTACTCCATTTCACAATCCGAACTATCTGCCCTGCGAAACTTCATAGACGAACATTTGGCCATTGGTTTTATTCGCCCCTCTTGCTCTCCGCACGGCGCTCCGGTCCTCTTTGTTCGAAAGAAGGACGGTTCCCTCCGCCTGTGCGTCGACTATCGGGGCCTGAACAAAGTTACCAAGAAGGATCGATACCCTCTTCCGCTCATCTCCGACCTCCTTTCCACTGCCGGAAAAGTGCGTGTTTATACCACTCTCGATCTCCGGCATGCATATCATCTTGTCCGCATTGCCGACGGAGATGAATGGAAAACCGCTTTCCGCACTCGTTACGGATCGTTTGAATGGCTTGTTATGCCTTTTGGACTATCCAACGCCCCTGCCGCTTTTCAGCAATTTGTGAATGATATCTTCAGTGACCTCCTCGATGTTACAGTGGTGGTCTACCTCGATGACATTCTCATTTACTCCGACGACCCAGCCAAGCACCCCGACAATGTCAAGGAAGTTCTCCGACGTCTCCGCAAGAACAGACTTTACGTCCGCTCCGACAAGTGCGAATTTTCTGTCGACACAGTCGAATATCTTGGTTTCATCCTTTCTCCCTCCGGTCTCCGCATGTCCGAAACCAAGGTGAAGACCATTCAAGAGTGGCCTGAACCTCGGAAAGTGAAGGACGTACAGTCTTTCCTAGGATTTGCAAATTTCTATCGACGTTTCATCCACGGTTATTCGGACATCGTTGTTCCGCTCACCCGACTCACCTGGAAGGGTACTCCGTTCCATTTCTCCGACTCCGCACGGAGTGCGTTCAACGAGTTGAAGCTCGCGTTTACCAAAGCACCGGTCCTCACTCATTGGATTCCTGGTCGACCTATTATCATCGAGACGGACGCCTCCGACTACGCACTTGGTGCTATTTTGTCCATCCGGACCTCCGACGAGGAGATACACCCAGTAGCGTTCCACTCCCGCACCTTCACCGCCCCGGAACTCAACTCCGACACGCACGACAAGGAGTTACTTGCTATCCATGAAGCATTCAAGGTATGGCGACATTACCTTGAAGGCTCCGCTGCTCCGATCGACGTTGTCACGGACCACAAGAACCTGGAGTATTTCGCCACTACAAAGGTTCTCACCCGCCGACAGGCCCGGTGGTCCGAGTTCCTCTCTCAGTTCAATCTCTTGATTCGCTTCCGCCCCGGACGTCTCGGTACCAAGCCGGACTCTTTGACTAGACGATGGGACGTCTATCCCAAAGAGGGGAATAGCGACTATGCGTCGGTAAATCCAAGCAACTTCCGACCAGTCTTTTCCCAAGAACAGCTGTCCGCATCTCTCCGAGCTACGGAGTTGTTCACCCCTGTTCTCCGCGCCACAGTCATAATGCACATTGAACAGTTGCACTCCGACATCCTCCGTTCACTCCCATCCGACCCAATCTATGCCGACCATCTCAAGGAGCCCAAACCACACTGGTCCGTAGACTCCGACGGTTTCCTCCGTCATAGTGGTCGCATTTATGTCCCCGACTCCGATAACCTCCGGCTCCGCACCCTCTGCAACAAGCACGACCATATTCTCTCCAGACACCCCGGACAGAACAAGACAGTTAGTCTCATTCAACGAGATTATACTTGGCCTGGTGTTCGAGACTTTGTCAAAAAGTACTGCAAATCCTGCACCACTTGCATGCGCTCTAAACCCCAACGCCACAAGCCCTATGGTATGCTGAAGCAACTCCCAGTTCCGAACCTTCCATGGAACTCCATATCCATGGACTTCATCGAGACACTTCCGACCTCCGGCGGTTTTGACGCAATCCTTGTTATTGTTGACCGAATGACAAAACAAAGCATTTTTGTTCCGACTACGATCCACTGCACCTCCGAAGATCTAGCCACCTTGTTCATCCTGCATGTGTTCTCCAAGCACGGAGTACCGGAACATGTCACCTCCGACCGAGGCCCGGAGTTCGTCTCCCGCTTTTTCCGCTCCCTCGGAAAAGCCCTCAACATGACTCTGCACTTCACCTCTGGCTACCATCCTGAAGGCGATGGTCAAACCGAACGTACCAACCAAACCTTGGAACAGTACCTCCGCATCTTCTGCAACTATCAGCAGGACAACTGGTCCGAGCTACTTCCGCTTGCGGAGTTCGCGTACAACAATGCTCCGAGTGCTACGACCGGGATCTCGCCCTTCTTCGCCAATAAAAGTTATCATCCGAACCTCTCCGTCCATCCGGAGCGCGACCTCGCATCTGCCCGTGCCCGACAATTCATTGTAGACCTGGACGAGCTTCACCAAGAACTCAAATCTACAATCCTAGAAGCCCAACGACGTTATCAAGGCCCCGCCGATCTCCGGCGTGCTCCGCCCCCTCCGCTCGAAGTAGGACAGCAAGCATTTGTGAAGGCCAAGTTTTTCCGCACTACACGACCCTCCAAAAAGCTGTCTGAAAAGTACCTTGGCCCCTTCGACATCCTTGCCAGGAATGGTACACACTCTTACACCCTCCGACTTCCGGACACCATACGTGGTGTTCACCCCGTTTTCCACATCTCCATGCTGGAGCCATCTGTTCCGAACGACATTCCGAACCGGACAGTAACTCCGCCTCCTCCGATCGACGTTGAAGGAGAAGTGGAATACGAAATCGCCGAAATCCTTGACACCAAACTGGATCGTCGGCGTTCTTGCAAACTGCTCTACCTAGTCCGTTGGCTAGGCTATGAAGGAACCGATGAGGAACAGTCCTGGCTACCCGCCACGGAACTCGAACACGCAATGGACTTAGTCGCGGACTTCCACTCCGCGTATCCAGAGAAACCGGGCCCCTTATCACGCCTATAGAACCGCGCAAGACATTGATATTGCAAAATAAAAAAAAATAATAACAAAAAAATTAGAGGGGGGAGGGGCTACTGGGTTTTGGCCTTCTTGGCCGGCAGACCGTCGTCCTCCGACTCATCCTCCGTTTCTCCGCTTGCAGCTCTGCAAGCTCCCCGTCCGCCAACCCCTTGTCCTCCCCCTCGTCTTTTTCCTCATCCTCTTCCTCTCCTTCTTCCTCTTCTCCGTCCTCCGTCTCCGACTCCGGAGCCGCCGCCTCCAGAAGGAAGTTCCGGTAGGTGAGGTGGTTGTTCATAATTTGAAGCTGCCGGAGCAGCGCCCAACCGACCCTCGCCGACTGCTCCTCTCTCTCCTCCAGAGCCTCCCGGAGCTCCCGGAGCTCCTCCGTGACCCCTGCGCCGCAGCAGTTCTTTGCCCCGCTCGGGCCCGCGACGGCCTCCTCCGTCTTCCCCCGTTTCCGCTTCGCCCTCGTCTCGCCGGTTTTCAGGCAAACCCGTTTGCCATCTTTACACCGCTGGCATGCGGTGCCTTTCCCCTGCCTAAGGAGACTGTCAGTAAGAAAAAGAAGATGAAAAAAAGCGGGTACTCACAATGGCCACTTGCACTCCACCTTCGCCTGCACACAGGCCTGACACGCCTCCCCCCGGACCTCCGATTCCTCCACTCCGCTCTCCGCCCTCTGTTTCCCCGCCTTCTTCGTCCTCTTCCTCTCCGTCTCCGCCTCCGCCTTCGCCTCCGCCTCTGCCTTCTTCTTCGCCTCTGCCTCCCTCGCCCTCCTCTCGGCCTCCGCCTTCTTCCTTGCCTCCGCCTCCTCCTTTTCCTTGCGTATCTGCGCCAGACGGCGCAGGAGCTCCTCTTCGGAGTCGTCTAGGTTGGCGCTGGATCGGGGGGGCTGTGTGCTCGAGCCTTGGGGCATGTTGGTGGTAACTGGAAGAAACCCTTGAAAGCCGCTCATCTCCGTTAAATAACCGAGACCACATGACCTTGTTTATTTTCTCGCGGTCTTCCATGGGTGTCAGACCTAAGAGGGGAATACTGTTATATCCGTCTCCGAATCTCCGATCCACTCCGATCATCCTCCGACTTTCCGGACTTTCCGGACATCCGTTACCTCCGCATCTCTGCACGTTGCCATCGTGCATTTCATATTCATAACTCCATGCCTTTATGCATTTCATATTCATATTCCCGTTTACTTATGCATCGCCTTTTCCGCATGGTCCGTTGACCGACATCTCCGATGTTCGTTACAGTCGCTGGCAACTTACGCCACAACTCCGGACCTACTCCGACCATCTCCGTAAAGTAATCTCATTTAGATATTTAAGCTTGTACCATACCTGTAGTTCCTCAGTTCGAATATCAACAAAGTTCACTCCTCTACTCCCCGTTCATGCCAGAGATCCTCGCTGTGGTACAATACGCCGACGACATCCTCATCTACTGCTCTTCCTCCATCGTTACCCTTCGACAAGCTCAGTACTGTGTCCGAGTCACAACTCCAACGTCGTCCGACCATTTCCACGTCAACGTGTCTCTCACCGAGATCTTTCCGAGGACCTCCGCATCTCCGACCTCTCCTCCGACCTCCTGAAATTGGGACACCTTATCCAACAAACGGCGGCGCAACACATACGTTGAAGCCACGTCCCTCCCCTTCGTTGTTCCTCTGCATTCCCGGAGTTCCGCTCCGGCCTCAGTCCTTCGTCCGACCTCCGACGGACTCCGACGAAGCTCCGACTTTTCACCTATTTAACAGCGATTACAATTTCCCCGTTGGTACTTTTGTGAATGAACACTCCCGCATCGGAGTGAAGTCGGACAAAGCCGAGCTTTTTCATGGAGGAATCAAGTTCCCTCCACCAGGCTAATGCGGCCTGCTTAAGTCCATATAGAGCTTTGAATAGTTGGTACACGAGGTGCTCTTTCCCTTTTACTATGTAGCCCTCAGGCTGTCGCATGTAAATGACTTCACGGAGCGTTCCATAGAGGAAGGCTGATGAGACGTCCAAAAGTGTCATGAACCACCCTTCAAGGGCTGTCAATGCCAGTATTAGTCGGACGATTTCATATCTTACGACTGGTGAGAAGATCTGATCAAAGTCGATCCCTTCTACCTGTGAAAAGCCTTTTGCGACGAGGCGTGCTTTCAGACGCCCGTCGGACTTTTCATTATAAACCCATTTGTTCCTTAGAGCTTTCCTCCCTGCAGGCAGGGGTACTAGCTCCGTGATCACCCCGCGGCGTTTGAGCATGTCTAGCTCTTTACGTTCAGCTGCATACCAGTCTTCTTTATTTGGAAGAGGGTATATGTCTTTATGGGACATTTCAATGATGCCAACTTGGACTGATATTGCCTCCATCAGGAGGTCATTCATACATGCCGTTTGACCGCCCAATCTCCGTCTTCAATCTAATTTTTCAAGATCAGATGCTGGAGTGTCTTCCCCATAGATGCTTCCTGGCATCTTCCGAACTCGTCGTTCCCTGATCGGTCGATCTGGTACTTGCTCGGGTTCCGGAGTGGGTATTCGTGGTTCATCATCAGGCTCACTGGCAGGCAATTCATTGTCTGATTCAGGTTGATCCTGTTCAATGGGAACTGGGTTGTGAGGTGTTTCGTTGTGACTATCGTCGTCATTGCTGCCGGGTGTAAGGGCAACCACTTTGCACTTTCCCTTTCCGTTCATTTCCACCATCTCCGACGCCCTCCGACGCCCTCCGACGCCCTCCGATCGTATCTGTTGCCTCTGATATCTTATTCACCTCTCTGCACCTCTCCACATCCGACGACTCCGCGCCCCTCCGCTCCTCCGCACGTCGGATCGCAGGTACTATCATTCATCTCGTTTCCATTCATCCCCCATCCCTACTCCCGACCATTACTCATCATTCCTATGTCTCGTTTTATCTTTTATTTCATATCTCATTTTACTATTTATCTCGCTAGCTTGCAGGGGAATCCTTAGAACTTTCTCTTCGGATCTCCCTTGCAAGGTGTGTGTTGTATTACTTATCAGACTGCTCAATCTAATCTTCGGATCTCCCTTGCAAGTATCTGAGTTTGAGTCTTGGATCGTAAGGTCGCCCTTGCAGTAGAAAGTTCTCATCTAATTGGACCGGGTCCGATTGCATCGTTGTCACGATTCCGCGCTTCGGAGTAGCTTCGTCCACGTCCGACTCCGATACATCTCACACCCCTTCCAGTTCTTCTAATTACCTCTCCGTAACCGGTGATTCTGCTCCGCGCATAGTAATGGACGACCCCAATCGCCTTGAACAGCTCGAGCACGAGTTCCAGGAACAACGTCAAACTCTCGCTGATATCTCTACTCAACTTGACCAACTCCTCCTCGCCTTCAACGCAATTCCTGCCCCAGCTCCGCCACCTATCCCACCTGCTCCCGCACCCGCACCTCCACCTGCTCCGCTCGCTCCGGCCAATCCGGGCGTGCGTCGAGCAAAACCCGCCAATCCGTCAGACTTCGACGGATCGCGCGCAAATGGCTGGACCTTTCTAAACTCCTGTGAATTGTTTATGGGGCTGGCTCCGGAACAGTTCGCAGACGACCACGCTAAAATTTATTGGGCCTTATCTTTCATGAAGAGTGGACGCGCAGCACGCTTTGCGGATCGCATTATCCGACAAGAGCGGAGGACCGGTGCTCCGCCTTATCGGACTTGGGTGGACTTCCGCGCCGTCTTTACAACGGAGTTCACTCCGAAGAATGAGGAACAGGACGCGAGACTGATCCTCGAAGGAGAATCCTATTATCAAGGTCAACGGGATGTCGAGACCTATATTGACGAGTTCAAAGACTACATTGACAAAGCAGGCTATCAGGAGGATACCAATATAGTACTCAAATTCCGCCATGGTCTCCGTTCCGACATTCAGAACGAGATCGCCACCCTGACCCACGGACGGCCTGCGGACGACAACCCCGATGAGTGGTACTCTGCAGCACGAGTCAACGACGACAATAGAATTGCCAACAAAGCCTTCAAAGCCACTGCTCCGACCCGCACATCCGCCTTCCGCAACGTCGTCGGACCAAGAGTACCTGGCACCTCAGTATTCCCTCGCCCCTACATTCCATTCACTCCGCGTCCAGCTCCGCTCGCATCCGCAACCGCTCCGCCGACAAGGGACCCTAATGCAATGGACATTGATACTTCACGCGTCAAAGGCAAGAATGCCAATGCATGCTTCAGATGTAACAAAACGGGTCACTTCAGTCGTGAATGCCCCCTTCGCTTCGACATCCGATTCATGACGATGGAGGAACAAGACGAGTTTATCATGGAACAACTCGTGGTCAAGGACGCGGCGGAAGGCAACTCCGTTCCGCCCACGGAGTCTGCGGAGTCGGAGGGAGGACAGGAGGATTTTCCTCCTCACAACGAGTGAACAGTGCGCCCTCGTTGTCTACTAAAAATCGTTATGCTGCCTTATTTATGGAACAATATGATCCTATACCCTCCATCTCTAAGCCTGCAAACGATCCTATAGTCGCACCCAACTCCGCAAACCCTATCCGCATCTGCTTCTCTAAGTGGGAGCGGCGGCTTCCAAAACAATATGTTCTCGCCGCAGCCGCTCGCTCCGACAATTCCCTCGAACTAGACATAGTTCTCGAAACTACCGACACTAAAGACATACTATCACAAAAGGCCTTACTCGACAGTGGGGCAACAGGATCGTTTATTGAACGTACTCTGGTCGAGAAACACCGACTCTCTACTCGAAAACTACAACGCGCAATTCCGGTATACAACATCGACGGAACTCCGAATGAGGCCGGAGCAATAACGGAGGTGTTGGACGTAGTGCTCCGCTATCGGGATCACTCGGAACGGACCCAGCTTGCAGTCACAAGTTTGGGAAAACAAGAAATCGTGTTAGGCTTCACTTGGCTCAAAGAACACAACCCCGAGGTAGATTGGACTTCAGGGGAAGTGAAGATGAGCCGGTGTCCTGCACGATGTCGGACATGCCAACAGGAGGCAGCCCAAGAGCGGAAGGAGCGGAAGTTCGAACAAGTCCGCATCCGAGCCTGTCGGATGGGTTCCACTCCGACGTCCGGTCTAGAGGAGGAGGCTCCACGCGGCCCATGGGTGGAGGATGTCACAGAAGGAGAAGAAACGGAGGAGTTAGCGGAAGACGATGAGGAAGAGGATGAGTTTGAGGAGGGAGACCGCCTTTTTGTCGGAACAGTACCTGCGGAGGCGGAGTTCATCCGCGCTTCATCCAATATCTCGCAACGTCTATCGGAGGCCTTCCTCAGTAACCAGAAACCCAAATCTTTCCGCGATTCCGTACCAGACCACTTGTTTGATTTCGAAGACGTATTCTCAAAGACCTCTTTCGACACCTTACCGGAAGAGCGGACGTGGGACCACGCCATTGAACTTGTTCCGGACGCCTCTCCGGCGGGTTGTAAGGTATATCCGCTCGCCCCGAACGAACAGAAAGAACTCGACGCGTTTTTGGAGGAAAACCTTGCAACTGGTCGGATCCGCCCTTCCAAGTCTCCGATGGCATCTCCGGTGTTCTATATCAAGAAAAAGGATGGCTCCCTTCGTCTTGTACAAGACTACCGGTCACTCAATTCCAAAACTATCAAAAACAAGTATCCGCTTCCGCTCATATCCGAACTGATCAATAAACTTCAACGCGCTCAATACTTCACCAAACTCGACATCCGCTGGGGTTACAACAATGTACGGATAAAGCCCGGAGACGAGTGGAAGGCCGCTTTTCGGACCAATCGCGGACTCTATGAACCATTGGTGATGTTCTTCGGCCTCACTAATAGTCCATCCACATTCCAGACTATGATGAACGAGATCTTTCAGGACCTTATCACTGAAGGTGTAGTTTGTGTTTACCTTGACGATATACTCATCTTCACGGAGACCCTTGCGGAACATCGGAGGGTCACACGGATTGTACTGGAACGACTTCGCGAACACAAACTCTATCTAAAACCAGAGAAATGCGAGTTTGAGCAAATGCGCATTGAATACTTAGGCCTTATTATTGAACAAGGACGCGTAGAGATGGATCCGGTGAAAGTAGCGGGGGTCGCGGAGTGGCCTGCTCCAACAAACGTCCGAGAAGTACAGTCCTTTCTGGGGTTCACTAACTTCTATCGCCGTTTTATTGAAGGGTTTTCGGACATCGCGCGCCCTCTTTTCGAGCTCACGAAGAAGGGGCACCTCTGGTCTTGGAAGGAAGGAGAAGTGTCCGCATTTGCGGAGTTGAAGCGGAGGATTACATCCGCTCCGATCCTGGTCTTAGCTGATCATCGAAAGGAGTGGCGGGTAGAAGCGGATAGCTCGGACTTTGCAACCGGAGCAGTACTGTCCCAACCAACAGAGGACGGTAAGTGGCACCCTGTCGCATTCTATTCCAAAAGCCTCAGTCCGGTGGAACGCAACTACGAGATCTATGACAAGGAGATGTTGGCAGTGGTCCGCGCATTAGAGGAGTGGAGGCACTTCCTTGAAGGAGCGGAGAAGACAGTGGAGATTTGGACGGACCACAAAAATCTTGAGTACTTCATGACAGCTCAAAAACTAAATCGACGACAAGCTAGATGGTCCTTATACCTCGCTCGTTTCGATTTTAAAATGCACCATCGACCTGGAAAGTCAATGGGCAAGTCCGACGCTTTGTCCCGACGAGCGGACCACGGAGACGGATCGCGGGACAACGAAAACATCATCCTTCTTCGACCAGAATTGTTTGCAGTGCGAGCAATGCGTGGGGTAACTGTTCAAGGGGAAGAACGCGACGTCCTCTGCCAGGTCCGACAGGGAATCCGAGAGGGGCTACTGGAGGATAGTGTGGCGGAGGTCGTCAGATCCCTTCCGACCGTCGGAGCGGGGTCCGTCCGAAGTGCGGAGTGGAGGCAAGCGGAAGGTTTGCTCTACTTCAGGGATCGTATCTATGTTCCTAATAATCCCCAACTGCGTCATCGGATCCTCACACAACACCACGACACTCCGGTGGCCGGACATCCGGGACGGTGGAAAACCTTGGAACTGGTGTCGCGCAATTACTGGTGGCCACACATGTCTCGTTTAATAGGTCAATATTGCAAGACATGCGACTCATGCCTCCGCACCAAGGTCCGACGCACTCCGCCCTCCGGAGAGCTCAATCCACTACTGGTCCCCACGGAGCGGTGGCAAGTAACCAGTGTTGACTTCATTACTGAACTACCAGAAGCCCACGGCTACGACGCTATCATGGTGGTAGTGGACTCAGTAGGGAAGCGGGGACACTTCATCCCGACGCACTCCGACATCTCCGCACTCGGGACTGCACGCTCCTATATTCAAAACGTCTGGAAACTCCACGGACTACCGGAGGCCATTGTCTCCGACCGCGGACCACAGTTTGTCGCCAAGTTCACGCGCGAACTATATAGGCTACTTGGCATTAAGATTGCTGCCTCGACAGCCTACCATCCGCAGTCGGACGGACAGACGGAGCGGGTCAATCAAGGATTGGAACAATATCTTCGCCTATTCGTCAATGAACGTCAAGACGATTGGGACGAATGGCTTCCGATGGCTGAATTTGCATACAACAACCATGTTCACGCATCGACACGTCAAACTCCGTTCTACATTGACACCGGCCGCCATCCGCGCATGGGATTCGAACCTCGTGAGAAGCGGACGGAAATCGAGGCGGTAGCGGATTTCAGCGAGCGGATGAAGTCCGCTCTGGAAGAGGCTCGCGCAGCACTAACAAAGGCAAAAGACGACATGGCGCGATACTACAACCAGCATCGGAGCACCACTCCGACATTCCGCCCGGGGGACAAGGTCTTTTTAGACTCATCGGACCTCAAAACCACCGGACCCACAAAAAAACTTGCACATCGGTACGTAGGCCCTTTCCCAGTGGTCCGACCTGTCGGAACACATGCCTACGAACTTCGCCTTCCCCCTTCCATGTCCCGCATTCACCCAGTATTCCACGTTGTCAAACTTTCACTAGTTCCCGACGACCCTTTCCGACGCCAAGTCCGCTCTCCTCCGCCTCCGACGGTAGTGGGAGAAGAATTGGAGTATGATGTTGAAAACCTCTTGGACAGCCGACTGCATCGAGGCAAGCTTCAATTCTTGGTCAAATGGAAGGGATATGGCTACGAAGAGAATTCCTGGGAAGCAGAAGACAATGTCCACGCTCCGCGCCTAGTCCGCGACTTCTACCGACGTCATCCGGGAGCTCCGCGTCGGATCTCCGCTGCGATATTCGACTCGTTTCGCCTGACACGTCGAGACGCCGTGCCTTGAAGGGGGGGTGATGTAAGGGCAACCACTTTGCACTTTCCCTTTCCGTTCATTTCCACCATCTCCGACACCCTCCGACGCCCTCCGATGCCCTCCGATCGTATCTGTTGCCTCTGATATCTTATTCACCTCTCTGCACCTCTCCACATCCGACGACTCCGCGCCCCTCCGCTCCTCCACACGTCGGATCGCAGGTACTATCATTCATCTCGTTTCCATTCATCCCCCATCCCTACTCCCGACCATTACTCATCATTCCTATGTCTCGTTTTATCTTTTATTTCATATCTCATTTTACTATTTATCTCGCTAGCTTGCAGGGGAATCCTTAGAACTTTCTCTTCGGATCTCCCTTGCAAGGTGTGTGTTGTATTACTTATCAGACTGCTCAATCTAATCTTCGGATCTCCCTTGCAAGTATCTGAGTTTGAGTCTTGGATCGTAAGGTCGCCCTTACACCGGGAATGAGATCCTCAAACTCATCAGCCGGCTCTGGGTCTTCCATTTCTGGGTGGTTTTCTGGAAACGGGTCGATATGGCATCTAGGGTACTTGCTTTCATCAAAGATAGCTTTCCCGCCCATGAAAATCGTGTTGGTCTCAGGATCCATGAAGCGGTATCCTTTGACCCCTGGTTTCGATCCGAGATAAGTCATCAATCGGGATCTTGATTCCAGGGAGTTCCTACGTTTCTCCTTTGGGATATATACATATGCCTGACATCCAAATACTCTGACGCTGGACATGTCGGGGATCTCATTGGTCACCCTGAAGTAAGGGGTTTTCCATTCAAGACGCTGCATGGGGGTTCTGTTGTAGAGAAATGCTGCGTGTTCCAAACAGAATTCCCACCACATGGACAGTAAGCATGCATCAAAGCGCAATGCCTGAGATTTTTCCCATAGTGTTCGATTGATCCTTTCTGCTCTACCATTCTGCTGGTGCTGATATGGGAGCGTGACGTCGATCAGAATTCCATGATCGGCAAGTACATCTTTGTATTCATCAAATTCTCCACCTCCATCAACTCGCCACTTCTTAGGAGTAGCGGCAAATTGGTTCTGGATCATCGCAAGGAACTGTCTCAGTGCCGTAATGGCACCGGACTTTTTCCTAAGCAAGACGACCCAGACATGAGATGAAAAATCGTCCAAAAATGTGAGGAAGTATTTGTACTTGTGGTACGATGCCGTGGATATCTGTTTCAGGTCTGAATGAATCAGATCGAAGGGTTTGACAGCCCTTGTCATTGAATTGGGGTATGACTGATTCAGCATTTTCCCTTTGAGACACCCTGTGCAGCTTTCCTGTGATTTCTCACGTACTAATGTTTTGGGTACTCCTTTGGTACTGGTGGGAATCTTATTGAGCGCTTGGTCATTTGGGTGGCCAAGGCATTTATGCCAGGTTTCGACAGTAATTTCGCTAGAGATCGCGTGGATTTGGTCATAGCGTATTTCAGTGTCTAACCAATAAATGGTTTGTCCGAGAATGTGAGGCGAGAACTGTATTTTGTTCTGTCCTTTGGAGATGTTGATTTCTCCACGCATTCCATCTACTTTGTAACCGTGATTGAGGAAGACGCCTAGGGACAATAGGCATGTGTCCATGTCCGGAATGTAGAATACAGGTCGGAGAAGGTGGGTTTTTATTTCCCCATTTAGGGTATGCCGCACTGGAACGGCCCCAACTCCGAGAATTTCCAGTTTCTTTCCCTTTGCAGCTGTTTGGACAAATCGCTTAGCCTTGAGAGGCCTGTAATACGCGAAGTCTTTGAACTCATGGGTAAAGTGTAATGATGCGCCGGAATCTAAGATCCACTGAGCGCGTTCTCTCTCTTTGCAGTGTGTGCAGGACGCGAAATGTTTGATATATTTTTTGTACAGATCATCACTAAAGAGATCTATACTATCTGCATCGGTACTAGCTAATGTATATTCAAACGTCTGTGCGTGATTATTAGCGTTTCCCATTTGGTCAAGTTTGAGAGAAGGATGTGACGAACCATCAAGTTCGATCAGCCCATCTTCGAATTGTTCCAGCCCCATCCGCTCGCTTTGATGGTCTATGTCCATCATCCTGAGGGAGTCATCCAAAGGCGGAGTGACTCGACGCTGTTTGGATGGTCTTTCATCTTCTTCTGGGATAATCGTATCCAGAATTCGAAGATTTGACCCTGAGGGACGAGCACCAATGCTCTGCGCGAGTTTCCTGACATGGTCATTCTTTTTCCACGCAGACGGCTTGCCCGAAGGAAGCCCGGTGTACTGAGATGGAGGTGGGTTCATTCGCTGAAGAAGCGACTGCATTCTTTGAGAGTCTGGCTGGGCGGTACTCATCGTTTTTCCGCGCCCAGTGACGGTTGTGAAGGATGGTGGCGGAAGAGGAGGGAAGTGGATGGCGGGAGCAACAAACTCAATCGTTTCTTCCACATGGTCGGACGTGTTGTCCGCATTGTTGGCGCTCTTCTTCTGATTGTGCCAGCGTCCTTTTCCCTTCTTCTTTTCAGAAGCGGTACTAGGGTCGGTCGAGTTAGGCTGCTCATCAGCGTCGTTCTGCGAGGTACTCGGCTTTTGCTGCTTTTCCCATTTGGGGTCCTGCCCCTTGCGCTTTGTCCCGGAAATTTTCCGGGCCTGCTCGTTGGACGCCCGAGTAGACCCTACCGCATACTTGCGCCGGTATTCAGAGATGATGCTTTCGGCGACGGCTTTGTAGGTGAAATCGTCGGCGTTGTAGACCTGGAAAAGGGCAGTGGAGAGTGACGACCAGGCGTCGGGAATTGCATTGGCCAGGATCATTGCCTGCATCAGATCGGGGACGACAAAGCTCGAATCGGCGAGCCGGGCGAAAAGAGACCCCAGGCGTTCAATTTCAGGCACGGGGTCGCGTCCAGACAGCTTGTAGGTGGCGGCGGCCTTGAAGTCGCCAAAGATGACAGCCGGGAATACCTTGGAGTAGGCATCCTTTAGCGTTTTCCACGCGCCAAGTGCCGAGGTGCTGTCTTTGATATGTCGCCTGATCGCCTCAGAGACTTTCAGACGGATCGCTCCAAGGGCTGTGTCGTCGTCCCTGATCCAGGCCTTTTCTTCCTTGCGGAAGCCGGGCTGGTCAACAGTGGTAACCAGCACAGGGGGAGCAGCAGCAGTGGCCCCAGGGGTGGAGACCGTGGTGGTGAAGTCGGCGATGACAGGGCGGGTGATGTCGCCAGAAACAAGGTGCCAGACTCCTTGATGGAGGAGGTAGGACTTCATTCTTTCGGCCCAGCTTTGGTAGTCGATGCCGTCGAAGGGGGTGATGGTGTCAAGAGCAGAGCGAGAGGTAGACATTGTAGATGAATCTAAAAAAGGGTTCCCAATCAGTGATGTGTTATGAATGTGATTTAAGAAAACAATTAAATGATTCCTTTATGACATATTCCCTTTAGGAATAGCGGTCACGGGAAAACCCTTTATATGTCAGAAACATATAAGGTGCGATCAACGTTTCCACATGGAGTGTACTAGGTCAATCCCCTTAGGGACGTCTCATGACAGGTACTTGTCGTAATGACGTTCCCAGGTTCATATGTGAAGAAGTAAGACTCAGAACCTAGATCTTTCGATCGGTTCTTCGCCAACCAGGGTAGAGTGGGCAGGTACTCGCTGTTGCCAGCGTTTCCCAAGTCCCTCTGCTATCCGGGGCCCATAACCTGTTGAAGTTCCACCTGGGTGCTAGCCACAGGTGTACTGAGCAACATAGCTACAGTGGAAGTACTCTATGATACCGCTATGGTCACTTACATGGTTTGGAGGGGGTAAGGCTAGTGAGAGCGGTTGAGGCTGGTGAGAGCGATGGAGCTGGTTAAGAGTCAAGAGACAACTTGTTGATATTGACAGTTTCCTGGTCTTATATACCGTACTACTGTTTGTACCAACCAAACAAGTATGTAATGAAGATATGTAAAGGTCACGTGATGTAATCTAATCTAATCTAATCTACATGATGGGAAAAGTTTCAACAATAGCCCTCGGTGTCCAAGTTTGTTGTGGGCATCGCGTAGTAGTTGGTATTGGTTGTGTTCATGTATGTACAGCTGGTGTTTGCCCTGGGCGTCACGTCGCCAAAGTCGTTTCCCGTGTACAAAAAATTGGTTCGCCCTCTTAATGAATCGTATTATGTCGTCGTTGGTGCCATGTTCCGGTCGTGTCCCGTCTTCCAGGAATCTTTGTATGTCCTCAAGGTCCTTGTCCCTACGTCGCATAATGTCAGTTGATGGAATTGTCAAGTTACGAACCATTGTTGACGCTAAGACCAATGCGCTGTTGATGTTGTTGCTGAGGTCGCGGAAGATCATGTCTGCCACCCAAATTCCGCAGCTTAATATATCCTCCATCCATTCCTCGGCAGCATTCTCAGCTGCATCTCCATTATCAATCATTTTCTCGTGTTGAGACAGGGCATCGGGTCCTTTGAAGTCGGTTGCAGGTACGTGGACAAGTTTGAAATTGAAGAGTAGGATTACCGTGATCCACCGGTTGACGGTTGCATTTGGATGGATATCTGGGTTGTTTAGCATACCTTTTATATACTTCGCATCGACTTCTAATCATAGTTTTGTTACGCCGACAATATAAAGTTTGTTGTCGACGAGTGCTTCCATGACGCCGCGTAGTTCGAGCTGCGCTTGAGAGTAACACATGAAATGAACCGGCCAGGTGATGGATCCGAAGCATGCAGGGTGTCGCCGTCCTTCGTCGTCGAACTGACCGAGGATATACATATCCACATCCGTTTCGTGAAGAGTCAACTGACAAGTAGACTTCGCATTCTGTGTTGTAGTCGATCGAGCGGATAGCGGGGCATGATAAGGCAGCGTCTTTGAGGTTCTGCATCTCGTTCTGTTGTTCTTCACCCCAGGTAAAAGGTACAGACTTCCTGGTGAGTTTGTTCAATGGGTAAGCGATGTGTGTGAAATCCTTAATCCATGTTTGCATCGTTCCTGTGAGCCCCAAGAATCCCTTTACATCAGTTAGTGTTTTGCATGCTGGCCAGCTTTTGACTTTCGCCACCCTCTTCACATCTGGCCTCCGCCCCTCGTAGGTGACAAGCTGTCCAACTGCGACGACTTCTGGATGCGCGAGAGTAAGCTTCAAGGCGGAAACCATGGCGCCTGCGTGTTTGAGACGGTGTGTTGAGGCGACGCTAAGTCAAACGACGTCGCGAGCCCAAACTTAAGAACGAAGTGGGAAATGTGAAGTGAACTGAATTGCCCAGAGACCCAGCGGGAATCTCAAGAGAACAAGCTATCGAATACAAGTGAAAGTACTCTACTTATATATGTAAATTCCATGAGGCTGCGTTGTGGCAGCGTCATGCTGCGTGATAATAATGAGATGTCCTCATGTGCGATATGATGTAGATAAGATAAGATCGAGATAAGATAAGATAAAGTGAAAAGTGAAAATACGATCATAACATTACCCCCTTTCTAGATCTCGACTTCCAGGCGAGATATGATGTCGTCCGGGGTGTTCGTGAAATTTTCATATGGTTTAAATTCCAATCCTTCAAAGATGTTTGCGCGTAAGCGCCGAGGTGCATTCGGGTTTAATTTAAAGAAGTCCTCCACCGCTTCCTTGGCATGTTCTAGGTGATCCTCGGGTTCCCACGTGTTGTGATCCTGAGTCAGACCCTCCCATTGCACTAAATATTCCAGCTTTCCTCTCTTCAACCTTGAGTCAATAACTTTTGCGACATCGTACTCCTCTTCGCCATTGATAACTATCGGGTTTGGTGCCTGCACCCTTTGTGACATAAATAGTGGTTCCTTAAATAATCGGACTCGTGATACATTGATGACCGGGTGGATTTTCCAGGTTTTCGGTAATTTAAGTTCTACGGCGTGTGACGAAATGATTTTGGTTATGGTATAGGGTCCAATCCATCGTTCGGCAAGTTTCTTTAAGGGTCGGTTCAACTTCAGGTCTTTAGTCGATAACCAAACTTTGTCGCCAACTTTGTAAACTGGTGCATCACCCCTTTTCAGGTTCGCATACCGTTCCATCTCTTCTCGTGCTTTTACTAGCGCCGCTTCCGCCTCCTCATGAATCTTCTTCATTCGCTCTGCGAATTCTTTTGCCGGTTCTGACTTTTCTGCCCTCCGAGGTTCTACGCCCATCCTAGGGTTAAACCCATAATTTACATAGAACGGCGAGAACTGAGTTGCCGTGTGAATTTTATTATTATAGGCGAACTCCGCGGTTGCCATCCATTCGGGCCAATCTGTTTGCCGATGGGAAATAAATGATCTTAGATATTGTTCCAACTCCTGGTTGATGCGCTCCGTCTGTCCGTCTGTTTGCGGATGATACGCCGTTGATAATTTAGTTGTGATCCCCAATATTTTATTTAGTTCCTTCATAAATATTGCCGCAAATTGTGGTCCTCGATCTGACGTTAACGATTCTGGCAGTCCATGAAGTTTCCAGACTTCGTCCCGATATAGTTTAGCTAATCCTTCTGCTGAGACTTCATCGCGTGTTTTGATAAAGTGTGATTGCTTTGTTGATCTGCAAGCCACGACTAACACTGCGTTGTACCCCTGAGCTTCTGGGAGTCCTACAATAAAATCTGCTGTAACATGTTTCCATGGTCCTGCATGTTCCGTGTTTGCTTTTAATTTACCAGCTAGCGGTTGAGGCACGTTTTTTGATCGTTGACATCTGTCGCAGCCCTCGACGTATGCTTTGACCATGTTTGTAATACTAGGCCACCAATAATTACGTGTAACCAATTCCAGGGTCTTCCACTGCCCTGGGTGTCCTGCAACTGGGTTGTCGTGGTGTAATTTAATTATTTCCTCCCTGAGTTCCTGACTTTTCGGAACATAAACCTTTCCTCTATGTAACCAGAGTCCCTGCTCTTCATGCCATTCGTCTGCGCGTAATGTTTTGGTATTTGTTTTCTTTAACTCTTCTACTGCTTTCAACACTTGTTCGTCAAATTCCTTGGCATCCCTGATGCGTTTTAATAGTTTACTTTCTTCTCCATCAATAAGTATGTGACCTCGATCCATTGCTCGCAAGTGGAAGTATTCCGGTTTTAATAATGTTACGTCTTCGTTGTCATTTTCCACCCCCTTTCTATGATCGACCCTTCTCGAAAGAGCGTCCGCCTTTCCCATTGAGGTGCCAGCTTTGTGTATTAATTTAAAGTTGAAGCGTGTTAGATACAACGCCCAGCGTGCTTGTCTGCGATTAAGCTTTCGTCCCTGCATGAAGTACTCGAGGTTTTTATGATCGGTCCAGATCTCGACCTCATGTTTGGCTCCTTCAAGGTGGTGTCTCCATGCTTCCAGCGCTCGAATTATGCCCAGCATTTCTTTATCGTGTACGTCGTAATTTCGTTCCACATCATTTAATCCTTTAGATAGAAAGGCACATGGCCTCCATTTCTCATCCTCGCATTCCATAGATAGAATTGCTCCTGTAGCAAAGTCCGATGCGTCTGATTCTACTCTCAACTTCCGATCCGGATCGGGAGATACTAATATAGGTGCTTCCGTAAATAATTTCTTTAGCATATCAAACGCTTCCTCCTGTTCCTCTTTCCAATTCCAGATTGTTTCTTTCCTTGTTAATTTATGTAAGGGCCCTGCCACTTTAGAGAAGTCTTTGACAAATCTTCGATAGAAATTGGCCAATCCTAGAAACGACTGAATTTCTTTGACTTTTGTTGGTTTCGGCCATTGTTTGATGGCGTCTACTTTTGAAGGATCCATTCGAATTCCGTCTTTCCCAATAATTAACCCTAAGAACTCTATTTCGTCTCGGTCAAAGAAACATTTTCCTGGTTTTAAGAATAAGTCGTTTTCTCGTAATCTTTTTAGAATTTCCTCCACGATTTCACTGTGTCCTTTTTCTCCTTCAGTTGCTACCAATATATCATCGATATAGATAACTACGTCTCCTTGATCAATCAAGTCTCTAAATATGTCGTTCATCATGGTTTGAAACGTGCTTGGGGAATTATTTAATCCGAAGAACATGACTGTTGGTTCGAAAGCTCCGTCTGGGGTTGTGAATGCCGCTTTCCACTCGTCTCCTTCTTTGATGCGTACATTGTTATACCCCCATCTGAGGTCCATTTTGGTAAACCTTTTCTTTCCCTTTAATTTATCGATCAATTCCGGAATTAACGGGAGTGGATAATTATTGCGAACGGTCCAGCCGTTAATGTGTCGGTAATCCTGTACCATTCGTTTCTTTCCGTCTTTTTTGGGTATAAAGAATACTGGCGAGGTTTGTGGTGACTTGGTAGGTCGAATATATCCTTTGCGTAATTGATCGTTTACAAATTCGGATACTTCTCTCCTTTCATCTGGTGACAGGGGATAGACTTTGGCCTTCTTTGGTACGAAATCAGGTTTTAAGTCTATAGCGTGGTCCCATGGTTTCCTGACTGGTAATCTCTCCGATGCTTTCTTTTCAAAGACTGATAGATATTTGTGATATTTCCGGGGGACAACCTGTTCTGCCGGTACTTCATCTGAGGGTTCTCCTTTAGCTGCCCTGAGCGTGTGGATTACTTCCTCCTCCATTTCTTCCTCATTTCCTTCTACTACTTCTTCCATTCTTCCGCCCCATCTGGTTCTTGCAGTTTTATTTAAATAACGTGTTCGACGCATGCCACATTCTTCTGGAC
Organism: Entoloma clypeatum; assembly: GCA_963565915.1. NCBI lineage: Eukaryota > Fungi > Basidiomycota > Agaricomycetes > Agaricales > Entolomataceae > Entoloma > Entoloma clypeatum. The sequence goes on from OY751493.1 coordinate 2,712,598, forward strand.
ATCTTGATAGTTTAATTTCCGCCTTTTCCCAATCGATTTCTGGATTATGGCGTTTCAGCCAGGTATGTCCAACAATAATTTTAGCTTTCCCTAGGTTGCATGCCTCAAACACGGCTATCTCCACATGTCCTTTATACCGCATAGCCATGACTGCTTCATGCGTGATCGAACCTCCTTGGTTAAGCGTGCCATCAACGTTGTAGACCCGAATGGGGAAAGGTAGTTCCCTTAATTTAATGTTGTTCCTTTTGGCGAAGTCCAGATCTATGAACATCCCTGTCGCCCCTGAGTCTAATAATGCTTCAACATCGAATGTGCGTTTGTCCTGCAACGTTTCCAGCGTGATTTTCATCATAAGCTCCTTTTCCAAAGAAGCGGATCGAATAAAAGATGGTTCCCCCATAGAGTCCGTTTGCCTAGTTAAGTTATCTGATTCTTTGCAACAGGGAATTAAGCATTCATCCGTAGGGGACGAACCAAGCCTCGTTTCTGAGGGCTCCCCAATGATATAGTTTACAAGTGTATCTAAGTCCGATTCATCTTTTTTTGGTTTTTCTTTCCTACTAGGTTTATCTAATAGTATTTTATTGTACGTAACTGCAGCATCCGTAAGTTTCTGAAACCAAGATTTTACAATGTCCTTATGTACGTAAGAGTCTATAGGCAAACATTCATATCGATTTGTCAGAGCCAGCGGGGGATTTACTGGTTGACGTTCACAAAACCCTGCTGCCCAGCAGCTTGTCCATTGTTCTGACCATTGGGATTCGGCGCAGGCGCGCCAATCACACCCCTTGGTCCGTTTGCGGCTTGTCGTGCTTGACGCCTTGCCGTGATTTGTCGTAAGATTTCTTCTTCCTCATGTTCGTCGATTTGTTCAATCACAGCCGCTCGCACCCTGCGTTGTGGCCGTCTGCATTCCCGGGCGAAATGCCCCTGTCCTCCGCAGTTGTAACAATTACCAGGCGCTCGGCGCTGGTTTCTATCGACCTCCATAGCATTGGGATCTCGGCGTCCCTGACCTTGCTGTCCGTTTTGCTGCGGGGCTCGGTACCCCCCATACTGTTGTTGTCCGAATGGTCGCTGCTGATTCTGCTGGTTTGCGGGCCGATTGCCCCAACCGGTTCTCTGCTGTCCAAAGTTGTTGCCGGTCCTCATGCCCGGTCTTGCCGCGTAAGTTTCCTCTGCTCTTCCGATTGCTAAAATTTCCTCACTCGTGTCTTGCACGGTGGTCTGTCGTCTTCCCTGCTGGAACATTTGTTGTATGATCGAATCCTTGGTGTTCCTTTCTAGCAGAGATATCCCATGCATTTCCTCAATTTGGCCTTTGATGACCAACGTTCCAAATTGTGTAATAAAATCGTCCACCCGCATGTTTCCTTGTTTAAAGGTTTCGATTTTGGCACGTGCCCATTCTATTTCTGTTGCTGATTGGAATCTTGATGTCACCTCTCTCATTAATTGCTGGAACGTGGGCCAATGTTCTGATTCCATGCACTGCCTCAAGCGTGTTTCCCCATAGGTGCCGGCGGTAGCGCCTTCCAGGCGAGACCATACTGCAATGCAAATTTCTTCCTGTCCTTGGAACAGGTCCCGGTTGACCCTGATCCATGCCAGCATCTTTGTCCACCATACTCCGAACGTTGCCTTGGCCCCATTGTACCTGCCGGGGTCTGCAGCGATTTCTAGTCGTCTTCCATTGGGACGCGGGGCGGCGGGATTATGAGCGGGAGGAGGGAGAGGGGGATTGGGAAGGGGATTGTCGAACTCGTCGTCGTTGTTGTCGGCCATGTTGTGTGAGCAATAGTGCTTTGTAGCGGGCGCGCGACCCTGTTCTGCTACTTAAGCGAAAAAAGAAAACCTAAAAAAAGGAAAACCCAAAGAACGATCTGTTTACCCAGGCAGCCGAAATGCCCGAATGAAGGAAGATCTGGGAAAAATGAAAACCACGCGGTCAACACCCCTACGCGCGCTGGTTCTGTCGAATCCGGGAAAAGATCGGGGGTTGGAACACCTTTTGAGAACTAAACGTGCGCGACCTTCTTTTCCAAGTCGCCACACGCGCCAGCAGCTTTCCCGAAGGTCAGTTGCGTCGGCCTTTGGTCACCTCGACACGGGACGGGCTCAACGTTTCCCTGTGTGTCTCGAACGGCAACGCTAGTTATAGTGGGTGCACCAAGCGTTTCTCTTCTTATCCCTGAAGTCCGGGAGGTCCCCCTTAACGCTAGGGTCCGCGTGTAGTGGCGAGGTGTGACTTTTAACGCAAAAGCACGAAACGGCGGGGATAGTGATGGTGATGTGGGAAGTGTGTGTGTTTGGGCGGGCGATGATGATAAGAGCTTGTTCTTCTGTTGAGGCGACGCTAAGTCAAACGACGTCGCGAGCCCAAACTTAAGAACGAAGTGGGAAATGTGAAGTGAACTGAATTGCCCAGAGACCCAGCGGGAATCTCAAGAGAACAAGCTATCGAATACAAGTGAAAGTACTCTACTTATATATGTAAATTCCATGAGGCTGCGTTGTGGCAGCGTCATGCTGCGTGATAATAATGAGATGTCCTCATGTGCGATATGATGTAGATAAGATAAGATCGAGATAAGATAAGATAAAGTGAAAAGTGAAAATACGATCATAACACGGTGTAAAACATGGTTTACGTCAAGTAGGTGTTCCCACACGAAGCGGTGGACCCCTGGGTGTCCTGGTATCATCTCATATCCCCCGTTGTCTGTCTCGTAGCATGTAGTTTTTCCTAGTATGTTGACGTCGACGACGAAGTTGGGCGCGATGTCCGTCTTGTCCTGTAAGATGAATGTGACATCAGTTTGGAAAACCTGCATCGATCCGTGCCATCCCATGGGGAGAACCGTAAGCCGATGTGTCCCGAGCGGCGTGTCAAATGTGGTGTAGTCGCGGGATTCTGGGGTGAGGCTTCTGTGATCGTAGCCAACAAAAAGGTCCAGTCCAGTGTAAATTCCACGCCCAGCGCATTGCACGGCATATTATTCAACGAGGGGAGGTTGCGCTGCGTCCCTAATTGTCACAGCGTTTAAGGGTCCCATGTTGTGAATTATCCGAATGTTACCATCGGGTTTTCCCACACAAAACCATGAGTGTCTGTATGAACTGTTGGAAGGTTCATAGACGCCGTTCGTGATCTTCTGTTTGACGAGGCTGATTACTTTGTCGCGAATACCTGGTGGAATGGGGAGATTCTTGCGCGCCCACAGAACATGTTCAACAACAGGTATGACAACAGGTGAAAAATAGTCGTCGCGGAATCGTCCTTTTTCTGTTTCGTTCCATGTGAGCGTGTCTTCATTGTTCTTCAGGACTGATAGCGCGATCGTGCGTTCTTCAGGCCATAAAAAGTCATTATTTAATATACCTAATGCGCTGACACGTTCTGTAGTCAATCGATGGCCAGGAATGAAGGGGGGTGGGCTGAGGGCAACAGGGGGTAACATTACCAAGGGATCTTCTGGGAATTTTTGGTGCAATTTGGAGTTTTTGGGCATGGTGGTTGGAACGGGTCGTATCTTCTGTGCGACGGTTTTGTAAGCCAATACACATCAGACGGGATCATATCAAAATGATGATGCAAGTAAGAACTCGCCAAGAGAAGAATGTGCCAGCGGGAGTAAATCGGAGTTGGTATTTCCGGTTGTGGGCGTTGATCGATCGTACTGCCACATGCAATGCGGGCTTGCTGTCCTGTTTTGTCTTGTGGGTTGTGAACTTTAACTATAACGCGCTGTCCTTCATCAACCCATTTCATCTTCACACTCTTTTGCCAAGGACGGCTGAGTAACAGTTGGAAGGGGGCATTGGCAGTCACATATGCATGCGCATATGTCTTTATCCCATCAATATCAATCTCTAACCATTCCACACAGCCCAACATTGTCTCCTTGGTCCCATTGGCCATCTCCATTACGATCACCCGTTCCTTATTCATGTTCAATTTCAAATCTTTGACCAAGTCCTTCCTCGCAACGACAATCTCTGATCCTTCATCCATCAAAGCAAGCTCCTGTTTCCCGCCGACCGTTACGTTGATTTTGCACAAGGGCGAGCTGAAGTCGAGTTTCACGGTTGTTCGCGGGTCTTGTGTGAGGACTGTGGTGGTTGCATCGTCATGGGTATGCACAGGATTTGGGACACGTTGGGTGCGTAGATTTTTGACAAGATGCTTGTGAAGGCTGGGACTAGCTGAGCAGAGGTCTTGAACAGGTACAGCGACGACAGTTGCCATAATCTTGTCATAGATGCGGTCGACAGATGCGGGGTCAGCTATCTTTGCTTCATATATGAATGCAGGGGGTGGGATTACAGGTCGTTCGGATATTGTGGTAGGTGTTACTTGGTCTCTTTGTTTGTTGGCTTGCTCCACGTTGTCAGATGCATCTGTAGTCGAATGTGTTGCATACGCGTATCCCTCGACGTTCCAACATTTGAGATCCTCGAAGCCACCCAGCAAGATTTTGTCTTTGTCATTGACATCATGTGCTCTGTCTATTTCCTTCACCGCGTCCTTTTGCACAGGTTCGTCGGTGTCCTCAATGACTTCAACCATGACAGCGCTGACAGCTGACATCTGTGACCATCCACTTTTGAAATAAGCCATTGTAGCAGTATTCTGTGGCGCTGCGCATTGCTGATGCCAGTCATCGATGGATCCTTTAATTCCATCGGGGTGCCCAAGGAGACGAGAGCCGTCGGGGGCGCGGAATCGGTTGTCCCGGTAGATGCATTTATTGTTGCGGAGGTATTCTGTCGCCTGCAGGCACTCCCTCAACAAGTGGCCTCCTTTCTGTAAGGGCGACCTTACGATCCAACAACTCCGGAGTGCTCCGAAGCGACTCCGACGTCAGACGACTTGCAAGGGAAATCCAAAGTTAAATTAGACTCTACAAAGTACAATACGAGGCGTACCTTGCAAGGGAAATCCAAAGAGAAAGTTCTGAGGATTCCCTTGCAGGCTAGACAGCTATATAGACGATGAGAATTGGAAATGAGGAGAGGAATGTTGAAATACAACAAAGATCAGGAGTAGGGATGGGAACGGAATATGTAAATCGGAAGTGTGCATGTGGTGGTATAAATCATTGCTCCGACGTGCACTCCGACGCAGAGGACGGGTCGGAAGTGTCGGAGGTCGGAGGTGTCGAAGGATAGATGGAAACAAAAGAAAACGTAAAGTATAGTAATATAAATAATAGACGTACCACAACGGTTGGAGGGTCGGAGGATGGGTCGGAGGTGTCGGAGGTGTCGGATTGAGGAAATCAGATGGTTGCCCTTACATTACCCCCCTTCTAAGGCGCAGCGTCTCGACGCGCAAGGCAAAATGTACAGGACTCAAAGGCCATTGCAGCGATTCAACTCGGAGCTCCTGGGTGTCGGCGGTAAAACTCCCGGACCAGGCGCGGAGCATGGACATCCTCCTCCGTCTCCCATGAGTTTTCCTCGTAGCCATACCCCTTCCACTTGACTAGGAACTGCAGCTTGCCTCGTTGAAGCCGACTATCCAAGATCATTTCGACTTCATATTCCATTTCTTCTCCGACTGCAGTCGGAGGCAGAGGGATATGGACATCTCGTCGGAAGGGGTCTTCCGGAGCCAGCGACAGTTTTACAACATGGAATATGGGGTGAATGTGAGACATAGAAGGAGGGAGTTTGAGTTCGTATGCATGTGTTCCGACAGGTCAGACAACCGGAAATGGGCCTACATATCTATGAGCCAGCTTTTTGGTTGGTCGGGTGGTTTTGAGGTCGGAGGAATCCAGAAAGACCTTGTCGCCCGGTTGGAAGATCGGAGTAGATGTCCGACGCTGGTTGTAGTACCGCGCCATGTCGTCTTTGGCCTTCCCCAAAGCTGCTCGTGCTTCCTCCAATGCGGACTTCATCTGCTTGCTGAAATCCTCTACGGCCTTGATCTCTGACGGTCTTTGTCGGGGCTCAAAGCCCATACATGGGTGACGTCCGGTGTTGATGTAGAAGGGGGTTTGGCACATGGACATGTGGACATGGTTATTGTACGAAAACTCTGCCATTGGAAGCCATTCGTCCCAATCGTCCTGTTGCTCATTGACAAACAGTCGGAGGTATTGTTCCAATCCCTGGCTCACATGTTCTGTCTGTCTGTCCGACTGCGGATGGTAGGCCGTCGAGGCAGCGACCTTGATACCTAACAGCCTGTACAATTCCCGCGTGAACTTGGCAACAAACTGTGGTCCGTGATCGGAGACAATGGCCTCCGGAAGACCGTGGAGCTTCCAAACATGTTGAACATAAGATTTTGCGGATCTGAGGGCGGAGAGAGTGGAGTGCATTGGAATGAAGTGTCCGCGTTTCCTGACTGAGTCTACTACTACCATGATAGCATCATACCCATGGGCTTCTGGTAGTTCAGTGATAAAATCAACACTAGTTACCTGCCATCGCTCCGATGGGACTGGGAGTGGATGGAGTTCACCAGAGGGTGCAGAGCATCGGACCTTGGTGCGGAGGCAGGGGTCACAAGTTTTGCAATACTGACCAATTAAACATGCCATGTGGGGCCACCAATAAGTGCGCGATACCAACTCTAGAGTCTTCCAACGTCCTGGGTGTCCGACCACCGGATTGTCATGGCGTTGCATGATGATGAGCTGTGGGTTGTTGGGCACATAAATGCGATCTCGGAAGTACAGTAAACCCTCTGACTGTCACCATTCCGCTCCGCGGACGGATGCAGCTCCGACCGTTGGAAGGGATTTGATGACCTCCGCTATGCTATCCTCTAGAAGGCCATCGCGGATGCCCTGTCGGACCTTCTGGAGGACATCGCGCTCCTCACCTTGAGTGGCTACTCCCCGAGTGGCCCGTATGGCAAACAGCTCCGGTTGGAGTAGGACTATGTCCTCGTTGTCCCGTGAGCCATCTCCATGGTCCGCCCGATGCAACAGTGCGTTGGACTTCCCCATCGACTTGCCCGGTTGATGGTGCATCTTGAAATCAAAACGCGCTAGGTATAGAGACCACCGTGCTTGTCGCCGATTGAGCTTCTGGGCGGTCATGAAGTATTCGAGGTTTTTGTGATTGGTCCAAATTTCCACCGTCTTCTCCGTTCCTTCAAGGAAATGTCGCCATTCCTCCAGCGCGCGAATTACAGCCAGCATCTCCTTGTCGTGAATTTCGTAGTTGCGTTCCACTGGGCTAAGGCTTTTGGAATAAAACGCGACAGGGTGCCACTTACCGTCCTCCGACGGTTGGGACAGTACCGCTCCAGTCGCAAAGTCGGAGCTATCCGCTTCGACTCGCCACTCCTTGCTGTGGTCGGGGAGGACAAGTATCGGAGCGGAGGTGATCCTCCGCTTCAGACCTCCGAAGGCCCCTGCTTCCTTGTCACCCCAGGACCATACACAGCCCTTGGTTGTGAGTCGGAACAGAGGACGTGCGATGTCGGAGAACCCTTGGATGAAACGACGATAGAAGTTAGTGAATCCAAGGAAGGACTGCACCTCCCACACGTTAGTTGGAGTCGGCCACTCCGACACTCTGGCTACCTTGACGGGGTCCATTTCCACACGTCTTTCTCAATAATAAGGCCAAGGTATTCGATCTGTGTCTGTTTAAATTCACACTTCTCTGGTTTGAGATACAATCCGTGTTGTCGGAGCCGCTCTAATACTATGCATGTGATCCTCCGATGCTCCGACAGGTCCGACATAAAGATGAGAATATCATCAAGATAAACACATACGCCACCTTCAGTAATAAGATCTTGTAGGATATCGTTCATCATAGTCTGAAAAGTTGAAGGACTATTAGTGAGTCCGAAGAACATTACAAGGGGTTTGAAGAGTCCCCAATTTGTCCGAAAGGCCGCTTTCTATTCATCTCTGGGCTTGATTCGGACATTATTGTAGCCCCATCGGATATCGAGCTTGGTGAAGTATTGAGCATTCTGGAGTTTGTTGACTAGTTCGGAGATGAGCGGAAGGGGGTACTTGTTTTTGATAGTCTTGGAATTGAGCGATTGATAATCCTGTATGAGTCGGAGGGAACCGTCCTTCTTCTTGATGAAAAAGACCGGAGAGGCCATCGGAGATTTTGAAGGTCGGATCCGACCAGTGGCCAGATTTTCTTCCAAGAATGCATTGAGTTCCTTCTGTTCCTTCGGAGCAAGCGGATACACCTTGCAACCTGTTGGAGTTGCATCAGGGATCAGCTCAATGGCATGGTCCCATATGCGTTCCTCTGGCAGATTGTCAAAGGAGGTCTTGGAAAATACATCTTCAAAATCATGTAAGTGATTAGGTACAGAATCACGAAAAGACTTGGGTTTCTGATTTTGGAGGAACACCTCTGATAGGCGTTGTGAGGTAGTTGACGATGCTCGGACGAATTCCGACATCGGAGGTAGGGCTCCGATGAAGAGGCGATCTCCCTCTTCAAACTCGTCTTCCTCCTCCGCATTGTCTTCCAACGGCTCATCCGATGATTGTTCTTCATCCTCACTTACGTCTTCCACCCAAGGGCCTCGCGGGGCTTCCTCCGCTAATCCAGCATCTGGCGTCGGACCCATCCGACAAGTGCGGGTGCGTGCCTGCTCAAATTTGCGGACCTTCCGCTCCTGAATGGCCTCCTGATGGCAAGTCCGACAGCGAGTGGGACAGCAACTCATTCTCACCTCCCCAGAGGTCCAATCTACCTCGGGATTGTGCTCCTTGAGCCACGTGAATCCAGGTACAATATCCTGCTTTCCCAGTCCAGTTACAGCGAGCTGGGTCCGCTCTGTGTGATCCTGATATCGGAGTATAATGTCCAGGACCTCCAATATTGCTCCGGCGTCGTTCAGAGTACCGTCAACATTGTAGACAGGGATTGCACGTTGTAGCCTTCAGGTACTGAGTTGATGTTTCTCTACCAGGGAGCAGTCAATGAAGGAGCCAGTCGCTCCGCTATCAAGGAGAGCCTTTTGTGAAAGGGTATCTTTGGTGTCTGTTGTCTCCAGAACAACATCTAGTTCAATAGCGTTGTTGGAGCTGTCGGAGGCCAGGATGTATTTTTTCGGAAGTTGTCGTTCCCATTTTCGGAGTCGGGGTCGGACGACTTTCAGAGTCAGGGTAGGTGTGACTGAGGGTTCATTCTGCGCCGAGTCATAGGGAGAAGAAGTAAAATCTGATTCATCTATAGACAAGGAAGCATAACAATTGCTAGTGGACAACGTGGGCACACCATTCACTCATTGTCGGGGGGGAAATCCTCTTGTTTGTCTTCCGCTTGCTCCGACGCTCCGGCGATGTCGGAGGTAGACGCCACTGCATCTTTAGCAGCTAGTTGGTCCATCATGTACTCCTCCTGTTTGTCAAACATCATGAATCAGACGTCAAATCAGAGCAGACACTCCCAACTGAAATGACCAGTTTTACCACATCTGAAGCATACATTGGCGTTCTTACCCCTGACGCGAGAGGCATCAATATCCATCGCATTGGTGGTCGGAGTCGGAGCAATGACGTGGAATATAGGGGATGAAAGGTCGGGGAAATACAGATCCTGCCGCTGCCTTCAGTGCGGTCGGAGCAGTGCGGAAAGGGTTCGGGTGTGTCGGAACTGTGGACTTGAAAGCCTTATTGGCAATTCAATTATCATCGTTGACTCGTGCGGCTGCATACCAGGCATCCGGGTTGTCATCTGCGGGTCGTCCAAAAGTTAGTGTCGCAATTTCGGATTGGATGTCGGATTGGAGGCCATGTCGGAACTTAAGTACTATGTTCGTTCCTTCAGTGTACCCAGCCTTTTCAACATAATCCTTGAAGTCGTCAATGTAAGCCTCCACATCCCGACTACCTTGGTAATAGGCTTCTCCCTCAAGAATGAGCCGTGCATCTTGTTCTTCGTTTTTCGGAGTGAACTCCGTGATGAACGCAGTTCGGAACTGCACCCAGGTCTGGTGACATGGAGCTCCGGTCTGATGCTCTTGTCGGATGACGCGGTTGGCAAAGCACGCAGCACGTCCACTCTTCATGAAGGAAAGCGCCCAATAGATCCTAGCATGATCATCTGCAAACTGTTCTGGAACCAGTCCCATATACAGTTCGCAAGAATTAAGAAAAGTCCAACCAGTGGTACGTGCTCCGTCAAAGTCCGACAGAGTTGCGGGTTTGGCCCGATGCACACCTGGATTGGCAGGTGCGATCGGGGCTGGTGGGAAGGCTGGAACTGGGGCCTCCGCTGGAGGGGGAATCGGGTCGGGGTAGGGAATGGGAACAGGTGGAATAGTGGCACGGATAAGTTGTTCGAGTTGTTGGTGAGGGTCTGGTGGTGTTCCTGGAACTCGCGTTCAAGCGCAGTAAGACGTTCAGGGTTGTCCATTTCTACGTGCGATACAGAGTCACCAGTTACAGAGTGGTAGGCAGAATGGTGGGAAGAGGGATCGGAAGGGGTGTCAGATGTACCGGAATCGGAGGAGGGCGGACTCGAGTCCGTGCCGTCAACTCCGAAGCGCGGAATGGCTTCAATGGTACAATTCGTACCTGGTCCATTTAGAGAGAACTTTCTACTGTAAGGGCGACCTTACCATCCAACAACTCTGAAGTGCTCTGAAGTGACTCCGACATTGGACGACTTGCAAGGGAAATCCAAAGTTAAATTAGACTCTATGAAGTACAATACAAGGCGTACCTTGCAAGGGAAATCCAAAGAGAAAGTTCTGAGGATTCCCTTGCAGGCTAGACAGCTATATAGATGACGAGAATTGGAAATGAGGAGAGGAATGTTGAAATACGACAAAGATTGGGAGTATGTAAGGGCAACCACTTTCACTTTTCACTTTTCCTTTCCTTTCTTTCTTTCCTTTCTATTCCACCATCTCTGATGGCCTCCGATCGTATCCGCTGTCTCCGACATCTTATCTGCCCCTCCACATCTGACAACTCCGCCCCCATCCGCTACTCCGCACGTCGGATCGCAGGTACTATCATTCATCTTGTTTCCATTCATCCTTCATTGCTACTCCTGATCATTGCTCATCATTCATGCGTCTCGTTTTATCTCTTATTTCATATCTCATTTTACTATTTATCTCGCTAGCTTGCAGGGGAATCCTTAGAACTTTCTCTTCGGATCTCCCTTGCAAGGTGTGTGTTGTATTACTTATCAGACTGCTCAATCTAAACTTTGGATCTCCCTTGCAAGTATCTGAGTTTGAGTCTTGGATCGTAAGGTCGCCCTTACAGTAGGAAGTTCTCATCTAATTGGACTGGGTCCAATTGCATCGTTGTCATGATTCCACGCTTCGGAGCAGCTTCGTCCACGTCTGACTCCGATACATCTCACACCCCTTCCAGTTCTTCTAATTACCTCTCCATAACTGGTGATTCTGCTCCACAGATAGTAATGGACGACCCCAATCGCCTTGAACAGCTCGAGCATGAGTTCCAGGAACAACGTCAAACTCTCGCTGATATCTCGACTCAACTTGACCAACTCCTCCTCGCCTTCAATGCAATTCCTGCCCCAGCTCTGCCACCTATCCCACCTGCTCCCGTACCCACTATTATACCCTCTGCTCGCTCCGGCCAATCCGGGCATGCATTGAGCAAAACCCACCAATCCGTCAGACTTCAATGGATCGCGCGCAAATGGCTGGACCTTTCTAAACTCCTGTGAATTGTTTATGGGGCTGGCTCCGGAACAGTTTGCAGATGACCACGCTAAAATTTATTGGGCCTTATCTTTCATGAAGAGTGGATGCGCAGCACACTTTGCGGATCGCATTATCCGACAGGAGCGGAGGACCGGTGCTCCGCCTTATCGGACTTGGGTGGACTTCCATGCAGTCTTTACAGCGGAGTTCACTCCGAAGAATGAGGAACAGGACGCAAGACTGATCCTCGAAGGAGAATCCTATTATCAAGGTCAACGGGATGTCGAGACCTATATTGACGAGTTCAAAGACTACATTGACAAAGCGGGCTATCAGGAGGATACCAACATCGTACTCAAATTCCGCCATGGTCTCCATTCTGACATTCAGAATGAGATTGCCACCCTGACCCACGGACAACCTGCGGATGACAACCTTGACGAGTGGTACTCTGCAGCACAAGTCAATGATGACAATAGGATTGCCAACAAAGCCTTCAAAGCCACTGCTCCGACCCGCACCTCCGCCTTCCGCAACATTGTCGGACCAAGAGTACCTGGCACCTCAGTATTCCCTTGCCCCTACATTCCATTCACTCCGCGTACAGCTCCGCTTGCATCTGCATCCGCTCTGCCGACAAGGGACCCCAATGCAATGGACATTGATACTTCACGCGTCAAAGGCAAGAATGCCAATGCATGCTTCAGATGTAACAAAACGGGTCACTTTAGTCGTGAATGCCCCCTTCGCTTTGATGTTCGCTTCATGACAACGGAGGAGCAGGACAAGTTTGTTATGGAACGACTCGTGGTCAAGGACGCAGTGGAAGGCAACTCCGTTCTGCCCACGGAGTCTGCAGAGTTGGAGGAAGGACGGGAGGATTTTCCTCCCCACAGTGAGTGAACAGTGCGCCCTCGTTGTCTACTAAAAATCGTTATGCTGCCTTATTTATGGAACAATATGATCCTATACCCTCCATCTCTAAGCCTGCAAACGATCCTATAGTCGCACCCAACTCCGCAAACCCTATCCGCATCTGCTTCTCTAAGTGGGAGCGGCGGCTTCCAAAACAATATGTTCTCGCCGCAGCCGCTCGCTCCGACAATTCCCTCGAACTAGACATAGTTCTCGAAACTACCGACACTAAAGACATACTATCACAAAAGGCCTTACTCGACAGTGGGGCAACAGGATCGTTTATTGAACGTACTCTGGTCGAGAAACACCGACTCTCTACTCGAAAACTACAACGTGCAATTCCGGTATACAACATCGACGGAACTCCAAACGAGGCCGGAGCAATAACGGAGGTGTTGGATGTAGTGCTCCGCTATTGGGATCACTCGGAACGGACCCAACTTGCAGTCACAAGTTTGGGAAAACAAGAAATCGTGTTAGGCTTCACTTGGCTCAAAGAACACAACCCCGAGGTAGATTGGATGTCAGGGGAAGTGAAGATGAGCTGGTGTCCTGCACGATGCCGGACATGCCACCAGGAGGCAGCCCAAGAGCGGAAGGAGCGGAAGTTCGAACAAGTCTGCATCTGAGCCTGTCGGATGGGTTCCACTCCGATGTCCGGTCTAGAGGAGGAGGCTCCAGGTGGCCCATGGGTGGAGGATGTCACAGAAGGAGAGGAAGCGGAGGAGTTAGCAGAAGATGATGAGGAAGAGGATGAGTTTGAGGAGGGAGACCGCCTTTTTGTCGGAACAGTACCCGCGGAGGCGGAGTTCATCCGCGCTTCATCCAATATCTCGCAATGTCTATTGGAGGCCTTCCTCAGTAACCAAAAACCCAAATCTTTCCGCGACTCTGTACCAGACCACTTGTTTGACTTTGAAGACATATTCTCAAAGACCTCTTTCGACAGGACCTGGACAACCCCCCGGACTGGTACAAAGATTGGTCCGCATTCCTCTGCACACTCCACACGGAATTCAGGGTCATTGACCCCGTTGCGGATGCTGCCGACTCTCTGGACAATCTCAAAATGCGCGAAAATCAACATATTCTCAAGTATAATATTGAGTTCACACGTCTTGCTGCCAAAACGCACTGGGACAGCTCTGCCCTGCATCACCGGTACTACTCTGGGTTGGCGGAGCGGATTAAAGATGTCCTTGGGACTCAAGCAAAGCCAAGCACGTTACCAGCACTTAGGGAGCTAGCACAGACTATTGATGCTCGCCACTGGGAACGTCATCGCGAGAAATCCCGCACCGACAAATCCGCATCCAAATCCAACAAATCCAAAGCTAAAACCCCCTCCGCAAACTCCGATAAAAACTCCAAAGCCAAACCGCAGACACAGAACCAGGGCAAACAGTCGAAGCCTTCCTCCGCTCCCAAGTCCGACATCTCCGACAAACTCGGAAAAGACGGAAAGCTAACTCCGGAGGAACGCAAACGCCGTTTTGACAACAACCTCTGTATGTTTTGTGGCAAAGCTGGACACATCGCGAAAGATTGCCTGAAGTCTTCGTCCTCCGCCTCTAAGGCTAAGGCGCGCGCTGCCCAAGCCAAGACCACGGACGAAACAAAAAATTAGCGGGCAGTCCACAGGACTCTGTACGGCCTGAGGACTGCGTTGAACCCATCCGTACTACCGCTCTACTCAACGCTTCCGCTCTTTCCAATCCCAATTCCCTCCGTGTCCGACTTACATCTCCGCTGATAGGGCCGCGATGTGTCTAGGCCTAAATCTGCGCATTTTGCACCCTTTCACACTATCTCTAAGGGATATAGAGAGTCCTAGATGAGCTCCGATTCTGAGGACTTAGTGGCGACGTTAGAGAGAGACCAGCGACCCTGGCAATGTAGGACATAGCACTGGTCACCACTATGGGCTTAGATATGATACTCGAGAGCCATGGGATCGTCTCGCGAGATAGATAAGACTATCAAGCACCTCTCAAAACGAAGCGCGAAACAAGGAGATTGATTATATTGGATTTATCGATGACACCAGCACTGTCTACTATACATCAAGGGCTTGACTGGAGACATTCTCGCGAGAGGCTTGGCAAATGTGCGCCTCGCTTCGCGTCCAAATCGTCCATATGGGGAATAGCCAATGACATCGGATCGAACAGACCGAGATCAGGTTTGATACACCGCGATCAATGTGCATTACATGGCAGACATATTGGTTGTTGATCGGTTGCTTACTGAGATGACCCTTAATCAAAGCATCTGATACCTCGCAGTAACTCATTGGCATCGTCGCGAGGTGTATCAATAGACCGAGATAGTGGAATAGTGTCCTCACAAGCATGATAGAGGTAGAAAATGGAGAAAAGAACTTACCTGTCGCATTGTCAACCACATGGACACATCGCGACGTCTCTAGCAAAGGCTCACTTGACTGGATACCCCTTAGCGAGACCACATGCATCCCTTTTCTATATTTATTGCAGCTCATGTATAAAGTCTCATAGTTTCGTCGTAGATAGGTTAGGTTAGATTGTGCCCCAGAATTGATAGCATTTGTCTTGTGCATCTGTGGTCGTTCGCGAGTATCATTGAAGCCTCGAGATCGTTTGGTTTGCATCGGAAGTCAGTCGCAATTGTGTTTTGTGTGTTCGAGAACTTGTCAATCGTCAAATCGTGTTATCTATCGGTCGTATTGGTCATTGTCGTGTTCGTATTCGGTCGAGATCGTGTTCACGAAGTCTTGTTGGTCCGGAAATCACAAACCTAGGTTCATTATCTATTGAGAACTATCTCTAAGTCTTGTTCGAGACCTATCGAGCCATCGCTAAACGAGTTATTCAATTGTTGTTTGGAAGAGTCGCATCCTGAGTGATCCCACTCATCACCCCGAACTACAGTGCCTCACAGAACTGATTCAATGTTTGTTGCTTTTTGAATACCTTCAAGATAACTCTGCAAAGAATACCAATTGAATCAAACCTTTGGTATATAATTGAAAGCCCTACTTCAGGGCTTTCAGAATATAAAGGAATCATATGATTTAGATCAGAATCCATGGAGATATGATTAAATTAAATCAGCAACTCATTGAATCAGTTTTGTGAGCACCTATGGCAATTATCAGAATCAAATGCTTCACTGGTTGTATGGTAACCAGTTGTCATGACTTACTGATGGAACTTGAATAGAACCCTGATGGGTTGCCAAGGAAAGTTGTATAAGAAGAATCCAACCTCAACAGCCTCCATAATTAATCATGGGCCCTATCTCCTCTTCCCACAAGGAAAACATTCTTTCTCTGGCCTCCAATGGTCACTCCACTCGTCATATTGCCTCTAACCTGGGTGTCAGCCAACCAACTGTCTCCAGAGTGCTTCAGAATCTTCTTCCTCATCGCAATCTCTCTTCTGGTGGTCGTCCATCCAAGCTTTCTCCCACCAACACACCAAACATACTTTCACAAATCACCTCAGGGAGAGCCTGCAATGCTGTGCAGGCTACCAAACACATCAACACTGTCATCTCCAATCCTGTCTCCCCAGAAACTGTGAGAAGGGTTCTCAGAAAACATGAATTCAAGGCTGTAACAAAGAAGAAAAGACCTTTCTTAAAGGCCATACATTGGAAGAGGTGGTTGGTATTTGTTATGAAGCACAGGGAATGGACAGTGGAGGACTGGAAGAGGGTCATTTGGTCAGATGAGACCAAAATCAACAGGTTTGGGTCAGATGGCAAGGAATGGGTCTGGAAAAAGAAGGGTGAGGGGCTTATTGAAAGAGAGGTTCAGGGCACAGTCAAGTTTGGGGGAGGAAATATTATGGTTTGGGGTTGGGAAGGTGTGGGGAGACTTGCAGAGGTTGAGGGGAGGATGGATGCTGATCAGTATGTGTCCATTTTGGAGGACAATTTGCTGCCCAGCATGGAGGAGAGTGGAATCTCTGAAGAGGAGATCATTTTTCAGCAGGACAATGACCCCAAGCACACCTCCAAGAAGGCCAAAAAATGGATGGACAGCAAGAATATTGCTCTGCTGGATTGGCCTGCACAGTCCCCAGACCTCAATTCTATTGAACACCTCTGGGTTCATATTAAAAGGAAGTTGAATGAATATCCAACACCACCCAAGGGAGTCTGGGAGATTTGGGACAGAGCAGCAGAGGTGTGGAATAATATAGAGCCAGAAGTGTGTCAAAACCTGATAGAAAGTATGCCAAGAAGGGTAGAGGCAGTAATCAAAGCTAAGGGGGGTAATACCAAGTACTAAAGTATAAAATACTGTATTTATTGTACATACTCACAAAACTGATTCAATGAGTCCCTGGAGTAATTTGATCATATATTGATCATTTCTTACGGGAATTACATAATTATTGCAGATTCTGAGAGTCCTGAAGCAGGGCTTTTAACCAGGTACCAATACCTTCTTTTGATTGGCATTATTTGCAAAGTTATTTTGAAGGTATTCACAAAGTAGCAAACATTGAATCAGTTTTGTGAGGCACTGTATATCGATTGAGAAGTACACATCGCGAGACTTGTTCGGTCTTCGTTGTTGTGTTTGGTGTTTGTGTGTGTGATAGAGATATCGCTCGCGCTCATCCCCAGACTCACTTCCTTCGTTTCACCGCTTATCTCCGATTCTTCTCCGATAGCCGCCCTTGTGGACTCCGGCTCTACTCATTGTTTTATTGACTCCCGTTATGCTTCATCCTATAAACTCCCTTCACCTACTTAACAGTATATTCGAACTCAAACCGTTTTTGGATTCCTGCTAGCCATGGCACTCCGAAACACCATCCGGCATCTCCGACATCTCCGCATTTTTTGGGTCTTCATTGCCCACTCATTTGATTGACCCATTCATTTGTGGTTGATCACCTCCGACCTCCGTTTTTGTCCCTCTGTGGACACTCTGTCATTTTTTTTGAACCCTCGCTTGGCTCGAATTTATCTGGTTCTAGGATTCCACTAGCTCACCCACTTCACAATCTTTGCATTGTATGGGTATTGGGCCAGTACCTTTTCCATCCATTTTCTGAAGAG
Source organism: Entoloma clypeatum (assembly GCA_963565915.1). Lineage (NCBI taxonomy): Eukaryota > Fungi > Basidiomycota > Agaricomycetes > Agaricales > Entolomataceae > Entoloma > Entoloma clypeatum. Next base: position 2,730,212 of record OY751493.1, read on the forward strand.
TGCAAGCCCCGACGTCTCATTGCTTAAGTTGGTATTGATGCCACTTTTGCAAACACTCCACTCCGACCTCTGATCACCTCCGATATCTAATTTTCTGGACACCTCTGACACCTCCATCTCCGACATCTCCATCTCTGACATCAGATCTACTCCGATGTTGTTCGTACCACCTCCAATGTTTTTCATACCACCTCTGATTATCTCCGCACACCTCCGATGTTTTTCATACCACCTCCGCACATCTCCGGTGTTTTCTGTCATTTTTCTCTTGTGTCTTAAGATAGACGTCGGGACGTCTATCCTAAGGGGGAAATAGTCACCCAGTGAAAGCACCACTTACTCCCTTCATCACCTCCGACATTGGCCTCATCCAATCACCATTTCCGACCTTTTGGACATCTCCTCCAGTCAGAATGGAGTCCATCCTGACACTGTTGACCAGTTTCCTCCATTCATCCATTACAACTCCGCATTTTCAGCCATTGCCTCCTTGACCTCCGACATGTCTGCTCTGCTTCAGTCATCTTCGATGTTTGACTATTAGAACCAAAAGGTTTTGTTCTCTCTGCAACCGCCTCCTCTGGCTTATTCAACACTTTCTCACTTGAATCTATCTCCGACCTCTCCGCTTTTTCTGACTCCTCCAACTTCATCTAACTAAAGAAAATCATATAGTACACATAGAACTGTGTCTTCTGACACATCCTCTGATCCCATTTCTACAGCCTTCCCCTTGCCCTTGATCTTCACCATGTTCCAACCACCTCCGACCCTCCGCACCTCCGACCTCCTCCGATTCTTGGCCCTTAAGCAGCCAAGTATAAAGGGCTCAGCCCTAAGGGGAAAATACTGTTATATACCATTCTAGCTCCAACAACCTCCGATCATCTCCGATCAATTCCGATCAATTCCGATCAATTCCGCTCCAATGATCTCCGATCAATTCCGATATTCCGGACATCCATTACCTCCGCATCTCCGCACGTTGCCATCATGCATTTCATATTCATAACTCCATGCCCTTATGCATTTCATATTCATATTCCCATTTACTTATGCATTGCCTTTTCCGCATGGTCCGTTGACCGACATCTCCGAGGTTCGTTACAGTCGCTGGCAACTTACGCCACAACTCCGGACCTACTCCGACCATCTCCGTAAAGTAATATCATTTAGGTATTTAAGCTCATACCATACCTGTAGTTCCTCAGTTCGAATATACTGTTAAGTAGGTGAAACGTCGGAGCTTCGTCGGAGTCTGTTGGAGGTCGGACGTAGAGGTGAGACCGGAGCAGAACTCCAGAAATGCGGAGGAACGACGAAGGGGAGGGACGTGGCTTCAACATATGTGTTGCGCCGCCGTTTGTTGGATAAGGTGTCCCAATTTCAGGAGGTCGGAGAAGAGGTCGGAGGTGCGGAGGTCCTCGGAAAGATCTCAGTGAGAGACACGTTGACGTGGAAATGGTCGGACGACGTCGGAGTTGTGACTTGGACACAGTACTGAGCTCGTCGAAGGGTAATGATGGAGGAAGAGCAGTAGATGAGGATGTCGTCGGCGTATTGTACCACAGCGAGGATCTCTGGCATGAACAGGGAGTAGAGAGGTGAACTTTGTTGATATTCGAACTGAGGAACTACAGGTATGGTACGAGCTTAAATACCTAAGTGAGATTACTTTACGGAGATGGTCGGAGTAGGTCTGGAGTTGTGGCGTAAGTTGCCAGCGACTGTAACGAACATCGGAGATGTCGGTCAAAGGACCATGCAGAAAAGGCAATGCATAAGTAAATGGGAATATGAATATGAAATGCATAAAGGCATGGAGTTATGAATATGAAATGCACGATGGCAACATGCGGAGATGCGGAGGTAACGGATGTCCGGAATGTCGGAGGAATATCGGAGTGGATCGGAGATTCGGAGATGGATATAACAGTGTCTTACAGGGCTTGGACAACCTTGAAACATACTTAAATAATCAAAAGCTGGCATAATATTTGGTCTAGTAGTTTAAGTGGTTTAAGTGATTTAAGTAGTGTTTAATGTTAAAAGATGTGACCAGACTGGGCAGTATCAACCTGACAAATGCTCAACCTGAGCTAACCAATTCAGGCAACTTGCAAATATGGCATGCACCCCAATATGAGTTCTGTGGCATATTACTAATCCAACATTTAATGTGTTCAAGTGATGCTATTTTGAGTTGTCTAAGTAATCATTTAATAGTATTTTGCTGTTAGGTAAATATAGGAGTTGAATTCTATGTTAATTTGGAGGGTAGGGGGTGGGATAGAGGAGTGTTGAGTAGGGGGTAAAATGTAAAAATAATTTATGAAGTATGAGCGCGAAGAGAGGGCGTTAGGTACAAGGAACGGCCATTAGGTGCGAAAGAAGGGCCGTTGAACATAAAGGGAGTCATTGGGCACGAAGCAAGGCCGTTGGGCATGAGATGCAGCTGTTGGGCAAGAGGGATGGCTGTTTGGCATGAAAGGATGGCTGTTGGGCACCACGGAGTCATTGGGGATGAGATGCAGCTGTTGAATGTGAGGGATGGCCGTTCGACATGAAGGGAGCCGTTGGGCAGAAAGGGATGCCGTTGGACATGAAAGGATGGCCGTTGGACACAAAGCAAGGCCGTTGGGCATGAGAGAAGGGCCGTTGGACACAAAGCAAGGTAGTTGGGCATGAGATGCAGCTGTGGGATGCGAGGGATGGCTGTTGGACATGAAGGGAGCCGTTGGGCACAGGAGACAATAGGACAGTGTGTGATGTTCGTTGACAATCATGTGACTAATGAGTCAAGTCTTTGTTGAAAAATCAACATCGCCATCACACTCTTGGTGATCACCACCACAACTGTCCCCCACCTTTCCTAGCATCCAACGGCTGTCTCTTCACACCCAACAGCCCTCCCTCTTGCCCAACGGCCTCCCTCTGTGCCCAATGGCCCTCCTTCATGTCCAATGGCCATCCTTTGCCTCCAAGAGCCCTCTCCCCACACCCAATGGCCATCTTTCACGTCCAATGGCTGTACCTTCATGCCCAATGACTCCCTTCATGCCCAACGGCTGTCCTTCACATCCAATGGCCATCCTTGGCCTCTCTTGGTGCCCAACAGCCATCCTTTGTGTCCAATGGCTCTTCTTTCATGCCCAATGGCTTTTCTTCATATCCAACAGCCGTCCTTTTGTGTCCCATGACTGCATCTCATGCCCAATGGCCTTGCTTCGTGCCCCACAGCTCCCCTTGTGCCCAACAGTGGTCCTTTGTGCCCAACAGCCATCCTTTCATGTCCAACGGCCTTGCTTTGCGGCTAATGGCATCCCTTTCTGCCCAAGGGCTCCCTTCATGTCAAATGGCCGTCCCTCACACCCAACAGCTGCATCTCATCCCCAATGGCCTTGCTTCATGCCCAACAGCCGTCCCTCTTGCCCAACGGCTGCCTCTCATGCCCAATGGCCTTGCTTCGTGCCCAACGGCTCCCTTTATATTCAATGGCCCTTCTTTCACACTCAATGGCCGTTTCTTGTGCCCAACGTCCTCTCTATTATTTTTACATTTTACCCCCTACTCAACACTTCTCTACCCCATCCCCTACCCTCCAAATTAACATAGAATTCAACTCCTATATTTACCTAACTGCAAAATACTAATAAATGATTACTTAGACAACTCAAAATAGCATCACTTGAACACATTAAACACTACTTAAATCACTTGAACTGTTAAGAACTGATCGACAAAACGTCGGAGCTACGTCGGACGCATCAGAAGGTCGGAAGGTCGGAGCGCGTGCAACGTAGGGGCAAGGACTTGGCTTCAACTTGTGTGTTGCGCCCTCGCTAATACGTTGGTGTCCTTATTTCGAAGGATCGGAGAATCGGAGGATCAGAGGTCGGAGGTCGGACTCAAGTTAAGAGTCGGAAAGAGGACGGGAGGTAAGATGTCGCATCTAAGTTGATATTCAAACTGAAGCTAATACACAATTCTACATAAGTTTAAATACTATGTCGGAGGACGTGTGGCTTCGTTGGAGTCGGATAACGAGTGGCTGTCAGAGATTCTTAACATAAGTAAAATGGTCGGATGTAAGTAATGTATGTAGTAACGAGATTCATAACAGTAAGTATGCATAATAAGTATTAGTCAAAAATGTCGGAGGTGTCAGAGGTGTCGGGATTGGTCGGAAATCGTCGGAATTGATCGGAATGTAACAGTATTTCCCCCTTAGGGCCGAACCCATGAGGCCTAAGGACCTAGGTGGTCGGTGCGCGTGAACTGTGTCATGTGATGTGTTGGTTGAAAATACCGTCTGAGTGGTTCTTTCTTCTTGTTCCCCCATTCTCTTTTCATCTCAAACTCTTCCGAAAAAACCTCAATATGTCGGCAACCGATTTTCAAAAGGAGATGGAGGCGCTGCAGGCTAAGCTCATGGAGGTGGAGGCAAAGAAGCGAGCAGCGGAGGAGGAGGCTGCGAGGAAGGCTGAGGAGGAGCGGAGAGCGGAGGAAGAGAGGGCTGCGGAGGCAGCGTGGTTAGCGGAGGAGATGCGGGTAGCGGAGGAGATGCGTCGGGCGTCGGAGCTGGCGGCTCAGAAGAGGGCCGATGAAGTGGCTGCTGCGCAAGGTGCATCGAGCAAGGGGTCGGGGGGGCCGCAGGCGGAGAAGAAGAAGAAGAAGGTGACGAAGAAAAGGAAGGTAGAGGAGGTGACGGCAACGGTCGGAGAGGGGTCAGGAGTCGGGGTCGGGGTCGGTGCCTGTGATAGGTGCATTGTGAAGGGCATCGAATGTGAATGCGATGAGTAAGTTCTTCTTTGGTTTGTCTCTTCTGTTTTAACCTTTTGTTTTAGGAATAAGTCGTCCTGCAAGGGTTGTGTCAAGGACAAGAAGAAGTGCGAGGTCGGAGCGTCGGAGGGAAAGTCGGAGGTGAAGGAGGTGAAGAAAACGGTGAAGGTGATTAAGGGGAAGAAAAAGGCGTCGGAGATGCCGTCGGAGAGTGGGTCAGAGGACACCGTCTTGGGTGTCCTCAAGATGATACTGGCAGAGACGAGGCAGGTGAGGCGACTGCTAACAGCAGTCGAAGGCTCGGTGAACACCGAGTATCAACCCAAGTCGCCGGAGGTGTCGGAGGAAGGGTCAGAGTCGGAGATGGATACAGTGGAGGAGACACACGAGTTGAGACTGGAGAAGAGGATCGCGAGAAGGATTAGGAAGGATCTTGTAAATAGGAAGAGGTTGGAGTTGCCGGAGCTGTCGGACGATTCTGACATGTCGATTTCGGAGCCGTCGGAGAAGGCGGAGTCGGAGGAGGAGTCGGACAAGGAGGAGTCGGAGGAGGAGTCGGACAAGGAGGAGGGTCCATCAAACAAGAAACAACGTACTAAGTAGATAGAATAGTACTTGTTTTTTCTTGTTTCAGAGCGATGTGAGCGGACCCGGTTTGTCGGGATAAGCGGAGTGAAAGTCAGAGACAAGCTCAGGGGCGTTTTCCAATTCATTGGCTGGTAGCCAAGAGAATTCTTCATCAGTGTTTTCATATCCTAACCAATGGACGAAATATAGTAGCTTGCAGCTACGTCATCAGTCGATCTTTGAGTCGACTATTTCAGCGATCTCATACTCAAGTTCTCCGTCAATGTCAATCAGAGGAGGCGGAGGTTGGGTCCGATTCAGAATGGTGTTCAGAGTTGCGGGTTCAAGCATGGAGACATGGTAGACGGGGTGAACACCGCGGAATGTGTCGGGGAGTCGGAGGGTAAAGGAGTGTGTGCCAGGTTGTGCAATGATCTCGTATGGTTCCAAGTACTTTTCTGAGAGTTTCTTGGATGGGCGTGTTGTGCGGAAGAACTGTGCTTTCACAAAAACCTGTTGTCCAACAGAAAATGTCGGAGGTGCGATCCGATTATTGTCGGAGGACTTCTGGTAACGTTGTTGAGCGTCGGAGATGGTGGCTTTCAGTTCTTGGTGAAGTTCGTCTAAGTCGGTCACGAAGGATCGGGCTCAGGAAGAGGCAAGGTCTCGTTCCAGGTGAACAGTAATGTTCAGATGGTAACCCTTGTTAACAAAGAAGGGAGATATGCCAGTGGTAGCACTAGGTGCGTTGTTGTACGCAAACTCTGCAATCGGAAGGAGAGCGGACCAGTTGTCCTGTTGGTAGTTGCAGAATATCCACAAGTACTGTTCAAGGGTCTGGTTAGTGCGTTCAGTTTGGCCATCGCCTTTGGGGTGGTAACCGGAGGTGAAGTGGAGGGTCATGTTTAGAGCCTTTCCGAGAGATCGGAAGAATTGGGAGATGAATTCGGGGCCGCGGTCAGAGGTGACATGTTCGGGAACGCCGTGTTTAGAGAAGACATGCAATACGAAGAGAACGGCAAGGTCTTCGGAGATGCAGTGAATTGTTGTTGTAATGAAAATACTTTGTTTCATTAATCGGTCAATGATAACGAGGATTGAATCAAAGTTGTCGGAGGTCGGAAGGGTCTCGATGAAATCCATTGAGATAGAATTCCAAGGACGTTTGGGGATCGGAAGCTGTTTGAGTAGGCCGTAAGGCTTGTGTCTTTGTGGCTTCAATCCCATGCAAGTGGTACATGACTTGCAATAGTGTTTAATGAAATCTCGTATTCCGGGCCAGGTGTAATCACGCTGAATGAGGCTGAGTGTCTTGTTCTGACCTGGGTGTCCAGCAAGCATATGATCGTGCTTGTGCTGTAGGACTCGGAGTCGGAGGTCGTCAGAGTCGGAAACGTATATCTGATCGTCATGTCGGAGGAAACCATCGGGGTCGAGAGACCAGCGGGGTTTAGGATCTTTAGAAAGAGTGTCATAAAGAGTGTCGGAAGGGAGTGCTGTGAGTATGTCGTGGTGAAGCTTTTCTGTGTCCATGATAATGGTTGCACGGAGGATGGGCTCAAGGAGTTGAGTCGCACGAACTGAAGCAGAGAGCTGTTCTTGCGAAAAGACTGGTTGGAGGTTGGTCGGATTGATGTCGACGTAGTCACTATTTCCCCCTTTAGGGTAGACATCCCAATGTCTGGTTAGAGAGTCAGGTTTAGTTCCCAATCGGCCGGGGCGGAATCGGATGACAAGGTTGAACTGAGAAAGGTATTCCGACCATCAGACTTGTCGGCGTGAAAGAACTTTGGTGGTGGCAAAATACTTGAGATTTTTGTGGTCAGTAACAATGTCAATTGGAGTACCGGAGCCTTCGAGGTAATGGCACCAAATTTTAAATGCTTCGTAGATGGCAAGAAGTTCCTTATCGTGGGTGTCATAGTTTACTTCGGGGGCCGTGAAGGTGCGGGAATGGAATGCGACGGGGTGGACTTCATTGTCGGAGGTGACTATCAACAGAATAGCTGCTAGGGCATAGTCAGATGCGTTGGTTTCGACAATTATCGGAGAGTTGGGGATCCAGTGTGTCAGGATCGGAGCGGTGGTAAATGCCTTTTTCAGGTCATTAAAAGCGGTTCAAGCGTTGTCAGAGAACAGCCAAGTGGCATGTTTCCTGGTTAAACGAGTGAGTGGAATAGTGATGTTGGAATAGAATGGAATGAAACATCGGTAAAAGTTTGCAAAACCTAAAAAGGACTGGACGACCTTCACTCTGCGCGGTTCAGGCCAATCCTGAATAATCTTGACTTTCGCTTCCGACATTTTGAGTCCGTCGGGAGAAAGGATAAATCCAAGATATTCTTGAAGTTCCACCTGGGCACTAGCCACAGGTGTACTGAGCAACATAGCTACAGTGGAAGTACTCTACGATACCGCTATGGTCACTTACATGGTTTGGAGGGGGTAAGGCTAGTGAGAGCGGTTGAGGCTGGTGAGAGCAATGGAGCTGGTTAAGAGTCAAGAGACAACTTGTTGATATTGACAGTTTCCTGGTCTTATATACCGTACTACTGTTTGTACCAACCAAATAAGTATGTAATCGAAGATGTGTAAAGGTCACGTGATATAATCTAATCTAATCTAATCTATGTGATGGAAAAGTTTCAACACCCCCCCATATTTAGTACATACTGTTGAAGTTCCACCTGGGCGCTAGCCACAGGTGTACTGAGCAACATAGCTACAGTGGAAGTACTCTACGATACTGCTATGGTCACTTACATGGTTTGGAGGGGTAAGGCTGGTGAGAGCGGTTGAGGCTGGTAAGAACGATGGAGCTGGTTAAGAGTCAAGAGACAACTTGTTGGTTTCCTGGTCTTATATACCGTACTACTGTTTGTACCAACCAAACAAGTATGTAATGAAGATATGTAAAGGTCACGTGATGTAATGTAATCTAATCTAATCTATGTGATGGGAAAAGTTTCAACACCCCCCCATATTTAGTACATACTTCTAAATACATCTTACTTTTTCCCACATATATATATAGGTACTCTGTTTTGCCTAGTTTTTTATCAATCCGAAGTACGGGATAAACTTGGAAAAGAGGATTTTTCCCAGATTCTTAGTTAAAAGGTCTGCAGGGTTGTTCACTCCTTCAATGAATTCGACCGTAATTATCCCTTCGGAGACTTTTTCTCTGACGAAGTGGAATCGCACGTCAATGTGCTTGGATCGCTTCTCAGTTACAGGGTTGGATGCGATAAAGATGGAGCTGTTGTTATCTCCGTAGATCGGTACTGATCCGATCTGCATTCCAAGTTCAGCAAGCATGCTTCTCAGCCATGTTGCTGCGCGACTGCAGTCTGATAACGCCATATACTCTGCTTCTGTGGAAGAGAGGGCGATGGTCTTTTGCGCCGATGATACCCATGTCACTGCTCCAGACGCCAGTGATATGAAGAAGCCAGTGGTAGACCTCCTCGTGTTTTCATCTGACGCCCAGTCGGAGTCTGTGTATGCATAGATTCCTTTCCCTGAGTCGCCATCATACATGATTGCTTAATTTTTTGTCGCCTTCAGATACCTGCAAATATCCCTAGCCACTTCTAAATGGCGTTTGGTGGGATTTGCAGAAAACTGCGACATTTTAATCACAGCAAAACAGATGTCTGGTCTTGTTCCAATCATCAGATATAGAAGTGATCCGATGACAGATTGGTACTTTGATCGAAGTTCTGCATTGGGTTCATCGTCGGACACCATGGGTTTGTAGCCCGTAGAAAGTGGGGTATGGGTGGCATTAGATTCGCTCATCCCCATTTGTTCGAGTATTTTCTCAAGGTAAGGTACTTGATCGATGAAGATACGTTTCCCGTGTTGCCTTATTTGGATAGAGAGAAATTCTTTCGGTTCCCCATCAGGCACAAGGTGCCCTAGGTCCCTACATTCCCATGTGGTCATGAAGGCCTTCTTTTTCTCTAGCATGTATTCCTGGTTTGTGCCGAGAAAAGCAGAGTCGTTGACATAGATGACGGCGATTACAATTTCCCCGTTGGTACTTTTGTGAATGAACACTCCCGCATCGGAGTGAAGCCGGACAAAGCCGAGCTTTTTCATGGAGGAATCAAGTTCCCTCCACCAGGCTAATGCGGCCTGCTTGAGTCCATATAGGGCTTTGTATAGTCGGTACACGAGGTTTTCTTTCCCTTTTACTATATAGCCCTCAGGCTGTCGCATGTAAATTACCTCACGGAGTGTTCCATAGAGGAAGGCTGCTGAGACGTCCAAGAGTGTCATGAACCACCCTTCAAGGGCTGTCAATGCCAAAATCAATCGGACGGTCTCGTACCTCACTACTGGTGAGAAGATTTGATCGAAATCAATCCCTTCTACCTGTGAGAAGCCCTTTGCAACCAGGCGCGCTTTCAGACGCCCGTCGGATTTTTCGTTGTAAACCCATTTGTTCCTTAGAGCTTTCCTCCCTGTAGGTAGGGGTACTAACTCCGTGATCACCCCGCGGCTTTTGAGCATGTCTAGCTCTTTTCGTTCTGCCGCATACCAATCTTCTTTGTTCGGAAGAGAGTATATGTCTTTGTGTGACATTTCGATGATGCCTACTTGGATGGAGATTGCCTCCATCAGGAGATCGTTCATCCATGCCGTTTGACTGCCCAATCTACGTCTTCAATCCATTTTTTCAAGATCAGAAGCAGGGGTGTCTTCCCCATAGATGCTGTCTGGCATTCTCCAAACTCATCGTTCCCTGATCAGTCGATCTGGTACTTGCTCGGGCTCTGGAGTGGGTACTCGTGGCTCGTCATCGGGCTCGCTACGCGGCAAATCATTGTCTGATTCAGGGTGATCCTGTCCAGTGGGAACAGGGTCGTGAGGTTTTTCGAAATGACTGTCATTGTCATCGTTTCCGGGGATGAGGTCCTCAAACTCATCAGCCGGTTCTGGGTTTTCCATTTCTGGATGGTTTTCTGGCAAAGGGTCAATGTGGCATCTTGGGTACTTGCTTTCATCAAAGATAGCTTTCCCACCCATGAAAATTGTATTAGTCTCAGGATCCATAAAACGGTATCCTTTGACCCCTGGCTTTGATCCGAGGTAAATCATCAATCGAGATCTAGACTCCAGGGAATTTCTACGTTTTTCTTTTGGGATATACACATATGCCTGACATCCGAAGACTCTGATGCTTGACATATCAGGGATCTCATTGGTCACCCTGAAGTAGGGGGTATTCCATTCGAGACGCTGCATGGGGGTTCTGTTGTAGAGAAAAGCTGCATGTTCCAAACAGAATTCCCACCACATAGGGGGTAAGCACGCGTCGAAGCGCAAGGCCTGAGATTTTTCCCACAGAGTTCAATTTATCCGTTCTGCTCTACCGTTCTGCTGGTGCTGATACGGGAGCGTGACATCGATCAGAATTCCATGATCGGCAAGTACATCCTTGTATTCGTTGAACTCTCCACCTCCATCAACTCGCCATTTCTTAGGAGTGGCGGCAAATTGATTCTGGATCATTGCAAGGAATTGTCGTAGTGCCGTGACGGCATCTGACTTCTTCCTAAGCAAGACGACCCAGACGTGGGATGAAAAGTCGTCCAAAAACGTAAGGAAATATTTATATTTGTGGTATGATGCTGTGGATATCTGTTTGAGATCAGAATGGATCAGATCAAAGGTTTTTGTTGCCCTTGTTATCGAATTGGGATATGACTGATTTGGCATTTTTCCTTTGAGGCAACCTGTGCAACTTTCCTGTGATTTCTCACGTACTAGTGTTTCAGGTACCCCTTTGGTACTGGTGGGAATCTTTCGGAGTGCTTGATCATTTGGGTGACCAAGGCGCTTGTGCCATGTTTCGACAGTGATTTCGCTTGAGATCACATGGATCTGATCATAGCGTATTTCAGTGTCTAACCAGTAAATGGTTTGACCAAGGATGTGGGGCGAGAACTGGATTTTGCTCAGCCCTTTGGAGATGTTGATTTCTCCACAAGTCCCGTCTACTTTGTAACCATGGTTAAGGAAGACGCCTAGGGACAATAGGTGTGTGTCCATGTCCGGGATGTAGAACACTGGTCTGAGAAGGTGGGTTTTAACTTCCCCATTTAGGGTGTGCCGTACTGGAACGGCCCCAACTCCGAGTATTTCCAGTTTCTTCCCTTTGGCTGCAGTTTGGACAAATCGCTTGACCGTGAGAGGTCTATAATATGCAAAGTCCTTAAACTCATAGGTGAAGTGTAAAGAGGCGCCGGAATCTAATATCCATTGTGCGCGTTCTTTTTCCTTACAATGTGTACAAGAGGCGAAATGTTTAATATATTTTTTATGTAGATCACTGCTAATGTGATCTACGCACTCTGTACTGGTACTGGCTAATATATTATACATCTGTTGAGAGGTATTATTAGCATTCCGCAATTGATAAGGTTCAAGAAAGGGTTTTGACGAACCGTCAAGTTCTATCTCATCCTCAAACACATCTGGCCCCATCCGTTCCTGGTCGATGTCCATCATCTTCAGTGATTCTTCTATCGACGGGGCTATGCGACGCTGTTTAGCCGGCCTTTCATCAATGTCAGGAATGATGGTATCTAAGATACGGAGGTTTGACCCAGAGGGTTGAGCACCGATTTCTCGGGCAAGTCTTCGCACCCTCTCATTCTTTTTCCACACAGATGGCTTTCCAGAGGGAAGCCCGGTGTACTGAGAAGGAGGCGGGTTCATGCGTTGCAGGAGTGACTGCATTTTCTCTGACTCAGGTTGCGTGGTACTCGTAGTTTTCCCGCGGCCCGTTACAGTGGTGAAGGTAGGTGCATGATGAGGAGGGAGAGGGCAAGGGGCTCGTTGACGAGGAGGAAGGGGACAAGGAGCAGGACGACGAGGGGGCTGCTCAATGGCCGGAGCGATGAATTCGACCATCTCCTCGGTGCAGTCGGACTCGTTGTCCGCGTTGTTGGCACGTTTCTTCTGGTTGCGCCAGCGTCCCTTTCCCTTCTTCTTTTCAGAAGCGGTACTCGGGTCGGTCGAGTTAGTCTGCTCGTCAGTGTTGTTTCGCAAGGTACTCAGCACTGTCTGCTTTTCCCATTTGGGGTCTTGCCCCTTTCGCTTGGTCCCGGAGATTTTCCGGGCCTGCTCGTTGGACACCCGAGTAGACCCAATCGCATACTTGCGCCTGTACTCCGATACGATGCTGTCGGCGACGGCCTGCCATGTGAAGTCATCGGCGTCGTAGACCTGGAAGAGGGCGGTGGAGAGAGACGACCAAGCGTCAGGAATGGCGCTTGCCAGGATCATAGCCTGCATCAGATCAGGCACGACGAACTTCGCATCGCTGAGGCGAGCGAAGAGTGACCCGAGGCGCTCGATTTCCGGTACGGGGTCGCGACCCGACAGCTTGAAAGAGGCAGCGGCCTTGAAGTCGCCAAATATGGTGGCGGGGGAGATCTTCGAATATGCATCCTTCAACGACGTCCAGGCTTCCTTTGAGGTTGAGGCGTCCTTGATGTGCCTCCTGATAGCCTCGGAGACTTTGAGACGGATGGAACCCAGAGCCATGTCGTCGTCTCTGATCCAGGCCTTCTTTCTTTGGCGAAGGCGGGATGGTCGACAGTGATAGTGACCGCCAGAGGTTGAGTCGCAGATGTCGCAGATGTCGAAGTGGCGGAGGCAGGGGTGGAGACCGTGACCGTAAAGTCCTTGATGTCGGGGCGCTCAATGTCGCCGGATACGAGGCGCCAGACTCCTTGATGGAGAAGGTACGACTTCATTTTTTCCGCCCAACTCTGGTAGTCGATGCCGTCGAAGATGGCGATGGAGTCGAGGGCGGAGCGAGAGGTAGACATTGTAGATGAATCTAAAAAGGGTTCCCAATCAGTGATGTGTTATGAATATGATTCAAGAAAACAATTAAATGATTCCTTATGACATATTCCCTTTAGGAATAGCGGTCACGGGAAAACCCTTTATATGTCAGAAACGTATAAGGTGCGATCAACGTTTCCACATGGAGTGTACTAGGTCAATCCCCTTAGGGACGTCTCATGACAGGTACTTGTCGTAATGACGTTCCCAGGTTCATATGTGAAGAAGTAAGACTCAGAACCTAGATCTTTCGATCGGTTCTTTTGCCAACCAGGGTAGAGTGGGCAGGTACTCGCTGTTGCCAGCGTTTCCCAAGTCCCTCTGCTATCCGGGGCCCATAACCTGTTGAAGTTCCACCTGGGCGCTAGCCACAGGTGTACTGAGCAACATAGCTACAGTGGAAGTACTCTACGATACCGCTATGGTCACTTACATGGTTTGGAGGGGTAAGGCTGGTGAGAGCGGTTGAGGCTGATAAGAGCGATGGAGCTGGTTAAGAGTCAAGAGACAACTTGTTGATATTGACAGTTTCCTGGTCTTATATACCGTACTACTGTTTGTACCAACCAAACAAGTATGTAATGAAGATATGTAAAGGTCACGTGATGTAATCTAATCTAATCTAATCTACATGATGGGAAAAGTTTCAACACATACTTCTAAATACATCTTACTTTTTCCCATATAGGTACTCTTTCGTCTAGTTTTTAAGTAATCCAAAGTACAGGATAAACTTGCTAAAGAGGACTTTCCCCAGATTCTTAGTTAAAAGGTCTGCAGGGTTATTCACTCCTTCGATGAATTCGACCGTAATGATGCCTTTGGATACTTTTTCTCTGACGAAGTGGAATCGCACGTCAATGTGCTTGGACCGCTTTTCAGTTACAGGGTTGGATGCGATAAAGACGGAGCCATTGTTATCTCCATAGATCGGGACTGATCCGATCTGCATCCCAAGTTCGGCAAGCATGCTTCTAAGCCATGTCACTGCGCGACTGCAATCTGATAGCGCCATGTATTCTGCTTCCGTGGAAGAGAGGGCAATGGTTTTTTGCGCCGATGAAACCCATGTTACTGCTCCAGATGCCAGCGATACGAAGTAACCAGTGGTGGACTTCCTGGTGTTTTCGTCTGATGCCCAATCGGAGTCTGTAAATGCGTAGATTCCTTTCCCAGAATCACCATCGTACATGATCGCGTAATTTTTTGTTGCCTTCAAATACCTGCAAATATCCCTTGCCACTTCTAAATGGCGTTTGGTAGGGTTTGCAGAAAATTGGGACATTTTGATCACGGCGAAACAAATGTCGGGTCTTGTCCCGATCATTAAGTACAATAATGATCCGATGACGGATTGGTACTTGGATCTGAGTTCCGCATTGGGTTCATCTTCAGACTTCATGGGTTTGTAGCCCGTCGGGAGTGGGGTATGGGTGGCATTAGATTCGCTCATCCCCATGCATGCGAGAATTTTCTCAAGGTAGGGTACTTGATCAATGAAGATCCTCTTCCCACGTTGCCTTATTTGGATAGAGAGAAATTCTTTTGGTTCCCCATCAGGGACTAGGTGGCCTAGGTCCCTACATTCCCATGTTGTCATGAAGGCCTTCTTCTTTTCCAGCGTGTATTCCCGGTTTGTGCCGAGAAAAGCAGAGTCATCAACATAAATGACGGCGATAACAGTTTCCCCTTTGGTACTTGTGTGAATAAAAACTCCCGCATCGGAGTGAAGCCGGACAAAACCGAGTTTTTTTCATGGAGGAATCGAGTTCCCTCCACCAGGCTAATGCGGCCTGCTTGAGTCCATATAGGGCTTTGTATAGTCGGTACACGAGGTTTTCTTTCCCTTTTACTATATAGCCCTCAGGCTGTCGCATGTAAATTACCTCACGGAGTGTTCCATAGAGGAAGGCTGCTGAGACGTCCAAGAGTGTCATGAACCACCCTTCAAGGGCTGTCAATGCCAAAATCAATCGGACGGTCTCGTACCTCACTACTGGTGAGAAGATTTGATCGAAATCAATCCCTTCTACCTGTGAGAAGCCCTTTGCAACCAGGCGCGCTTTCAGACGCCCGTCGGATTTTTCGTTGTAAACCCATTTGTTCCTTAGAGCTTTCCTCCCTGTAGGTAGGGGTACTAACTCCGTGATCACCCCGCGGCTTTTGAGCATGTCTAGCTCTTTTCGTTCTGCCGCATACCAATCTTCTTTGTTCGGAAGAGAGTATATGTCTTTGTGTGACATTTCGATGATGCCTACTTGGATGGAGATTGCCTCCATCAGGAGATCGTTCATCCATGCCGTTTGACTGCCCAATCTACGTCTTCAATCCATTTTTTCAAGATCAGAAGCAGGGGTGTCTTCCCCATAGATGCTGTCTGGCATTCTCCAAACTCATCGTTCCCTGATCAGTCGATCTGGTACTTGCTCGGGCTCTGGAGTGGGTACTCGTGGCTCGTCATCGGGCTCGCTACGCGGCAAATCATTGTCTGATTCAGGGTGATCCTGTCCAGTGGGAACAGGGTCGTGAGGTTTTTCGAAATGACTGTCATTGTCATCGTTTCCGGGGATGAGGTCCTCAAACTCATCAGCCGGTTCTGGGTTTTCCATTTCTGGATGGTTTTCTGGCAAAGGGTCAATGTGGCATCTTGGGTACTTGCTTTCATCAAAGATAGCTTTCCCACCCATGAAAATTGTATTAGTCTCAGGATCCATAAAACGGTATCCTTTGACCCCTGGCTTTGATCCGAGGTAAATCATCAATCGAGATCTAGACTCCAGGGAATTTCTACGTTTTTCTTTTGGGATATACACATATGCCTGACATCCGAAGACTCTGATGCTTGACATATCAGGGATCTCATTGGTCACCCTGAAGTAGGGGGTATTCCATTCGAGACGCTGCATGGGGGTTCTGTTGTAGAGAAAAGCTGCATGTTCCAAACAGAATTCCCACCACATAGGGGGTAAGCACGCGTCGAAGCGCAAGGCCTGAGATTTTTCCCACAGAGTTCAATTTATCCGTTCTGCTCTACCGTTCTGCTGGTGCTGATACGGGAGCGTGACATCGATCAGAATTCCATGATCGGCAAGTACATCCTTGTATTCGTTGAACTCTCCACCTCCATCAACTCGCCATTTCTTAGGAGTGGCGGCAAATTGATTCTGGATCATTGCAAGGAATTGTCGTAGTGCCGTGACGGCATCTGACTTCTTCCTAAGCAAGACGACCCAGACGTGGGATGAAAAGTCGTCCAAAAACGTAAGGAAATATTTATATTTGTGGTATGATGCTGTGGATATCTGTTTGAGATCAGAATGGATCAGATCAAAGGTTTTTGTTGCCCTTGTTATCGAATTGGGATATGACTGATTTGGCATTTTTCCTTTGAGGCAACCTGTGCAACTTTCCTGTGATTTCTCACGTACTAGTGTTTCAGGTACCCCTTTGGTACTGGTGGGAATCTTTCGGAGTGCTTGATCATTTGGGTGACCAAGGCGCTTGTGCCATGTTTCGACAGTGATTTCGCTTGAGATCACATGGATCTGATCATAGCGTATTTCAGTGTCTAACCAGTAAATGGTTTGACCAAGGATGTGGGGCGAGAACTGGATTTTGCTCAGCCCTTTGGAGATGTTGATTTCTCCACAAGTCCCGTCTACTTTGTAACCATGGTTAAGGAAGACGCCTAGGGACAATAGGTGTGTGTCCATGTCCGGGATGTAGAACACTGGTCTGAGAAGGTGGGTTTTAACTTCCCCATTTAGGGTGTGCCGTACTGGAACGGCCCCAACTCCGAGTATTTCCAGTTTCTTCCCTTTGGCTGCAGTTTGGACAAATCGCTTGACCGTGAGAGGTCTATAATATGCAAAGTCCTTAAACTCATAGGTGAAGTGTAAAGAGGCGCCGGAATCTAATATCCATTGTGCGCGTTCTTTTTCCTTACAATGTGTACAAGAGGCGAAATGTTTAATATATTTTTTATGTAGATCACTGCTAATGTGATCTACGCACTCTGTACTGGTACTGGCTAATATATTATACATCTGTTGAGAGGTATTATTAGCATTCCGCAATTGATAAGGTTCAAGAAAGGGTTTTGACGAACCGTCAAGTTCTATCTCATCCTCAAACACATCTGGCCCCATCCGTTCCTGGTCGATGTCCATCATCTTCAGTGATTCTTCTATCGACGGGGCTATGCGACGCTGTTTAGCCGGCCTTTCATCAATGTCAGGAATGATGGTATCTAAGATACGGAGGTTTGACCCAGAGGGTTGAGCACCGATTTCTCGGGCAAGTCTTCGCACCCTCTCATTCTTTTTCCACACAGATGGCTTTCCAGAGGGAAGCCCGGTGTACTGAGAAGGAGGCGGGTTCATGCGTTGCAGGAGTGACTGCATTTTCTCTGACTCAGGTTGCGTGGTACTCGTAGTTTTCCCGCGGCCCGTTACAGTGGTGAAGGTAGGTGCATGATGAGGAGGGAGAGGGCAAGGGGCTCGTTGACGAGGAGGAAGGGGACAAGGAGCAGGACGACGAGGGGGCTGCTCAATGGCCGGAGCGATGAATTCGACCATCTCCTCGGCGCAGTCGGACTCGTTGTCCGCGTTGTTGGCACGTTTCTTCTGGTTGCGCCAGCGTCCCTTTCCCTTCTTCTTTTCAGAAGCGGTACTCGGGTCGGTCGAGTTAGTCTGCTCGTCAGTGTTGTTTCGCAAGGTACTCAGCACTGTCTGCTTTTCCCATTTGGGGTCTTGCCCCTTTCGCTTGGTCCCGGAGATTTTCCGGGCCTGCTCGTTGGACACCCGAGTAGACCCAATCGCATATTTGCGCCTGTACTCCGATACGATGCTGTTGGCGACGGCCTTGTAGGTGAAATCGTCGGCGTCGTAGACCTGGAAAAGGGCGGTGGAGAGTGACGACCAGGCGTGGGAATTGCATTGGCCAGGATCATTGCCTGCATCAGATCGGGGACGACAAAGTTCGAATCGGCGAGCCGGGCAAAAAGAGACCCCAGGCGTTCAATTTCAGGCACGGGGTCGCGTCCAGAGAGCTTGTAGGTGGCGGCAGCCTTGAAGTCGCCGAAGATGACGGCCGGGGATACCTTGGAGTAGTTATCTTTTAGCGCCTTCCACGCGTCAAGTGCCGAGGTGCTGTCCTTGATGTGGCGTCTGATCGCCTCAGAGACCTTCAGGCGTATCGCCCCGAGAGCTACGTCGTCGTCCCTGATCCAGGCTTTTTCTTCCTTACGGAAGCCGGGCTGGTCGATCGTGGTAGTCAGTACAGGGGGAGCAGCGGCGGTGGGACCGGGAGTGGAGACCGTAGTGGTGAAGTCGGCGATCACGGGATGAGTGATGTCGCCAGAGACGATGCGCCAGACTCCTTGATGGAGGAGGTAGGACTTCATTTTCTCGGCCCAGCTCTGGTAGTCGATGCCGTCAAAGGCGGTGATGGTTTCGAGGGCAGAACGAGAGGTAGACATTTGTAGATGAATCTAAAAAAGGGTTCCCAATCAGTGATGTGTTATGAATATGATTCAAGAGAACATTTTAAATGATTCCTTATGACATATTCCCTTTAGGAATAGCGGTCACGGGAAAACCCTTTATATGTCAGAAACGTATAAGGTGCGATCAATGTTTCCACATGGAGTGTACTAGGTCAATCCCCTTAGGGACGTCTCATGACAGGTACTTGTCGTAATGACGTTCCCAGGTTCATATGTGAAGAAGTAAGACTCAGAACCCAGATCTTTCGATCGGTTCTTTGCCAACCAGGGTAGAGTGGGCAGGTACTCGCTGTTGCCAGCATTTCCCAAGTCCCTCTGCTATCCGGGGCCCATAACCTGTTGAAGTTCCACCTGGGCGCTAGCCACAGGTGTACTGAGCAACATAGCTACAGTGGAAGTACTCTACGATACCGCTATGGTCACTTACATGGTTTGGAGGGGGTAAGGCTAGTGAGAGCGGTTGAGGCTGGTGAGAGCGATGGAGCTGGTTAAGAGTCAAGAGACAACTTGTTGATATTGACAGTTTCCTGGTCTTATATACCGTACTACTGTTTGTACCAACCAAATAAGTATGTAATCGAAAATGTGTAAAGGTCACATGATATAATCTAATCTAATCTAATCTACGTGATGGAAAAGTTTCAACAGATATTCTACAGTTTTGGCAGAGAAGTCGCACTTGTCGGCGCGGGCGTAAAAACCATGTTGTCAGAGTCATCGGAGGACTTCTCGGACATGTCAGCAAAATCGTGGTATTCCTGGGGTATGCCAGAGAGGTCGGGAGCGTCGTTGGAGACAGACGCAGAATTGGCAGAGATGTCGGAGAGGTGAATGGGGAAAGCATATGCCCCAGGAGCTTTACAAGCATGGAGATATGCGGCTGCATTGACCATGGTAATCTGTGGCGGGTCGGAGGTGTTCGGAGTGAACGGATCGGAGGTGCCCATCAGAGAGGGCAGACACTGCAGAGGTGGCGGAGCTGCCTCAGCAGTCGACGTCGGAGTCGGACTCAGAGTGTCGGGTAACGTAGAACAGAATAAGATACTGCCCAATACCCAGTCAATCAACGGATTGTAGCGGGTGAGCCAGTTGTGTCCTAGAACCAAATTACAAGACGAATCGAGGGTTGTCACGTAAAATGCGACGGTCAGAAGTTCACTGGAAGGAAATCGGAGAGGAAGATCAATAGCTTGCGTGATATAAGTATTTGAAGAACCGTCAAAAAGTTTCAAAACCATAGGTGAAGGAATTGGAGTTGGAGATAAGTTTAAAGAAGAAATAAATCTGGTATCTGCGAAGCAATGTGTAGAACCAGAATCAATAAGAGTCTTTATCGGAAGAGAATCGGAAAAGGTCGGAGATATCAAATCAATACATAGAGAGTTCGGATTTGAGAGAGCGGACGCATTGAGTCGGAGGGTTTCCAAAGGTGCACAAAAGGAGTCAACGCAATCCCCAGTATGTGCTGGAATCTGAGGACTGCTTACTATTTTTTTGACTCGGTCGTCTTCTCCAATTTGTCCTCAGCTTGGGCCACACGGGCCTTTGCTTTGGCGTTAGAAGACAATTTCTTCGAGCAGTTGGAAGCCCGATGACCAACGTTGCCGCAAAACATGCATAAATTATTGTCAAATCGTCGTTGGCATTCTTGGGGAGTTAATTCCCCATCTTTGCCAAGTTTGTCGGAGAGGGCGGATTTCGGAGAGGTGGATGACGATTTTTGTTGTTGTTGCGAGTTGGGTTTAGACGATGAGGAGTTGTTGTTGGAGGATGATGAAGCGGGGGTCTGTTTTTTGTCGGATTTGTCGGATTTGTTGGACTTCGGAGTAGATTTGTCGGAGGAGCACAATTTCTCGCATTGACATTCCCAGTAGCGAGCATCAATGTTATGGGCCATTACTTTCAACTCGGCGAGAGTCTTTGGTTTGGGAAAAGTCCCCAAAATGTCCTTGATGTGTTCCGCTAAACCGGTATAGTACCGATATCGGAGCGCGCCATCATCCCACTGCGTGCGAGCAGAAAGACGTTTGAAGTCCACGTTGTAACGTAGGATCTTCTGATTGTCGCGCATCCGAAGGTGATCCAGGCTATCCTCTGCTTCTCCAGTTGGATCGATAGGTCCAAATTCGGATCGGAGGATGTGCACAAAGGCGGACCAGTCGTCCAACCAGACAGAGTCGTCGTCGGACTCTCCCAAGAGGGTGGGCTCAAACCATTCGAGCACGGTTCCTGAGAGGTACGACAGAGTGAAACTGACTTTGTTATCATCGTCGTCAATGGCGGGGTTGTTTCAGAAATATAGTGTGCATTGTGCGAGGAAACTGGTGAGTTTCTGAGAGTCGGAACCGTCAAAAGTGTCGGGTTCCTTCAACTTCTTTTTCGGAGTTTTCGGAGTCTCTCTACGTCGGAGCTCCTGCGTCATAAGCATAATTGCTTCGGTGAGGTTCGGAGTTTGCTCGCGATGGAAAGGATTGTTATCGTCAAAAGGAGAGGTTGGAGATTTAAAAGGATGGAATTCTTCAGGAATCGGAGGTCCTTGTGTCTGAGGTGTTCAGAGACGAGGTGTCGGAGATATGGGGTCAGGTTTGGGTGCAGATTCTTCTGCAGGAATATCTTGGAACATATGTAGAAATGTCGCCCTGGTGTCCTGCAGGTTTGAAGCTTCCGCTGCGGCTGCTGCTGCGTGGGAGTTCTGAGTGGTGTGGGCTGCCATAACTGGAATTTGAAATACAGATAAGCGAGTGGCAGTTTGAATATACTGTTAAGAACTGATCGACAAAACGTCGGAGCTACATCGGACATGTCGGAAGGTCGGAAGGTCGGAGCACGTGCAACGTAGGGGCAAGGACTTGGCTTCAACTTGTGTGTTGCGCCCTCGCTAATATGTTGGTGTCCTTATTTTGAAGGATCGGAGGATCGGAGGTCGGAGGTCGGACTCAAGTTAAGAGTCGGAAAGAGGATGGGAGGTAAGATGTCGCATCTAAGTTGATATTCAAACTGAAGCTAATACACAATTCTACATAAGTTTAAATACTATGTCGGAGGATGTGTGGCTTCGTTGGAGTCGGATAACGAGTGGCTGTCGGAGATTCTTAACATAAGTAAAATGGTCGGATGTAAGTAATGTATGTAGTAACGAGATTCATAACAGTAAGTATGCATAATAAGTATTAGTCAAAAATGTCGGAGGTGTCGGGATTGGTCGGAAATCGTTGGAATTGATCGGAATGTAACATGAACTACTTAAACTACTAAACCAAATATTATGCCAGCTTTTGATTATTTAAGTATGTTTAAAGGTTGTCCAAGCCCTGTAAGACACCTCAAGACATGTATAGAAATAATGACTTAAAACTAATTCTTAAACACACTTAAACTACCACGAGAAAATCCAAGAAAACACATGATTTTAAGTAGTTTTAAGATGCTGACTTAGCTTAAATAACTTAAACCACTTAACTTTCTCTTTAAGTTTGTTTAAGTACCATTTCAGTAGTTTGACCTTTTCCTGATGCCTAGTCTGCTTACAGGAGACTAATGCAATCCTGGCATGAACCCATCTGAGCATCTTCATACATATTGTACTACCGAAAATACACACTGGTGCAAGGGGGTGGCGGAACAGAAAAAATATACCAGGAGTTGAACTTTTTTTTTTTTTTTTCCCCGGGTGGGACCTCCCCCCACCCCAGGTCGGGATTCCGGTTCCGCCACCCCCTTGCACTGGTGAAAACACAAATAGTTCGATCGAGAAGGACATTTCCAAGTCAGTTGGTATCACCTCAAATTACATAGCCAAGATTACACCTCATCCATCGAGGTCCACCAGTTCCGCCAAACGTGCCTTCATCTTCGGCCTATGCAAGTACGTCGGTCAACAAACCAGGGTAACGGCCAATATAACTGACACTTCAATTAGTTTGGCTTCCAAAGCCTGCTTCTCCTCCTGTAACGCAAGCCGTTTCTCTGCATCGAGCTTGGTACTACGCAGCTGGATATATCAATGGCGCTGGTAATGTGAGGTCGGCTGGCTTACAAGACATAACCCCCTTCGCCGTCGTAATGTAAGATCAATGCATGGTACTTCCAGAGTGATGGTCGATGGGAAACAGTGAGCAGAGTGATCCCCAGGGCTGTAGCATGTTCCATCATCAGCCCCTCCATTGCTGTGGGTACCAATGACGTCGCCTCGTCAAGGATAGCATACTACGAATGGTCAGCACAAGGAGATGAAGATTGTCATAGAAGCATCACTTTGGGATTGTGATAAAACAACCTAGCCCACGCAATCTTCTGCTTGTCTCCTCCGCTCAGGGCATCTCTCCATTCGCGTACGGCATCCCAACCTCCTTCCCTCTCTATAATGCCGCGCATATCTAGGATAGCTAGAATATGGAATAACTCATCATCCGTGACCCCACCTGCGACGCGGTAGCTTGTTAGAAACATCGAATGTACATCACAAGCTCAAACGACGAACGGCCTTTCATCTCTGCCTCGGAGTGTGGATAAATGACCTGGTCTCTCAGGGTCCCGAGAGGTAAATAAGGCCGTTGCGGAATAAGAATGAATTGAGAGGCTGGTGGTTTGCGCACAATCCCCCCATAAACTGGCCATAACCCGCCAAGTATACGAAACAACGACGACTTGCCACAACCTAATATAAAAAGAAAGAGTTGAGAAACGTGGATCCTACAAGCATAATGACATATACAGGGCTCACCATTCGGGCCAACGATAAGGAGATGTTGCTGATTGAAACGATCAGCGTCCATGTATCACTGAAGAT
The DNA here is from genome assembly GCA_963565915.1 of Entoloma clypeatum. NCBI lineage: Eukaryota > Fungi > Basidiomycota > Agaricomycetes > Agaricales > Entolomataceae > Entoloma > Entoloma clypeatum. The sequence continues at coordinate 2,753,722 of OY751493.1, forward strand.
TCGAAACATACTCCAGGCCGGACATGGAAGCTTAAACTTTTCACCAGAACGTCACCGTTCGGGGTAACGATCGGTACTTCCTCAAATTGGATATCGTCTGATTCGAACACTTCTCCACGACCTTGTAGGACTGGAGCCAATGAATATCGAGGAGACGGGACGTCAAGACATGAGCGTACCATGTTCATCTTGTCCAGTAGTCACCCGGGACTTCTCAAATTTGCCGTTGCGAATGTCTTTCATAGTGTCGAGCAAGAGGGAGACACGGGATGTATAGCCAGCAAGTTCCGATAGATCTTTGTATGAAGACATCACACGACCGAAAGCATCTATGTTGTGTCGCTAGTAAATTGGTATGACAAAGGCAGAGTAAGGAACCCTACCTGAAGAGGACAGTAGAAGTCGTCTATTCGTCACAAAACCTTCGAAAGAGCAGTTAGTTCATGTAATCGGAAGGTTGTTATGCAATCAACCTTCTGTTCGGCCCCCGAGATCGCTGCGGGTTCCAGGGAGGCGTAGAAAAACTGGAACGGCACACAGAACAAGCTAACACGACGTTTTAAAAAGACTTATTGCAAAGGTCTGGTTCATCTGGAATATGGAACTCACACCAAAACTTCCCCACAACCATTTGATTACACCCTCTTCTATACAACCAAACCACCACCGGCGGCGCAAGGCGTGGTTCTCGTGCTGAACAACGCTTGCATATTCTCTCTCTAATAACATCTTCTCTGTCTCCTCCCCTTTTAAGAATGCAATTTCTTCGGCAAATTCTGCAATGCGTGAATGGGTATGACGGAGTGAACCGGAGAATTGCGTCGATAGAGCTGTGTACATCCCAAACGGAGGGGTCAAGCGCCGTACTTTTGAAAGGAATTAGTACAAAGGCTGTAGTAAAAGAGGAGAAGGATACACACAAATCACAGCCGTGGACTGGACTAAGACGGTGAGAAGTACCAGACCTTCGGCCCCGACATTTTGTGACAATTGGTAGTTATAAAGTATGACATCAAGCGTCGGTTTTGCTAAACTGGAATAGATGGATGCTAGGTGCGCAGAGAATCGTTGTATATCATGTGTAATCATCCTGGAAGATGCGTATTCAGATGCAGTGAAGCTACATGAGTGCATTGGGTCTCAACTGATCCGGAATTTTGATCCTGTCGTCCAAGTTTGCTGGCGTTCGAATTCGTTTACTAAGATGAACGGTAGAATCCTCGAACACGTACACAACTTGTAATAGACTTTGCCATGGGGAGCTTCTGGTTCTTCGCCAAGATATCGTTTCATGATCTCCTTCGTTAAACGCGTGCGATAGGCAATGGCGAGTTTGTTCTGAATATAACTGAGCCAACTGTTCGTCCATGTTGCAGGAATTGCGACAAGAAGCCAACGGAGAATATTCCAAGAGAATTCGAGAGGCCGAGCACGAACAAGGCTGGCAACGATTCTGACAGGCGCGGTTAGAACAGTGATGAGGAGAGAACAGTCAGTGGATCGGAGAAAGGACATTACTTATGGCCTAGGCCACGACAGTATCCAGCAAGATAAACAAATAACATAACAGTCGATGACATACTTTCCGTCGAGCGAGGCAACATATAAAGATATCGCGGTCCGGAAGATCAGCAGGCTAGAGTGGGTGACGAGGAGGAGGGCTTCCCTCGATCGTATTCCGGGAATCACGATGCGCAAAAGCTTAGAAAACCGCTGATAGAATAGGGCATCGACCTTTTGAAGGAAATGAACATGAAAATTCGACAAGACCATCCAGAACGTGTCGAGGAACTAACCGCGACTCGAGGTGGCCCTGCGGTCTCACCTTCTTGAACAACGCGTGCTTCTTTTCCCTTTCTTTGTTTGGAGGTCGATTTGACTGACAATCCGCGATATGTAGTTCCGAGAACATATAACACGAAAGCGATGTTCAGGGCCCGCTGCACCAGTGGTCGGTGGGATTGGTATACCTTGAAGAATCGAGCCAAACGTTCCTGGGACGACGATATACGAAGGGGGAAAGCTGTCATGCCTGGAGGGTGGAACGGCAAACTGCACTCTGGGAGCGTAGCCATCGTGCAGGAAAGTACTTGCATGTGAAATCGACGATTGGTCACTGATGAGTAAATATGTCTTAGATATGAATTGCCTGGTGGAAATCAGTCGTAATATGCCGTCCGTGCCTCCACACTATCTATTTCTTCGTCCGAATCAAAAAGCTCTACCACATTCTGCTTCAAGGCTTGATGGTGCCTTTCACCAGAATACCAAGCCAAGACTCGAGGGTGCACTTTCACTCTGCCCTCATGCATCAGAAACCAGAATGACTGGAGTTATACAATGGAGGGTACTTGCTTGGCTGGATTAAAATTGAGAACTTGCAGCTGCTCAAGACATGTCGCGCGGGACAGTGCAACATATGCTTTCAAACAAAATCGGCCGACATTCCATGTAATATAGTCCATAAGACCCACCTTGACCTTTCTCAAAAGTTCCTTTGAGGTCCACTTTGACACGTTCTAGCGTTTGCCCCTGTGACTTATGCACACTTAGTGCCCAGGCAAGAATCAGCGGTACCTGGTGCTGATGCTCAGTGACCAAGTTCCTCGACACGAAATGACATTCACTTGGTCACGTCGAGCTTCCATAGTACCATCAGCGTTGTCGACAGTGAATTCTTGTGGAATGCACATCGCCTCTCGGCCACCTATAAAACGGACAACTGGCCAAGTGCAGTCCTCCGCCGGAGCATTCCTCTGCTCTCCCGTGGTAGCGATGTGGGTTTTATCTTTCAACGCTTCTACAACCTTACTAAACCTCACAACTTGTCCCACAGATCCATTGACCAGCTCTCCTTGAACAAGGTTCTATAAGTGTAATTTGATTTCAGCAGTTTTATCTGGTATTGATGCAGTGGGTTCATCAACCTTTACCAGCATTACTTGTGCACCAACCTAGTCATTTAGTAATGGATTGGAGGTGATAATTTTGAAAGTATGGAAGGCAAACCTTTAAGTGTAATGACTTGTGAACTACAAGACGTTCAAGAACACAACCCGTTTGGCTCGCATCTATTCTGTTGCCATTCGAATCAACCCCCGAGTAATCGCGGGCCAAATATACATGGAGTTCTGTCTTCAGCCGCCCTATACGCAGGGAATTGGCGGTATCAACTTCGTGTCGGGTTGAATACCTGTCAGACATAAGTCAGTTGATGGAATTCAAAGAAGAGTTCCAAACAATTCTGTGGGCTCGATGCCATCCTCATAAGTGATCGGCCGCGATAAACTCCTGAATGCGAATATCGTATCATCCTTTATCCGGCCGAAACGCATTGCATTCAACATGTTAACAAATGCTGGAAGTTTAGTGAGAAGTATTCTGAGTCAGAGGGGGAGCTACCTTGATCTCTTTGACGGAATACACGTGTCAAAGTCACAGGTGACCCCACACAACAATTCCACACTTCTGCCTCAAATGTAAATTTGGGCTCAATCTGTTGTCCTATCCCATCTCTTCGAGGTACAGGGGGTAGCTGGCAAAAATCACCTGAGAGTACGAGCTGTGAAGCGTCAGAGCAATTTGGAACATGTTGCTGACTGTACGCACCTGAATGCCTCCGAACGGATGGTCATTGCCTCTGACGCCGCGCGCTATGCGTTCCTACAAGAAAATCACATGGCTGACACCCAAAAACAGTTTTCATCGGCCTGTCACCTACAAGCTTATCAAATAATGTCCCGTCAATCATGGAAACTTCTTACACTGGTGAGCACGAGACGACAAGAGGGAATGAAGTTGCATACTTTCGTCTATGATAAGGGTGTCGACTGCTTGCCATCGGAAGCGGACATTCTCGAACTGTTGAGAACCAAAGAATTTCCCAATGTACCTTGTCGGATCTTGTTCTCCCAGGCCTATACCTGCCCAAGAATGAAGAGTACTACCGCCGATATTGACAGCGGCAATGCCTGTAGAGGCGGTTATCCCAAGTGTTTTACCAGATTCTCGAACGGAACGAATGATCTCGCGAAGCAAGACGGATTTTCCAGTGCCTGAAAAAGAGAACATTGGTCGGGAAAATGAGCAGCTGCAGGTTGACGAACCTGCCGAACCGGTGAAAAACACACTGCGACCTTGTTTCACTCTATCAAGAACCTTCTGCTGTTCCGGCGATAATACAACTCGGCGTGGTTGACCACAAGGGTCTCGGGTGCAAGTTCCTATTTGTGGTAGCCGGTTGACCTCTGGCACTCTCGTTTTGAGTACTTGATGAACAGCCCTTTCTGCCATGCCTTGCAGAAAAGAATAAAACAAGTCGGATGGCAATTAATAACTGACCCAGATACTCACTGGCTAACCATTCTTCTGCTCTTTGGAGAGACGAAAAGCTTCGGTGGATCGCTCCAGGATATCTTGAAACCTGTGATTATATGACATCCGTTCAGCTGGCATACGAGATACCAATTTGATCACAGACTTGCTCTTTGCACTTCAAAGGAAGGTGAACGTCGAATCATCTGCTTTTCAAGTGGTTTCCACACATACCTCATTCCATGTAGTATATACGGCTGGGGGATTTCGACCGACGAGCACGGCAAAATACTTCTTCGCAGCTTTGGGCATATAGAACGTTAAGGTTGAGTTCAATTATCATGGGTGTGACAAAATTCACGGGGGTCAGAGGTCACGCGCATTGTTACATAATGGCACGCGTGGACGACGTGTGTACGCCCCCACTTCGACGTTACCGCCATGCCGAAAGCTCCGAAAGGAAGTGTCTCAACGTATCAAAGGGTCTGTCTGCGCGATAGTACAGAGTCCTTCCCGGGTGGTAATGATACCTTGGTAATGCGTCGGCGGACTTATCCATTCATCGCGCCTTCGGTTGTCTGATAATAAGTCCTTCCCACCTAGAGCCGTGATGGGGAATCGATTGATCACGATTGTGCCATCCCTAATTGTGCATCCAGAGCCCTTCTGTGTTGTTTTACTGATTCCGATCCCAGGCTTTCCAGCAAGTCCTTTATTAAACCCTCCATTGGCAATCGCAGGCATTTCAAACATGGAGTATCCAGATTCTACAAAGTACTGGGCGGAGCACAGGCGCAAGAAAACGGATGTGGGAGTTCAAACGCTGCACCCACATCTTATCGAGCCTCCTGGTCTGGTTGGCCCGCCAGCGAGCAGTATTGCAGCGCTGCAGCTACCGTGGCCACATAGGACCGCTTGTCACGAGCCTCTAGCTCCCGTGCAACCGCGAGTTATACGATTTTCGGCGGAGCAGAGGCGGGTTTTACAACTTATTAACTCAGGAGAAAACATATTTTTCACAGGGCCTGCTGGTGATTGCTATATCTTTCTTTGGCTAACTTCTCATCAGAAACGTTCCCCGATGGCATAGGTACTGGAAAATCAATGTTACTTCGCCACCTGATACAAGTACTCAAACAGACACGACGTGTAGCTATCACTGCACCGACAGGCATCGCCGGGATAAATATTGGAGGTTCTACCATACATTCCTTCGCTGGTATTGGCCTGGGCAAAGAACCGGCCGAAAAACTTGCTGCTAAAATTCGGAACTCCGATCGTTTGAAGGAGCGCTGGAATTCTACGCAGGTCCTAATTATTGACGAGAGTAAGTGATATAAAGATCTTCTGTTTGCATACCAATCTCATAGATCTCAGTTTCCATGATGGATGCGACTCTATTCGACAAACTCGTGAGCCGTGGCTTCGGATTCAGTCTGATAGTGCATAATGTTGTCGGGTTAGGAATACATTGCTCGAGTTGTCCGTGACTGTCCGAAACCATTCGGTGGTGTTCAAGTTCGTTGTCTCGAAGGCTGTTGTATGAGAACTAATATATGATGCCCACACGCAGCTGGTTTTGTCAGGGGACTTCTTTCAATTACCACCCGTTCCAGACCAAAGTTACGAATACAGAATGGCTGCTACTTATGCATTTGATGCGAAGTCTTGGTCAACGTGTATCTCTCAACCGATTTTCCTCACTGAAGTTTTCCGACAACAAGACAACGGTCAGCACAATATTCTTTCACACGCAAGGGTTAACACTATCATTTATAGCCTTTGTTGATATCCTTTCGGCGATACGGACGGGCATTCTTGAAGCCGAACATGTCAAGCAGCTACAACGTCTGACAAGACCACTACACTATGACGATGGGATCGAGCCAAGCCAAATGTGTGACTCATCCGACATACATATCCCAACGCTTGACTGAATCTAACTGATGAGATTTCCTTTGCGGAGTGAAGTCGAAAGTTGCAACAACAGTCGACTTGCTGCATTACTGGGTCCTGAATATATATACCATTCAACGGACAGCGCAGGTTATGATTACCAGCATCAGCCGATTCCCAAAGAAAGTGCTAATGCACTTCTGGACCGCCTCGTTGCAGTTCCAAGACTCTCGCTGAAGGTGAGGCAGGATTCTGTGCCTCGCTTTATTTCAAGCATTACGCATGTTTTCAGATCAGTGCACAAGTAATGCTCATACAGGTACATTGATTCATTTGACACTCCCTGAACTCACAAGTCATTCGCCTCCGCAGAACATAGAACAAGGTGTTCTTGTCAACGGCTCTGTGGGTAGAGTCACTGAGTTCCTGACAACTAATGAAGCAGTAGCAAGAAACATCCGTATTGCAACATTGAAAAATAGCCCGCCTCCACCGCCAGAGGACTATATTCAATTGCGGCCAATAAATGATAATGTCTTTGGGCCTCGGGAGAAGTGGCCTCTTGTCCATTTCACCAGTGGATGCGAGCTTCTCTGTGCGCCTTTGGAGTTTTCGGTTGAAGGATTTATGGGCAATGTTGAAGCTCACAGACTCCAAGTCCCACTCACCCTTGCATGGGCATTATCGGTTCACAAGTCGCAAGGTCAGACTCTAACACGGGTCAAAGTTGACCTGGGACGAATATTTGAAAAGGGGCAAGGTGTGTCTGATGTTTGTGAGCCCTTCCATCTCGTTGAGGTTCAACTTTTGGAGCATACGTCGCCCTCTCCCGCGCAACAACCATGGAACACCTGGAAGTGTGTAATTTTCAACCCTCAAAGTACGCAATTATTTAGATCAGGAACACGTTCCGTTATTTGATCACCCCTCTCCCAGAGTGATGGCTCATCCGCGAGTCAAGTTGTGGCAAGAATACTGGACTGTGCAAGATCGAGATGCCCTTTATGAGGAAATGGACTCTGAAGAAGCCATTACCCGATATTGGGATGATACAGGAATCCCATCACTGCCATAATCTAATTGAAGAAATGATCCTTTCACACTTCTCACAGCTCATTTAACAAGGTTTCATATACTGGATTACATGGTCATGTATCTGTCCACTGTGTACAACTGGAAGAAAGCCTAACATTCTACATCCACTATGCAACAGGGGGGATGGATGCAGGGTCTTGATGTGACTGAGTTTCTAGCTGTGTGATGTCAGCCGAGGATGGCAAGTGAGCTGGTGTAGAAGAGTTATGTGACATAAGTTGTTCTAAAGTGGTGTTTTCGTCCGTTTCAAAAAGTACCGATGAGTTCGAAAGAGTGGACGAAGGACTGTCCTCGGCGACCGGATTGGCAGAATGAGGGGGCATGTTCGACGGCGGAGCGTCTGGGCCTCCGCGCGAGGGTGTTTGGGGATTGGCACGAAGAGAAGGGTGGATGCTACCTGCAGGTCGTGGGGGCAGTCGAGGAGTGAAATCTTGGGGAGGTGATCCGGAAGGGGGTCCTGCTGTAGTATGAGTGGGCGTACTAGGCGGTACGCTGGTCACCTTGGTGCTTTTAGAGCCGTAAGGGTAATGTGTAACAGGTTCCCCGACGGGGGTTGGAGGAAGAGGAGGTGATGGGTGGCTGGGCTCGTCATAAAGCATGTGAGATTGTATGATTAAGTCTTCCATGAGCGAGTCCTAGAATATGGACAGTGAGACACCGAATAGCGCAATTGAGATCTTTCTTACCTTCCACGTCTGAACACTTAGCAGGTCACCACCCTTGGGCATTTCGTCTTCGCCAAATATAACACCTCCGAACACGATTGCAAGGTTCTTAGCATCCATTTTGTTCTTCTCGCTAAAAGCTACCACGCGAGCAAGGTGCTCTACAATGGCTTTCAGCGTAGCTTGATGGACAGGAGGCAACCTTCGCATTTTGGAACGTAGGAGCATAAAATTGTTTGCTTTGTGCTCCGCTAAGGTCGGAAATCTTCAATGATCTGATACCGAGCAAAAGCGAAGATGCTTTACCTAAGTCTTCCGTATGCTGCAGCCTTTCTTGCAGGGGAAATCTGAACACCGGCTCCGGTAATTCTCGAAGATAAAGCTGGATGCACAAATGCTAGAGAAATGATGCCACAATGAGAAAAAACACAAACCTTTAGCAACGATGCCACGGCATAAACATCATCTTTCTGTGAGTTGAACTCGAATTCTTCCTCATCCTTCTCGAGATCATGCTGAAGCTACAAGAGAACGTGAGTCCGTCTGGTCAAGATGAGGCAAGGGATTTACACTTTGCACAACGGCGTGACGTCCAGAAACCTACACGAGTTAGATGAGCTGGCGAAATTCTCGAGATTGCAGTTAGATTGGTACCCGATAAATCCCTTCAGACTCTAGCCCGCGCTGATCAATTTCCTGGATGCAAATTCTTACAATCTTAGGGATTTCTCCGTCTTGTAAACCTTTAGAGGTGGCATAGTCCACTAAACTGAAGCCAAAGATCAAGTCGCTGCATGGACCAACGGAACCATGCTGGTATAAGATACGCTCAGGTATTGCTGAAGCCAAGGAGCGAGGGATGTAGGCTTTCAACTTGGCAACATCTTTCTCTGGTGATATCTTATCGACGATTGTACGCGCATGTAGGGACAGCTGTGTTTGAGTTGTGTGTGTGGCACTGCGTGCGTTGTGAATTTGAACCCAAAAGTTTAAGGTGTTGGATTTCGTACGTCATATTATCGGTATATTTTTCGAGAGTCTTTTTCACGATTGTTGATGCATCTTCGATGAACATCTCCAAGCTCTGTAGTACGGTTAGCGAGGACAGGTTTGCCCGAATTAGGAATCTCATTACCTTATATCCACCCTCTAATATCTTGGTTCGCCTAAGTCGCAAGGTTTCTAACCAATGTACGCCCTTCCGGTATTCTCTATCTAAATTGGATAAGTGGCGGAAGGCACAAGAGTTGAAGGTAACACAGAGAAGCTGTACCTGCTTCATCCGCTTCTCTTTTTGTGCGAACCGTGCGTAAAGCTTGATTCTCCCGATTTCCCAGGCCATCCTTGCCCGACCCAGTTTTGTCGAGGAACCCTATCAACTGATTCAGTTGTCTCTTGCCTTAATGTTGAGGGTGTCAGAGAAGAGGTCAGAGAAGTAGGAGCATTCCATAAGAAATGCGATTTGCCTTGGTGAGCAAGGTCAGAGAACGCAGTCGAGGACGATGGAGATCGGTTGCGACCGGTAGAGCCACTTCCTGATGGTCTGCGGTCGAGGGCTCGTAACGGTTGCGGACCAGTCACAGTAGGTCGAGAGGGCATGGAGGGATTAGATTTCGAGTTACTTAGATGATGGTGTTGTTCAGGGATTAGTGATGGTGTGGGGAGTGGGGAGGTCAAAGAGACGAGGGCGGCCGCACGCTTTTGTTCCTGCCCGACAATTCAGCACTGACGGCAACGTATTACACAGGGAATGATTTACCTCTACTTCGGCAAATTTCTTGACGTATCTTGCTTTGAGCTTTGGAAGCACGTTTTCCGCATACTCGGTATATGCCAATCCAGACTCTTTCAAGTCCTCCTTGATTCGCTTGCGAGTACGATCTTGCGTTTCCTGGACTGGCGTCTTATGCATGCTGAAAACAAAGAACATGAGACTTCACACCTTCAAGGTGGTCAAGGGGTTGATAACGTCGGTCGCAAGTGTTGAACAGAAGGCTTCTCTGGCTTGCGCCTCTGATTAAGGCTTCTGAATATCGAAACATAGGCAACGAGCAGTGTACGCACCTCTCTCTACATTATCTCTAACCTCGTTCCAAGCACTTCTGGTAGTATTCAGCTCCCCTCGATCGTCAAGATACGCGTCGAACGATTTGATTTTTCGGTGTAATTTGACGAGCGACTCCACACTGGAAGCGGCTGAACAAAGTTGATATTGTACAATGATATCAAAACTCACTAGAATTCTTCGATTCGCTTCCTATGGAGGAAGGTTGATCGAAAATAGGCACGCGACCTGATTTGCAGACCCACCTTTCTTGGAAGAAGCTAAGATAAGAATCGGATAGGATACGCAGATGAGCATCGAACAATGGTATTGGGCCTTGTGGCGGCGGTGGTGGGTCTGAAAGGGATGGTCTCGACGATGGAGGTTGAGTGTCCATGATGGGAGTCGACGTTATGATAAGTCGCGTTAATGATGTTATCAGCACGTGATAAGGGATTTAAATCTTTCCATGCACCATATGGTGTGCCAGGCACCAAATGACTCGGGCGAAAAGGCCCAAAGTTTGCTGTTGACGATACATCATGGACGCCAGCCAGGTCGTCTTGCACCCGCCAACACACAAAACCCCCATGGCTCAACTTGTGTATGCGTCCTTGTTGGATATTTCGTCTTCGCATTCAACCCGCTCAATTAGGCTTCCCGTCGATACCCTCACCATCCCAGCGTTAATGACCGTCGCATCGGCCTTCATCCTGGTCGTCCAGTTGATCTTGTCGGCCTGGAGCACAAAGTTACAATCCACCCCTGTCGATATCGACGAGCCTGAAAACAGGCCACCTCGTGCCACGTTATCTTTCATAGTCCGAAGGCTTATAGACCAGCAAGGCGAAAAGCCTTTGTTTGTCTACAGGGTTGCGCGCTTTCTTGGCTGTCTTATTCTCCTTAGCCTCGAGGTTTATTCCTTCATTGTTCCCAAAAGGCGTGACGTTGGCGCCAAAAGGTGGAGCTGGACAGAACAAAATGCTACTGAAGACTCGAACTTCGTCTCGACCAATCTGCTAGGACTTGGTATGTGTTTGACCTATGTACGTGTTTGAAGAAAATCTTTTCCTCAGCAATTATTTATATGTTTGACTGGTCGCATACCATTCAGACCTATACTTTGTTGCTGGCTTTTCTTGCCGTCATAACCAGGCCATGGCCCAGAACACTCGCATCCAAACACCTGAGTGTCGTTTTGCTCTCAACTTTGGCAGTCTACTTTTACAGGGATTTGTTCCCTTTGGCCACATATACAGACTCTCCCTTGGATCTTGCGGGAGGCTGGACACTATGGGTCAAGATCATCATGCTCACCCTAACAGGCGCAGTGGCTCCTCTTTTAGTTCCCCGCCAATATAGTCCTCTTGACGTCAAGGTAAACAACAGCCCCCAGCAAGTACAACATTAATATCTCCCCCAGAATCCTTCGGCCATTCCAAATCCAGAACAAACCGCATCCCTTCTTTCGTTGATGTTATATTCGTTCTTGGATCCGATTGTCTTCTTAGCATATCGAATTCCTCATCTATCACACAATCAATTGCCACCACTTGCTGACTATGATCATGCACATCAACTCAAAGCAAAAAGTTTTCCTGTGCGTGGGCGCGTCATCATCATTCATCAACCGCTCGACTGATTTTAATTAATAGCAACTCGACCCATTTCGAGTGGGCAAGAAGAGGCACATCTTCTTCGGGCTCATGCATGTATTTCGTAAGGAATATACCATCCTGGCGATAATGATTCTCGTACAAGTCATCGCAAGCTTCGCGTCTCCTCTGGGTATCAAGGAATTGCTTCAGTGTGTCTTTTTCTTCCTGAAAAGACTTTCATACGCCTCATGTCCGGCTTGCAGTTATCTCGAAACGGGCGGCAGAGGTGCTACCATTCGACCCTGGTTTTGGATACTCTGGTTATTCGTGGGTCCCACTGTGGGTTCTCTTTCTTGGCAGTGGTATATTTACATAGCGGTGTGTGGATTATGTTCTACACTATCAACTGGTCATTGACATCTTCTGTCGACAAGACCCGTACCCTTGTACGAGCAGAGGGAATTCTCACACAGCTCATATTTGAGCACGCCTTGCGTATCCGCGTGAAGGCAGAGACGGATCCAGGTTCTCCAAGCGACTCCTGCGAGCCTTCCGTTCCCTCGACTCCAGATACAAGGTCTATTGGGGAGGCGGCCGTGCCAGACGACGAAACCTCGAGTATCACTGAGGATCAATTGATTGCCTCGTCGGGATCAACAACCGTCAATACACTTCATTCTCGCGACAATGCTTCAGAAGCGAGTTCATCAAGCACGAAGTCGGCCGGTTTTCACAAAAGCAAGGCAAAGATGTCCAAAGGTTCTGAAGCGGCGAAAGGGGAAGGAAGCTCAAGCTCAAGCAATCTTGTTGGCAAAATCAACAACCTTGTTACCACCGATCTGGAGAATATCGTGGAATCTCGCGATTTTCTGTTGGTTTTTCTCTACATACCACTGCAAATTACCCTTTGTATTGCCTTCCTTTACCTTGTCCTTGGCTGGAGGTAAGCTCACTAATATGCTTTATCTAACATGACAAACGGCTTGTCCTCTGACTCTAGTGCTTTCGTGGGTTTGGCCACAATTTTATTGCTATTCCCTTTGCCTGGATATGTGGCCAAGCGGGTACAGGATGTTCAGGAGTCCCGCCTCAGGGCCACAGATGCCCGAGTTCAGACAGTAACAGAAAGTGTGGATTATACTCTGAATATCCCCCTCAGTACTGAACGTTTCTAGCCATGAACGTGTTGCGCATGGTCAAACTATTTGGGTGGGAAGCGAAGATGAATGAGAAAATAGCTGGCAAGCGAGACAGAGAATTGGTTTGGATATGGAAGCGGCAAGTCCTGGATCTCATCAATGGAAATTTAAAGTACGTGAAGTTTCGATTACACACCGTCAAATTCTATTTCTAAGTATTTAAACAGTTTCTTGATCCCAGTGATAACCATGGTCACAACATATACGACTTAGTAAGCTCTGTTCACTTTGCATTCCGATCATTATTGATTGCCACTTCTAGTGTGAGTTATCCGGCTCAAGGAGCTTCCTTCATCTCATCTGGCTCTAGACCGTCGTAATGAAGCAGCAATTGAGTGCCTCGAAAGTGTTCAGTTCTATGAGTGTGTTTGATATGCTCCGAGATCAACTCCACATGGTATTCTACGCCATCACCCAGTTTGTCACTGGAAAGGTTTCTCTAAACAGAGTCAATGATTTCTTGAACAATGTCTGTCTACCGATATTTCTTCCAATGACTCACTGACATATTACAGACCGAACTCCTGGATAATTTTCCTGAAAAAGAGCCAACCAATATATTCGGGGGCATGGACCGTTCCGATGACGAAAGAATCGGGTTTCGGGATGCCACCTTTACATGGTCCAGTGATACCGATGGTTCGCTCACGCCCTCGAAGCGCACCTTTGCTCTACACATAGAAGGGGAGTTGTTGTTCACCCGCGGTCATATCAATCTCATCATTGGTTCCACTGGCTCTGGAAAGACATCCCTTCTGATGGCCTTGCTTGGTGCGTTTGTGTACTTCATGCACGCATGATCTCTTTCTAATCGGCACGAAGGCGAAATGCATTTTCTGCCATCCGGACCTGAATCATGGTATCATCTCCCAAGGAGTCCAGGAATCGCTTACGCTGCACAGGAATCATGGGTTTTGAATGATACCATCAAGGTGAGCTGAGATCAGAGACTGGGTAAAGCAATTATCTAAAGTCATCAGAACAACATCCTTTTCGGTCTGCCTCTGGATGAAATTCGCTACAAAAAAGTCCTTTACCAGTGTTCCCTTGAGCGTGACCTGACCTTGTTCGAAGCGGGTGACCAGACTGAGGTAGGCGAGAAGGGTCTCACTCTCAGTGGTGGGCAAAAGGCACGGATTACCCTGGCTCGGGCGATCTATTCTTCAGCCGAGATTATTCTGTTGGACGACGTTCTGGCTGCTTTGGAGTAAGATCTTCCCTTGTGGTTACTGTGATATGTCATTTATTGAATATGGCAGTGTCCACACGGCGAAATGGATCATCGAAAAGTGTTTCAGTGGGGATCTCATTCAAGGCCGGACGGTCTTGCTTGTTGTACGTACTCGGATAGACCCCGCCACCCCGCCTGGTACTGAGCTCCTTTCCAGACTCATAACGTCGCTATGGTCCGCCCTATCGCAAGTTTTGTGGTGTGCATGGGAATGGACGGCAGTGTTGCCTCACAAGGGCCTCTGTCGGACACATCCATCAAGGATAGCTTGCTGGCAGAAGAAGCCATCGAACAAGAGGAAGTCATCGTCAACGTCGATAATTCCACCTCTTCATCTATTGACGAAGGTAAAAAATCTGACGGTAAGCTGATCGTGGCTGAAGAAATAGCGGAAGGACATGTCAGCTGGGAAGCATGTGCGTCGTGTCATATCGGTTTTACGTCTTTTTCTATCTCTTGTGTTTAGTGAGGCTTTACTTGGGGGGTCTTGGAGGCAGCCATCCGACTCTCTTCTTCGTGACCTTCGTTTGCGGTCTCCTTCTTACAGACTTGTTGAATGCAACGCAGACCTGGTACCTTGGTTACTGGGCATCACAATATGGCCACAACAACCCCTCCGAAGTACCTGTTTTCCAGTGGGTTTTCCTTTCAAGACTCTTGGCCTGTCGAGTGATTTCAATGTCGCCTCTAGTTATCTTGGCTTTTATGGTGCGATGTCTTGTCCACAGATGACTCGACATCTGTTCTGATGCCCAATACAGGCGCTCTGTTACTCTTCGCGGTCCTAATATATTGTACCTCATATCTCATCTACATATTTGGGACTCTGAGGGCAGCAAGGAGCATCCATAAGCAGCTTATCGAATCAGTACTAGGGACGACTCTGAGGTGTGTTATATCAAGGAACAGTCCATAGCACGCATATTCACACTGCTGAAGGTGGCTTGACACGACACCGGTTTCACGCGTAATTGCACGGTGTACTCGTGATATAAGAGCCGGTGTGTTTTTCAATGATCTGGTATTGGGAACAGAAGCTGATCCCTCTCAGTTGATGGACCAATATCTACAGGGCTGTGGTGGCTCTCAGAGATGACAATGACGATGCTAGTCAAATTTGGAGCAGTTGTGTTTTTGACGCCAGCTTTCCTACTTCCAGGTATCTTGGTCGCATTTTTAGGAGGCTGGTGTGGCCAAATCTACATCGCTGCACAACTATCTGTGAAGCGGGAAATGTCTAATGCCAAATCGCCAGTCCTCGGCCAGTAAGTACAGAAATCTGATTTTCTCAAACATGTGGAATAACGGCTCGATACGCCTAGTTTTGGGGCTGCAATAGCTGGTTTAAGTGAGTTTTGGCACCTACGCACAAGCTTATGAGTCACTGTCCAATAGCTTCGATCCGTGCTTATGGCGCACAGAAAGTCTTTGAAACAGAATCTCTCGCACGAATCGATCGTTATACGCGGGCAGCGCGCACGTTTTACAATTTGAATCGGTGGATCTGCATACGAATTGATGCCATGGGAGGGTTGTTTGCTGCTGCATTGGCAGCTTACCTTGTCTACTTTCAAGGACATTCTGCAGCAAATACTGGCTTTTCCCTCAATATGGCAGGTACGTTTCGTGGATACAATTTTACTGTCGTTAACTGACAATAACCTCCAACCTGAACAGTCGGATTCAGCGGAATGATTTTGTGGTGGGTCAGAGTTTTGAATGATTTCGAAGTCCAAGGTGAGCGACATCATGCTTCCAAAACAGCTGATTCGATCTGAGCTGACGTCTGACATGGCATCAGGCAACAGGTAAGCTCCTGCAGGAAAAAAAGGAAGGGAGCTGACGGATGGCAGTCTGGAACGTATCCAAGGCTACGTTTGCATAGAACAAGAACCGAAAGCCACCCAAAGCGGCATTCCTCCTGCATACTGGCCTGGAACTGGCGAAATTCGGGTTGAACACTTGTCAGCTAAATACTCGCAGGATGGCCCCGAGGTTCTCCACGACATCTCATTCAAGGTGAAATCTGGAGAGCGTATCGGTGTCGGTGAGTCGCGTTGTGAGTAGTGTCCAACCCGAACATTCCTGACACTCGCGCAAGTGGGAAGAACTGGTTCTGGAAAGGTTGGGGAAATTTTTCCTTATTCATGGGAGCCTCTTGGCTCATGATCACATTCACATCACGTTTCTTAGAGTTCTTTGACATTGGCTCTTCTGCGGTGTATATTCACAGAAGGCGATGTCTATTTCGATGGTTTGAACACAAAGAGCATCAACTTGGAAGCCTTGCGATCCAGTATCACAATCATCCCACAAACTGTCAGTCGATCGTCCTGCTCATCATTACCGTATCGTCTTATCATAGCCACAGCCGGAGCTGATCAGTGGTACACTGAGGCAGAACTTGGACCCGTTTGATCAATATGACGATGTCACTCTGAATGCCGCCTTGCGTGCTGCTGGCTTATTTGCCCTCCAGAGCGAATTAGACGAAAGTAAAATCACTCTGGACAGTTCAATCGCAAGTGGCGGTGGTAATTTATCAGTCGGTCAGAGGCAGATTCTCGCTTTAGCAAGAGCTATGGTCCGTGGAAGCAAGCTTCTCGTGTTGGATGAAGGTCCGTCAATCCTCACCAGAAGCTCATTAAAAATGCCAATGACTCGTCCAGCTACTTCTGCGATAGGTATTACCATCAAACCTGATGACCAGATTCGGACTCAATCCACTTTTGTAGATTATAAGACGGACTCGGTCATCCAGTCATCTCTTCGCCACGAGCTCCACGGGAACGTAACAGTCATCACAGTTGCCCACCGTTTACAAACAATCATGGATGCTGACAAGATTGTGAGATCTTCATCCCGTTACATCTCATCTCTGATTGTCGTTTTAGATGGTTCTCGATGCAGGAAACATTGTATGTTCTGCCATCTCAGACATTTCCACTGCTCATACCGTTTGCAGGTGGAATTTGACAGCCCTCAAGAATTACTGAAGCTTCCTGATGGTAAGCTGCGCAGTCTCGTTGATGAGTCTGGGGATAAGGACTCGCTCCATGCTATGGCGAGGAGAGGGTATGGACAAGGCACTTCATAGAGACTTTTGATGTTTCTTAAGTTATGTAGGGGTGGTCAGGAATTTTCGGTAGATTTAGGGGAGCGAGGCAGTTTGTTTGGTGCAGGCATACTGATAGTTGGTTGATTATCCACCTATATTCAGAGAGTTCAAGGCTCCCAGCAAAAACAAGTCAACTCAGCTGCTTCTCCTCGACCGTTCATAGTTGATGCAGCCTGATTGTGTAGATACCATATCAAACACAAAGGAATAAAAAGAGGGTAGACCACAAATACAGTTACAGATGAGGTGGGATGTGGTGGGATAATTACCGACAAGTGTGTTGACGAAAACGACCATAGCGAAAGCTGCCATGATAGAGGCATTGCTTGGGCCCTCCTCATGGTCGAAATAACCCTTGCTTGGTGATCGCCCGCGACGTGTGGGCTGTGTCCTTTCCCACTCCAGTCGTCAAATGCACCTTATACAAATAAATTAAAATAATAAAATAAATAGTACTTCTATAAAAATAATAAATTAAAAAACTAGTTCTACGTCCTAGTCCAACGTGAAAAAATTTAAATTATCTATTATTTATTTAATATTTTTCTATTTAATTAAAGAAGAGATATTTATTTCTTCTTAAAGTTCTACAGCTTCTAACTAGTAAAACTAGTATTTCTTCAGGTACTTATATGTACTACATCTGGAAAAAAATCTTCATGGTAAAAATTAATAAAATTTAAATGATTAAATTTAAATAAAATTATTAAATAATTAAAAAAAATTATGTTCTTTAAATATAATAATAATTATTATATAACCCCTATTACAAATTAAAACAAAATTAAATAATAATCTTTACGAAGATGAAGTACTACTTCTAGATGAAGTACTACAACAACTTCTACAAGTTCTTCTTCCTCTTCTACTACAAAATCTTCAAGTACAAGTACAACAACTACTAAATAAGTAGAAGTATTACAATTTCGTAGTTCTACGTTCTACAAGTACTACTAAAACAAAATTAAAATAAATATCTATTAAAAATATAATTATAAAAAATTTAAAATTAATTAAAAGAAGATATTAAAAATTGTAATTAAACAAATATTATATGATAATTAAAAAAATAAATAAAAATTATCAAATTATCATGAAGAATTTAATTTTGGTTCTGATTGAATGTTTTTCAGTAGTTTTAAGACATGCAAATCATTGTTCCTAAAAATTTTATATTTAAAAACTTTAATTATAAAATATAATAAGAATAAGGTGTAAAGGTGAGTAATATAAATTAGATATCTTATAGACTTTTTAATTAGGAGATAAAATTTATTTCTCTAAAGAAATAAAAAAAAGTTAGAGATACTTAATTTAAATTAGAAATAAAAAAGGTGGTAATTGAATACTTCTATTACCTAGCAAGCCTACTCTAAAAAAAATAAAAGTTTATATACTTTATTAATTAATTTTAATATAAATTTCATATAAAAATTTTTCTTTAATGAAAATTAAATAGTAGGGTTATAATTTAAAAATAAGGAAAGTAAAGATAAATTAGCTATTTATTAAGAAAAAGGAAATTTTCTACTATAAGATTCGATTTATTTTGTTTAAAGGTAGTTGGAAGGGTAAATGCCTCCCAAGCCGATGATCCAAAGCCATGTTTGATAGAGCAGATGGCCACATTGGGTATGAAAAGCCCCAAGTAGAATTATCTACCAGCAGTCAAGAATATTAGTCAATGCTCGCAAGAGTGAACTAGCTAACTGAAATCACAGGATCCATTATGTGTGGTGAATGTAATAACATAAGGGAAAAACATGATATTACCTTACTATTAGTGTTGTCCAAAACTGGTGTCAGAAGACTTGGTAAGGCCAGAGACGCAAATGTTAGTTGTCCTAATCAGGCGTAAAGGGTATGTAGGCTGCTTTAAAAGTTTTATCTTTAATAGCTCAGTATAAATAATTTATTTTTATATAAAGTACAAAGTTTTATTTTTATTTTTTTAAAAAAAAGAAATTTATTTTAATACTGTAAATATAAAATGAATTAAAGCTAGGATCAAATTGAGGATAAGTCAAATAATACTTAGTGTAGGGTTTAAATCTGGTGATACTAAGGGGAGTACTAAAGGTGAAAGCTTTTTATCTAGAAATGATTGACGCTGAGAAACGAAGGTGAGAAAAGAAAATAGGATTAGATACCCAGATATCTCTCACAGTCAACAATGAATGGTGGTTGTTAGTTAGTTTTATCTGACTGATAACGATGTTAACACGATAACCATTCCACCTTGCGAGTATGGTTGCAAAACTGAAACCAAAAAAATTAGTCAGTCTCGAAGCAAACGAAGTGAAGCATGTTATTTAATACGATAGGACACGTAAAATCTTACCAGTCCTTGTATATCCAATTGTTATTATATAAAAGTAATAAAGATTGAGTAGTTTCTTTTTAAAATTTAAGAAATTCGTTTACAGGTGTTGCATGGCTGTTGTCAGTCCGTGCCGTGAGAAGTGAGGTTAACTCCACTAACGGACGAAATCCCTGCTGTTAATTTTTACTTAACAGTTAATGATATTTATAAGATTTCATTTGGGGCTAAGACAAGTCGTTATGGTCCTCATGGACTGGGCTATAGACGTGCCACAAAAACTTTTACAAAGTGATGCAAAACCAGACTTCTATTTTAATTACTATTTATTTTTTATATCTAGAAATTAATTAATATTTTTAAGTTGAATATATAATTATATCTATATATTTTTTATTCTAAAAAAAAAAAAAAAATAAGGTCAAAAGGAATAGCTAATCATTAAAGAAAGTTAAAAAATTAAATATTAAACGGATTGTCGCCTGAAATTCAGTGACATGAAGGAATTTCGAGTAATCGTTGATCACTATGCAACGGTGAAGAGAGCATTCGGGATGAACTAACTGTCTGTCGCTGGGAAGAAGCTTAACTTGGGGGAAATTGCCTCAAAAATATTAAATAATAAAGGAATACTTAATTTAAATATATCTGCAAAATATAATTAAAATGTAAGTAGTTTGGTATGCTAACTTTATTATATTAGAATTTATTCTTTATAATTAGGATATAGTCTTTTAATATATAAAACACCTTTCTTAATAATAAATAGTATCAGTGAACCCATTTGAGTAACATCTCAAAAGTCATAGCAAGGTAGCTGTACTGGAAAGTGTAGCTGGAAAATAAATAAATTTAACCCCCTCTCTTCACCGTTGCATAGAAATAATTATGTTAATATTTAATTTAATATATTTAATGTAATATATTTAATGTTTTAATATGTATTATGTTTAATGTAATATATTTAATGTAATATGTATTCTTTTTATAACGTAGTTTTTCTTTCTATACAAAATTTTTATTTTTATTTAAAATTATTTTTTTAGAATTAATTGTATTTAATCGCCTTGGTCTACCAGCATAGTCGCGTCGGGGAGTTTGGTCATGTGGGATGGACTCATGCATGGACGATCGATCGGCGGTGGGTTGCACTGGACAGGAGCCGGCAGTAGGTAGGCGAGACGCGTCCTGCGTTGAGGTTTGTTCTGTTGGAAGATTAGTATGTCATATTAGTAGAGCGAGTCGGTTGGCGTCTAATACGCGGGAGGAGCGAGTAACACTTATTTCGCTGCCTGTCATCGCGATTTGTGATACCCATCATGCATCCCCACTGGGTGAAAAGATCCAAGGACTGTCAAGGGATAAAACAGACATGTAAGTTAGATTTTGTTAGTCTCGTACGTCTCGTAAGTCTTCTCCATATGACAAATGGCGTACTACATAGCATCAAAAGCGAAGGTATCTAACTTTGACGCAAAAACCCTCATCATCCTTGATGTCTCCTGTAGCCAACGCTTGGTTCGACTGGATCTCGACCGTTACGGGAGGGAAGATATTCCCGCGATAGCCCTCCACGTTGGCCTGCAGCGGCGTGTGGGCCGCCCGACGAGCCTCCTTGATAGCCGTTACTATACCCTGTGCCGCTGGGATAGGAATGGTCATACAAGCGGGGGGGGCTTTCCGAACGACGTCTATCAATGCAAGCCCGTCAGCAGCAGCGATCTGACCTGATCTAGATCTTACTTGTATCGGCTGCTGGGCGCTGAATCGGTAGGACGAGGATAATCATCATAGCGTACTGGGGAAGGAGGTCGACCTCTGTAATCGTAGTCTCTGCGTAAACTTTAAAATAAACCATCACTGTTGGTACCAGATGGGAAACCAGACCTGGAAGGAGGCGGTCTCTCAAAATCTCTGGGCGGTGTCCTTGGCCTACCTCCTTGGGGCGGAGGGTAAGGCGGAGGGTACCGTTCCACAGGCCTTCTATCATATCGATCGTAGTAAACAGAAGGCGGGGGAGGGCCGCCAAAACTGCGGTATGGTGTCTCGGGAGGGGGATACCTTCCTCTGTATTCAGACGTCGAAAGTGGGGAAGGATATTTATCTCTGTCGGACATGGGAGGTGGTCCGCGCCTATAGTCATCATAATCGCGACGGCTTGAAGGTGGAGGCGGAGAACCATAATCTCGGTATTCTCGAGGTGAAGGCGCCCGCCTGAGATCGCGAGGCGGTGGATAGTCAAGGCGAACGTCCCGAGGCGGAAGGCGTCCAGAATGTCCGATTTCTTCTCTGGGAGGTAAGATTCTGGGTAGTGAGGGAGGGTGGTCGCGTTGGATGCGATCGATTAGCGGCGACTCGTATGGACGTCGTGATACACTAGAAGCATAGTGATTAGGTGCCTGATGACGACGTGTTACAGGCACTCACATCCCAGTATGGTTTGGGCATTCCCTTCGCACAATGAATGAGTTTAAAATTCAATCCAACCTGAATGAAAGCGAACAGACCTCGCCCAATGCCCCATTTGTCCACACTTGAAACAAGCACCGGGATCACCAGCATATTTTGCTGTTCTGCCCCCGCCGCGAGAGAGTTCGACGCGTATTTTGTTCCCCATGAAGTAACCTTCATGGTATTTGGCCACGCTCTCCTCTGCTGCTTCTCGGCTGTCAAATTCCTGTGGTGGCTGTGAGGTTATAATTGATGTATAGGACTAGAAGCGTACAACAAAACCGTAGCCAACCCTAGAGGAATTTTAGCTAAGCATATTACGGAGAAGGCGGAGGACAAACTTGAGTTCGATGGCCACGATGTTCCCGATTTTTCCGAAGCAGTTCTGCAAGTCCTCTTGCTGTGTGTGTTCGGGTAGGCCACCAATATAGACTTTATTCGGCTGGACGGCAGAAGGTAAACACCCAAGTAGACACACGCACAAGGAAATGGCGGAAGAAGTTGTCATGAGCCCAAGCCAGAGTTGAGCCCCCGAAGAGCGACCAGTAAATCCAAAGCAAGCAAGCTAAGTATCATGAATGGTAGCAGTGAAGCAACGTAGCAGAGTCCTGGCCCGACCACGAGGGGTGCAGAGCTGTAAGGGCGATGGACACGAATGCCACGGCAGGGAACAGAACAGAACAGACAAGAAGAGACCTAAGCACCTTGACCTGCTTCTCCCGGAAAGTGTCGCCTTTATTATCAGAGACACCAACGGCGTTGATACTTGAACCACCAGGATATTCTGGATTGTCGGAACCCTGGGCAGCAGCATGGTCATCATCCATAGGCAAAGACGTTCCGTTGCCAGCGTCCACTGCGACACCCGGACCCATTTCTTGTTCGTCCTGAGGACCCCAATTATCTTGTTGAACAGTGATCTGTTCGGTATCGAGCGATGAAGGCGCCACCATTGCGGAATATGTGGAAGAAACAAAAGTTGCACTGGTGTGAGATTTTTTTTCACTCTCCGATCCAACAAATTGTGAAAAGGACAAGTACTCCTCCTTTCTGCTCCAGTAATAATTAATCTAATATGTCAAAGACCACAGCCTAGTTTATTGGAAATCATAAAAGTATGTAGATACCAAGAAGCACGGACAGGTCCATTAAGGAAGATGAGTAGATATGACAGCATATATATAAGGGTGGCTATCGAAATGTCTGTCGTACATCGTTCAAATCAAGGCCCCGACAAAGCTTCCGAGTGCCACCGCTACCATGACGGCCATGCCTTTGATGGCCAAAGGCAGACAATTGCCAACCAAACTGACGGCCCCGTTGTTGGCAGCCGTTGACTTTGGACCTGAAGAGCCGGCTACAACACTGCCCGTAGCCGAGGGAACAAAGGTCGCCGATGGATTGGCGAGACACGAACTCGCAGCCGCATTGGCGGCCGAAGGTGTAGATGGTGCCGCGGAGTTGACGGTGCCGTTACCAGCAAAGCTGCAGGCTCGAGCATCGTTCTTATTGAGCTGGTAGTATTCGGTCATCACGTAGGAAAGTTTGATGGCTATATAATCGATCCAACATCAGACTTGGTAAGAAGGGCATAATGAAGACGCACTCGGATCGCATCCGGAAACTCGTCCATAGACACCAGTCTGACCATTACCACCTAAATCATCACAGCTTCCACCTTGCTGCCCGACAAGGCTGCATCCGTAATCCAGCAATTGACCAACGATAGCGGTGTAATTATTTGTCGCAGGGGTAAATCTACAACTCAGTGCGCTCAGCAAGCAGTCGCATGCGGGTTCATTCGGCGTTGGGGGGAGAGAGGCAGATGCAACAAAGGCGTCACTTATCGTGGGGCAGTTCGGATATGTTGCGGCGGGGCCATTAGATTGAGAGGGGCTGTTTGGTGGGTTCACTTGACCATATTGCGTTTTAAGTGCATCAAAGTCGCTGCTTGTGGTTACTGTGCTTCCATCAGAGGAAATAGTGACCATGCCAAATTGGCCTTGAACGCTCTGAGCTGGAAAATATGAGAAGGCAACACCACCAGAGAAGACAGGCGACATGTCAGAGCTGAACAAAGCGCCAACTTCGGTCCAGAGGCGAGGAGGGGAAGTAATACAGCCAAATTCACTGAAATAAGCGACTACGTTGTATCCTGCGAAATCATTGGTTGTGCCCGCATATGATGCTTGGAAACTCGAAGTGCCACACCATTCACTAGAGGGAAAAGATGAGAAATCTCAGAAATACTAGAAAAAAATTAACGAACTAGTCATTAAGACCATAGATATCAATGGCGGTGGCATCGGAGTTGGAACCGGAAGCATCACATGAAAGGTAGTTGGCAAGAGGATCACGGAAGCCTGGACTACCGTTGATTGCGGCATAGCCGACAAGTACGGAAGATGATTTCGACTTGCTTTTTAATGCGTAAGTCAGCCAAGGAGGACCAGACGATGGACATGGAATACAGTCCACTCACAGGTAAGCCTTGACGTCCCGAGCAGCCGCTTTAACGTAGGGCGCCACAGCCGTGCCGTTGGAAACCACAACTTCGTTTCCGACATTGTACGCCAGGACATTGTCGTATTTGCTAAAGGCATCGATGGTTGCAATGTATTGGTCGAGGAGGTTGGTCGACCATGAAGGGCTGACACGATCAATAGAACCATTGAGGGGGAGGGCTAAATCAATGCTAATTTGGATGAGTTCACAGGAAGACCGTTCAAGGAGATCATCTGTACATGGCATATATCCCAGCATTGCTGAGAGTCCTCATGCAGTCGTCATGATTCAATGAAGAATTGACACTGTAGACACGAATTGTGTTGACGCCTAGCTGACTCAAGAAGGGTGAATCACGTTTGCAGGCATTCGGAAGGGCCAACGGATCTATGAAGCTGGACGGCTCGCCGAAACTATTGTCGGCGCTCTGCACAACAACGCCTGAGAAAACATGGCAAGGTCTCGTCACTGGTCAGACGTCTGCTGGTAAATGCTTGCCTTGCTCCTGGTAGGCAACGCCCTTGATGTAAAATCGGCTGCCATCGTCCTGATAGAGATATTTTCCGTGACGAGTGATTTTGGAGATGGCATTGGCTCTGCCAGCGAAAGTTAGAACGACGGCTGACAGCGCCACTGCTCTGTACAGGAGACGCATTGAGTCGGAACACCAGTCGGACAATGAGCAAGGGGTAACGAGGGGATGTGTGTTGATAGAAATGAAAGTGGGATACTTACTACTTGCATGCCGCATTATTGTGCAAAATGGATTACGTTACACACTGCACGTGGTGTTTTCACGCGTCGAGTGGTTGAGCGTTCAACAACTTACAGCACGCCTGCCCAATGTCGCCTGCCCCTCCCTCCTCATCTGTGGATCAATCGAACAAAACTTCTCTCGGGGTATCAAAACCTGGGCCTGTGGACCTTACAGCACTTCAAAACGCGAGTCGAGTACTGCACGAACGGCTGGTGCAGGATTCAACTATAATCCCTGACCTCGGGGATATGTTGACATCTCGTATGTGAAAGACAAAACCTCTTGTTGTATCTTCTCACAGGATTACAGCATCTGCTGGGCAGGTCTCGGCATCTTATAGCCCTTTACCTGATGATCTGCGTGTACCCTTTCAGAAGAAGAAGTTCATAGGAATCCCAGATGGCCTGTTCCAGTACTACGAGAGTGAGTACCCCGCAGAACTCGTTATTTATGGTAACCTTAATCACCACCCAGCAACAAATGTCATCTCTCATATGGGATTGATGCCTGAAATCGAACGTGCATGGATATCCATCGATCACAAGCTGTTTTTGTGGGATTATGTCGACGGGTGAGCGTCAGAGATGTCTCATATTTCAGTTGTTGACTTTCATGATAGGCATGAAATTAGTTCGTTTGTGGACCAACCGGATGTCATAACCGAAGTTGCCCTCGTCAAGCCTAAAGCCGGCCTCTTCATTGATGAAATATCGTCACTCCTTGTCATCTGCACTCCAGTTACTGTACTTCTCTTAGGAGTTTCCTTTGCCCCTACAAGTGCTCGACAACATCAACAAATCAAACTCTATGCCACAGACTTGTCAGTATCCACTGACGTCGAAATGACGTCCGTGGCTGGCACCCAGGATGGCCGCATTTTTATGTGTGGTGCACAGGATGGTCACTTATATGAGTTTCACTATCAAGAAAATGAATCATGGTTTGGGAAACGTGTACAGCTCGTCAATCACTCTGCCGGTGGTGTGCAAAGCCTTCTCCCTCGTTTTGCGGCCTCGAGCCAGGAAGGCAAGCAACGTTCCCTTCCCTGTCAACCCAACGTTGAGATTATTTGTGCAGAGAGAATTGTCCTTGTGATATCCGACATGGGAAGGAATTGCCTCTATACCCTGACTTCGAAGGGCGGCATCTCAATTTACAAGCCTAATAGTGACAAGGCTGTCCAGCACGTCCAAACTCTATCAAACCTCTACAAAGCGGTGCAGGATAGGGCGCCGGGCTACCCTGCCATCACCCCCAAGAACTTTCATATAATATCGTTGCATGTTGTCGAGCATTCCGAAACGCGATCTGGGATCCAATTTTTCGCAATGACATCCAGCGGCGTACGTCTATACTTTGCACCTTCGGGTGGGCCAAGCTACGCCACAACTCCCAGCCCTACGTTCACTATGCGCCTGGTCCAACTGATACATGTCCGGCTCCCGCCATCGAACTTGGCCCACCCAGATACACAAACAAGTCTGTTCCGCCCCCCCGCGACCGCCTATGGAGCATCTCAGGCCCCTTCCCAGCCCACTTCTCAATCTTATGTCGTTTCTTCCATCGAAAACACGTGCTACACCCAGGGTTTGACCATAGCGGCACAACAAGGAAGTACAGACGGTACTGATTACATCCTATGTATGGCCCCGGATCTCACACGAATAGGCAAGCTGGGACAACTGAGACTACCACCACAGCTAGCTTCCACAGCTTCGCAGGCTATTTTGAGTGATGGTCGGCCATCTTTAACAGAATACGCTACGCTCTTATCGATACCTGGAAGGACGTGGGCAATGGCGACAGCGCCAAAACCTTTTTCCGTGGCGCTTTCAAAAGGTGTTCCTCCAGCAATTTTGAATGAATTGGCGACGCAATTTGGAGAGTATCCTCATCAATTTATGCTCCTGACAAACGTCGGTCTTACGTTCCTCGCTAAACGACGGGGGTTGGACTATCTCAAAGCTGTTCTGGAAGAACTTCAATCGGAAGGGAACGCCCAACCAATCATCGATTTTCGGGACAGGTTGTCGACACTTCCCCCCCGAGCCTACCCCATTAATTAACAGTTTTCAAATTAGTTTTGGGCGAGACCAGACTTGCTGTATGCTCCTTGGACTTGCCAGCGGAAATACGTTCTTAGATTCTCTGGATGGATCACCCACCGGATCCATTAGTATGCTCAACCCTGATCTTGCCACTGTGGCAAAACAAGCGTTCTATGATTTCGGCGAACGTCCCATATGGACAGAAAGGATAACCTATGGAACTAGTAAGTCTTTTTGGCTGCCGTCTTACCTGAAGGCTCATATGGCGACAGCCGATAATCAAGGTATCACAATATTCAGTGGCCGCCGAGAGGGGCTTGCCCTTTATTTCTGTCGATTGGTTCGACCCTTTTGGAAGTCCAAGTTAACCAAACCAGGGTGAAGCAATGAAGCTCACTGCCAGCCTTTGCACTCATCCTTTTCCTAGCATCTTGAACAGACAGCAATTGGCAGTGGAAGAGACCATGTTGGTCATTGTCCAAAAAAACCTCTTCGCACTGAAAGACTTCTTGGACAAAAACCCCCACCTTTTTCATTCTTACACCTATGAAGCATCAGCACATGTTCCAGTCGCAGAACAAGAAGCTTGGCGTGTCCGTCAGTTCAGCAAGTGTCAAATGATGGATTTCTGACTTTCATCCACCCTAGGCCGAGCAAAAGTCTGTATCAGAGTTGTTATCTCTCCTATCGAGAACCATCGAAGCATTGTCATTTATTCTTTTACTGAATGACCATATGTTTGGGGACCTCATCTCTCAGTGAGCTGCGGGATTGATCTCCTGCACCGCCATCCAATTCCTCATTCACATTTCAGGTGTGACCCTCAGACCCAACAACTAGTTGCGGCACTGACATATGAAGACCTTGTTACCACGCAGGACGGGACGTCAATCTCAAGAGCACTGGTCAATGTCATTATTGAGCAGCAAATCGGGCAGCAGATCAGTGTTCGTGTTGGACGCGTCCGTGTTTCACATACTCATGAACTTGAGCAGGTAGACACTATCAGTGAAGTTCTGCAACAAAGGTGTGGCTCATTCTGCAGCACGGATGATGTTATGCTGTACAAAGTAACCCTCAACACCTTTCTTGACCTCATGTTTCGAAATGGCTTATCTATTTTTTACACTGCTAGGCGAAAGAAAACATACGCAAAGCGGTTGAGACCCAAAGTACAGTGGAGCGCCAAGATTGCCTTGCGGAATCTTTGCGGTAAGAGGCCCTGCTTTGTTATTTGTTGCCCCTCGTTGAATCATGGGAAGCTTATTCATTAGAGGAGCTCGCATTCTTGAGTTTGACAAGCTAAGAGAAGCCTGCGGAGATTATCAGCAGCTCGGCTATTCCAAAGGTAATGAATTCTGTTATATGTTCTTTGCCGCAAACATCTGAGTGTGTCAGGTGCCGTTGAGCTGCCACTTATGTATGCCCAGGTTGTCGATCCGGACAATGTAGGGCGTGACACATGGAATATTGGGCTCCCCCCCAGCGACCCTCGCAGTGAAGCTCTTGGAAGGCGACTCCGTTGCTATGAGTTGGTGATGGACTCCTTAACCGTCTTTGAGGAGAAGTGCTCCGGTGATCAAAGTGCTATAGATTTTCTCAGTGGTGATGCAGAAACTATTCGCAGCCACGCGTATGAACTAGCATTCTCGAGCGAGGACGAAATATTCCATTCTACATTGTATGACTGGCTTATTGGCCGAGGTCTTGCTGATGATCTGCTTGAGGTATGTAGGCTTACATTGCGTTGAAGAACTTCTAACCAATATATACAAGATGCGCCCC
The DNA here is from genome assembly GCA_963565915.1 of Entoloma clypeatum. Taxonomy (NCBI): domain Eukaryota; kingdom Fungi; phylum Basidiomycota; class Agaricomycetes; order Agaricales; family Entolomataceae; genus Entoloma; species Entoloma clypeatum. Next base: position 2,782,748 of record OY751493.1, read on the forward strand.
GCTTTTCTGGAGGCCCATCTCAAGCGAGAACCCGTTTCTATTGAAAAATGTCAGCTTTTATGGCAGTTCTATGTCAAGAATGGCCAGCCCCTGCGCGCCGCAGAAGTACTAGGTTCTTTGGCAGAGTCCACCCAGTCAGTTTGAGCCTTTTCAGCCGGATCCTTGCTCATCGTATGGCTAGATTCAAAATCGACCTTAATGCGCGTTTAGAATATTTGACGCTCGCTGTTGCGAATGCCAAATCCCACCCAGTATCTGTAACTGGAAGACATGAAACCGCGATTGCGTTTCTCACTGATCTGGAAGAAAAACTGGAAGTTGCACAAGTTCAATTGGAGATCTATAACGTCCTACATCCACATATCGACGATGCGCCTGAAGTCCGCGGCCGCATTCAGTTGCTGTCCGGACAGCTGTTCACCATGACAGACGTGTGTCCATTTTTTGCTATATTTTTCACCATCTGGGTTGCACCTCATCACAATTACAGCTATATCAGCGCTATGCAGTTGCATTTGACCTGCCAGACATGAAACTTCTCTGTCTGCATGTGTCAGAGCATAGAGACGAAAGCATCGTTCGACCCATTTGGAATCAGATATTCGATGAAAGTGCGTCTCCCGAGTTGTCTGATGAATGTTCGCTCAAATTCAGGATTCTCAGTACTCAAGGAAGAAGGAGGTCCAGCTACAATGGCAGATCTCATCGTTGCCAAGCTCGTACCATTAGGAAAACGATTCTTCCCCTCGGAGAGTGCCTTCCCGCTCCGTATGTTGCAGATGCCACTCATAGTTCGAATCATCATTAAAATCCCTTGCCAGGCTTTATTTCGACACTCATCGTCAGATTTACACTGGCAAACAAGATTGTGGTACCTTACGGTTGGGCCCCTCGTATATTAGTGCAATGTGGCGTACCGTTTTCGGAGGTCTGGGACATTTTTCACGAGATGTACGAATCCCAGGTAATTAATCCTTTGGCTAATGGGTGCTTTCCTAGCTGTTGACATGAGCATTGCCAGATACCTCCATTCAACGATCAATCCAATGTTCAAGCGATCTCGTCTGACATAGCGGTGCTGCTTTCGGACTGGCTCGAGGAAGTCAAACGACCACAGTCTTTCATTGCAAGCGGAGAATTTCCTGTTGGCCGGATAGACCAGGCGATAGATGAATATCTAGCTGAATTGGAGCAGAGTCGCAACGACACGAAAACATTATATGAGAGTATAAAGCGACAGCTCAGACGAAATTGGTGACGTGGCCGTAAATATTACTGTTTCAAGTACTAGACCTGTATTTGAATGGCTTAATTATCATCTAGCTACTGGCTGAGATCCTTGTTGGTCTGAAACTGCCAATCAGGTATGAAAGCTCTACAGAGCGAGATAGCTCACATGAGGGTTGAAGAAGAGGCTGTTCATGCCCCATGGGAAAGGCTTACCCCGCCGATTCATGTACTCGTACTCTGGAACTGCTGGGAGGTGTCCGTCGTTTTCGTCCCTCAAATGGTCTAAGTGTTGCTTGTGTTCGAGTTCAGCATTGTAAACCCAGGCACAACAAACAGCAACTGGGCAGATCGAGATTGGGTTGAGGACTTGTTGAGAGGGAGAAAAAACACACTGGCAGGGGCGCAGACGTAGTAACTATCAAAAGGGGAAAGCATGGACATGATCCATTAGGGATAAGATGGGTTCATACCTGATCTTCCGCCAAAGGTCAGTGGTTTCTGGGATGGAAAGTCAGCATGCAAGCCAGGAGCTAGAGAAAGGCCATGCTGACCCGCAGCGTGATTTTGTAGAGCTGTCTGTTCGGCGGCGTAGCTTCGATGAGCTTTAGTCGAAGAATAGAGACGATCGCCCAGAGACGGGCGGCGAACAACACGGAGGGCGGCGAAAGACATGATTTTTGACACTAGGGCCATTTCGGAGAAGAGTGCTCTGTTGAATGGTGTCGATGTCTGTTTGTATAAGGGGACTCTGCCAAACACACAGGACGCGTCACCCGTCAAGATTTCAAGGTCTGGTCTCATCCACGTACCCATATGGTCGTCCGTTCCCAATCATCCGCCGCTGGTGCCCTAGCCCTTCTCCAGGAGCCGGATCCTTCATTCAAACAGCATGCTCTCAAGACTCTTAACGCGTTGGTTCCACAGTTCTGGGCGGAGATTTCAGAACACATCGCCTTGATGTTCGTCTCTCGAGTCCACCGTCGATTACTTCGTTCTAATCCATTTCCCAGCGAGGCCCTCTACGAATCCTATGAGCTGTCTCCAGAAGCCCGCGACCGTGCTGCCTTGGTGGCTAGCAAGGTTTATTATTTCCTGGGAGAGTATGAAGAGGCATTATCATTCGCTCTTGGCGCGGGAAGCGCATTTGAGGCCGAAACGCATATACACGGATCCGAAGAATTCGTAGAGACCATCATCTGTATGTATTCTGCCGTCTTCACATCCGCGGATTGTTTGACTTGATTGTTTAGCAAAGGCTCTCGACCGCTATATACAGCTCCGCTCGGAACAGCCAAATAACAGTCTTGAAAAGATCGACCCTCGTCTCCAAACTATCATAGAATCAATTTTCTCGCGGTGTATCAATGAGCGGGAGTTCAGACAAGTACGCATTGCACTGCCTTATTGCGGCAGAGCATGTGCTGAAGATTTTTTTCTACATCAGGCTATCGGTATCGCTTTGGAGTCACACCGTCTGGACGTGATAGAAGAAATATACAACCAAACACGCGATCTTTCCACCTTGTCTTATGCGATGGAGGCCATCATCGACAACGCCTTCTCTCTCTCCTACCGTGATGAGGTCCTTCACTTTCTCTTCCCGCTCTTCCCACAACCTACCTCCGACAATGCTTCACACGTTCATGCAATTACTCGACTTCTTATCACACTGAGCAATCCGTCGTTGACAGTCCCCTTCCTGGTTTCACTGGCGCCGAAAGAGCCGCTTTTGGCATACCAGTTTGCTTTTGATCTGGTTGAAGGTGGTGCGCAGGACTACCTAGAGAGTGTGCGAATTGCACTACCCGAGGGCACTTCTGTAACTATCGTTCAGCCAAATATTGATATTTATATTTTAACAATTTTACCCATTGGCCAGGATACAAAACCTACATTTGACAACGTGCGGAATATTCTCACCAGCCAAGACTCCGTGAAGCTATATCTTGAATTTCTGAAATACAACAATCATGCTGATCTTGCCATCCTCAAGAACACCAAGGTCTGTGAGATTTTTCTTGAAATTGTGGAGAGTTCTGCTGTAAGATACCCAACGCTCAGGATGTTCTGGAACCCCGTTCGTCTATCTACCACACAGCCCTAACATTGCAAAATGCCTTTATGCACGCTGGTACAACCTCGGACGTGTTCCTGCGAGAGAACCTGGAATGGTTAGGCCTGGCTTCCAACTGGTCCAAGTTCACCGCGACAGCTGGTCTTGGTGTAATTCACAAAGGCTTCTATGAACAAGGCATGACAATACTTGGTCCATACCTTCCCCAGAGTGGTGGGGAGAGCAGCCTACAAGGTGCAGCCTACTCTGAAGGAGGTGCACTGTATGCGTTGGGACTGATCAACGCCGGATGCGGAAGCTCAGTCTCGTCTTACCTGCGCGATACATTGAAGGCGGCTCAGGGCGAGGTCGTTCAGCACGGTGCCGCCTTGGGTCTCGGTGTAGCTTGCATGGGCTCAAAAAGTCTGGATACCTTTGAGGACCTGAAGAATGTTCTTTTCACAGATTCAGCGGTCGCTGGCGAAGCTTCTGGTTATGCTATGGGCCTGATCATGCTTGGGACTGCAGCAGCCGAGCCTGTACGAGAGATGTTGGTGTATGCTCGAGAAACCCAGCACGAGAAGATAATCCGTGGTCTTGCCGTCGGCGTCGCTTTTATCCATTATGGTAGGCAAGAACAAGCAGATGAGACCATTCAAAGTCTTCTTGAGGAAAAGGTTAAGGTCTCAACCCGTTTTCTTGGTTCATTTCTGACATTGTCCTTGCTAGGATCCAATTCTACGATATGGGGGTGTTTATACGCTGGCGTTAGCTTATGCCGGAACTTCTAACAATCATGCAGTTCGGAAACTGCTACACATAGCTGTCTCCGATACATCGGACGATGTCAGGCGGGCAGCCGTTACCTCCCTGGCGTTTTTGCTTTTCAAAAATCCTGCACATGTCCCCCGAATTGTTCAATTATTGAGCGAAAGTTACAATCCTCACGTTCGATGTGGCGCGACTCTTGCCTTAGGGATTGCTTGCGCAGGCACTGGACTACCGGTATAGTGTCTTGTATTCTATCCGATTTGCAACCTGAGCCTTGCCTTCAAGGACGCTGTGGAAATTTTGGAACCAATGACCAAGGACGGTGTAGATTTCGTCCGCCAGGGTGCATTCATTGCGCTTGGGATGATTCTCGTCCAGCAAACCGAGGCATCGTCGCCGTCCCTGGCTTCCACTCGTGCCCTTTATAGTAAGGTCGTATCGGACAAGCATGAAGATCCCATGGCGCGTTTTGGGGCCGCAATCGGACAAGGCTTCATCGATGCTGGCGGTCGGAATGTCACTATCAATCTCCAAAGCAGGGCAGGGAGTAAAAACACCAATGCCATTGTTGGGATGGTTATGTTCTGTCAATTTTGGTACTGGTACCCATTGGCTCATTGTGCTAGCCTGGCCTTTGCACCAACTGGAATCATCGGTCTCAATGCCGATCTGAAGGTATGACTGATGGATAACATTGTATGAATCTTTGTTGATACAGAAATCAAAGATTCCTAAATTCGATTATGTTTCAAACGCCAAACCGAGCCTTTTTGCTTACCCGACCTTAACCAAGCCTCCGAAAAAGGAAGTGGTGATTAGGGTGGCGACTGCTGTCTTGTCTACAACCGCCAAAGTCAAGGCAAGAGAAAAGAAGAAGGCCGCCATAGATGACATGGACCTGGTCAGAGTGCAATTTGATGAGAATCTGACTGTCCTCTGACATACATATATCTAGGACGAAAAGCCGCATACTCGAAACGAAAGTGGACGCGATACAGGGATGGAGACGGACGACCCGTCATTATCTACAAGGGATGGTGATGTTTCTCCGATTAACCGTTCGCTCTCGAACCTTGCGGACGAAAACAAGCCGTCGACGGCCAAAGAATCAGAATCCGCATTCGAGTTACGACCCAACTTTTCCCGTGTCACTCCCGCACAGGTAGTACACGTATCTTTTCCAGCTGGCAGTCGATATCGACCTGTGCGACCTGTATCAGCGAACCTAGATCCAAGGCGAATCAAGAAAACTGAAACCACACCATGGTCATCAAGTGCAGGATCAGAGCGATATGCTGGTGGAGGCGGCATTATAATTCTTGTCGATTCGCGACGAGATGACGACGCAGAGTTCATCGAATTTGAAACTTCCACACAAGTCAGAATTCCCGAAGCAACAACCACCTCCTTGAATGGTCAAACACCGGCCACATCGCCTTCAGGGCCACATATAGCTTTGGATGAAAATGCTCCTGAAGCAGGTCCCCCAGCACCATTTGAGGTCGGCTTTCCTCTTCGTTACAAATGGTTATGGCTCACTAACGTCCTACCAGTACCCGTTTGATGACTGATCACAAGCTGTATACTCTCAGCTATTACATAAATACCTCTCCGTTGTTCAATATTTCAACCATTTTCATGCAATTAATGACTGTGTGACGATGTCATGTGCCCTTCACTGTCACACTACGCGAGTCACACCTTGTGCTCGATCATATAAGTTCTTTCTTCGCCCTTTTGTCATTTCATCTACCTTCATTGCATTCTTCCGCCATGGATAACTCCTCTGAATCTCGTACCATGAAGGCTCGCAGAGAAGGTCTGTTATCCATTTCACCCTTTTTTCTTCTTGCCAACATCTTACGCGCATCTACCGCAGCCTACAAGAGCAAAGGCGCTCTGAAACAAGACGATCTCAGACGTCGCCGTGAAGAGCAACAAGTTGAGATCAGGCGACAGAAGCGCGAGGAAAACATATCTAAGAGGAGGAACTTCCTTCCCTCCAGTGGCGCTGACTCTGATGAAGAAGTTGGTGGCGGCAATTGGGATCCTCCTGTATGTCATCTTACATATCGCGTACTGCATACTCCTGGACATCGTACCTTCACAATCTAGTTGGCCGATGAGATGATTTCAGGCGTTTTTTCAGACGATCCTGAACTTCAACTCGACGCGACTACCAAGTTCCGAAAACTGCTTTCGAAAGAGAAAAACCCGCCTATCGAACGAGTCATCGAATGCGGGGTTGTACCACGCTTTGTGGAGTTTCTGAAACATGGACATTCTATGCTCCAGGTAAGTGGCTCTCCTTGATCAAGCGAATGTCCATCTAGAATTTGTCCTCCTTTCGTAGTTTGAAGCCGCGTGGGCGCTAACTAATATTGCTTCTGGAACTGCGGAGCATACTCAAGTAGTCATCAATGCGCAAGCCGTGCCCGAATTTATCAACTTGTTATCCTCCCCTGTCCTTGATGTTCGCGAACAGGCCGTTTGGGCCCTGGGAAACATCGCTGGCGATAGCCCGCAATGTCGAGATTATGTCCTCCAGGCAGGCGCTTTGCGACCTTTACTAGCGCTTCTGAGTGAACATCACAAGCTCAGTATGCTCAGGAATGCCACATGGACATTAAGCAACTTTTGTCGCGGGAAATCTCCTCAACCTGATTGGGAACTGGTACGCCGTCTCACCCTTCTCATAATTTCAGTTGATCTTAAAGTTTCGTAGATTTCGCCCGCCCTCACTGTCTTGACAAAATTGATCTACTCTCTGGATGACGAGATTTTGATTGATGCCTGCTGGGCGATCTCTTATCTTTCTGATGGCTCCAACGATAAGATCCAAGCCGTCATTGAATCGGGTGTGTGTAGGCGACTTGTAGATCTTTTGATGCATAGCTCCACGTCTGTTCAAACGCCGGCCCTGCGCTCAGTTGGCAATATAGTGACTGGCGATGACCTCCAAACCCAGGTTGTCATTGCATCTGGAGCTCTGCCAGCTCTTCTTTCGTTGCTTTCATCGCCCAAGGATGGCATCAGAAAGGAGGCCTGTTGGACGATCTCGAATATCACTGCTGGTTCTCCTCCTCAGATCCAGGCTGTTATCGATGCAAACATTATCCCTCCTTTGATCAATATACTTCAGAATGCGGATTTCAAAACCCGCAAGGAGGCATGTTGGGCCATATCAAACGCGACGTCTGGCGGTCTGCAGGAGCCTGCGCAAATCCGCTATCTTGTCTCCCAGGGTTGCATCAAGCCTCTTTGCGACCTCCTCACCATGATGGACAACAAGATTATTCAAGTCGCACTCGATGGACTTGACAATATCCTAAAAATAGGTGAAATGGACAAAGTTGCCGCAGGTCCTGGTGTCGTCAATCAATATGCGATATATGTAGAGGAAGCTGGCGGCATGATCACGATCCATAATCTCCAGCAGCACGATAATCTCGAGATTTATAAAAAGGCATTCAACATCATGGACAAATACTTCCCGGATGAAGAAGATGTTGATGCCGCTATCAGTGCTCCCAATGTTGATTCGACTGGGGCTTTTGCGGTAAGAATTATCCCGCGATTTTTATAAATACTTTCCTTCATACTGATTTTTCCTAGTTCCATTCGGACGTTTCCGCCCCGCAAGGAGGATTCAGCTTTGGACAGTAATGAATCGGACTTTCTGTATAATATCTCCTCTGTTTGTGAATCCTTCCCCCTGTTCATCTTATTTCCCTCTTCAGACAACCGTTTCTTGTGTATCCATTTCCGAGTCCTCCGACTCGCAACAAACCCAATCACATTGCTTAGATACGTTCGCAAAGACGTTCTCCAGAACTGGCCAGGGCGAAACACGTATTGCTTTTATACACGTATTGGCTTGTGACCGTGAAGTTGGATATTAGTGTTGAAGTAATGGAATTTATAACCGGAACCACAGCTAAATGCGAAATTATAGGCGGTTGAAAACAAAACAATATCTAGGGCGGGGCTAGAATTCAAGTCCCCGATGGCCCAAATTGGTAATGATGAATTGCGCTGTCAGCAATGGTGAGCCGGCAACGTAAGGAAGTAACCCTTCGGAGTCCCAAAACCAATCCCGCCCTATGTCCTGTTTTTTTCCCAACCGCCTATCATTTCGCATTTAGCTGTAAATGCGGTGGAAACAAACAATATCCATAGAATTCAAGCCCCCGATGGCCCAAATTGATAATGATGGATTGCGCTGTCAGCAATGGTCGGGATAGCCCTTCGGAGTCCCAAATTCGATCCCACCCTGTGTCCTGTTTTTTTTTTTTTCCACCGCCTATGAATTCGCATTTAGCTGTAACCATTCAATCTATGAATTCACACCGGATTTCGCTCGACTTCGAGCCTGATATCGACGTTGTTTTCAAGGCGGAAAACGGTCTCAAGCGTTTGAATTGTGATGCGACGGAGGCATGTATCTAATGTGGGAGAGCACAGCCACAGGCCGAATGTGGTCAGCGCTCCCGTAAGATTGCGGTCTAAATGGCCTCTCAAATTCTCCCACTCGGTTTGAACTCTCCCTTTCTACACTTGATAGTCTGAACTGATAAGGTCAAAGAGCTAATCGATAGATGTATTGGATCACAAATATGGGTGATTATGAAGGGCGATCGTGAATTTACAGGAACATTGTTGGGCTTTGATGATTTTGTCAGTGAGTGTCTCTCCTTTCTTCCTTTCCCAAGTTCCATTATCAAGATCCTACTGCAGATATGGTCCTCGAGGACGTGACGGAATAGTTCGTCAGCGGCAACCATTCAAGTAACTCTTTAATGTCTTTGTACAGTGAACCAACCCCTCAGGGAAAGAAGAAGACAAAACTTGCTCAGACACTACTTAATGGCAATAACATTTGCATGGTAAGTCCAGCTACGTTGAGATTGTGCATTTGCCACCTTATTCGATGGTCCTTTATCAGTTGATACCTGGAAGTGCAGGTCCGTGCAATTTCGAACTATGAAACTATAGAGATTCACCCGAGTTAGGGGCGTAGGTGCCTACGATATAGACGTTTTCAAAAATTCGAGTTATTTACAGCTCAAATAATGCTCAAGCGTCTGAAAGATGATGCACTGGCATAAAGGAAGCATTGCAATGAATCAAAAAAACCTTTTTCGTGACTTGATACCGTTGACATTCTGATATACGCGTACTATCCAACGGGTTTGGTGGCGAAGGTAAACATGGCCCAGGTCTTGGCTTGTGTGAATATTGAGTGACATGATGTAGGCACGTGACTCCAGCCGCCCAGGTCTTGGACTGTCGCTATGCCTATTCGACTGCGATTTGCTCTTCACGGCACTCGACACAAGCGCATATTTCACCTCGTTGCCATTGAACAGGGGAAACGACGTGACGCCAAACCCGCAGAGCTCTTAGGCATTTACAACAGATATCTTCGAAACGGCGAAACCCACAAAACCATTGAATGGAGCGTTGACAGGATACGCTACTGGCTGAACGTTGGTGCCATCCCCAGTAAATCTGTTACAAAACTGTTGGAACTGGTGAATCAAATGTTACGCGTTTAGGAGTTGTCAGCGCTGATGACTTCAAAAGGGAAATATCTTGAAGCCTAGTCACCAATGTCAACCACAAGTGTTAAAACCCGATGCCGCGATGGCTTCCTCATCGGCTGAAGAGCATTTATAAATACAAAAACCCTCATCAATTTATGAGGGTGTGTGCGGGGGGATAGAAACGTGCGTAATAAGGTATGGAAGACCGCACGACTCTCCTCTGATTCTTCATCTCAGTAAATCGCAGCACAGTCGCTCGGCTTTACCAAGAGGTTATTGATAGCAGATAATCACGGATTTTGTAATGTCCAGCAATGCATGCGAGCTCTGAAGCGGATAAATCATCAGGATCCTGCCAGTGGTCGTGCATCAATTGTGGTGGAGATTAAAAGTGAAAAACGCTACCTTGATATCAGAGTCAGCACCTCTGCTTAAGAGAATTTGGACGACACCCAAGTTGCCTCGATCACAAGCTAAATGAAGAGGAGTGTATCCCTGTTTGGCGGTGAGTAGAGAGAGAGGAGAGGGATGATGATGCATACATACAAATCTATCACGTTCGTTGATGTCTATCTCGGGTTGTATCTCCAAAAGCCTCGTGAGGCCGGGAACGTCATCAGAAACAGCCAGACCGTGTATACTTTCATCTGCTTCCTCTAGTGCGGAAGCCATAGTACTCACTGCTCCTCCCATCCATCTGCCTCCCATGTCAGCTTTCGCTGATGGATCGCCATCGTCCCAAATATCTTCTCCTGATTCGGTTCCTTCGGTCCACCCCAAAGTTTTCGCGATTTCGAGATATCTTTCTTGTGCATCTTTTGTATGAGTATATTTTTGCCCAGCGGTGTTCCAGGCATCCCATTTTGCCCGACCAGTCATATCAAAGATTGACGGACAAGATGTGTTGGGCATTGGCGACACAGTCACGTATTTGAAGAGACCATACAACTGATGCATAGGGCTCATCAGAATCGAAAAAAAAGGCCAGGTGCAGGGGAATCCGAAACCTCGAGCTTAACATGGGTCGACACTTTCGCAAGAGATGGTGCTTTAGAAAGATAGTTTGCAGCAGCCTCAAAGGAGCTTTGAGCGAACATACTGCATACGCCAGAAACGATCAATTAATTCTATATCACCCTCTATTACGTAACCTAGCATGCTTGCATCGCCTGAGCAGGTTGTAGGTTGAGGACGTATCATGGTTTGAATGAGCACTCAACTAACCTTTAGCATTTCCTCCCCTATTTTAGCAGGGCTGTCCGTTACAATCACGCCAGCTCTCTCCAACGCTCGGACCTTATCAACAGCGGCACCTGTCACAGTGTCAGTCATAGATAATCGCCAACGGGTCCCTGCTCATACCCTTTCCTCCAGAGATGATAGCACCCGCATGTCCCATCCTGCGTCCCGGAGGGGCTGTCCGTCCTGCAATGAAGCCAACGACAGGTTTGGGTTTTTCCCTTGTCAGATTGTATCGTTCGAGGTACTCGGCCGCTTCTTCCTCCATAGAGCCACCTATTTCACCAATAATCACGATACCTTTCTATCGTGTTCAACAAGTGATACGGAAATTGAGAAGCTGCTATGCTACCTTCGGTTTTGGGATCTTCGAGGAATACCTTGATCACATCAACATGCTGTGTTCCTGGGAATGGGTCTCCTCCGATACCAATACACAGCGACTGGCCGAGTCCAACATTCGTTGTTTGTGCAACAGCTTCATATGTGAGGGTTCCAGACCGGGAGACGATACCTAATCGAAAAATCCTTGAGCGCTGTGCAGCATGGATAGCTTGGTTGGAACAACTCCACCTATATTGCCAGGAGTGTGAATGTGGCCCGGTTGAATGCCCATTTTACAACCAAGAGGGTTGATGACTAGTACATACCCGGCGGAAAAGAAAGTTGATGTCAATGAGGATTCAGCAAGTATCAGATGCCTAATTACCTCCAGGACAGTTGGGGCCGACGAGACGGGAACGAGATTGGCCCCTCAAAGCGTTCATGACCTACGGCGAGTGAGTTCTACGAGTGAAATTGATTGAGATGTTGTTCTCGCCCTGATTTCATCGGCTTGCGGGATCCCTTCGGTGATGCACACAATCAGGCCAATTTCGTTTTCAATTGCTTCGATGATAGCGTCTGCTGCAAATGGAGGGGGGACATACAGAACTGACGCGTCAGGTCTGGTTTCCCGGACAGCCTGTTGGGGAGGGCATAAAAATTGCGCATATCCGAAGGTTGCTGCGCTTACTTCACGGACACTGGCAAAAACTGGAAGACCAAGATGGGTTTGGCCAGCCTTACTCGGAGAGACGCCCCCAACCATCTTCGTGCCGAATTCAAGAGCCTCTCTCACGTGGAACGTTCCCTGCAGATCGTTTGGCTTTTTGTTGGAGGCGCGGAAACATCTCTTCATACCGTCTTTCCGGTCAAACCTTGACAAATGACCTTCGTGTCTTTGTGGATAAGGAGGTTTTTTACGGTGTCTGCATAGAATCTCCTGGCCAGCGACTGGGAGAATAACCGACGGCCAGCTACTAGAGTATAGAGAATCTAGATGGGTCCTTTCAATTATGGTTGGTACAGAACTCACTGCTGCACAGGACCACCTGAAGGGGACGGCGAAGCATTGTGGTGGGTAAAGGAAATGAGAAGAGGCGTTAGCTGTACGGCAAGGTGGTGGGCAGGATCACTGAGTTAGACATTTCTGATGCGACCAGCTCCGTCACGGTTGCAATGCGGTGTGTATATTCACACAGCTTGTGATACATTGAGAATTTAAGATAGTCTGTTCGTATATGCTGAGGAGAATACAAAAGGCACTACACTATTGAATGCTTGTTGTTAATATCATTCAAGGGACTAGCATCTCTACCGGTCGACTGCAAATCGTCTCCTTTCGCGTGACTTGCGGGAAGATCGATGCAATGAAAGAATTGCGTACTTTACCTTGTCATATTCACCATTACTAAGAGCACTACACAACACCGTGATTAGTCGAGAACGGTTCTGGGGATGTAATGGAGAATGACCTTGTGACGTCTGACAGGAATTGGGTTTTTGACTCGTTTGAGGTGATTGTACTCGGTAAGCGTTCTAGTATGAGAGGTAGCCAGGATAAAATCTCGGAGGTCCATATCATAGCGACAGGCCGGAAAATAGAAACCACCGTCGATAAAGCGTCTTCTGGAAAATCCCCGACAAGCCCAGTTAACAAGTATCCAATGAACTTGAAGCCTTCCTCCTGGAACACCCCTCGAATCGCGGCGGCATATTCCGGAAACTTTGGGGGAGGGATACTCGCGCCAGGCATGACGCAATCATGAGTTAAAATAATGCGAAATATATCCAAGGACGCAAAAATGATGTCGGTGTGAACCAGGGTGAGGGCAGCCATGGCGGCCCGGAAGGCATTAGAAAATGCTGGAGACTGGAAGAAGAGGTCGGGGGCGTGCTCGACGAGCTGGAGAAGCATTTGCAAATAGTCTTCCAAGACTATTTGGCACTTGGCGATTAGAAATCCATGTCGAATTCAGAGAAAGGATGAAGACTTACTATCGGGGATATCGCCAGGTAACTTTGTCTGGAGCAGAAGGACAACTTTGGTCGTCGACCGTTGATAAATTTCTTGGAAAGCCCTTCGTAAATTAGAGTCTTCTTCGTCCCCAAACCTTCCGATCATCTTTCCCGCAATCCAGAGATAACTAGGAAACCCCGTATCTTCGAACGCAACCGACATCCGGTTGACCACGGAGGGCGCAACAGCGAGAGCAGAACTTCCGAAGAGATTGATTCCGTGACGGAGGACACGAGTCGTCCGTTCCGCAACATCATAGTTCAAACCGTACTTTGCGAGAAAGCTGTCAAAAACATCCCAAGCCTCCTTACAGGTGGTTTGACAGGCAACCGGGAGCTCATCTCCAAAAGAACGGACGATATGAAGCATAACTTCTAGGTTTTCTAAGCCATCTGCGAGAAAGGTCCGATGTCAGGATTTTTATGATTTAGGGGGAGAAGCCTACTATTGACGTCCAGAAGTTCTTCTTTGCTTGGTGAGACCTGCAGAGTCACGATAGAATGGATCCTCCCAAGGATGTCCAAAGAGAAGGTGCGTAGAAATTCGGCTGCCCTTTCCATTGGCATTGCCGAGATGACGTGGGCAATTGCTTCATAAACTTGGCGTCTATCGTCTTGCACTAATTTCGCACCCGTTCCACTCAAGAAAGAATGTAGAGTCGGCAAGAAATCAACGAGGTGCTGGTCAATTCAGACGGCATATGAATAATACAGAATGAACGGAAACGAAGATCTCACCTGTTTGCAATCTTGGCAGAGGTACTTTAGGGCCTGACCAGCAGCAGCCAAAACCTCTGCATCGCGATCTTCGAAGCCAGCAGCAATGTACTGTAATTGAAAGTGAATGTAGTCCGGATGCATGTTGATCCATTCAGTATAACGTGAAATAATCAGAAGAGCAGCGTAGCGGACGCGAGGATGATCCGGAAGCAAAGGCAGAAGTGCCATGATCTTTGGGACAGCATTCTGGTCATTCGTGTCTATTTCCGCTCCCATTGATCTCATCGCAAAGAGAGGTGCTTCTATCTCCTGCCATGACACAGCTTCAGGGCCTCTTGAAAGTGCAGCAGTGATTAGGCCATGAGTAGCTAGCAAGCACGTATCCGTTCGGAGGACGAAGCAACAATCTTTGAGAGTATCGCCCATGACATGTCTGAAGGAACGAAAATTATCAGCCTCTTGGCCACTAAGCGAATTCATGTCTGCGGGGAAGTGTAAATGGCGTATTATGACTTGCATCAACCGCTGGTATGCGTCCAGAAGCAGAGGAGAGACGGATGACTTCTTGCCCATGTTTTGTGCAAGTCGCATCCAGAATGGGAAAGTAATGGGAACGATGTCAAGGTCGGGATAGGCTGAGCATTCTCCGATGGCCTCAACAATGGGGAAAAACGTCTCGGTGTGCTGCAGAAGTAGGAGGCGGTATGTTTCGCCTGCTTCCGCAAAGATGCGCGCATACCCTCTAATTTTATCCGGATCCTCGCGTTCTTTCGATAGCTGAGGTTTTAGCGCGATGATTCGAGGTACGATGACTTGTATAACTGCCATATTGTCGTCTATTTCTTGGGTTTCATGAATTAATTCGCAGATGACATCAACCGCCGGGTCGAATAGATCGTCAGCAGCAAGTGCTTCGAAGGAGAAGGCAAGAAGAGGGGTTTCTGCTAAATCAGCAGCGCTGACTTCGCCCGCTATTAGCCAGCTACGCAAACAATGAAAGACTTGGGATTGAACGGCTGGTGTAACCCCTGAGATAAGAGTTGTCATCGATAAATTAGAGATTTTGGAAAGACTTGTGCGACACACCATCTGCTTGTACATACATCCTCAACAAATCCAAGACTTGCCTTGATTTTGCGGTGAGAAGACGAGCTGATCTTTCCTTGTACTCTTCGTCCTATCAAAGGGTCATAAACGATGGTAGTCGCAGCACAAATAGAAGACACTTTACCGTGACAGGAATTTTAGCATTGCCAGTCAGTTCCTCCGGAAAAAGGGTCAGGAATTGGAGCAAGGTGGGAACAGTCGCAGGATTCCTTCCGAAGGAGTTTACCATGGTTTCAATGGCATCCTGCCAAGATGGCATCTGAAGTGCGATCCCGGCAAGCGATAAACACAATTGTACGACGATTGTGCGGGGTCCAGAATGGTATCTTTCCAAGGCCGCCAAAAGCGTATCTCGGAGTGCAGGGAGATTTTGCTGATCTACTTGCTGAAGATCATAGGTAACCTTGGCACGATTGAGAACATCCATCAACCAACAACCCAAGTTGCAGGCAACGATCTAAGCCACTCACTTTCGATCTGAACGTTTGCGCGGCGAAAATTTTGGCTGCCGGGGGGGCGTCGGGTGATAGGAGGAGGACATTGCATGTTGCCCATGCCTCAGGCTAGGACAAGAGGGGCGATTGGGAGACAGTCAGAGGTGGTGGAAGGCATTGGGCCACAGGCGAAAGACAATTTACAGAATGTTGAAAATCCTGTAGCCAGGTATTCGCTCTTTCCAGCGATACTTTGTCGGGAGCCTTGTTAAAGACATCAAGGGCGGAAAGTAGAGCCTGGAGGTCGGCCATGATGGGTGGACGGCAAGATTTGTAGATTTGTACTTGTTGATCGCGTCAAAAGGTGGGATATATTGATTGTGACCACAACTCCACAAATACTAAACGGAGAGAGAATACTAGTAAATGGAATATCCGTGCAAAAGAATGTGCGGTCAAGATAAGGATAGGCAAAGGAAAGACCACGAGGCTACATGAAAATCGGGTATACGATTGGGAAGGAAACTCCCATTACCTCAAGTACGGAGGAACCCTTTCTTTCTTCCAGTCTGAAAAAGCCAAACCCATCAGTCACATCCAGGAGGGACAATGAAAACACAAACAGAAGCTTTTTCAGGGGTGAGCGGTCGGCCACTTTCAATTCGTCTCTTCTTGTCTTCAAGGTCAGCGCGTTGCTTTTCCAAGGTCTCCTTCATTTCCTTGTGTCGGGCGTAAAGTTCTTCCTCGGATTGCTTGAGCTTGGCCTCCTTCTCTTGCACTTTTTGCTGAAATACCAGCTTCATCTCAGCCTCCATCTTCGCCAGTTTCGCCTCATGCAAGACACGCTCTTCCTGCATTCTAGCCGCCGGGCTGAAGGACAGAATTCAGTGGTGATGTTTCAGCACCCAGAAACATCGACTCACTTGATCTCCTTAAATACGGTTGAATCCTGAGCGACACCCATGCTCAGGAGTTTCTCTGTCCGCCAATTCTCGTAGAGAACGTCATTTGTATATTCCCTCAGTTCTTCCATGTATGTTCGGACCAGCATCTGGCGGAGCTTGACAAAGTCGCAATGATCCTCGTTATCAACCTCGACAACACCCCACGGATACGCGCGGCCACGGACTTGTCGGCCATCTGGCGTAGTGACAATTTTGTCCGAGCCTACGACAGCAAACGGTATTTTGCTCGCTATTTCTTCGGCCTCGGCGATGGTTTCTTCGTCCTCATTGTCATATGTAGGTGCTTGGAAGATGTGGATATTATGGTGCGCAATGTCGGCAAGAATCTGTTTGACGAATATCAACATAATGCGAGCCCCCGATTCAGATAGCTTACCCGCTCCTTGAATTCGGCAATTTCCTCGTCTGTCATGGTATCAGCCTTGGCAATAACTGGAATCAAATTGACTTTGGTGTGGAGCCTGCGCATGAACTCGATGTCTATTTGCTTCAGCCTATAAAAAGGTGTCAGTGAGTTTACATGTTATGGGAGGGAGTTCGTCTGCTCACGAGTGGCCTGTTGGCTGTATGAAATACAAGCAAGCATGAACACGGTTGTCAACGACCTTCATACGATTGACACGATTCTCTTGCTCCAGGTATGAGTCGAATCGAGATTCGATGTTTTCGACAATGGGTTTCCAGCTTCCGGGCAACAAGGTGGGTGAATGCGTTAAAATCATGGGTCATGGAGGTACCTGTCATCGTTGTTGACAAAGTCGCCGAAGCCGGGCGTATCAACAACAGTCAAATGAAGTCGAACACCGTTTTCTTCAATATCTATACGTAATAGATGTGTGTGTGTGTGTGTGTGTGTGTCTTGATTGAGAAACCACGTTGAGAAGCGTACCTGCACCAATGCTCTCAATGGCAACGGTCTTGGACCGCTCTGCAGCGGGGGCCAAAGGTTCTTTGGGAGGGTAAAGGGTGGTATTGAACAGGGTATTGATCAAGGTGGATTTCCCCAGGCCAGACTCGCCTAGGTCGCGGTGTTAAGCTACGTCGAGGGGAAACGAGGGGGAATAATAAGACAGACCGACAACCATTGCCGTGAACTGGAAACCTTTCCTGACGCTCTTCCTATGCACCTGGTTGGGGAGGTTGGCAAAGCCCACGTAGCCCATCAACTTTTTGCGAATGATGGTTGAAGTGTGTGGGGTCGGCACCAGCGACGGGCTGGAAGAGTTGGCGAAGCCATTTGTGGGGTGGTCGGTATGTGCGGAGGCATAAGAGTCGGCCATCTGGAGAAGAGAGGGGAGTTGGGGAAAGGTGAGGGTAAGGAAGAGAAAGAGAAAGTTACTGAGAGAATGGGGGAAGTCAGTGGACGTTGCGTTTGTTTGGCTTTGGTGGCAGAGCCTGGCAAATAGTACAATCGCAACCTTGGTCGAGGCAGCAGAAGCGACTACCCCCATCTTCAGCACCATTTTCAGAGGAATACATATATGCTACTCACCCAGTCTATCGTTTTCATACTTTACAAGGAGCCTCATGTCTTTGTCCTGTATATTGACATCTCATCCTGCCGCGCGATACATGCGTGTGGGCATTGCAAGATACTTAAGCTAACTCATGGGCAAAGACCCTGACGTGGCGCAGAAAGAAGGGTAATTAAACGTTTATAGTATAAGCCTAGATTTATCAGTGGGTAGCCACTCTTTTGGAAAGTCCAACGATGAGGGCCGCGCAAAGACGCGACCACGGAGGTGATCTCCTTTTTTAGCTTTTCGGGTCTTCGAATACACATGCCGAAGGTCGAGTGGCACGTTGCGGAAGGTATCTTTGGAGCACTGCATGTTCGTTAGTGGGGTGACTCTGAATCCAGTCGTGGACTTGCAATGACTCACGTTGGCCTCCGCGATAAGGCGGTCTAGGGCGTCGCTTGCCCATTTCAGATTCATGGCAGGTTTCGGGAAATCCTCGCAGGATATCTTTATAAAGCCATGGTCCCAGGTTCGCAGACCACTAAAACCAGCGTCCGCAGGAGGGTTGGGTGTCCACCGCGGTCCTGCCATGAGTTTGAATTTGTGGACAGCGGTGGCATCCTTGAGTGGGAGTTGATCGACTGCGGCGACGATGACGCGTTTCGCAGTTGCTGGATGTTCCTCACCAGCATAGTCCAACTGACGGACAATCAGCGGTGTATCGTTTGTTGGTGGGATGAAAGGTTTGCGATATGCTGGACGTCGTAAGGACGCACTGAACCGACTACGAAAATCCAGACTTACCGACAAGCTTGGGCATTTCGTGCTCTATGAGGCGAAGGTAGTAAAGGACTTGGCGCTGCTGCCGAAGCATAAGATGGCCAGCGGAAGCCGCGTCGTTGTCATCATAATAGTCGTCCAAGGCGTCGAACGCGGTCTCTGCGGTGAGTACTTCATCGAGATTGGAGCGTCGAATACCGACTGGGGCAGAAGAGCTGAAGTGTCTGGGAGATGGACGGAGATGAGGTCTGGTCACTGAGCGCTTCACCAAACTGACGAGACAAGACATGTAAGTTACAGAGCTTGGTGCATCACAAACAAAATACAACAACTTCTACTTGGTCCTCCTCATGGTCGTAAGTCCGCCTCGAACCCGTTTTCTTGCTCTGATCACCATCTGAAGAGACTCCAACTATCGATAAAGGCAGAGCTTGAAAACATCGCCTCCCTCGTGCCAGCAGACGACGACTTCGAATACTTCTTCAAAGTCCGCGTCCAGCGTCCCCTGCTCTGCAGCCTCTCATGCTGCCCCGTATTATTAGGTGAAATGCAACAGCTGTCATGAAATTCATCCAAAATTCGTGTCCCTAAATCGCAAAGTATGTTCGGAATCAATCGCTCCAATTTCGTCGCTAGATAGATAACCAACAGAATGCATACGAAGTCCCCGGTGGTAAGCGAAACACGGCAAATTTTGTATGGCGTTGCGGGATGTGTACGTATTCATGACACCTTTTTCACTTCATGTTTCACTGCCAATAACAGGCAAGCGCGAAAGCTCTGCCAAATTTGATTCAATCTCGAGCCAGCCATATACTGTAGGGAATGGCCAGTTTGCTCCGCTTTTGGTGATTGAGTGCCGTGGGTTGGAATTTGTAGACTTTGACCCAAGAGTGAGATTTCCGTACCCACACGCGATGAACAGAGCTACATTTTAAGTTTAGGGGACATGGCGCTGCGTCGGTACAAAAGGAATGGGTTTTCAGGATGTTGACATCGTAGAGGGAGAATGGCACGATTATGATGAACAGGTTTGCCTCACCACATTTCAAATGCCTAATAGCTGAAAATAGATATTATTCAAAGCAGGCAGTTCCCGTGAGTGTTTCCGAGTTTACCAGTCAATGGAGCAGGGGTTAGGTTGTAAATGTTGAATATCAAGATGTTACTCCTGAACCTGAAAACTGAGTCAGTATTGAGGTCTCCGACTCTCCTGTAATACCGGTCGGGTGACACGGCCTCAAAGGTATCGAAGATCGGTATGATCAGAGCGTATTTTCACCAAGCGATCACTCGTGGGTACCGGTGACATCTTGGAGCGGCATTGCAATCTTGGCAGCCTACACCAGCGATTGCCCTGATGCTGTCAGTCGGAAATCAAACTGCCGATTGTGACCCAAGGGTGACCAAAATCCCGAATTTTCGACTCTCCCTCACCGGGAAGCCTCTAATGCAAAGCCTGCATGGAGATATTCAACCTTTGAAGGGGTTTCAAACACCTGGTCACCCTCAGTAGGCATGAGATAGAGGGAATTGGAAAAAGCGGCCTACGTTGGTGTATTGATGGACGCGTCGAATGCATCCTAAAAAGGAAACCGTGGTTCATTGACCTTAGTTGAAAAAGGTTGACCATTTTTGGAGCGGGGGACCGTGAATCGATGATGGGCATGTGACCAGTTATTTTCCAAGGATGAAAAAAGAGACCATACCGTCCTGAGAGTGAGCAATGAGAGGGACGGGGGAAAATACCCAGCCAGAAGGACATCCATCCCTGGGATCATATAGGAGCGACCCCATAGTAGCGACTCCCGAACGCTAATAAACCCCAAGGTGAAGAACGGGACCAGGGTCATCGAGAAGTGGACGGTTTTACGAAGCAAAATCCAGACATTTGCTGAATTGCCAGTGGCAGGGAGGTTGAGTGGAACGCTATCGAGACATGACAAATATTCCTATTGCACTGGCAGTACGCATATTCACTATGCAAAATCAGAGCGAAGAGGAGCTCATGCGATTTTGAGAATCATGATAAAGGACAGGCTTGAATATATGTATTGTCGCTCCTGCTATCGTCTGGGAGGAGCATTCTGGTGCACGACCTGACTTGGAAATGACTGGGTTATGGTATTAGGATATTAGAATGCTACAGAAATGAGGTTACCGTATGGCTATAGTGGAATATGGCATGTAGTAGTGGCAGATGTGATTCAAAAACAAGTGAATGGTCGAAAATGAAACAGGACACTGTACATGGAGCAAATGAGGGTTAGTAAAAAGTAACTCCTAATTGAAGTCCACAAAAACCCAATCCAGTGGGAGAATGAGATAAGGATGTTTGCGAAGCTCCGCCGCAGTGGGACGTTCCTCAGGATTGCTTGTTGTGAAAAAGTAAGATATAGAAGATTAAAAAGCAGGCACCACTTACATAGCGAAGCACTTCCGTCGGAAGTCATCAGCAAGTTCAGACAGGACAACGTCCTCTGGTACTGGTGGTGGCAATTTTGATTGATATAGCTGACGAGAATATCAGTTTCCACCAGAGAACGTGTTTTTTCAGCGCATATACCTTGAACATAACAGCAACGACTTCATCGCCCATCCAAGGCCGCATACCTGCCCACATCTCGAGGACAACACATCCAACACTCCAAATATCAATCTTAAAGTTGTACCCTTTCTTCTTTGTATTGATGACTTCAGGTGCCAT
Source organism: Entoloma clypeatum (assembly GCA_963565915.1). Classification (NCBI taxonomy): domain Eukaryota; kingdom Fungi; phylum Basidiomycota; class Agaricomycetes; order Agaricales; family Entolomataceae; genus Entoloma; species Entoloma clypeatum. The sequence goes on from OY751493.1 coordinate 2,804,100, forward strand.
CCAGAAGACAGTGCCTTGCATAGCCGTGAATGCACCCCCAGCGCTGTCATCGGTCCGCTTTGATATCCCAAAGTCAGAGATCTTACATACACCAGACATCTCCACTAGAATATTATCCGCTTTCAAGTCCTGCATATGACCGTAGTGTCAATAGTCAGCGCGATGCAGTGTAGACGGTGTCTTACGCGATGAAGAATCCCTTTTGAATGAAGATATTCCAGTCCACTCAAAATCTGACCAGTAAAGGACTTTGTGACATTTTCATCAAATTTCCCGTGCTTCAAAAGACAACTTCCGATTGAGCCTCCCGGTACATACTCGAGGAAACTTTAACAGTCGGACTGTTAGTAGAACGCGAATGATGTAAATCGAGACAGCGCACATGCTAAGATTTGTAGGTGTCTCCTCAAATCCCAAATATTGAACGATGTTCGGATGGTCAAGATCCTTCAGCGTTTCACTCTCCATTTTGAGGGCCTGCACAACGGTTATCTGGCGAGAGTCGTTTTTGTCACTCGGTGTGCGTGGCATCTCAACCTGTTTAACAGCGATCATCTCGCCTGTGGTGGCATTAAGGGCCAGGTAGACACGACCGTATGTTCCTCTGCCAATGAGCTCTCCGCGGACCCATTTGAATGTCGCTACAGACAAAATTTAGTTTTCGCTAAAGTAGAGGATAAAACCTACTTGGTCCACCGGAAGGTAAATCTGGCATCGATTGGATTGATGCCTTTGCCTGGACTGTTGTGACTTCTTCCAGCTTGCTTCCCCACAGCTTTGTGCTTCTCTTACGCATGACATTCGAATAAATTCTAGCATCTCCACGAGATGTGCGGTCAATCAACTTCTTGTGTTCCTCTGCAACAATGCGGATAGACTTCTTGCCCCGAACACGAGGCTTCTCGACAGTTGGTGTAGGAGGGACAGGTATAATCGTGGGTTCTGTTGCAGTGGGTGAAGTGCCGCCTGAATGGGCCTCAATGACTGGCTTGTCAAGATCATGTTCCGGGAAGAACTCTTCTAGGCGCTCGTAAACATCCTCAGGAGGTGGGCGAGGTGCCCAACTGGTCCCCTGTCCGTCCGAGAACATACTTGTTCTAAAGCCCTTGTCAGTTTTTGTCGAAACAAGTCGTTGAGGCCTCGCCACTGGAGGAATGAGTGATGGACGAGGAGGAACAGGAGGGCCAGAAGCCATGCTATGCGAAGGCTGCTTTAACAGGTTTAAAATATTCTCGGGAGGTTTAGCAGAGGATTGAATTTGAACCTTTAATGGGGGCCGCAGAAGCGACTTTGGTCTTCCGGGCTCAGCAGCGGGACGCTTGTTCCACATATATGTTCCAAAGTCATCTCCACCACTGTCAGACTCCTCCTCCTGGTTATACAAGGTGGACTGCAACACTTCCGATGCTAAAGGTGGTGAACTTGGTGCATATTGATTATCAGGGCGTAGAGGTATGAAAGTAGATTCAGCACTGTTTTGAATTAGAGTAGATGACGAGGCCTCGTCTTCCTGCCTTGAAGTACCAGAACCCCGTTGATTTTGGTATGCCACGTTGGCTTTGGTAACAGCCTTGTCGCGTTCACGGCCTACAAGAACGGGACCGAGGGGGCTGTTCGGGGTTCGTGGAGGTGTCGTGTAAGGAATCTCCGCACCAATGTGTAAACCAGAAGAACGATCCGAACGGCTTCCTTCCATTTTGGATCCCGACGGTTGGTAGGAAGGGGATGAAGATGTGCCTAGAGTGGAACGGGCAGAGTCGGCAGAATCCATGCTGCTGGAAAATGGTGATTGCAACGTACGCGGCAGCCTCTGAGGAGGTATTATGGAATCACCAAAGGCTGACTGCGGACGAGGATATGGATCGTTGTTCGGGGAAACGAGCCCTCCAGAAAAAGGTAGTCCACGAGTGCTATATGGAGAATTGCTGCTATGCATGGATCCTTGCACTGGTAGCGGCCGAACTGGTTGCCTTGGCGGTTCATATGATTTTGGTAACCCCACCGTAGAGGATGAAAAGGCCATTGGGTCTCGCGCACCAACTGTTGGTCGAGTGATGGGGAGATTAGCGGGAGCTCGCCGTGTTCCGCCAGGCTGCAGCATCGTGGGATGGCCATTGTGTGCTGCAGCTCGGAGATTATCCATACTTTTCGCGCCTTTGGTGAGACGATTCCATTGAGTGGTCGACGTTGGAGCCACCTTCTGATCCCCTCGCTCTTCTCCCCTCCAGGCAACGAAAAATTTGGAAGAGATAGGTATGCCCGCTGGACGAGGAGCCGCTGGTCGCGTTTCATTAGAGACTGCAGGCACGGCTGGCGGCGGCTGTCGTGGAGCATTCGGTATCGCGAGAGAACGACCGGTATATGGTGATGTAACCTTGAAACGGGGTGAAGATTGCTGTCGGGGAGTGTTGCGTGAGCTTTGACCGGTTGGACGATGGGCATCTTGTGCAACAATGTTATCCTGACCATTAGGAGAAACCAGAACCCATGAGTCAGAACGACCGGAGGAGTCGTCGACGTGTCTCCTTCGCTTTGATGATTCCTTCTCAGAATGAAGATTGTCCTTTGATGGCTCCGATTTTAGTCTCCCCCCCAAGGGATTTTGACGACCTCGCCAAAGCCGGCTGGTACTCTCATACTGCTGTTCAGGAACCTTGAACGGATGTTCGCGTTCTGCGGCCACATCAGACCCTGATCTGTCATGGAAGCTCCGATTGTGTCCAGTAGGTAAAAGTGGGTGCTCATCGGATATGAGATTAGGGCGGTTGGGAGAAAGAGGCGGAGGCAGCGGTACCAGAGGGGTCGTCTGCTTAGCTTCAAGGGTGCTGACGTCGACACGAGGGCTTTCAGATGGAAGGGGAGGAGTTTTGGGTCTAGTATAGTGGACAGGGGGTGAGGTAGGTGGGTGGACCTGGGGTCGGCGATGAACACGAGGCGAAGATGGAGGGATACTCGAATTCGAATAAGGGCCCCCAGAAGAAGAATGGGGGTATATGGTCGTTTTGTTGATGTCACGCTCAGGATTGTCGAGGTCTGCTTCATACCCAGCAGCTGTCTCTAGTGGATGTTGCTCACTAGCAGAGGAGACACTTTCTTGTCTCGATCGGCGTTTTGGGCGCAAGGGAGGGGGATTGTCGTTGTAGGGGAGAACAGGAGGAGGAATCGTAGTAGCAGTTGGTAAATGAGAATGGAATGACTGTTCGTGTACCGGCGCTGAGGAGTGAGAGACGATAAACTTGAGTGAACCTTTGGAGTCACCGTAATCACGGCATAGAGCGAAAAGGTTTTCATCGGTCAAGGCATCTCCAGTGGCATAAGCACCCATTTCTGTTGGATATATCGAGAAACAGAGCTGATCATCATCTCGAATATTAAGCTAAAACGGGATGTTCAGATCACAAAAAAAATGGCGATGAAAAGCTCAGACACCTTGTTGAAAATACATTCTCGGACGACAAGTGCATTTTTTGCACCGCTAATATCCACAGTCACATACCAGTCAGAGTCAATTGTAACCACAATGAGCACTTTCCCAGATATACTGGTGGCAGAAGCGGGGCTTGAGTTTGAGTCTGGAATAGATGCAGTTGGGGACTTGATGTGGTATGAGAAGGTTTGGCAACAGAAGAGAGGGGGAGGACGTACGGTACGAGGTCGCTTGGGAATTTCTGGCGCAGGGCGCGGATGTCGATTATTGTGGAAGGAAGATTTGATAGTTTGAAGGAATTTGCCTCGTCGAGACGGGGGTGCTTGAGCGGTGTCCGTGATGTGTTTATCAGCGGTGCCGGAAATGGCGGGTTCTTGTATCGATGACGCATCAGCGGGTAGATCAACGAGGGGTGCTGATACGCCGGGGGTGCTGGGCGGAGGGGTGGACTCGTCGGCGGCTGGTGAACTGGTGGTAGAAGGGGAGGTTGGGGAAGGTTGGTGGTACGAGGTATAGTTGGTGGGTAGAGAAGTCGTGAGAGGAGCCGGGTGATGGTGGTGGTAGTGAGCAGGAGGAGAACGATTAGGGCGGAGGGGAGTGTGCTTGTAGACAGGTTGGGCTACCAAGTGACGCCTGCGGTCTTCCTCGCTGCCGTCCGAGTCTGAGCTGGGATTGGCGACGTAGAGGACTCGAGTGCGGCCTTTGACGCCTCTTGCATCCTCAGACATCGACGAGATATGTTGCGGCCACCTGGGAGTTCGTTGTCTGGCGAGCCGATGATGGGGGCGGAACGAGGGACAGACAGGCCAGGGTTGGGAGGAGAGAGCAAGTCTGGGGCGTGAAGACGGGAAGAACGATGAAGAGAGGAGGGGTGGCCGTCGATGAACGTCGATGGCAGCAGATGTCCAACAACGCCGTCGTCGGGAACAACGCTGACTAATAACGCATATTTTTGATTTATCAAGTACATCACAATTGGCCAAGCTTTGGAAACTCTGCCTTCTCCTCTAGCAACCGCTCGCCCCATGAAAGCAGCTTCAATAATCCAACCAGCTTCACCTCTTTGCCCTGGCTCAAACTCTCCAACACCGCTGCATTCACCTCTCCCGCCGTTTTCAACCGGTGAGCAGGCGACAGAAGCTCCGCAATGGCCGCCGGCGCTGATGGGGCCGACTCAAATGCTAGAAGTGCCATCGTTCGTTCCAACTCAGACAAGAACTCTGGGTTCTCCTCTCCTCTCGGAGCCAGCTCTGATTGCGCAAACTCCAGCGCCTCTGTTATTCGCCCTTGTCGTATGTATTCAATCAGCTTTTGTTGCTGAAGATGGAAATACAACGCGGGGTTTGTATCTAGGATCTGTGGGAGGGGGGGGGGGGGGACATCAGAAATTTGCATCTGAAAGCAAGAGGTACAAAACAAGAGTCGTATCATATTGAAGACTGAAGTTTTGGTGTGTACAAGGCTCATCACCGACCCATGCAGGTCTAAGCGTGGTGCATGAAACGTTCTAATCCTCTGACTCTCGTCGAAAGCGAACGAAACGTGATCGCACCTCGGGATTCAGGTCATTCACCCTCACAATAGCCTCTTCAATGTCCCCCCGTTGAAGAGCTTCGCGAATGTCCATCCTATTTTCAATGCTCTGCAAGTCCACAGGCGGTGCAAGATTGGCCTCTTGGCTGAATTCTTCTGCGGCGGACTTGTATCCCTCGATAACGAGGTAATCCATGATGAAACGATTCAAATCACTGGCGAAAACTGATTAGTAGCCATGAACATGAATCATTGCCTTCTGATTTGAGGTCAGAGTAGTATAAAAAATGTCGTTCTCTTCAATTATTGATTTCAGAGAGATTCCCAAATGATAATCATCGTACATCATAAGACCTTGATGTCGAAAGACTCACTCTTTTGTGACCTGCACTTCGTGCAGGCGACGATGCCATTCCTCTTTTCGAATCCACTGTTTCGGGGGCTAGGGATGTTGAAAATGAGGGAGACTTTATTTCGAGACGAGGAACGGACCATCACTGAGTGAATGAATTTATAGAACGCAAAACAACATGTGTTTAGGGCGGGCTTTTGTCCATGCTTGGCATTCGATCACATGATGAGATTACGTCTTGATCACCTGATCACCACAGATCCCCCATGTGCCTCTTCCCAGTCTTCTTGCCAGAGATTCAAGTGAGCCCAGTCTTCCTCTGTCTCGACACCATTCAACCACTGGTACTCCACCCCTAAAGCCTCAACTCTTTGCCATCCTCGTCGGAGGTACCCGTATGTAGATATATCTCTCCGCCAGCTCTCTACAAATTTCTTGCCATCATTCGGAATGGCACCCTACCAAGACAGCAGATCAGACTCTACAGGATTGCATGGACGCCAGGCAGTGCACCTTATCCTTCAAGTAGGACACCAACTGATCTTGATAATCGCTGGATGTACCAGGCGGTAGCCGATGTCCAATAATGTAGGGATTGTAGCCACTTCTGCGCAGGTCTGCTTCATGCTCCGCTAATTCATCGGGGGGCTGGCCCCGGGATGGGAGGAGAGATCGATTCATGATCGCATGGCTAACGTAGAGACTCTGTGCGATGTCTGAAGGACAATTAGCTATAGCACTTGGGAGACCAATGAAAGCGAGAGCATTTAAAGGGTAGGAAGGTGATAGAGAGAGGATGTGCTGATACAAAGGGAAAATGTATCGAGTATTTGTTACAAGGTTGACTCCATATGACCCGCTCGAGAGAGCTGAACGATTTGTGATCAGAATATTACCGGCGTCAAGGAAGGGCATTCGAATCTCATAGCCTGTGGCGAGGAGAATTGCATCCACAATAGACGTCGATCCGTCGCAGTAGACGACTGTATTCTCTGTGAAATGGGAGATGTCCGGTTTCAAGTGAGCACCCGGGGGAATCGGCCAATCCTGGGAGCCAGGCTTTTCCCTTGAAGAGATAAAAGTCTTGGGTTCAGTCAGCGAGAGGGAAGGAAGTCGGACCAAGTAACCCACCCGTTGCGGAAGTGGTGAGATCTGCAAGGCAATATCTCGTCCGCTTGATCCCGTGCCCACGATCAATACGCGACGCCCGGTATACCGTCGGGGGCCCCTGAACCAAACGGAATGTAAAATTTCCCGATGTGTGCTGCCACGGACACTGCCCCTCAGCCATTCTCGCTGCCCAGGCCACGTAGGAATCTGGGGGTAATGATTATCACCCGTTGCAACAATAAGGTGATCGAACTTGTCATGGCTTATCATGCTGGCGTTATGACCATACGCAACATTCCAAAGTCCAGTCTCGGAAGTTCCAACCCACGAGGTTTTCAAAACTTGATGGTGTAACTGAATACGCTTAGTCAACTTGTGGTGTAAAGCATATGCAAGATGATACGCCTCGACGTCGTTATCAAAAGGATAGAGCCGAGTGCCAGAAGGAAACGGATAGCCCGGATATGACATGGAAGGAACCGGGGTATTCGTCCGCAAGAGAGGGTACAAAGGTGTTTCAGGTATTGTTGGAGGACCTGGAGGGTTAGGATCAGGCAACCTGATGTATTTTCATGGTAACCAATGAGAAATTTCAGGTGAGCAGGTGAGGCTGACCAGACACCACCCAATTCGTGTCTCTGTTCGTAGAGCACAATCTTCCACTGTGAAGATCAAGAAGAGTCTTAAGCATTGCGAGCCCCGCGCTGCCTGCTCCTACAATAGCGATAGCCTTTGGTGCAGGTGGATCCTGCTGCATTGGGGGCTGAAACCATGAAACGATTAGCGAGAGCAGGAAACGATGTGCATTGACCATGAGCGGTGCTGACAAGCTTGACAAAGCAAGGTGTCTTGGGTCATTGGCGCTCCAGATGGCGTGATTCACCGCAACTCCGAGTCTCTCATTGCTTGAGTCTCGTTGCAAGATACACTTTTTGCCATTACTATACTTTCGACACGATCCCGCCACTGCGGATCATATCAAAAAAGTCGTTTTTATCCACTATACCTGGCAACAATAAGCATCTATCCCATTCTCGCAAATAGCCACGCACTTTGTTTCCCTCGCCCTATTAGATTGTCCTTGTCTTTCGCCTTGACCTTTCCTCTCGCCTTGTTGCCTTGAACAGCTGCGTCCAAACTTGGTTTGCCTGTTCCTCTGGCTATTTTGGCTTCTCCAGCAGATGCTGAAGTTGTCGCCTGTGATTGTTGAATAGCGTTGAATAGCTTCACGACTTTGCACAGGCGCGGTCAGCCGCTCGTCTGAGCGGAACTCAACAAATGACTTGCACCTCCTCGTTGAGCAACTTTTCGCAGAGCCCGTTCGCTCTCTCCGCCCCAACCTCCAATCACATCTTTTATTCTCCCCACATCTTCTTGTTGTTTCTTCTCTATCTGCAGCACCTTCTTTGCCCGCAGTTCCAGTTTCTCGTCGTTCCGTTTCCTGGAGATCGAGGGCTTTAGAGATAGAGGTAGTGTGGAGGGCACATCGGTATTGAGTAAAGATTGTAGGGTAGCACCGAAATTCGAGGTGCCAGTCGCCCTGATCTTGCGTTTGGATGTCTGACGGGACTTCAATTGGACCTTGTTTTCTGCGATTTCATCTGCGGTATCAAAAGAGCCTTCTTCCATAGTGGAATTATCGTCAGAAACGGTGTGCACAGAATCGTCATGAGAGTCAATGTCGCCTGTATTATTCGAGAGTTTTTGACGTTTCGATGGGGGCATGGTGGTTGTTGTCGTTGTTGTCGTTGTCGTGTTTGTTCAACTGTAAGCCAGTGTGAACCTGGCCAACATCATGCATTCGAGGCCATAATTTGTAGCAAGTAACGACCATCTCTCAACATCCTTTACGTTCCTTCCTTCCAAGTGCTAGGCGCTGTGGCCTCCTCTGAGACCGGAACGATGCGCTCAACGTCGGTGGACTTATCCCCAGAGCCGGATCTCCATCCTCTGTACCCATCTACAACATACATCGCTTCCCTTCTTTCTTCTCAGTCAGGACTATCGCCAGCTCAACGCACTGAGCTTGTTGCCCATTGTCTAACCCGTGTCTGCGTTTTCGGCGATATTGTTGTTCTTCAATACCTGCATTCTGATCCACTCGCCCAAATCTACGTTGATCTGGGAATGCGCGACGAAGATGGCCTCGGTCTCATCAGTCTTGCGATTCACGGCTTTGGAGCAGGTCCAGACCGCGACGTCGAAAGAGAAGAATGCATTAGGTTGTTGATCTCTCAAGGCGCCGACTTGCGAGCTGATAAAGGTGAATTCTTCCCCCTGAGTACGAGTCTTCCGCTAAGTAATATCCAGACGGCTGGACGCCCTTACATCACGCTGCTCTTCTCTCACCCCCGACTCTGGTATCATACCTCATGACTCATGGCTGTTCTCCCTTCGCATTGACCCGTCGCAACCTCACGCCTCTTGACATCGTCACGGCTCATTCCATGCTTCCCGGGCGGGATGATGTGGCGTTGTTACTGGAAGAAGCCATGCGTGGCCAAGGCTGGGCGGGTGGCCGTATGGAGGAGAAACGGAGAGTCTCTGAACGTCGTTCGAAGCGAAAGAAAAGACAAGACGAGGTTCGTGATAGCGTTTGCAAGGTCCTTGGTATCAACTCGACGTGGTGGGATCCTGATTCAGAACAAGTGTCATCTGAGTCCGATTCGGATGACGAAGACGACGATGAATATATCTATGTCAGTACTCCAACTTATACCGAGGCTAGTTCTCATCATTTAGAGCAGACACCCTTTACAGATTACTCTTCGATGCTAGTCTTTTCGCCAGCATCCTTGCCTCATATCTTCGACTCCCTCATCGCAAACTTCCAACCCTCTTTCCGCAATGCTACGCCAGCAAAAACATTGTACCTACTGGCAAGGTTTGCCTGCTTGACGTGTGATCATACGTGGCTCGAAGACTTGATCATCGGAGCCACTGATGCTATCGAAGAAACGTTCTTCGTATGTACTCTGGCTCTTTTGAGGTTCCTCTATCTCATTGTTTCCTTCTCTTAGTCACGGGCTGATGATGTGACCTGTTTAATATTCTGGTTGTACAATACGACCGTATGGCTCCATCTTTTGCAGTGTGACAATTCAATCAATGAAGCTTGCGAGATGTTGGGCTCTTTCGACCTCATAGAAGAAGTTATCAACTCCGTTTTTGGTAAGGTTCTGTGACCCTCCTGACGACAACACGCTAAAGTATGTATTGATCTATATAGTATTTATAATTCGTCTCGCTGAACGTCGAATCGATCAATTATTCGACATCACCCTGCTGGACTTCTCCCCGTTGGCGTCTGAATTCGAATCAATTCAGTTCGAGTCCGACTGGTCATTTTTCAGGCCTTTCACTAACAAGAAACGGGTCGCTTCGTCCGGGAGCACGTTATCACGAGCGAGGGCGCCGTCCTCTCCTCCAAGCCCTAGTCACCCACTCGTTTCCTCCCAGAGCCACGGAACAATTACCTCTTCAACCTCGAAAGGGTTTTCGTCGCTCAGACAAAGCTTTGTGCGTAATCGGGGGTCGAGTACGCCCCTCTCGTCCCTCTTTCCCGACTCCCCTCCGCTGCCGTCTCCAGCAGATCTTACGTCCTTTCTAACGGCTCTCCACACACTTCTGACACTATCGCATGTGAATCCAGCGTTAACGGCGCAAATCTGGTCGCAAGTTCTCTACTGGACCTCTTGTACGAGTTGGTCTTGTATACTTCCGAAATCCTCTGCTGACTTATTCAGGCGAACTCTTCAATCGTATAATCACTCGGAAGAAGCATCTCTGCAGGTAACTATTCTCATGGGCCAGGAGACCGCAGAAGAACTAACCTCTCCCTTGAGATCAAGGGCGATACAGATAGGCATGAATCTTGCTATTTTGGAAGAGTGGATCGAACAAATGGAACTCCCACCTGGCGTCCAATTGCACTTTCTTCCTGTTCGAGATTTATTGAACTGGTTACAGGTGTGGCTTGAAAATTTATGCTTATTTCTTTAGTCACATATCCTGAGATTGGCATAGGGCCTTTCATCTATCACAGATTTTTCAGAGCTAGTCGCTACTATCCAAACAATGAAAAGCATCAACCCCCTCCAGGTAAGAGGGAGGCTTTTCAGCTGAGTACAGAGACCATTTTGATCAAGATCAGATGAGACGGGCTGTCCGTGACTACAGATATGAAGTCAATGAAGGACGAATGACCGACGAATGCGTCCAATACCTTACGCAATTACAGAAAGATTGGGAAAGGCATCGTGTCAAGCTAGGGGTTGAGGCACTTCGTAAAGAGGTACCTCACGGATACCTCCCATTATAATCGAACTTAAATCTCTTACATAGATGGACGATCGAGGGCGAGACGGCAGCGTATCGTCGTTTGTCGATGAAGGGCCTCATACAACGGCCGGGCGGACATCTATGTCTAAGAGTTCATCTGAGGCCGTCACTAGTCAGCAGAACATTGACATCTTATTTGGGGTGCCACATGAAATCCTCGCTTGGGAGCCTATTCGGCCACCACCAGTCCTCGGCGAACTCTTAGATTCGCGGTACATGCTACCCCTGCTGTTTCCATCCGACCCTCGCAAGTTGACTGCGCTCCCGGAAAATTTCCCGCCTTCCGAAGACGAGAAGCGATTGGATGCAGACCCTCTGAAGGTCGATGCAGGCGGGCAAAATTACAGATCAAATTGGAAGCTAAGGAATGGGAGGTTGAGAGAAGTGGGGGTGGGGGCATTGCAGTGGGTGGATGGAACTAGATCGGCAGCTCGCTGGTCAAGACCCGTTGAATACGAAGAAGACGATGTGGAACAAGAGCGTTCTATGTACGCATCTGACGACCAGGCGGGGGGGGACGTGTTGAGGATCAATGTCACACCGCTGACCCGGAAACCATCCGGACGGAGTAAAAGCAGATTCAGCGTTGGGGGAGAGACACTAGTAGAACGCTTGTAATATTATCATGAAGATATAACCAATCGGCCGTACTGTAATCCATCGCCTCGCAAAGCAGTGCAATATTGATGCTGCATTCCTGACCCACCATTCACTTTCCAAAGAACGACACGACTCCAGACATGGCAGCCTCATTCCCCCCTTCGAATATCTATCGCGACCAATATGACGCTCCATTTGACCCAAACCTTCTTGAACATCAGTCGCCAGGATACACCGAGAAAACCTTGCCTCTAGCTGCGGACCATCGTTCAGCTTATACCGGCGATGATTTCCATTACCATTTCAACCAACTCACTACGCAACCAGATGATTCTAAAGCCTCATTAGTCTACAATGCCGCTGAAGTCGGACGTTCGTCAAACTACCAAGACTTGGGTGAGTTCTACCACAGATTACAGAAATAATTCACATTCTAATAACAATTAAAAGAGTATGCGGAGCCTTCTAACACCCATCAAAACGCCCCTACCGTAGAAAAAGCCTCCCCCTTTGCTCGCCTGATGTCAGAAGCGAAATATCCCATTGAACAGCGGATAGAAGATAAAAAACGTGGAATTGGCAGACAGAAATATCCTCTCGTTGGTAAGTTGAAAACTCACGGGTAATGATGCCTCGATAAAACTCTCTTTAGTATGGATTTTGACCGCAACCATGATCGCCGTTTTTATTCATGAACTAGTCGTCAATGCAAGAGCTCAAGGCACCCCAGTGTCGTTCAAGGTACGTCTCGCTTCTGCCAGACTTGTCATCCTTTCAGAACAATATTAGCCCGTTGTCAATCCCATGCTCGGGCCATCTTCGAGTGCCTTGATCAATGTCGGAGCACGTTTTCCCCCATGTATGAAATTTGTGGAAGATGTTCCACCCTCGACACCATTCGCATGTCAGAATCGCTTATAGGACCGTCCTCATGATATTAAGTTTTCTCCTCAGGCCTCAATAACACGGCCAATCCGGCCACCGAAATATGTCCACTCGAAGACATATGTGGATTTGGTGGTAAGCAAAACGCCACCTTCACATTCCTCCCTAATTTCCGCAGGATTCCATGGAAAATCCCCAAACCAGTGGTTTCGGTCAGCCAAACTTTTACCGCACCATGGACACGGTTCATACTTGTTCGACGTAGATTCATTACTCCGATCTTCCTACATGCTGGCTTCGTCCATATCCTTCTGAATATGTTGGCTCAATTGACACTGTCTGCCCAGGTATAGTATCCGCATAATGTCTCACGTCAGAATATGTAGAACTCAGGAGTTTGACAGATTGAGAGAGAAATGGGGTCCAGTGGCTTCTTTATCACCTACTTCGCGGCCGGGATTTTTGGGTATGAATGATTGCGTAATGTTTTTCTGATACCTCATAACTCACCAGCAACATACTTGGAGGCAACTTCGCACTGGTTGGCTTGCCCTCAACTGGAGCCAGTGGTGCAATCTTCGGGACAGTGGCGGTAAATAAACTCCCACTTTCCCTGCTTTCACCACTCATCGTTGTAATACAGGTTACATGGGTAGATCTTTTCGCCCATTGGAAATATCAATATAGGCCTTTTAGGAAGGTGAGAGTCCGTGTGTGAAACAAAGCTCTTTATCCTGAAATATATGTTGTAGCTTGCTTATATGACGGTCGAGTTAATAATAGGTGTTGCCATCGGTTATATTCCTTGTAAATCATTTTTCTGCCGCTGAATGGTCAACCTTGACTGAAAGTAAAATACCCTCAGATGTCGATAATTTCGGTTGGTTTATCAAGTGTTTCTGAAAAGAAGGATAATCCCTCACCCCCATGTCCAGCGCACCTAGGTGGCCTACTCATGGGTTTGCTTGTTGGAACGACGTTCTATCCTGTCATCAGTATTACCAAGCGACATCGACTTTTCATGTGGACTTTCCGATTATCTGCCATCCCGCTGGCGATTGTCCTGTTCATCGTGCTCACGAGGAATTTCTACACATCTGATCCGTATGCGGGTAGGAATTTGTTAATGGAATTTGCCAAAGTTATTTGATCTTTTCTTCTACCACAGCTTGTTCTGGGTGTCGCTATCTCTCGTGCTTTCCTACTGCGGCCAATAATCATTGCAAAGGGTGCGTTTATTTAAAACTCCTTAGGCCTCTGCTAATCATTGATTCTAGAACTGGTGTGTATTACGACGTACTTCTGATTCTAAATGTGACCTCGCTCATCCAGGACTGACATTTTCATCAACATGAGTTTCCCTGTTACCAACCTTTCTGTGAGCAGTTGACTGGTAACAATACATATAATAAACAAATGCATTTGAGAAATACAGTGTTTGCTATGTATGCACTAACTATGGTTATATAATCACATTTACTAACTTACAACGACCAAGGTGGACAACAGTCGTAGTCACCAAAGCGTTCACCTAAGCTCGAACCCCGCCAGGACCTTCCAGATTGGTTCAGGGTCGAAGTCTCGGAATGGGAGCATCTTTGGCACTGAGTCCTTCATGGCCACATTGGGTCGGAACAGCTGTTATAATTCTCAGCTTTGTAGTGGGTCTAGCGCGTCATGTTCTTCTTGGTATGTGTTCTCAGCATATTGTTCTATTCGTAAAGAGAATAAATTTCATACAGACTGGTCCGATCCCATGCACTGCACTGCTTTACTCACTCGAGGAGGCTGGTTGGATTCCAGTCGAAAAAATTGGCAGCCAGATGGTTTGCAGGGGTGGCCTTTCTCAAACGAAACCGAAAATTAATCATTGGAAATCAGGATGCATGCTTAACTCATATACACAAGACCAGGCCTCCGCCTGCTTACATTCCAAACCCATCATTTTTATCGGGGACTCCGTGGCGCGAACACTGTTCTTCCGATTTACCCATATTGTGGACCTAGAACTCCCCACATCACCTCCTAATGATACCCAAAAACACTCAAATCATATACTGCATACAGCAACTGGAAGCGATATTTCCTTTTTCTGGGATCCGTTTCTCAACACTTCACGGACTTTTGACATACTGCACAGGGCGAAGAACGGGACATCAGCGGATGAACGGCCAGCACTCCTGGTTTTGGGATCTGGGCTATGGTACTTGCGATATGCTAATACCTCTGGAGGTTTGCCTTCTTGGGAGGCAAATATGGAACGCATATTCAATGTCCTCGCACATAATCGTGACAAACCTGCTGACCAAGTCGTCATATTGCCCGTCGAGCAAGTCGTTCCAGCGAAATTGTCGTATGACCGCGCATTGTCGATACGGCCCTCGGACATCGATGCCATGAACTCGGACTTATATCATCGCATACATCGCCCCTCCTACAATACCTTTTCAATCCCTTCTACTAGTGCCCCCTCCCTGTCGGTCGCATTTCCGATCGTGTTCAACCAGATGCTGGACTCTTCCCATACAGAAGATGGTTTACACTTCTCCAATTCACTTGTCGCACTCCAGGCCAATATACTATTCAACCTACGATGCAATGATCAGTTGCCGAAAAAGTTTCCTATGGACAAAACATGCTGTTATGCATATCCTTGGCCGTCATTCTTGCATTCCGTGACACTTGGACTTGCCATCATATGGGGACCGATTGTTTACCTCTTATCGCCTCATACAGGAAAGCTTCAACACAACGAACGTCGCAAAAATGCTAACATGTGTGTATAGGCCGACGCGGTGTCCCTTGGGCAAAAGATCCGAAAATTTCTGCCCTTATATTTAGCGGTGGTCTTGGTCTTATCTTCGCAGCTGATCGAACTGCGTTATGGTTGAAGGAACAGAAGCAGTTTAACCCTTGGACTTTCGGCTTTCTCTGTCTTCTATCGCTAACTATTGGCATGTTAACAATTAAACAGACAGAAAGAGATCCGGGATTCTTGAGTCGCGAACAGACGGACGAATGGAAAGGTTGGATGCAAAGTATGTCATTCATTCCGGTGTTTTATGGCTAACTCTAACTCCGCCTATACACAGTTGCCATTCTAATCTATCATTATTGCGGTGCTTCAAAAGTGCCAGGGATTTACAATCCTATCCGCGTCCTCGTCGCATCTTACTTGTTCATGACTGGTTACGGTCACACAACATTTTATCTCAAAAAAGCGGACTTCGGATTTTCCCGAATCGCCCAGGTATGCTTTCACAAATATCATCGCCAGTGTAATTATCTTACCACCGACAGATCCTGGTTCGACTCAACCTGCTAACGATTTTTCTGGCCTATATCATGAACACGGACTATATCTCCTATTACTTCTCGCCTCTGGTATCCATGTGGTTTCTCATCGTATACGCTACAATGGCGATCGCCTCAACATATAATAATCGGACCCCCTTCCTCGTCTGCAAAATTATGTTTTCGGCCAGTGTTGTTAGCTGGTTCATGAAACAGGGTTGGCTATTGCAAAACCTTTTCTACATCCTCAGCCGGATCGGCAGAATCCATTGGTCTGCCCGCGAGTGGGGTTTCCGCGTCAACCTGGACCTTTGGATTGTCTATGTTGGAATGCTTACTGCTGTCGTTGTCGCGAAGGTCGGAGAGCACCGCCTAACGGAGCATCCTTGGTGGCCCTCCATTGTCAAGGTTAGTCTGGGAGCATCGGGCACAATTATCATGTGGTTCTTTGCGTTCGAGCTTCATCAAGAATCAAAGTTCACTTACAATCGATGGCATCCCTATGTTTCATTCCTTCCTGTCTTGGCTTTCATCGTGCTTCGAAATGGCAGCGTCGTCTTGCGCTCTGCTTCCTCTTCGGCCTTTGCATTCATAGGAAGATGCTCTCTGGAAACGTTCATCATCCAGTACCATTTGTGGCTAGCAGCTGATACGAAGGGAATATTGTTGGTCCTCCCCGGCACACGGTGGCGCCCTCTGAACTTCGTTCTTACGACAATCATGTTTATCTTCGTGTCCGACCAAATGGCTCGTTCCACAACGCAACTCACAAGTTGGATATGCGGAGAAACGACGAAGTCCCCGCCATTGCCCACAACAGCTCCTGTTGCTAACACCTGTCATGACGATGCGATATCAACACCGAACCAGAGTCATGACAGTATACCCCTGATACCCCCCAATCATCATACCATGGGCAAGACTGATGAGAGGAGCACTTTGCCCCGCGAACCGGATAATACTCTCAGTCCTCCACGGTGGGTTGATCGCCTTGCTGAAGGGTCCGCCCACCCTGCAAGGAGTCCTGGATTTCGAGTTTGGTCTGCAAACCATGCTGAAAAGTATGGTCCTAAGACAAAACTGATCATCGGAGTGGGTCTAATGTGGATAGCGAATGTTCTTTGGTCGGAGTAATTCATATTCAAAGCAGCACTCATCTACATTTTATTATTTCTATTATATGAACACTTGTCAAGTACATTACATTGCATTATCCTAGATGATCACTGTCAGCGCTGGTTGGAAGCTTGAGAGAAAGCAAAAGTATCAGTATTAGCATGGTAGATCGTCAGCGCTTGTCCTTGAGACAAGATCAGGGCTTGACTTCTATTTTATTCCATCATCAAGGAAGATTCGGAGGGAGCTACTCACGCGTTTTGTGGTGCAACTTTGAGGCCTAGGAAAAAGGACCACGCGAGTGAGTGAAAATTAGAAGGAGTTGAAGTGGCAGGGGAGGGGGAGGGGGGAGTCAGAAATTTGGGTATAGTAGATGAGGATCATGGGCACGAAAGCCTCCGAGTAGCGATTCGTTTGTGTTCATCACTGTATTGTATAGCATAGTCGACAACAAGAGTGCGCTTACCTTGATGAAAGGAGGGAGAAAGAGTTGAAAACAAAGTTCAAAGTATTTTATTTAAAGAGGTCCTGCTTAGGGCCGGTTGTGTGATTGATTGGTCACGCATGCAGACGCAGAGACGCGTGCAACCGCTCTCTTCAATGGCCCACATCGTCCAGCACCCGCTTGACTTTCATCTGCGGAACCTCTCACATGCACCATCTCCTCTTGGTTTTGGTTTCGGTTTAGGGTCATCTTTACCGTCTGGCATGGGTGCCACAGGATGGCAGTTCCAGTCGACCCCGTCTCCAGGCCATACCAACCCTCCTGGATACTATCATGTAGCTTCCAGCGTAAACTCATTTTCTCCTCTTCGAGTACAAAAGAGAAGACACGAAGCTGATGATGAAAGCGACCTTGGAGATCGTTCCATGGATCGCAGCCCTACCCCAGAGCGGCCAAAGCACGCTGCGCCGAAACGCGCTCGAATGACGCCAACGCTGGATTCCGCCATAAAAAATGACAAAGGGAACAAAGCGTCAGCCAATGTCGTAGAACATCACGACGTGGATGTGGGGATGTTATTGGGTATGTCAAACCTTGTGTAAACTGTGACCCTCGACACTGATCCTTCAGTGGCGTTCAGCAAGCCTCCCTAGCCAGTCTTTGTTACCCCTCCTACATTCCTTGCTGGCTGCCCAGCCTTCCCTGAAATCGACCATTCTCTCCTTGATACCCCGGCCGAGTCTCGAAACCGCAATTCAGGCACTGGCACAGTCCTCCAAGAAACTTCGGGAAGCTTATCCGTACTCAAATAATGGACCGATCTCAAGTTCACAATCGGTTGCGTCGACTACCTTTGGATTTGGAAAAGCATCGCTTTTTCAGAATCAATCGGGCAACAATAATGGCATGCGGGATTCATATGTCATCTCCAGACTCAAACCACATATAGCGGATTTTGAGTCAACTTGTTTCTCATACCTTCCTTATTTCTCGTCTGCTCCCAACCCTCCTGAGCGGACACCAACAGACCAACCTTCTTTGCGGGACAGGGAGAAGTCGCACCCTTCAGAAACGTTCCTCTTCCTGGCTGCAGTGACGAGACATGTGATATCTCACCCACCACTGACGCAGTTGTCATTGGGGCGGCTGCTTCTCCCACGGCTATGTGAAGAATGGAACGGATGGATAGAGAGGGTTGACGAGACTGTGAATCATCAAGGGGGGATGTTTGGAAGTGAGACGGTGGAGAGCTGGATACGTGGACTGGATGAAATGGCTGGAAGCAAAATGGGGGAAGGAGGGAACATGATGGGGGCAGTGAGGGATTTGTGGGTGTCGAAAGTTGGGTGGATGGTGGGACGGCAAATATATAAATAATAATCTGCACATAATATATTATTTAATTTTCACCCTCATGCATGAACGGGCGTGCTCTCCGCCTCGTTCCCCCTGCAAATATCTCTTTGGTGAGGACTGCCACCGTCCATCACCACCCCAACCATAGATACGGACACAATCATTCTCCTTGCCTCGCTAAAAGGACCAGCCGCGCAAAGCCTAGCCGTCACTCATCCGTCGTGTATTTTCGACCCCAAGACATTCAAGGTTCTGACCTGGATGTCGTGGACCCTGGTCGTTCTCCCGCAGAGCTCGAGGAACCGTTGTTTCACCAGAATCATGTGTCAACCACGGGCATTCCTCTGACCCCGCGCATACCTCTCGTCCAGCGTATCCCTCTCGCCCAAACGGCGACTTCTTTGCACCAAAATCTCATTTATCTGATAAACCACCATAACCCCCTTCCCAGCCTCCCTTCTCTATTAGACTACCACGACCGTCATGCCGGTCTTCGGTCGACGCGTTCGTACAATGTCCTTATACACTTTGCGATCCGAAACGCGGCGTATGGGTCCGCCGGGTGGCTTTTTAGGGCCATGCGTGCAGACGCCGTGGCAGATAATCTGGAAACCTGGAAACTCAGGGTCCGCTGGCTTGTTCAATCGGGGCGATGGGACCAAGCTTCGAGCGAGGCGTTGTGTGCGGCGCCGGCCAGTCCTGGTGTCGGTCAAGATAAGCCAAGGATTCCTCTACCGATCTGGTTGGAGTTCTTCAGGACATTGAAACGCGGTTCTATCAGACGAAGAACTGTTCATTGGCATTCTCGGCGGGGCGGGCGTGCAACAACAGGCTTGGAACCCGTTCAAGAAGATACGGATGCGGCTGGCGTCTATGTTGCCCGATATCGCACCTTGTTAGAACACCGCCCAATGTCAAGTCCTGAGGAGTTGACACCCCCGAGAGCAGTCTACTCTGTGGTCACGATTCTGTTCAAGTGTGGACAGAGTGATTTGGCAACATCGCTGACAAAGTCGTATTTCACCAGTCTTCCGAGCAAGATATCAGGGGGTTGGGCCAGAACGTGCCTTGGCATTGTCCATCTGAACATAGTGTTTGGCTCGGCCCATAGAGGATTGCGGAAATTCTATGAGAGTCGTAGAATCTTTGTATCGCTGCTGGGTCTGTACCCGGGCTTGCGGCCGACATCAACCACGCTTTTTCTTCTTCTTGCGCCTCTCAAGGACGTGAAACGCTGCGGTACGGTCGGTTATAAGATGCTCCGTGCGTTCAAGAAACAATGGGGTGCGCGAACCGAAGATCGGCGGGTGAGGCGGCGGGTGGCGACGTTGGCTGCTAAAGAGGGGCGTATGGATATCGCTGACAAGCTATTGGAAGTGGAGGGGGCGTCACGGTGGGCGCACGGGGCGTGGAATGTGACGAGAGGTGTGTTGGGTGGGGAGATGGGGTCGGGGAGGAGATTGCATCGTGTTCCTGCGACGAAGATCCTTAAACATAACGGGCGGGAAGAACGACATTGGTGTCGATTTGCGCGGAAGATGATGTTTGGACGACAGCGTCACGGAGCCGTGAAGCGGGAGGAGGTGTCATCGATGCCAGCTTCTCTGTAGGAATTAGGTCTCGATATGGTAATCACCATCCCCTTTTTTAAATTTACGATGGCACCGGATGAAGTCGATCCCCCACCGTCTGTTCAACCACTCACTCACTCTGTCACAATGAATAAAAACCTTGCTCCTTCCTCCCAAAAATCCGCACAATGGCACCCGCTCCATCCACCCATACCTTTCTCGCTGTTTCCTGTTCCAATGTCGGCGTCGGCCCCGGCGGCACAACTTCTATGCTGGCGTGAGTGTCTCCCGAATAGCATGCATCCACCTCGAACAAAAAAACAAACCTGCTTCGCACTCCAGGCGAGTTGTCATTGTAGACTACAAGGGTAAAACTATTCTAGATAAATATGTTGCGCCAACAATGCAGGTGCGAAGTACGTCGCCCCCTTTGCTCGGACTCCGGTCGTTGATCCTCTCTCTCTCTCTCAGGTATCAGACTATAGGACCTCCGCTACCGGAATAACGGAAGCTCATCTCATCTCCAGTAATTCCCCAACGGTTCAAGAGCCCTTTGACTTGACTCAGACAAGCCACAGACAACGCTTGGACTTTTGGCGCCATACAGCAGTATGTCGCTAGCCTTGTGGAGGGAAAGATCCTTGTGGGCCATAGCATCTGGAACGATCTCTCAGGTAAAAGACTTCCTGTTGTTCACAAGTCGGACAGCACTAATGTCTTGCAACAGTCTTGGGAATACCACATCCCGCCGTATACACAAGGGATGTTGCGCTATATCTGGTGGGGAGACAAGCAATCCTGACTCATTCAACACTTGGTTCTCATCCAAGTTACAGCCTTTTAGGAATGCGCTGCGCTCGCCTAATCAGATTATCGGTCTTCAAACTCTCGCTTGGCAGTTGATGTGCAGACGCTGTCAAGAAGGACAGCAACATCCAGCAAGTATACTACCTTTTTTTTATTTATGACTCACAACCTTGACCTCCCCAGGTCGAAAATGCCCGAGTCGCTTTGGATTTATACCGCTCCGACGCCGACAATTGGGAAGGTAGCATTTCCAAAGGCAATTGGCCATGCGCTCTTCCGCCGAGCACTTTCTCTCGATGCTATCTTTGATTTCAGCCTCCTCCGTATCATCTTTCAAGGTTCAAGTGGGAACTTGATTCATATTCTAGAATGCCGCCCTAAATAATCGGAATCGCAGTTTACTCGTACATGCATGTCGCCCCTGTCTAATATATGTAATTTGGCTTTCCCCGTTTGGTATTCAAAACTCCAAAATAGGATATAAACAGACTGTTGCGTAAAACAGTTTAGTGCCGAGTCTGCGCAGGGGTGCGTATTTGAATGTGGAGGAACAAAACAGCAATGATGCAAGTACAGTACCTTCTCAGCGCCTAGTAATCTCATCGTCCCTTCATACACGAAGAATGCACAAGCATTGACTGGGAAAGCGCGCAGTATGGACGGCCCTATTCCACGAAAGAACCCAGGCAAACCATCACAAATGTAGATTTGTCGTGCTGTCGAGAAAAACGATGGGACAGTGCTTGAAGTTGCATAGGAAAGGGGGTATGGGTACGCCATCATTCGACTGTCAAGAATGGTCAGTGATATAGGCCTTCGTGCCTTCATATTTCTCTTACTTTTTGATGTTGTCAGCGGGAATGGCCATGCCCCAGAAGGCAAAGGCACCAAGACCACCTGAGATGAAGTTTGCGGAGCCAACACTGATCTTGATATGTGACAATGGGTCAGTGATAGCCCCTAACACCGTCGAACACAACAAATTCTACGCCACCACCTACCTCATACGGTGTTCCTGCTAACCCTGAAAAGCCACGCATGAGAGCCTTTTTGGTTCTTTATCACGGCTCGGTAACTTTTTGAAACCAAGGCAGACTAACCTCGAAAGACAAGAACATCCAGAAGAAATTACTCCGGAACGTCAGGCTCCCCGTGAATCCTGACCACAACCCAAGTATGCCTCGCGCACGGATGACTTGGCGTGCACAGTCTATTGGCCCTTTGAACTGACGGTCAGCTACTGCTCTTTGAGATTGCAGTTGCAGTTTGACTTTGGTGTGTTACTTTTTGTTATTGAGAATATGGCGTAAATCACCTTTTAGGAGTTCCACCGGCGTCGCAATGAGGGCACTTGACATATGTTAGAAAATTATGCCCCACGAAGCTTGAAAGCCAACCTGGTCAATCCTGCAAACAGCCCCGCAACACCATGTGCCACCAGCGTCAGGCGAGGAACTCCAGATTGAGGGGTAGCTTCCGTCATCCCATGCCGAAGAAGGAAGAGACGATAATTATGTAGTGAGCCCAAAAGCAGGGAGTCGATTGCAGCCCACCCTAGTGCCGGCGGCGTTGCGCCTTTGTATAAAGCAAGTACCCCCTTGATGAACGGGGTCACCTGGAATTGGAAAAAAAAAAAAGGGGGGGGGGGGGGGGGGGGGGAAGGATGTATACCTCATTCCGAAGGACTTTGGTCAAGACATCAACAGCTCCGTTATAGGTTCCAGGTGGAGAACACTGCAGACGCGTCTTGATTGTGTCAAACCTTCAATAACTGAGGCACGATCGCGCGCTGAACAGACACAGTGTCAGTCCCATACAGGTTATATGAGTAGGTTGACCAACTCTGTGATATCTGTAATCCTCACCCGTGTCCGACCGCTACCTGGAGGGAACCGTGTGTGAGAACTGGTCGATCCATACAGCATCAAGTATCAACTTTGGTCAAGCCTGTCGATATCAGCACGCAGGCTGATTGTGTTGGAACCCTCACTTACCGCTTCCTATGCCCGCAAAAGCACCGATAATTCTAAAATGTCCACTCTGAGATACATCGTCCGTCACGGTCATCTGTTGAATGCTGACGGATCACGTGATCATCATACCACTCTCGCATCATGTCACAAGAAAGCCCTGGGGAGGAGAAGCAATGTCGTATCTGCCTGGATGGCTCCAGTGCCGACGCTGAACTTGGACGCCTCATCCGGCCTTGTCTGTGCAGAGGCTCAATCAGCGTGAGCGACTCTTTTACGGTATGACCGAGAAATATGAATTCATTCTCTTGATAGTATGTCCATATCAAATGCCTTCACCGTTGGAGGAATACATCGCCTTCGAAAAACGCTTTCTTTGAGTGTCCTCAATGTCGCTATAAATACCGCTTCACCCGTACCCGAATCGCAGGAATTGCAGGAAATCCAAGTTGGGTATGGCATGGTTGCAGTATTCATATCTAATGTTCTTCTTGCAGTCATCGTGGGCGGGCTGTCCAGCATCATATTTACATGTATCGTGATGGCCGCCTCTTTCATCACGACTTTCTTCATGTCTGCATTTGAGGAACCATCGCACACCTTCTATTCTTCGTTCATCTATGTTTCACCCTTCTCTCTTGCCAAAGATCTTATCGTAGCCGCACTTCAAATCCTCAAAGATGAAGACACTGTCGGCTTATTTGACCAGCTCATGAATTCGAGGTCATCTCGTCCACGCCACCGTCCAGGTTCTCCTGAAACGATCATTCCGGCGCAAGCTCAGCATCGTGCGCTCTTCATGCGCTTTTTCCGGCGTTTCATACTCGGTCTTCCGATGGTCGGAGCTGGCTCACTTGTTTGGATGTTGCTCTCAGCGCCATTTCTCGGTCCACTCCAATGGCTGGCTCGTCAAAGAGGCGGCCGTAGGCGCCGGGAACAGTCTCGGGACATAGCCGCAATCGTCATTGTGGTTCTTTTGGTGATGGGCGCCGCAAGGTCTGTATTCCCTCTTCTATCTGATTCAAGTATCTCATCTCGTCATACTGAACAAGGGCCCTATATAAAGTGTATCGTGCTACTGAATCAGCCACCCAGCGGATGCTCCTCAAGGCGGAGGATGCTATTCTTGAGGTTACTTGAGCTGTGTAACATTACTGCACGCACGTCGCGAATGTGCCTACCAAACCCAAGATCACGGTTACCAGGTAGAAAGTGAACACAGTTGCAATATTTGTACTACGAAAGTTCTCAGTACGTGGGATGGTTCGATGGTGGGGAAACACAACACGTACGAAGCGGATGAATCTTTTACGATTACGATCACTGTGCTTGTGGGTCCCGCAGTCGGGCCTCCAGTTATCGAAGCATTGACAGCGACCGTCTTTGTCGTTCCTTCAGATGCGAGCACGATAGCGGTACCTGTAGGTGTAAGAACGGTAATAGGCACTGCAGCTGATGTAACCAGTGTTCGATCAGCAGGTCAGGGAAGTGATAGCATGTCCTGACTCTGAGCAGTGTTGGCTTGAACAGCTGAAGTTAAAGGCACCGTTTTGTCATCGTTACGAGGATGCATGATGGCTGTTATGGACCGCAGTTAGCTGAGTGACATGTTGCAGCATTGACCACGTACGGACGGGATAGCCTGACATGACCTCCAGAGATCGTGTGGGATTCTCACCTGGTAAGATAATTGCTTTGCAATTAGACGGGGCGACACAGATAAACACATACCGCCATTTTGCTGCAAAGACCGTTCGTATTGCTCGATTAACCGAATAGTAAGTAAAACTAGCCAGAATCAAAAGGGGGCTAGAAAGAAATATGTTGGCCTGCTCACTGTCCTCCAGATTTCTGGTGGCGACAGACAAAGATGAGCCCAACAGGAAGGCTGTCAACAGCGAAATATATCTCATCGTGGGGCTAGCCAGAGCAAAGAAACTATATTTTGAAGTTGACGAATCGTTTAAAGGGCACAATCACGTGATACACTACGTGATGGTGATGATGGCGCCTAAAAGTGCACTGCCGATGATGGTGACGCAACCAATGGCATGCGAGGTCGTTAAGCCAGCTGTGGTAGCACTCGACGCCGCAGAACCCGCTGCAGCAGTCGCAACACTGTACACAGAGCCAGCAAAGCTCGTGGCGACTCCCCCAGCGGATCCAGCGAGTGTTATCGCCTGGCCACCAGCGCTGGTCACAACAGTGAACGCCTCCCCGCCCGCAGCTGGAAATAAACTTTGTCAGGGTGCAACCGCGGAATCTCAATATGTACACTCACAAGTGACAGTCTCGAAAACACCTCTGGCCACGCTGGTGATCTGAGAACCGACTAACGGGACAAGTCAGCCTGCGCGCTTGCAGTTACATGTCATAGGTGTGTTCTTTACCATCTTTCCTGACGACAGAGTTACTGCCGACTGTGAGGCGATGAGTAAGCGCAGAATTCGGAAGCGGAGAACTTGAAGCGAACGTTGGTCCGGTGCAGCGTTCACTGCGAGAAAGGAGGCAGACAAAAAGCAAAGGATGGCTGTCTTGAAGAACATGTCCCAGGAGTAAGAAAGGAGAGTAGTTGGTAGTAGTAATAGTAGTGGTAGTGGTAGTGGTAGCAATGAGTATCAAGTACTGTGCGCACCATATGGACTGACTCACACTGCTCCCGATGCCTCAAGCCATCATCTCCCCTTCCGTCCTCGCCTCCGATCTTGGCAATCTCACCGCTGAATGCAAGCGAATGATCAAGAACGGCGCCGAATGGCTTCATATGGGTTCCTTTTATTCATCGTACCCCCCACTCACCGTCCTCATCCGTCGACAGATGTCATGGATGGGTGAGCCGTTCTCCACCCCTCCGATCTCTTTGCAGAGTTGCCCTATCTGTCCCCAGACATTTCGTGCCAAATATCACCATGGGTAATCCCTCTTCATCGCGGGTTCTTGGCATCTCATGGGTTCCCCTCTTGACAGGCGCACCTGTGCTCGAATGCGTCTCCAAAGGTGTCCCTGGAATATTCATGGACTGCCATATGATGGTGTCTGAACCCGAGAAGGTCGAGTCATTCCCCTTTCCCGATCTCCTTGCTCACAGGTAATCCCCCAAGTGGGTGGATGATATCGCCAACGCAGGCGGTGCCTTGTATTGCTTTCACCTGGAAGCCACCAGTCAGTCTCGGCCTGTATTCCCGAGATTACGCCCTTAAACATCCTCAGCCGATCCGATCTCCCTCGTCGACGCAATTCACAAGAGGTCCATGAAAGCAGGAGTCGCGATATCTCCCGACACACCTTCCACAGCAATCACCGATGAGCTTGGGAATGCTGTAGATATGCTTCTCGTCATGACAGTCTACCCAGGTCCTATCTTTTTTCGCCCGTCCGTTTGCAGCCCTTATTCTGACATTCAAACTAGGACGCGGAGGGCAAAAGTTCATCGAGCGGTGCGTTCCAAAAGTCGCAGAGCTACGCGCCCGTTTTCCCCAGAAGGATATCGAAGTCGATGGTGGTGTTGGTCCCAAAACAGTCCATGTCTGTGCAGATGCTGGTCCGGCTTCTCCCCCCCCTCCCTCCTGCGACATTCTAAGGCTGATGACCCACCAGGAAGTAATGTTATCGTCGCTGGGACTGCCATCTTTGGAGCCCAGGAGCCAGACCAAGTAATTGCCACTCTCAAAGGCGCCGTCAACGCAGCATTAGCGAAGCAAGCACGTTAGATTTGTTTGTCCACCGTCGACTACAGGAGAAATATCTGTATATTATAAAATTTCGTAGATGCGTGCCTGGGCCGGCCGTGTTGACGGCACTAATGGTAGGGATATTGAAAAGTATTTGAGGACCGGGCCCGACTCACCACAGAAGCCATTCGCCATACATATTCGGTCGTTCACCGCGAATGTAACTCTCAAAAGTCCTTTTCAGCACCGTCGCCCAATCCAGATCCCGTTTGACTGCGATATCTTCCTCCTCCTCCTCCTCTAAATTCTCCGTCGCATTAGCAGAAACCGCTGCCACACGAGCTATGTGTTCACCGTTGGCAAAGCGGGTTCCTAGATCGGGCCAGTTGCGTTGTGAGTCGAAAGGTTTCCACCTGCGGAAATGATTGTGGGCATCAAGACGACAAAAATGCAAGTCTTAATTACCAGAAGTTGTGGAAATGGTAGGAGAATGCTCCCTTGAAAAATCCATCGAAACCGAGTGCCTGCGGTGCAGCGCCGTTGATGACTGGCGTTTCAAAGAAGTCTGCAAAGCTGCTTGATGCGGTGAGCCGATATTCAGTTTGCCACACCAATTCCGAACGCTTACTCTGTGAAATAAGGCTGTGGAGGCCTGTCCCGTTGGTAATTTTCAGTATTCAACCATGCAGAATCAAACAATGCGTCGGGTAGACGGAGCAGAAGCTCTTCCATGTGAGCGTCCTTTGTATAACGCGAAATAGTCATGGGATGAAAATCCAGATCATTCTTCAAGGCAGTAAGAAACAGGAAGCTTCCTAGTGCGGAGCCCTTATTCATATGCAGAACTGCGGTGTTATATCTTTTCAAGCGGGACCAGCGATATGCAAAGGCACCTTTCCAGCCCCATAGCTCTTCCCAATCACGCAGGAATATAGTATCTGCGTCAAGATATGTCCCTCCAAACCGATGGCAGAGGATGAAGCGCGCCATGTCCGAAAGGATGACCGATAGACGATCGTATGTCGATGAAGACTGAGACCCGGTCCGGTTCAAGATAGGGTCCGGACGAACCTTCACTTCAGCAGCCCCTTGTGGACCTTCATTTCCTTCTGGTTCTTCATTTTGCGGCACAGGAATAACATTTCCTCCTGAATTGAAGAGGTCTTTCTTCCGCCATTCATTTTTAAGTTCTGGAACACCGTCGAGTTGTTCCGTAGTATTCCACAATTTAAACACAATGATATCCTTGAAACGAGGGTGCAGGAATGGTGAAGCCCATGGATTTGTTTTGAGTTCATCATACATGTCGCGCAGTGCGGATGGATTTGGCACAGATGCAGCTGGTCCTGGATTGATCCACATCCAAAACTGTGGCCGACAGATTTTTTCAGAAGGATTTCGAAGGTGGAGGCCAGTGTTTTGTGTGTAGAGGAATGAGAGAAGGGAAGTGTATGGTTTGTCCGTGAACGGTCCTGTCCAGAACATGTGAAATATTCGAGGATAAGCGGGATCGCAAGGAGAAGAGAGTGACGCGGATGGACGATGGGATCCAGGGGGCGGTAGGATTAAAGAAGAGGTCTCGCTCTTATCTTGATGCGTTTGTCCGAGTCCTAGCTTAGAATCGCCTCCATGGTTTGGACGGACATCGTCCACTTGTTCCATATATAGGTATCTCCAACTGTGTGGCACATGCTTTCTGACTCTTTTCCCGGCATCCAGACCGGCGCCAACGCGAAGGACTTCTAAACAATCCCGTACGTACTTGGTGAAATCCTTGAGAGCCAACAACAAAAGAACCTGCCAAGAGGAACATACCTTTTTCCTCGAGAAATCACAATGCTCCATAATCACATCCATGTCTGCGACACTACCAGGAATAGGTCTTGGAGGATAAGCAACGTCAGGGGGTAGTTTTTTGTTGTTCGAATAGGCACGTCTCGCTCCTGTCCCTTGGGTAACATTGGCATACGACCCCAAAGGATTCCTTGTAATATCAGGTTGTAGGGGGATTCCAGGGTTGCTTGGTGGTTTGAGAAATCGAAGCGGCTCGGGTACTGAAGAGATAGGTCAGCAGGGAGGTGTATTATGCAAGAAATAGACGGACTTGGGTGGCGACTGGGATAGTGACCACTCGCGATCTCCCAGAGCCATATACGTTGCAGGTCGTCACGTCCCAAAACAAGCGTTGAGGGATCGACTATGCGGGGCCATTTCTTTGCTCGAGTACCGAACCGCTTTGTGAAAGCAAACGCGACGAAGGTGAGCAACAAGAAAGCAAACAGGAAGAGTGCAGAAGCGAATTTGCGACCCCATATGCGAACACTCGAGGAATAGAGATCAGGGAGATTTGGGACCACCAGACGCAAGCGCCGATTCCTCAGACCTGGGATTGGCAAGGAGAGAAAGACGAAGAGTGGGGGTGGACGGCGCCGATGCGAGGTCGGAAGAGGAGCGGCCATGACTTGTCATCGTGGGAAGCATTCATCTCTAAGTACACATGAGCAGTCTACATATTATATGTTCTCTATCCTTCTTGCTCTGTCCACTCACGCCGCCCCCAAGCCCTGAAGAGACTGCAACTCCAAGTCTGCAGGGTCGCTCGGAACCGTAAGAATGCGCAATGTGTTGGTGTGCCCCAAGCCACCCTTCCAGCCTTGCACAGCGATGATCGTCGAGCCAGGCGTGATGATGCCAATTGCCAAAGCATTGCGAAGTCCGAATCGAATGCGGTTATCAACCTTGAGTGAGGTCCATGTTAGCTTCAGTTCATTCTCTGACAGGACTGACGCACATCAGTCTGCCACTGGTGGCCTTGGATCCCTCTGGGCTCAGGATACCAGAAGGGATAACAACCACGGTGCAGGTGAATCTGACGCGCAGTTTGCTCGTTACGGGTCACTATCATCCAGTCAATATTAATCAAGGTCCACATGCAGAAACAAGTGACCTGTAATGATCGGCACTCTCGGACGATACTTGGAAATAAGCCGGGCAGTGTTTCCGCTTGTTGACAAGACGAGGATTGCAGTCGCATTCTGTTCAGTGGCAGCTGCCACAGATGCGATGGCCACAGTTTCTGCCGTCTCCGTGGGACGGGTTTGAATGGCCCTGATCTCGTCATACAAAGGTGGGTGACAAATGGCCGATTCAGCAAGCAGACATGTTTCAGCCATCATGAGGACTAAAGAGCGTTGGGAATGAATTACATGTTGAGCAGAGAAAAACATACCGGATTGTATAGGGTACAGCCCCTTGGCCGTCTCTCCCGACAACATAACACAATCTGCTCCATCAAGAACAGCATTTGCGACATCGCTGACTTCGGCGCGGGTGGGCCTGGGATTAACCTAATCAGAGTATCAATATCCTTTGTGAAAACAATCCGCAGAATTGCGATACCGTCATTGACTATGAGAAGGGTCTTATTTCAGTACCAACGCCAAGTCAGTGGAAAATAATCCACCT
This sequence comes from Entoloma clypeatum, assembly GCA_963565915.1. Classification (NCBI taxonomy): domain Eukaryota; kingdom Fungi; phylum Basidiomycota; class Agaricomycetes; order Agaricales; family Entolomataceae; genus Entoloma; species Entoloma clypeatum. The sequence continues at coordinate 2,834,043 of OY751493.1, forward strand.
CGAGCATCTGGGTTGCCACAATGACAGGCTTTCCTACAATGTTGCACTTGGCGATCATCATTTTTTGAGCCAGGAAAACCTGGGATGCGGGGATCTCGATTCCCAGATCTCCGCGAGCAACCATGACGCCGTCTGTCTCCCTCAAAATCTCATCAAAGTTGGCGACACCTTGCTCATTTTCAATCTTGACGATGATCTTGATGCTGGCGCCATCAGGACCAAGAGCTGTACGAATATCCTTGACATCCTGAGCACGACGGATGAAAGACGCGAAAATCATGTCAACGCCGTTTTCGACACCAAACTGTAGATCTTTTTTGTCTTTCTCAGATAGGGCAGGAAGATCGACGTTTGTTTTTGGGAGGTTGACACCCTTGCGGGATGAGATTGTTCCACTGTTTAGGGACCTGACATGCACCGTGGTTCCGTCGATCGATAGAACAAGGAGGGAAAGGATCCCTGGACAGTATCAACATGAAAAAAAGTGCCTCAGCCATGAGTATGAGCAACTGACCATCATCAACATAGATAAGTTTACCGGGTGCGGTGACCCTGGGTAGATTTCCCTAATCGAGGAAATTTTCAGTGGCGCACACATGTTAGCATGAGAAGATAATACATAGTCCACAAATATAATCTTATCATCGCACACTTCGCTGTATTTTGGGTCAGTAGTAATGATGAACTCATGGCCAGCGGGTATGGGATACTGAACACGTTATGGTTAGCTTGGTCATCTTCATGGATTCTGATGACGCTCACATCATTGCCGTCTCTAGTCAAACCAGTGCGGATCTCAGGTCCTTTCTGCACAAACATTGCACTCATGAAACGAACAAAAATGAAGCCAGGATCAACGAACGGTGTCCAAAGCAATAGCGACAGGTCGCCCCGTGGGATCGGCTGTACAGGCCAATGTCAGAACGATGGATTGGCGGTCAAGAGGGAAGACGAAGAGATTACCTGCGACCATTCTTCTGGTATTGTCGATCACACTTTGATGGTACTCATACGATCCATGTGAAAAATTCATGCGGACTGGACGAGGACGTTCGTCATCATATGGGATCGGGGGATACATGTGACTGACCGATATTGACACCAGCATGTCGGAGATCGGCGAGTTTCTCGACGGTGTTGACCTTGGGGCCTGAATGGGGATCATGATCAGTGGATGCTCTGAACATCCGAGCAAGATGGAGACCAATGGTAGCAATGATGGACGTCTGCAAGCGGGTTTAGTGTGTCGCGGTAACGAGGAATGCAAGGCATACTTTACGAAGGAATTTCGTTTTTTCAGTGGGGACGGGTGCATTGGCAGTGTTGAGACTCGAGGTCCACTCGAGCTGAGAACGGATTCCAGCGTCATTGGGATACATCTGAGGGGGAGAAGGTTGAGAGAAGGTGGCCACTCGGGGTCAGATGGGTGATTATATATATTTCCCCAAATTTAATAAATTAACTCCGAACCAAAGATGATCTTGATGTATACATACATATACTACATAACTCGCAGAGTCCATCCATGTTCTGTTGCCGCCGCGGCCTGCGCCGCTGCGAACCAGCTCGTATCAATGTTACTACCACCCGGGGCCGCCCCTCCCATGCTGCCAAGATCGATCGATTGAAAGACGTTCTCACAAGTAATCGTTCGTCCAGAATGGTAACCGACTCCATCAGACGCTCGGATAAACAGCAAAGGGAGACTACGCCCTGCTATTGACAACGGCGACTGGCTTGGCGCAGGTGCAGCCCGAGGATCATGATGCTGTTGATCATCTACTCTCGGCGAATGATGATTACTTCCTGCGTCTGCATTCGGAGGCAAGGCGTCCTGGTCCAATGCCTTGATGACTTCGACCAGAGGTGGCATTTCGACGATCACGATAGTGTGGAGGGGGCCAGACGCGATATATCGTGGAGCCCCGACAGGTAGCGGGGAATCTGAAGGCCCTCCCTCTGTTGGGCCACCCGGAATGGTTTGTACGAACGGTGAGATATTCGTCAAAGGACCGGGCGGCGTTGCCTGGTAAATTCGATGCCGAAGAGGTCCAAGATTACCCAAGTAGACATCCAGGGGTGTTTGTGTCCTGGTCTTGGGATCTTCATAGAAAAAGTTTGACACCGTCAACTCAACTGTGTTATTACCAGGGCGATATACAGGTGCGGTGAAAAGGGTTGGAAAGGGGGTGATTGGCAATTCGGGAATGTCATTGTTTTGACCAAAAGCATCGAAAAAGGTGTATTGGAATTTTGCTGTGGTGCTTGATGAGCCAAAAAGAAAATGCTCAGAGACAGTCAAGTTTCAAGTTGTACTTACATATTCCTACAATTGTCCAACATAGATAATCGTCAACTTCATCGGAAATGACGCGCACACCATCCTTCAGTTCCTCGCGTACCCGAGGAGACTGGAAGAGCAACGGGTGTGTGCCGGGTTGCGAAGATATGCCTTGAGCGGGAGCGGCGGCGGCGCCAGGAGCCCCCGAAATGGGTCCTGCGGCGGATAGATAATGACGGGAACCATCTGTCTCTACGCGCTGGAGAGCAATCTTCTGCATCTGGCTCACAGGTCCCCCATCATCGGCGGAGACTCGACCTTTGTCCACTTTGCGGATGATCAAGGGTGACGTGGATATTCCCGAGTGCGTATCAGAAAGCACGATTTGACAACCGTAAGTGACGGGCTGGGGCCCTCCTGAGAAAATAGCGGCGAGCTGTGTGAGTTGGAGTGACCAGATGTTCTCATCACATGATACGTACCGACTGGAGGCGCTTCGTTTGGATGGGCAACAACATTCACGTTGAAAGCAGACCATGCTACATTACTGGCACAAAGTTGAGCATGGTCGATGGTCATGTATTTGGTGCGGACGGTCTGAGAATTGATCCTGTTGAATAAAGAAACCGGTCCTCCGGCTAGGATACAGGAAGAAATGTTACGCGTCTTGGCGGTTTTTTTTGATGGTTTGGATATGATTGTGACTGGTGCAGAGTCAAAAGTAGCCCATACACGACCAGGCAAAGACTCTGCGCCATCTGCTGGCAATGAAGCGGGTGGTTCTGCGATGTCAAGTGAAAGTTGGAAACTCTTGGCTTTCGCGGTTCCAGTTACATGGAGAAATTTGAAGCTGGCAGTCATGTTATTGTCCAGTGGAGCTTTCTGCTCAAAGGAACGTTCCCCACTCTCGGATACAACAGACATGGAGAGCTGCTGTGAACGTAGGTGCCAAACTGGGCCTTCAATGTGGACGACGGGAGGAGGACAGAGGAAACGTTTTTCAGTCCCATATGACTTTTGGGCGACGGCAGCGTGCAAGCAGATGACGGTAGTCATAGGCATGACATGGGATGGATCGTGGGTTACGTGATCTCGAACGATGCGGCGAATCTTGTTATGGGGGTCTTCCAGACTGGTGTCATCGAGCTTGCGTTTGACGGGTCCCGACTTGGAAAAAGTGAGATTGAGCGACGACGCGGGGCAGAAGGCGGGCAACACATGCTGACCTGTGGGATTATAAAGGCGTCTGAAGGAGATGAAGGCCAAGGCTGGTCGGGGTCGGTCTTGGTAGCTGTCAAGATGGACTGTATAGATACATTGGGGTCAGATGAGGTGACTTTGGGGTGTGGGGGGGTAGGGGTCCGGGGGGGGTTTATGGACGGGGAGACCGGGGTGGTGGAGACCTAAAGCGCGTTGGAAGTTGAATGGCAGGAGGATAAGAATTACAAGTAAATTTACACTGGGGGTCTTTGGTGACGAGGGGTGTGTCGGGGTCATCTGCAGACGGTGGTCGAGGGAGAACAGATCCGTAGTACTACACATTACAGCAGCCGTGAGAGCCTCCGTGGGCAAAGGTCTCACGAGAGACGTTGTGGTGGGAATTCAACTTCAACGTGAGACAATTTGCCCTTTTTGTACCTCGGCCAATGCCGCAATCAATCATGTATTATTGTATTTGTCCATTTCACTTCAAATACTTTATATATATATATATATGTATATGTCCAAAATATGTCCATCAAGACCTCAACTCAGCGGATCCCTGCTCATGCGTCCCCTCGATCCCTTTTCTCGGTCGGGAAATGGAACGCCACTCGATGGGCTCAACGCACGGGTTTGCCGTTTCGATCCCAAGTCCCCTCCCATCCCTCGGACGCCCATCTCCAGATCCTGTTGATATTTTTGCCAATCCTCGACTTTCAAAGTAGACAGTCGTTTCGATGACGGCCCAAATGCCGCCAGCCTGTCATGGCTCAACGAACGTGAATGCTGTCGATCGGGAGAAAGTGTCCTGTGTCCAACATCCTCTGCTCGTCGTCTTTTTTCCAGCTGGGCTGCCTTCTCTGCCTGTCTTCGTGTCACAGCCTCTTTCTCAAGCGCCTTGTTACGCTCCCAGCGCTGCCGCGCTGCCCTAACGTCGGCCTCTTCCTTTTCAGCCCGCGTGAGCGGTGCCTGCAAATCACGCATCTTCTCGCGATGCCTCTCGTTCAGTTCTTCGAAAGTGCGTGTGCGACCGGGGCTAGGTCGCTGCGGAGTGGGTGAAACGACGGGTGACCCTCGGCGAGGTGGCAAGATAGTTACGGGCATGCCACTGCCTCCTGCCGAGTGAGTATGCTTATGGCGCGTCACCTTGGCAAGCGGGATATCATCTGACGAGTCTGTACTAGGTACCCGGTACCCCAGGGCACTTTCCCGTTCCTTGCGTTTGTTCAGAGCCTCCGTAATTGCAGGTGCCACCGGTATTCTGGGCGCGGGTGCAATGGGAGTCGTTGCGATAGGTGGTGTAACGCCGGCAGGAGGTTGCAAAAGTTTACGTTCCTGAACATAGGAATCCCACTCCTCATCTCGCACTGGAACACTAGTTGGGCGGCTGATAGATGTCCCCAGTGGAAGAGAATATCCCAGAGAGCTCAACTCCATAGAATGTGCTCGTGTGCGTGGATCTGTCTCTCGGGGCGGCCGGAGGTGAGAGGGCGTTGGAAGGAGAGCGTTATTGGCATCGATGCTCAGAGTGCGTCTTGATATCATTGACGGGCGACGTGAGGCATCGGACGAGGACGGAATTGGTGTCTCGGATTTCAAAGCTTCAATGGACCGACGAATGGTTTGAATTTCCAGGACGAGCTCTTCCTTCCGCTTTAGTTCTTCGAGTTCACTGGAGGATAAATCTTTCCTGCGCAGGTCATCCGTGTGTTCCTTGTGGCGCAATTCGTCTGAAGCAATGAAACCATGCGGCACGTCGTCTTGAATTCCAAGGCCTAGATCGAGCGCAGGGAGCGCCCCAGGGCTCTGGGGGTTTCGAGCCGCACGTCGTAGCTCTTCATCAGGGGTAGGTGCTGCTCTAAAATCGGAACCGACTGAATAGTTGCGGGGACGACCATCCTGAACAAAAGTGAGATCCGCAGTTGTCGGAGGGGATACAGATCCATCTTTATCCTTCAAGAGAGGTAGACTGGAGAGGCCACTGTCCTGGCGGCCATGACGAGACAGGGTTGGGTGTTCCTTCTCCCACCGTGCCTGTTCACCCCTAGCCGCAACAAACCGGTCTGCGGCTTGACTTTCGGCTTCTTCATCCCGTTTTTTCTGCTCTTGACCAATTTCCTCCAATTTCATGTGGAGGACGGAAAGTATGCGAAGCTGGACGGCGGTCCCTATGAGCGCGATGGCACCAATCAAACCAAGTTCAATTTGCATGGTTTGAGAAACGGGGAACTGAATGTGATGGGTGGTGAATTTGGGAAATAGATCCCGAAAACCGAGGTTCCAGATGTAAAACTTGAAAAAGAAAAAAATCCTCAAGATCGGGATGAGGGAGGAAAATGAAATGTACCTCTTTAAGCCCTGCTGTAGTGAAGCAGTCAACGCCGAGCATGAATGCCGATGAACCAACGAATGCCGTGGAGATAAGTAGTATGTGGTAATGTATCTTGAGATAAGGGGGTGGACATCAAGATGGGAGAAGCATGATGCACAACGGCTGACTTACCTTGGGGATAGTGCATACCATGAATCCCACGACAGCACAGGCTTATAAACAAGTGTGAGAAAAGAGGATGGGGGGACAAACCAGATTGATAAACTGACCGAGGAAAAGGATCCACCTCAATCCAATGGGCTTGATGACGCCTCCATTATGGAAGCATTGTATCCAGAGTGCGAGGGCGAAGCCCCCCCAGGCACCGATTCCGTAACGAGCAGCTTTCCAGAAGAAAATGGCAATGGCACCGCCTGCGACGCCTGCGATGGCACAAGCAAGGACGAAGAGGCCACGAAGAGAATTTGTGGGCGGGTTTACTGCAGCAAGGATGCCGAACTTGAGGATGAGGACGAAACAAACAAGCGAAAGGGTATAAAATCCGATGAGGAAAAAAGAGGTCCTGCGAGGTAAACGGTCAGGTGTGACACGGTTGTTGAAGGAGAGGGAAAGACCATCTGTTCTTGTGGCCCCAAAAGGTGGAAGGCAGGCCAGTGAGGATGAGGAGCGCACCCAAGACGCTAAAAGCAGGATCTATTTTTGTTTCCTGAATGGATAATCAGGTCTGAGGAGACTCGGGACACAGACTGGACTCACAAGAACGAGGGGATTGGAGGTCGGGGTGGCCGAATGTGAGGAGGAGGTGGTGGCTGAGGAGGAGGTGGAGGTGGAGGTGGAGGTGGGGGCGATGGTGTGGGTGACGTTGAATGTGGTGGGAACGAGGGAGGTGAGGACGGAGCTACGACCGGCGGTGCGGGTGGTGAGAACGAGGGTGGCGGAGGCGGTGGTGAGAGAGAGGGAGATGGACGCGGTGGGGGACGCGGTGGTGGATGTGGTGGACTGGGCGACGGCGTGCAGGGCGAAGAGGGGGGCGACGACGGCGACGAGAATGGAGGGGACGCGCATCGTGGGGGGTGAAGAGTGGTTGACTGTCTGTGGTGGTGGTCGGGAACAGAGACCACGAGGGTTCCCGGCTTAGATGCGCCGTGACGTACTTCTGATTATGTCATCAAGCAAAGTACTCGACGCGCACCGCTCTCGCCTGAATCCTCTCCAGTATTCTCGACATCTTCTCCCCCTCGCTCACCCCGCCCGTCCCATCCCCCTCCTCCACGATCGTCACTACCCGTCCGCCCCGTCCGAACCGCCCCACTCGTCCCGCAAGGTGCACGTAGGCGTCAACTGCCCGTCCTGTCACCCCCCCACCCTCTGGGATCCCCAGGATAAACACGTGGCCTAACTCGGGCAGGTCCAGCCCGCGTGTGGTTCCAAGCGTCGACACAAGCAAAGTCGGATTCTCCTCACTCTTCCCACCCCCCCGCAGCAGATGCGATCGTCCCTTCTCCTCCATCAAAAGATCCAGCCCATGCGCATTCACCCCCATCCCTCGCAGCTCGTATACCGCTCGCTGCACCGATGACGATGATGGAAGCACCAACAGCCCTATCGACGGCACGTCCAACGCGAACGCGGTCGCGATTGCCTCAAGCGCATTCGGATTGAACGGTGACTGTGTCCCGCCATACTCTGTCCACATCCCCAGTCAGCAAAACGTCCGAACACAGTCCCAACATGACAAATCACTTTGTACCGATATGGGCTCACTCTCCATAGGTTCCCCGACCACCGACAGCCCGAAAAGCGCCTCGGCGTCGACGGCCTGCATGTTCTTGTCGTCAGCCGTGCCAGGTGCTGCGGCTGCGCCCTCGATGTTCCTGATATTGTCCTCCGAGACCAGTAACACTGAATGTAGGATACCATTGCCGCCAAGTCCGTCATGCACATACTTCCCTTGGGACCCCCCGCTATCCACATTGGCCGTCTGTTTTTCTGTTCCCTTGACTTTGAGTAGTTGTTCCGTGTTGAGCCACCCACTCTCCTCGAACAGGTAGTTGTTCAGGTGTCGCCGCAATGTAGCACTCGACAGAATCAGTTGAGGAGATTCTGAGAAAACCCGCGCATCCTGTTCAAGTGCCGTCCGTCGTCGATGCTGTGACAGTCCCGCCTCGTCCCGCCGTCGTTCGTTTATCTCTTTCCGCTTTTTAAAGATAATATCCAGTAGTTCCCTTGTGACCCCAGGATGTAATGACAACTTTTTCATAGCCTTCGCAGTCGCTTTGTGAAACGACCTGTTGGGGTCCTTTTTCGGTACCGTCTCAATCAAATAATCAACCTCGTCCACAACAACAGACGACAGGTACGGCAGTTGCAGCGCCTGTGGGTCTTCTTTGTAGATATCCATGACCGCCTGTGGTGTCCCTATCAGAATATGCGGTGGCGTCCTACGGATATTGCGCAACCCCTCCGTAACATGACTGGTACCATTCCGGACTAGAACTTGTGCCAACGACGACATTGAAGGCGCGGAATCCGGCGGTGACGCCGCCGCTATTCTTTCAATCCAGTGATAGAGCTGGTGAGCTAGGTCACGATGAGGAACCAGCACAAGAGATGTGATGCGTCTATCGACGTCCCCGCCATCTTTTGGTATCACTCGAGGCTTGCTCAGGAGTGCTACGATTAGGCCAAACGACCTTGCAGGGAGAATAATGTTACAACACGATCTTCAGTACATGGACACAAAAGCTCTTACTTTCCAGCCCCAGTTTCGTCCTTGAGCAGGACATCTTTTCCAGACAGGATGGCCGGTATAGACTTCGTTTGGGTTCCCGTCGGATACTCGACGTTCGGGAACGCGGAACACAAAGCAGCAATGATAGGTGGGTGAAGGCCTAGATCCTCAAATTTGGTTCGCGTCACAGAGGTATCTGAAACACTTGGAACATCTCCAATGGGCGGCGGAGCTGGTGCTACTGCCTGCGCATGGGCTTCGGAAGCTCGACCCACCGACCGAACAAATGGAGGGCAACATCTTGCAATATTGAATGTCCTTTGGCGGCAGAGGCTCGTCGTAAAAGTGGAAAGCGAAGATGATATCATACGGTCACGTGCTGGACGCGTCCATTAAATTCACAGTATAAATCAGATTGATATTGTATGGACGTTAATAAGGTTGCAACAGCGCTTCGTGCAGGCAACAGAAAAACTTCCACATAATCGATCCTCCAATGTCTGGTTATCAGTCACTGGATATGGGCTCATAACGAGAACGGCCGGCCTTGCGGTTGAAGAGACGACTTATCCAGCTCATCCTGTCCATGATACTTCCCGCCTGAGATGTTTGTATCGGTGGGTAATGGGCCAGACGTGTCCCCGAAACAAGTGAGGTCCTCTCGGATTCATTCTCGAGCTCTTCCTGATGCGCATCTGTTATTGGGAATAGTATGTAAGCAATAGTATCATATATATACCGATTCAGATTACCTTCGCCAAAGACCGCATCCATCTCTTCTAGAGGAACCCCTTTGGTTTCAGGATACACTACATGCGGGTTAGTAATCGGCATCTACAAAGAGAAAGAGAGGCGGATCCCACAGAAGTATACTGGAGAGGTAACAATGAATACCAGGGAAGGAGGGTGAAAAAGTGGACGAACCAACAACAAAGCTGCAGGCGCAAAAGAATCCATGCATCGGATACAGACGCCATGTCATGGTTTCTTGAAGAACAGGAGTCAACTCGCCCACTATGAAGTTAAAAAACCAGTTTGTGGCAGTGGAGAGAGATACGCCCTTGGCACGGACGGAAAGCGGCATGATCTTTGATTCGCAAGATTAATAATTGGGTGGGTCGAGAATTTGGGAGTATGTACCTCGGGAGGGTATAACCATGGCACTGGTCCCCAACTTGGAAGACTGGATGAGCAGCATCGTGCACGAGCGTTGCATTTGGACTGACCTGTATCCGAAAGCAGCATTGAATATGATGACACAAACCACAACCGCATTCGGGGTACGTGGGACATCAATGGCCATCCACCAACCAGTGGCAACTAAGGATGCACTCATCTTTGCATGAATGTCAGTAATAATAATGGTGAATACATCGTGGTTCAGGAACGCACAATGACTGCGCCTGAAAGTAGAATAGTGCGCCTTCCCCAAGCGTCAACGAGGTACCACCTATACGGCCTACATTAGCGAAGATAAACCATAGATGCCGAGAATGGATCTACGGGGGAAGTGTACTCAAGACATATATGATCGCATTTATACCTGTCATGAGGATTGCGTCTCGACCGACCCAGCCAGCCTCTGAAAACGCCATGCTCAACATAATGTTCCAAGACGAAAGTCCTTGGGTAACCAACCTTCGAAAACTCGTGCTAAGCAAATGATATTAATTTAATAGGATGTAACGAAGCTTGTGTGACTCACGAGCATAGTAGGATATGACTGACGTTCAAAGGTAAGCACAGATTCAGGAGGAACGATTCATTAGATCGCACCATTGATTCCATTCTGAGGAGGGAAAAGAACTCGTATGTATTATTCGAATTGACTAGAAATCTTTTGCTTACAAGCTGTGCGAATGCCTGCGATGACATTGCCAACAACACGCGACGCTTGTACTTCAACCACATCATCTCATACGAGCGAACTTCGCCTGATTCGCGCTAGGGGAAATGAGCGCACACTTTACACTCTGACTGTTATGCCGACTTACCTCTTCATACACCTTTTGTTTGATTTCTCGAAATTCGGCCACAGCGATGGGGTCATCCAGAGCACCCCCATGCAAGTCTGCAAGGACTCGCATTCCTTCCGCATCCTTGTCGGTATCAATAAGCCACCTGTAGGATGACATAAGATGGAAGACAACAAGAATATATCCTCACAAACCTTGGACTTTCAGGCAACGCCAGCGAGCCGATCGCCAGTATCAGGCCGATCACACACTGAATGAAAAGAGGAATCCGCCATGATAAATCCGATTCTATAAAAGAGCAAAAATAATCCGTCCACTGGGCAGGATTGATTATTGTGGTCGAAAGAGATCAAGATTACGTACGACTGATGATGCGTATCCTACGATATTTCCCGTAAATTCCATGCACGCGAGAGCACCGCGCTTGGAATAGTCAGTATAGCGAAAGGGAGCGAGACGGCAGAAAAACATACATGCTTGGGTGGAGAGATTTCGCTCTGGTAGATTGGCACAATGGTCCTGGGATTGAACTCAGCAATCTTGAATGCCTTACATGTCAGATCCGTACGAGAGTAGCCCAACGCCGAAGCCGCTGAGCAAACGGCCCAATATCATGCTCCAAAATCCTGTCGTAAAAGTCTGGACCGAGCCTCCGAGAGTGAATACAAGGGCGCCGACAAAAAGCGTGCCCTTGCGGCCAAAGGAGTCCCCAATTCGACCAGCGGCAAGTGATGTCACTATTCAAAGATGAGAATATATGTATGAGGATCGAGAGTTCAAGAGTACCGAAAGCGCCGACTTCTAGGATTGCTACCATTGTGCCGAGCTCCAGGGCTGTTGGCTCGTTGAAATACTTGCGAAAGTAGGAGCCCGTAATGATGCCGCTCATCACACTGAATTCAAGAATTAAAAACCCTCGAATTATAGACTTGTAAACGATCGATACCCTTGGTCATACCCGAACTAGCACTCCATCAAATCCGTCTCGGGGAGGAACGGCACGGCACTCACGAGGAAAACACCAAGACTTGCAAAGACAGAGATCGTGTAAAGTAACGGTTGGCCAACTAGTTTGTGGCGGGTGGCAATGCCAGGTTCCGCCATACTGCATGAGAGGAAGGAGCGGAATGCGTCACATCTGTCACAGCTCTCATGCCCGTCTCCGAAACTTCACTTGACGATCTCGCGTCCACCGCCTCGTACGACTCCGACGAGGACTACCGACTAGCACAGCAGGAGTGGGAAGAAAGCTTGCAACAACTTCAGCTCCTTGTTTCCGTCGTCGTTATGCCATTTTTCGGTAAATGGCTCGGCAGACGTTGGAGTTACTGGGGTAAGTCGTCTTTTTTTTTTTCTTTTATCCGCCTGCATGAACACCACAATTCAACAGCTTATGCACGATATCTCACATTTGGCGTTGGGAAATCTTTTTTCTGGGGTGTGAATTAGGGGCAAGGACACTATACTACTTATACAACTTTGAATCTCTCTAACCCTCGTGTTGTCTTTTATTCAGTTTCTTTTGCCTGACCTCCTTCCCGCCTCTGAATCCTATTTACCAAGTTTAACAACCCACCATTAGGTTTGGTCCCAGAGATGTACATATCCTTGATCACCTCATCAGCTACCGCCCATTCTTGTCGCCTGTAAAGGCCGCTCAACAAAGTGTGCCATGTTGTATGGACGTAAGGAATCTTCTGACGGCGCATCTCGCGGTAATACGAAAGCGCTTCCCCGAGGCCTTCTGGATGTGGATAGCTGAGACTCGCATTGATGAGAATGTGATAGGCCACCAGGTTGAGCTGAAGACCACGTTTCTTCATCCGGCCAAGGATTTCGTTCCTCCATCGTCGGGATTTTTCCGGAGATAGCCATCCGCCTCTAAAAAGGCCGGCTAGGATGGAGGTGTAGGTCACGTCATTTGGTTGTATGCTTGGGTCCTGTTCCATTTGTTGCAGTATTCGTAAGGCTGCGCCAAAACTCTTTTCATCATTTTCTCGCATCTGGTGGTCGATAATCGAGCTGTATGTGGCCACATTTGGTTTAATACCTTGTTTTCTCATAATACTAAAGATGATGTCTGTGGCATCTTCTCGACCGACTTTGAGCAATGCGGAGAGTATCGTTGAGAAGCTGAAAACGTCTCCCATAACCTGTTGTGATGCCATCTGGTTCACGACAGCGGCAAGAGATTTGAAGTCGACTCGGCGCCCGTAGTACGCGAGGAATGTATTGTAAGAGACAAGATCAGGTTTTGGACCACTGGTTTCCATGTCGCGCAGAAGTCGCTTGGCTTGTTCATCACGATCCAGCGAAAGGAAACCGTGGAGGACGGTGTTATAAATGGAAAGTGCGTGTTCAGTTGAGCAATGCGACGAAGCCTTCTCTTGAAATAATCGAAAGGTCTGGAATGCCTCGTCAGGTCTACAGCCATTAAATAAGACTGATATCATGGCGCGATAGGTAAGGGGATCAGGGGTGATTCCATGCGCGACCATGGTGTTCCATGTTCCCAAGGCCTCATCCACTTCGTGCAAGGTATCATACGCGTCGATGAGGGAGGTATACATGGAGACACCTGGCTTGACGCCAAATTGGATCATATGGGACTGAACTCTGGCGGCGAGGTCGCGACGTCGACACTTGAGAAAACCAACCAAGAAGGACGCCCAACCAACATCGGTCAACGCGGATAACCGCTGGGGTGAGAGTGCGGAAGGATCAGGTGCAAGATAGGCGTCAGATGCGGAGAGCCCGTCAATAACTGATTGATAGAGCTTCTCCAAAGAGGCTATCGCGGAAGTACGAGAGAGATTTCTGATCTGGTTGGAGAGTGAGGATGGTCGGGCCACCAGGCGTGCGATGTCGAGACGTTGGACGTACAGCTGGAGTTTTGGGGCAAGCTTTGTATCGTGTTTGATTGTCTCCAGGAAGGATTGAGTGTCAAAGTGATTCAGTCGAAGGGTGGTTTGGAGGTAGGTCTCGAAGGCGTCGTTGAAAGAATCACGAAGAGCATGTGCAGCAATGACAGCAAGCAGAATATGCCTCCGCCGTGACTCGTGATGTGCTCGATAGGTGGAATGGTCTGCTGCAAGATCAGGAGAGGGTGTCTCAGTTGCGTGCTGTTCCTCCAGGGCAGGGTCATGCCATACTCCCCGGCCACCTGATGCCAGAACGAATCTCTGATAGAGCTCGACGACGGCTTCGGGTTTGTTCTCTTTGAGAAGACGGAGCAAACGTGCGGTCAAGGCGGGCGATGAATGACTAGTAGCTGCAACGAGTGCAATATCCTCGGCAGTCTCAAGATCGTGGGCGGGCACAGTTCCAGCAGTGAAAGACGCGGCCAAGAGGGTAGAGATCCTGTGGAGCGTATTGGGGGTGAGGAAGTGCACGAGGTTGTTCTGTTTTAGAGTGCGCCAGTTTGTGATGACGTCTTTGGGAACGGAGGAGCGTCGAAGGTTGAGAACGGTGGCATTGAAGAGGTCGACCTGAGGGGTGGAGGGAGGGAGGGACGACTGGGTGAGCTGTGCTTTAAGGTTTTGGAAGGCGGGGCCGTGCTGTTGGAGTGGCGCGGAGCCATGGGTGGTGAGAGGACGACAGGGTGCGCGGACATCGCGGAGGCCGAGGGTGGAACGGCGGGCGCCGGCATGGAGGGCGAGGAGCATGTAGTGTGCGGTCACGTGGAGTACCGTCGTCGTCGTCGTCGTCGTCGGTCGTCTTCCACGATGGGTCATGGTAACTCGAACAAGCTGTATATCACCCACGCTGAGCACGCGGGTTACTTTGGCTCGCACTCCGCCTCGTCGGGATACAAGCAGTGCGCCCCTTGCCCTCTCTGCAGACCCATCCCTCTCACCTATCCTTCCACAGCAAGCAGCAAGCAACCCACCCCGCCGCCACCACGCCCTTCGACTGCTGCGCCCTCTCCTACCAGCCCTTTACCCATCCCGTCTGTGCCAGAAACAGCGATGGCACCGGCACCGTCTTTGACCTCGTCAACATCATCCCCTGGCTCAAGTACGCCCGCCAACTCACACCTGCTCACTCCGCTAATCCTCCCATTTTGTCAGACAGCACACCAACACCCACCCAGTCACAAAAGAGCATTTGACTCCCTCCGACCTCATCACACTCCACTACTCTCGTAAAGAGGCCTCCGGCGAAATCCATGACCCAATTTCATTCAAACCCTTCAGCGAACATTCCCATATCGTTGCCATTGCCACTACAGGCAACGTTTTCCTCGCAGAGAGCATCAAGGGTGGCAGGGATCTCGTATCAGACGTGCCGTTCAAAAAGTCTGCATCGCTGCTCGTTCCCGGACAGATGCTTACCATAACCAACCTACAGACAAGACGTCATAACACTTCAGAATCCTCATGGGCTGCCACAGGCTTCTTCCCCGTCCAACGCTACCTCTCAGGTTCCGAATAAAGACATAACCGCAAAGCCTGCCCCTGTAGGTGTTGTTGTTAACAAGGCCAAAACTGCAATGCCATGTACGCACCGTCATTCCGCCTGATCAGCTCGTAATCTCGACGTTATCCTTAGGGAATGTTTCCCCATACTCCACTGGTTTGCCCGGCGCTTCCTTGACGTCGACTTCCGTGGACCCGCAAACCGCTACTTCCAAACTCCTTTGGGACGAGGTAAGTGCTGTCACTCTAAAATCCTGCCTTTTGATCATGTCCGTCAGGAAGAACTCATGTTTGAAGATATATCCAATGCCCCGAAAGGCAAAGGGAAGGAGAAAGACATCGGTAAACGCAGGGCATATGTCCGCGTCGTCACCAGCCTCGGTAGCGGCAGTTTGAATTTAGAGCTCTTCTGTGAAAAGGTGCATTGTTAAACCGAGCGGATAGAAGAAATGCTGATACACTTTCCAGGCACCAAAGACGTGTTACAATTTTCTAATGCTCGCAAAAGCTGGAAAATATGACAACTGCTTATTCCATCGACTTGTGCCAGGGTTCATGGTCAGTTGTGTTGTTTTTCAATATCTATCATTATTGAAACATTCCAGATCCAAACTGGTGATCCAACCGGAACCGGCGCTGGTGGAGAGTCGTACTGGGGTACCCCATTCCGAGATGAGCATGACTTAAAAGGCGCAGCAAAACATGACAGCAGAGGTGTCCTGGCCATGGCTAACAAAGGTCCCGGCACGAATGGGTAAGCTTCGGATTATCTCATTTGTTAGACATAATAATCATCATAAACCGTTAGCTCCCAATTTTATCTCACTTTCAAGGCGGCCCCACATCTTGATAAGAAACATACTGTCTTCGGTAAATTAGTTGGTGGAGAAGACGTCCTCGATCTACTGGAGAAGCTTTTGCTCAAACCTGGAACAGAGCGACCTGCTAAACCTGTGCGAATCACTGAAATAGTAATGTACGTATTCTCACACCATTTGCGAACCCAAAACAATGTCAAGTGACATGTCGAATTATAGCTACCAAGACCCCTTTGAAGACTATAAGAAACGTCTCGCCAATAAGGTGGCAAAACGAGCCCAAGCAGATCAAGCACAGACAACCAAGTTTGTCGAAAAGAAGGACAATATAAATTGGTTTGGTGTCAAGGTCGGCACAGAAATTTCTCCTGTGGGACCCACAGGCGGAACCGTAGGAAAATATCTGAAACGGCAACATATGGAGGTCGAGACTATGGGCGGGGTTGATGATACAAAGAAGAAAAGGAAGTTGGGCTTTGGAAATTTTGAGGGATGGTAGATTTATTGTCATGTAGTACACTTTCGTACCTTTTCCATTGCAGAATATTCTTTCGATCTATTGCGAAGCAACCGCAACTTTTGTCCGTTCGGTATCCCTCGCAGGCTCTTTGGAAACCGGTTCTGTGCTCGGTACTGTGGGCAACTCCACAATAGCAGGTCTTTCGGCCTCCTAGTTACGTGGATCATGAAGACGAAAAATTCAACGAGAACCAAATGACGAAACTCACAACGTCTGCCTGCAGCTCCCGCAGCTCCGCTTGGACAGCATCTTCCTCGTCGAGTGTAAGGTTGTTTGATAACATATCTCCAATTTCCTTTCCGAGATTTAATGCAGAAACTTGCGATGGAGAGAACCACATACCCTTTGGTATTCCCTTGCCTCATGAGTCTCTTCAAGTAATCTCTCCACTGACTCGACGTTCAACTCTTTATGAATCTCCTTCAGAACTTCGTTGCCTTGCTTTAGGCCATGGAGGACCGATACTTCCACGAGCGAAAATTCTATCGTAGAGACCTAAGGCTAGACTTGATAAGCTGCCCAGGGAGAGACGAGAGCCATTACCAATTGCTCCAGGTTCTCGAGTTGGCTGTCTGTCTTGAGCAGCAAGCCCTGTTGGTACTTTCTCCTGCGTAACGCAATTACCGCTCGATCTCTCTGACCGGAAGCCAAATGGGCCTTCGCGATAGCGTGCTCCCGATCGAGGATTACTTGTATCTGTTACGTATCAAGACATTACCCAGAGAGAGAAGGCATTGTTGAACACCTTTTTCTGATACTGTCGTAGTTTATCCCGTTGCAACTTGAGACTGGATCGGCGTTCATGTCACCCGAACGAGATCAGGTCAAGGAAGTGGGACGAACTCCAAGATTGCACGGTCTTGTGCAGTGATCTTTGGGAGAGAATGCTTTCCACCCATTCCTTGAGGTTGGCAGTTACTCAGACTGAGGATTAGAGAGCATTGCGGTCTGTAACCACAGACTGAATGGGGCAGCACTGCTTATACTCTCATCTCAATCAAACGGCCTTTGGGATGTCACGGACGGCCGCAAAGTGAATGGCTCTTCGTTTGCTACATTCTCTTCGGTCCAATTCAGCCCCACGGAACTCTGCGCTATACCACGATTATGTTCGAGTTGCCACCCAAGGTGCGACGCATTCTTTATGAACCCATAGAGCGTTTTACGAAACTGGCATGATTCAGGCGGTGTTGTGCGCGTCCCATTGGCATCACCCAAAGTCATCGGGATAGCCAACTCACGCGGTAATAGGAGGCAGGCATCAGTAGTCTTTCCTCGAAATATTTTTTGACATTATTGTCAGTCATCAAGAAGACTTCTACGCATTTGCTACTCTCAGTTTGGACCCAGAGGAACTTCGTCTCAGCGTTAAAAAGTTCCACGGCGTGGAATGGGATCCTACAAAAGTCAGTGACCAGTTTGCTAGACAAGCGGTTTTCATCGGGATATACGACGGGTATGGTCTTGTCTTGTTTATCATGCAAATATAAAGCTCATGAAGTTCTGCAGGCACGGAGGGTCCGCCGTGTCGCAGTACTTGCGTCAAGACCTTCATGGCATTTTTGAATCAGTGAAAAAATCATCGATCCCCGAGCTCTTCCAGTGGATTCAGGAACTCGGCGGTTATTTCAAGCGTTTCAGAGGGGGCGCTTTGGCACCTTGGGTACACAACGCAGAAGACATTGAAAGCACTCCGTCTTTGGACATAGAAGCTCGCGCTACTCAGGCTTTTTTCGAGGTGGGCCAGCTCTGCTTCTGACCTTGTTTATTGATCCGGCCATATACCACTAACAGATTGACAGAAATCTGTCCAGTGATGAGATATCCCAAACCTGCGGGGCAACCGCTTCTATCGCGATCCTCCACTCCTTGGATGCACCCGCTACTCCATTCTTCACTGCTCAAAAACTGGCACTTACTGTTGCTCACTGTGGGTAGGTCGTTCTACTGCCTCCCCCATTTCATCACATCGATCGACTCAGGGATACGCGGGTCCTGTTGTGCTCGACCCACAGTGGGCAGGTTGTCCCGATGACCGAGAACCACCATGCAGATGCGCGCGTAGAAAGTATACGACTACGTCGAATGATGGGTTCTTCACTTATAACCGACTCATTTGGCGAATCGCGGTGGGTCGGCAACCTTGGGAACTAACTGAATCTCATTCTTTTTTTTAGGTGGATGGGCGCCCTTTCGAACACCCGTTGGTATAAACACTCCCCGTACACCATCCAGTACATGTGCTAAATGTTGTCCCGTTAGTCTTGGGGACCTCCGTTTCAAGAGATTCGGTGTCACCCCGGAGCCGCAAGTGAAAACGAAACTTTTAGAAGGTTGATAGTCGTTTCGGCCTTTGACATCCTATGATATTCTAATATATCTTTCCCCTGGAGGAAATGAATGGGCCTACCTAGTCCTTGTTTCAGATGGGGTGTCCTCGATTCTTTCCGACGAGGAGGTCGTTGACCTAGTCCGTGGTGCCCGAGATCCCAAATCTGCAGCACACAATGTCCTAGCTTTTTCCCAAGAATTGGGCGGGGATGACAATGCAACTGTTTTAGTTGCCCCTCTTGCAGGATGGGGAAATATCCAAGGACCTGATAGAACCAAAGAACTCCGGGAGTATAGGCGGCAGCAGGCAGGTATGTGATATCATACGCTCAACTCACGAGCAGGCCTGATTCTGCGGCAGTTGGGAGTGAACGACAACGCCGGATGTAGAGCACTGGACTTTTATGTAGCATAGCTCTGTGTGATACCCATATTCTGATTTCGTCCCAAGTCTCAAGGGACCGGGGTGCTTCTCGCTCCGCTTGCCTTGCCAGTCATCACTAAATTTGGGACGCGATTATGATGAACAGAATTCATTACAATTTGATATAATCACCGTGAATTTATACCAGATTGTATACGAGCTCATGATCACAGATAACCTCAGATGAGCAATGCCCAAAATTGACAATCACCATGAAGGTTGCCAACTTATCCCATCATGGATTGAATTGTCAACTTTCCATTATTATTCCTCATGCTGGGATCCACAATATTGTATTGAGATTAAAAGGCATTGCAAGGCTGGTCAACTGTTTCAATGGCTCGCACTGTGTAGTATGAAAGCTTGGCAAGTATTATGCACAATTTTCATTATAGGCCCGGGACAGTGGGATGGTGGGACACAGGGGATATTATCATTTGACTATGGACGTCCAGGCTGCAATGCGTGAATGAGAACTATGTAAGTAGATATGCTTTCCAGCCTCGTTTCCAAAATTTCCATTAAGAGACTCGCTCACTGCCAGCCTACCTTTTAAGTGTGATTGCTAGAGCAAGTTGTTAGCGCCCAAAGTTGAGCCTGACAACAGTGGCAAAAATCCTCACCAGAGAGGTAAAGCCAAACTCTATAATCAGTTTCCAACCTCCAGTGGCATTCAAGAGTGTGTGTTCCAGCATGGCTCCTTGATGCACTAAGGATAGATGGTGTCAGTTGAAACATGGCTACTCATACATCATAAGCTTACAGACAAGCTCCGAGGCTCGACGACAATCTCAGCCTGTAGAGTGAGCAACTCACCAGTGGCACACAACATGAAAGGCTTGCGATTCACATCGAGTTGCAGTTGATTCCTGGACAAGATGGTGGGGATAAAGGAAACGAGGTCATGCGAGATCCCTGACAGCATGAAGGAATTTATGGAAAGTCAAACTAATGCAGCCTAATGCGGTCGTCACCAAAAGTCCATGCGATCACGAAGGACCCTCTGTTCGTTGTCGCGACATGACAGTAATGTTCCGTTCCTATCGGGGGGTTGTGCATGCAGCAGGTCAGAGCCTCAGAAGAGCAGGTCGCAGCCCAGTCTCAACAGGAGAGTCTACGAAACGGGGAAACTGATGGATCAGGAGTTGAGGGTGGCTCCCTTCAAGTTATCCAAAGGGTTAGATGCAGTTAACACATAGAACCTGTCCGCAGTGTTGCCAATGCGAATGGTTTGATAGCCAAGTTAGAGAAGTCGTCGTCAGCTGGCGAAGCAAATACAAACAGCTTTCTGGCCACGAGATTGCCAGCCAAGATGACGACACATTGACAATCTAATAAAACGTGATCAGGTCGCGAGAAATTGAACGGTTCGTCAGCTTTTGGTGATGGTGTTGGTACAGCTGCTGTAAGCACAAAGTGCTCAATTTTTTTTTCAAAAATAAAATATCCATACCACCGTGACTCAAAATCTATGCTGTGAACGTGATGTCTGCTTCCCTTCAGGCTAGATTTCAACAATGCTCGACAGAATTTCAGAAACTGCAAGGCGATTTGTCGAATGCCGTTGAAGCAAGACAAAGATTGGATGCACAGTTATCTGAAAATGAGTTGGTGAAGAAGGTCTGGGACATCCATATATCCTTTGATCGATGCTCACTAGTATTCATTGTGATTTGATAGGAATTCTCGCATTTGACACCAGGAAATTCTGTTTACAAGCTCGTCGGGCCTGTCTTGGTTGAACAAGATCAGGCTGAGGCAAAAACCAACGTCGAAACACGATTGGATTTTATCCGCAGTGAAATGTGCGTGGTCATAACATGTCCTGTCGGTTTTGGCTGATCTCTATTTTATGTACAGCAAAAGAGTTGAAACGCAGATAAAAGACATTGAAAGCAAACAGGAAAAAAAGAAAACCGATGTGAGTATTCTGTACATAAGGATGTTGCTGCTTAAGGTGGACTGCTGAAACCATGTCACTCCAGCTCATCGAGATTCAGACCACTCTCCAACAAATCCAACAGACAGAGGCATCATCTCAATCTCCACCGCCCCTCACAGCATGAGACCCGAGGTTCTCATCCCATCGAAATTGATAAAGCAGTAGCTCGCGTTCATGCCTAGATTCGTTCGTCCAATGCTATGAAGCAGCAATGTTTTGTGCGGTTGTAATTGCAGTAGCCTGTGTCTTTCGAGCAAGTTCACGCTCCGTCATTGGGCTCTTGAGTATCATTTCGAGTTTGAAGCGCTTCATGGCGGAAACAGGCGGGCAATTGCGAATAGTGACCAAATCATCTTTGCGTAGTTCTATTCCGGTCTCTGATTTGAGCATGGGATGAAGGAAAAAAAAAAGGATATCTTACGATTTTTCTCATCGTGTACGAGAAATTTTTTGGTCCGTTCTATTCTCTGTGGCATTTGGTGAGGATTGAGGGATGAGAGTTGAGGAATGAATGACCTTGTTAGTCAACTTATGAACGACCCATCTAGAAACAGTTACGGTGACGGTTTTGTTCATGAACCCAGCTTTGGTGACGATTCCATTGAAAGCCATGGGCGGCATGGTGAGGGACACAGTTCAGTACATCGTGGGAAACTACATAACTTGTCATTTCACAATGGACTTCACTGAAATCTACAAGCAGTCCTCTTCACTGGTCGCCGTCAGTCCTGGAGCGCACTTTATTCTTACCGCCATACAAGACAGAGTCATCATCCGGCGCACTGATACGTTGCAAATCACCCGCACGTGGCAAGTAGACCCGTCGCTTTCCCTCACTCAAGCCGCCCTCACCACTCTGAAATCGAAGTCGACCATAGCGGCCCTGAATACGGCCCCAGAGACATGGATTTCGCATATAGGATGGTCTTGCGACTCCGAGTACATACTGGCTGCGTGCGCGAAACGCGGAGTTGTTCACATCTTCAAGCTGCGAGACGACGAGTGGATTGGCCGCATCGATTCTGGCGCTGAAGGTCACCTTGCAAGTTGCACGGTGTGAATGAATCTCCCTGATTCGAGTAGGACTAGTGAAAGCAGAATGGGCTCCTGATGGCCGCACCATCCTCTGCTTTTCGCAATGGGGAGTAAGCAATTGTCAGTGTCTCCTGTCGCTCGCGCTGATCTTCATTTTTATCACGTAGTTACGCGTAACTTTATGGTCTTTGGTGTCGTGCACCGCTACGTACATACAATTCCCTGTGCATCCAGACAGAGGTCTGTTGATCATCCGACTTTTTACTGCTCATGACATGTAATTTTGACCAGGTTATGCATTTCGTTCCGACGGACGATATTTCGCCCTGGCGGAGCGACACAAATCAAAGGAAACATTGGGGCTATATGACGTTTCTGATTCCTATAAATTAGTTCGGGTAAGCCGATCTTCAATCTACTTGCCCGTTTACATAACACGAGTGTAGCATTTTCTACTCCCCACATTCTCGCTGTGCTCGCTGTCTCTTTCTCCAAATGGAAATTTCATAGCGGTCTGGGAAGGCCCATTGGAGGTTAGTGAGGGATTATGCATCTGTTTATATACTGAAGTATCTTGGCAGTATAAACTTTTCATACTGAATTTGGCAGGAAGCATTGTAGGATCCTTTTCTCCAGACCCAGATCCCGGATTCGGGATACGCTGTGTCGCCTGGCATCCGAGTGGCACATTTCTTGCAGTAGGCGGATGGGACGACAAAGTAGGTTTTCTATAATCGCGGTAGGCTGTAAGATTTGCTAACCACAGCGATCGAGGTGTATATCCTAGACAGTCTGAGTTGGTCCCCAGTGGGGACCCTTGAAATAACGAGTAGAGTGCCAGCCGGCATTGCAAGTCAACGGATATATCCAAGAATGTTACCCTAACTGTTAGTTTAGGCAATCTGGCGAGAACCTTCAAGATGGCTGGAGGCCACCGAAGGACGCGGCTTTTTGTCTTGTGGGCAATGATGTCATGAACAGTGGTCCTCATTCTTATAGATTTGCCAGATGAGCGACTACCAGGTTCTCAGACGATTCCATTGATACGAGCCGATGTCACCAAAGCGAATCCAAAAAGTGGAGCAGCCCAGTTGGAATGGAATATATCTGGAAGTCTTCTCTTCATCCGCTTTGGTGAGCAATTCACCCAACCCCTCTGTACAGAAGTTAAAGATGTTGCGTCAGATAATACACCAACGGCCCTTCATATTTTTGACTTTCCATCCTCCACCCAACAGTTTTCACCGAAGCTCAGAACTGTGCTTTTACATTCCCAACCTGTTCTTCATGCGCGATGGAACCCCGTACGCAAAGGCAAGTTAGCCATGTGCTGTGGTGGATCAAGTGTTTACCTATGGAGCGACGAGTGGGTTGGGGAGGGAGGTGACGAGGAAGAAATTGCGGAATGCATCGGCGTCCCGGCCAGTAAGTGGCAGAAACAAGATTTGAGTGGGATCGATCCTGACAAGCTGCAGAGAAATTCGACACACGGGATCTCAAATGGACACCCGACGGGCAGGGATTAGTGTTGGTAGACAAGGAGCAGTTTTGCTGTGCGTTCGAGGTGGATGAATAATAAGATTTAAATAATTATTTTACTCGCTGAGTCATGCCTGAAGGGCAATGTATGCACAGGATTATGTAAAATTGAATTTCTCTAGAGTCCCCGATGCTTTCACGCTCTCTTCGTGCCGTGTCACTCACTCGCCGCAGATTCGTTCTCTCCTCCGCTCGCTCATACGCAACTCCAACTCACCCGCAGCAACCCAAGAGGTCCACGCCGCCGCAGCCAACAGAGAAGGGCAAGGAAAAGGAGAAGGAGAAGCAAGGAAACGAGGCACTTGCACAACCAGACTCCGCGAAAGAGCAGGACTCTCCAGCATCATCATCACCACCACCATCCAAACCCACCGTTCCTCCAAAAACTGACATCCCGAAGGCATTAAACGGCTTCTTTCAGCAGTATCAGCAGCAACAATCTTCTCAGGACTCATCGCGTCAATCTGACTCATCGCAAGACAAGGGCAAGTCCAACGAGAACAAGAACGATGGTCCACCACCTCCTGGTCCAGGCAACAACTTCACCAACAACCAATTGGCTTGGATGGCTGCCTCCGCCATCGCCTACCTCGCCTACTCCAATGCGACCAGCTCAAGCTCACGCGAGATTACCTGGCAGGAGTTTCGCACGGCGTTCCTTGACAAGGGGCTCGTTGAGAAGCTTACAGTTGTCAACGGTCACAAGGTCCGTGTGAAGCTGCATTCTAATGCTGCTAGTGCCGTGTACCCTGGCGCTCCGTTATCAAGCGGGGAACTTTATTTCTCGATTGGCAGCGTAGACGCATTTGAACGCAGATTAGACGAAGCCCAGGCCGAATTGGCCATCCCCAGTCATGAACGCATCCCCGTTGCCTACCAGGACGAGATCTCAGCTTTTAGTGCCGCTCTTAACCTCGCTCCAACAGTTTTATTGGTCGGCTTCCTATATTGGATGTCCCGTCCACGGAGTGGTGGCGCAGGAGGAGGTATTTTCGGTTTCGGGAAGAGCCGCGCCAAACTCTTTAACAAGGATACAGAGGTCAAAACCAAGTTCAAGGATGTGGCTGGAATGGATGAGGCAAAGGAGGAGATCATGGAATTTGTCAAATTCCTCAAGGAGCCTGCAAAGTACGAGCGACTTGGGGCCAAGATTCCTCGTGGTGCTATTCTCTCGGGGCCGCCTGGTACTGGGAAAACTCTTCTTGCAAAGGCCACCGCTGGCGAAGCCTCTGTACCTTTCCTCTCAGTATCGGGCTCGGAGTTTGTCGAAATGTTCGTGGGTGTCGGGTCGTCAAGAGTACGCGACCTTTTTGCGTCCGCCAAGAAACACGCTCCATGTATCATCTTCGTTGATGAAATTGATGCCATTGGCAAATCCCGTTCCAAAGGCGGCAATTTTGGGGGCAACGATGAGCGTGAATCGACCCTCAATCAGTTGCTGGTGGAGATGGATGGCTTCGGAACTCAAGAACACATTGTCGTCTTGGCTGGGACGAATCGCCCCGACGTTTTAGATCCCGCACTTATGCGACCTGGTCGCTTCGACAGACACATAGCGATTGACCTCCCCGATGTCTCCGGACGTAAAGGGATTTATCTCGTCCACCTCGGCCCCCTTCGACTCGCCGAGGCGCTGGCCAACGATATCAGCAGTCTGGCGCAAAAACTTGCTGTGCTCACCCCTGGATTCTCCGGTGCCGACATTGCCAATGTTTGCAATGAAGCTGCATTACACGCTGCACGAAAGGCATCAGAATTTGTGGAATCTGTCGATTTTGACACTGCCATTGAACGTGTCATCGTGGGGCTTGAGCGAAAGAGTCGCGTCTTGAGTCCTGAAGAGAAGAAGACAGTGGCCTATCATGAGGCAGGTCACGCCGTCTGCGGATGGTTCCTAGAACATGCAGATCCATTACTCAAGGTCAGCATCATCCCAAGAGGAACTGGGGCGCTCGGCTACGCCCAGGCAAGTGCCTTCTTTTATCACGCACTTGTTTGGTCATCTGATTCCCTCTGCAGTACCTACCTCCAGATCGGTATTTGCTGTCCACACCTCAAATGACGGACCGAATATGTATGACTCTTGGTGGACGAGTATCTGAAGAAATCTTTTTCGGAGCGGAGAATATCACTACTGGCGCTCAGGACGACTTACAGAAGATCACCCGCATGGCATTCGAGGCTTGCGCCAACTACGGTATGAACGAGACGATTGGGCCAGTCAGTTACGGTGGCAGTCGGGGTGCCAAAGAAGGTTGGACGAAGCCCTTCAGTGAGAAAACAGCAGAGATGCTCGACGCGGAAGTACGCAGGATGATAACGTTAGTCTTTCGCTTTATCATTCGAATTTTGTACTCATAATTTGTCATAGAGATGCGTATGAGCGCACGAGAAATCTGTTGACGGAACATCGGGAAGATGTCATCAAGGTGGCCAGCCTCCTCCTCGAACGAGAGGTGATAACTCGGTATGAATCAATCCCCAACCCAACAAGTAACATCTGAACAGTCTTTACAGAGAAAATATGATTGATCTTCTCGGCAAACGACCTTTCGCAGGAAAATCGGATGACATGGACAAATGGTTAGATGAGAACCAGAACCGGAGGACTGTGCCTCCAGAGAGTCCCCTGCCTTCGCCTGAAGTAGACGAGCCTCTTCCATCCCCTGTCGCAGCAGCGTCAGGACTCCTGGATCGGTTCAGATCATAACTTACTTCCCTTTAATGCATTCTAATAGATTTTGCGCGTGCTTCAGCATCTGGAGTGTCGTGGCAATGCCGTCCTCGTTGCATTGCATGATTCTTTGGTCTTCACTGTATGACTCTTGCAACTCTTTCATGGCTTACTGAGGTCGAGGCTTGAAGTGCACCGACAATGCTGATTCTCTTGCGCTTTCATGGCGGCCGTTCTTTTCGTCTGCAAGCGGTGCCTGTGATTACATCATCCCTTCCACCCCGATCGCGACGTGCGTTCTCTCGCTGGAGGACATTAAAGAGTGCGGAGCAAACAACAAGCAACCGCAATGTACCCCAACGCGATAACATGTCCCAGACGATATCGTCGTTTGTTTATTGCTCGATACTTACCCGATAATGAGACATCAGATCCCGAACCACAATTGGTTCAACGACTTACGATGTTGGCAGCTATGGCACCGTTAAAGCCTACGGCCATTCCGAGCGTAACACTGCGTTAACATGTACCTCTTACATTGCCCGCGACCCATGCTCTAAAAAGCTTTCAGACAGGTAGCAGAGTACTGGGAATTAATGCAAATCCCTACACAGAATTGGCTGCTCGTGGCAGATGTATCGATCAGGAATATGACATTGTAGTAACATACGGGTTGTTGCATATATTGCACTGTTCCAAAACCAATATATATACTTGCAGCGGATTTTCTCGAACTCACGGAACAGCCAAACAGAGCGAATACGATACCACTAGTAATATTGAAACAATGATCCCATGAAACTTGCTCACTTGATGAAAACGATCTTCAAGAGCTGAGATAGCGACATTTTGACTTTCCAACTCCTGATAGTGCTGGAAAACGGTCAAAAAAATGTGACGGCCGTCGGCCAGGGTCCACAAGTCGCACAGCATGATAATTCAGCGACGTCCAGTACGATCCCCTAGTACGAAGCACGTCATGATGCAACCCCAGACATATACTGGGACAGAGAGCAGGCTGGCTTGCATCGCCTCGTGGCCTAAGGATCTCTTGTGAAATTACCCGCGGACTACAGTAAGCAATACACCTAACGCAATGAGACATAAGTATCCGGGTTATCATACAGTAAGGAATAAGTACTTACTTCATGAATAACTGAACTAGGAGTGAATATTGAAAAGGCAGAGAGTGGGCCACCACTGTGCAGTAACATTAAATGGACACTTCAACAAGGATGTAAGCTCTTACAAGCCCATATCTAACCCCACTTCACTTGACCATCGGTTCCACAATCTCATAAAAGAAGAAGTTAATGAATACGCAATCGCAACCCATGTGTTGAACATATTGCCAGATATGTCGCACTATGTGCTTGTCACAGGAAGTGACTATAAGTCACTATTACCATATATGTGAGTTTATGGTATAACCACGGACGCATGACTTGTTTATGTATTGTTTGTACAATGGTCCGTGCGCATATTGGATTAGTATAAATACCCATGTATTTAGTACGGTGAATTCTAACTTCTTGAACACCCCAGTTCTTTGAGTTAACTAACAAGCTAGTACAGCTTCTAGAATTCCTTTAGTTACTCTTAACCAGGTTAGTTGAGCTTCCTTCATGCCTTCGTACCGTTACATCTTGAGCGCCCTTTGGGCTGCCTATGTCGGTTACTTCATTAGGTTATGGGCCCCGGCCCTAGCGCCGCATGCTCTGAGTATCTTAGCTTTTGCGCTATTATTGGCAGCATCCGCTTTGTATGCTAGCCTGGAGACTGGTTTCCTCAGTATCGAATACATCGAGCTCGATGGTTCCCTTCACGGTGAACCTCGCAGTGTTCGAGGTATTGAATGTACCTTTCAGTGGGTCATTCTTGATCGATTACTTGAGAGAATCCCTGTTACAATGATCGTATCACGAGAGCAAGTCCATATGGTGCCAACGGCACAGGGCTCAGTCCCTTCAGGTCTTGATAACAATGGACGCATCGTTGCACGTTGCGGGGTGTGTCGACAACTTGTTGTTGACAGTCAGCATTGCCCGAGGCATTGCATAGACAACACCACTTTTGACTACTCGTATACTATGTGTGATACAGGAACAGCAAGGGCTCGAGTTCTAAACCGCAGACGGCGTAATCGCCGTACTGAGGTACCTGTTGCGGTACCTACCCAAGATGGAGATCCCACGGATCCTCCGCCCGTATATGTTGATGATGGGACCATCCCTGAAGCACACAGAGCACCTCCTCTTTCGCCTCCGACCCAACAAGTTCGGTTGCCGGATAATGACCCCTTAATTGAGGCGGCGAACAGAACGAATGAAGTCATGCTCCCTATTCAGGGAGGATCTTGCACCTGTGGGCAACATCGCACTCAGGGCGCACATGACGATTGGGTAGAATTAGTGATGGCATTTCATATGCTACCACTAGACCAAACAGAGAACGAAGAATGATGATCGACAAGGCAGCTCGTCTATTTATTTTCTGATGCGCTTTTTCAATATAACATATGCTGATTCTATTTATGTTTCACAGCATCATCATGTCTTCAAACTCGAAACTCGACCTCGCTTCCTCCGTTCCCAAACTCACCACCACAAACTTCTCCATCTACCAGGAGAAAATGAGCGCCTACCTGAAGGCAGCTAAAGTGTGGAGGATCGTCACCGGCGATAAAAAGATCCCGGCTGACCCTAAAGAGACAGATTTCCAAGACAAGTTAAACACTTGGCATGAACAGGACGATCAGGCCCAAGGCCTAATTCAGATGTCCATTTCAGACTCTCTTGTCCATCACATCAAGGGAGCTAAAACCTCCAAGGAGATGTGGGACCTGATCGCCACTAAACTGTCCACGGTCGGCCCGTCCACCGTTTTTGCTGATTTTCAGCAACTCCTCCGCACCTCTCTTTCTCCTGCTGATCCTTTATCTGGCATCGATAAAATGCAGACCCTTTTTCAACGACTCGAGCACAACCACATAGACATCCCCAAGTTCGTCCGGATCATGATGATCCTGAATGGACTGCCTCAAGGCTATGATGGTCTAGTACACAGCATCCTTTTTGATGCGGTACACTATGTAGCGCCTGGCGGCAATCAAGCTACTGTACTCGAAATCGGGAAAGTAATCAAGCAAATACGCTCGGAATACTTCCGTAAAAACCTGCACGCTCCACAGTCCCAAGGAAGCGCTCACGCGAACAAAATCTCTGTGGTAAAACGCGCTCGTCCCAATCCCCCGAAGTACCAGCCTCGCACTGGACCCTCTCAGGGATCTTCGGAAGGACCGGCTGCTAACCAGCAGCATTCGCATCAGCACTCCAAGCCCTGGAAAGGCAAGGGACGTGGAACTTCCGCCGGGAAGACCAAGGGCAAAGGACCCTGGAAAGGTAAAGAGAAGGCACATTTTGCCTCCTCTGCCATGGATAGCGCCCCTGATGGGCAGCTTCCAATCCAGACCTTGCCCGGCACGGTCATTTACGGAAATGGGTCTATCTTCACTCTGCACCCCTCATCATCCACCGACTGGAGGATAAGGAACAACCAATCACTTGCGATCGGTAATATTCCTGGCCCAGGCCCTTTCACGGACCTGGATGGAGCGCGCACACTAGCTAACAGCATTGGTGTCCCTCCAACAGCTCAGAATCTAACTCGCCTCGTCGAGGTCCCTGCACTTCAACGAAATGAAGCTGCAACATCAAGGCCGCTCTCAGCGCCTCCGACACTGGACCCCCGGAATCACCGCATTCCGGTTTTCGAAGAAACACCGAGTAGAATCAGCTGGGCCGATGAGATGGAAACAGAAGACATAGCCCCCACCATAAGGGGCTATTACGATGAAGGATACGTTGATAACTATATGGAGTATGAAGTTTTCCGTGGTGATGGAAACAACGACGACATGGGGTATGTTTCACATTCAACAGCACGTACAATGCAGTTAACAAATACTTCACAGAAGCCTCTTTGGAGACGAGTGAATGGACGACGGTCCAATGTATTTTTATCACCTGCTGTACACGCGCTTATAGCGCAAATAAATTCTCATTATGCGAATTGTGCTGAATGTAAGAAACAGAATCAATCCAATTGGATTCTTGATTCAGGTGCATCATTGCACTTCACTTATGATATCAATGATTTCATTGAGTATACCCCACTAAAAGATCGTCAATCTGTGCAAATTGCACAGAAAGGTCACACTATTCAGATCCTTGGACAAGGAACGGTGTTGATTAATCACACCATCAAGAAAAACGGGCGAGAACAAAATAAAATAACTCATCTATCACCCGTTTATTATATACCAGATTTAGACGTTCGTCTTTTATCTGTAGGCGAGATCCTTAAACAAGGAAATGAAATTAGCGGACGATTTGGTTCGATCACGCTAAAGACCAATTCAGGTCTTCCTTTGTTTATGTGTTATCCTCATAAGGCAAATGAATTGATTTATTGGCTAAATGCCACGATCATTAAAGAGGAACGAATACACTTGGTTAGTCTTAGTGTCTCACAATCTGTTGATTATGACACCTGGCACAAGCGATTCGGACACCCTTCACATGAAGTACTGCGACATGCTTCTAAACATGTCAAAGGTTTCAATGGAGTGGACAAACCGTCCACTGAGCGACCCTGCAAAGGATGCGCTCTTGGAAAGATGCCTTCAAAATCTTTCCCACCATCTCAGACACGCGCTAAAGCACCTTTTGAGCTAATCCATTCGGATTTAAAGCAATTCAAGAAGGCGACTTATGGCAAATACAATCATTATATCAGCTTTGTTGATGACTACACGTCACACGCCTGGATCTCTTTATTGAGACTAAAATCCGATGCACACTCTGCACTTCGTGATTTTAATGCCATGGTTAAAAACCAATTCAATACGACAATTAAAACTTGGCGTTTTGATGGCGGCGGTGAGTTTGTCCTTTTCCAAGCAGATATGCGTGAGATGGGAATCCAGGGTGAAGTTACTGTGCCGCACCAGCCACAACAAAACGGTCGTGCGGAACGTTTTAACAGAACTTTAATGGATAAAGCACTTGCTATGTTGCATGATGCTTGCCTACCCGAAATATGGATTCAATTTGCGGTAGAACATGCACTTCACTTGTATAACCGAACTCCATTGAAAAGACATGGATGGCTTACTCCGTATGAGTCCCTTAAAAAGGAAAAGCCTGATGTGTCGAACCTACACGTTTTTGGATGTGGTGCTTACGTCTTTCTTCCAAAAGAAATTCGTACTACCACCGCTAAATCCGAGCTGATGATTTTCATTGGATTTAAAACTGGAACTAAAGGTTACTGTTATGCGTAACAAACCGTTCCAAGGTTCGGGCAGAGTATGCAGGAAGATGGAAAGGCGAAGAGCAATGTGATTGCTAAATCTAAGGAATGTAGTTATGGTACATGAGGTTTATATAGTACTGACTATGAGCGGTAGCGAATGAGTCAGTAACTGCGGAAGGCAGTGCGCATGAGTAAGGCGACTGCGGAAGGCTATGCACTAATGAGTAAGCTGGCTGCGGAATGAGTCAGACAGCTGCGGAAAGCGAGTCAGCGCGGGAGCGAAGTATACTAAAGGGAATAAAGTATAATACGATATGTGTAAGCGGGGGCCGATGAGTAAAAGTGAAAAAGTAAGCATATACGTCCGTAGTCGTTAGTCCGTAACATGTTCCCCTCCTCAAGGTCTGTGTCCTCACAGACTACCTACTCCCATCCATCGTTGCCATTTGGATCGGCCCAGGCAGGGTCAACTCGGTTACCCCAATCCTTTATCAGTTCATCGTTTACCGCCGTGGCAAACTCTAAACCTCGAACGGCAAGGCGAAGGCGTCGATTCTCGACAGCAAGGGTGTTGGTATAGTTTTTGAGGATGAGTTTCTCCTCAGCGGTGGGGGCGGTTGGTAAATTGGAGAGGGTATGAAGGCGGATATGCATCTGCCGGTGGAGGATGTCGGCGATGGAGGTTTCGAGCGCATGGATCTGGTCGCGCATGGAGAGCGCTTCGCCGATGAGGGTGGTGATGGTGGGGTTGATATCGGAAGCATCGGTGGAGGCGGCGGTGATGTTGGACATGGCAGAAATGATGTTTGAAAGATATAAGAAGAACAGCGTGTTGGGCGAGAAGAGTTGAAGCGGGGAACTCGATGTGACAGAAGTCGATGTGGAAAATGGCTCTCAAAGTTTGTTCTTTTATCGTGGACGCGATGGATTTTGCCGATGAAAATCTCGGATCAAGTCTTGAGCATTCTGAACATTAGTCCGAGGTTCCCACGTGTTCTCTTCTGGGCCATACCCTTCTCATTGGACAAGGTACTGAATCTTTCCACGGAATTTCCGAGAGTCCAGGATCGTGGAGACATGGTATTCTTCTCGTCCTTCGACGATGATCGGATCAGGGGCTGGCTTCTTTTTCTGAATGGTATACTTCGGGGTTTCGTATGGCGATAACAGGGTCTCATTGAACACCAGATCTTGTTCGCAAGATAAAATCTGACTTTAAAAATAAATGGGAAAGTCGTGATCTTGGTATTGCTAAAGAATTCTTGCGTATGAGAATACGACAAGATTCAGAAAAGCAGATCGTAACAATCGATCAGTCAGAATACCTAAAGAAGATCATTAAGCGCTTTGGCTTAGAAAATGCAAAGGCTGCTGACACTCCACTCCCAAAGGGTTATTACCCTGCACCAAATGAGGGGGAGGTGGATCCCACACTCAAAACAAGGTACCAAATGATCATTGGATCGTTGTTGTACTTGTCCATTGGAACGAGACCGGACATTGCTTTTGCAGTTGCAAAAATGTCACAAATGTCTGCAAACCCTTCCAAAGAGCATGAGAAATACGCTCTACGGATTATCAGATATCTTGTCGGTACTCAAGACTATTCTATAATCTATGATGGTCGATCCAAAGCTTCCTTTGAAGCATGGACAGATTCAGACTGGGCATCAGACCCATCTGATAGAAAGTCCCAATCGGGATATTTCCTTAAACTTGCAGAAGGACTTGTTCTTTGGAAAAGTCGCAAGCAAAAGACAGTGGCACATTCGTCCACTGAGGCGGAAATGGTTGCTGCCAGTGAATGTTCGTGGGAGTGCGAATGGGTTACTCATCTCTTCAAAGAGCTTGGACTACAGGACATTACCAAAATGCCGTTCCATGTAGATACTGTAACCAAGGCGCGATTTTCAATGCGCAAAACCCAGTCACTGAAGGCAGAACCAAACATATAGCAATCCATCACTTTGCTATACGCGATAGAGTTAAAGATGGATTGATCGAACCACGGTTCGTTCCGGGAACAGAGAATCCGGCTGATATGTTTACCAAGCCACTTGGTCGCCAGGAATTTGAGAAATTCCGTGCTCTACTCCGAATGGAGTTTAAAGAGCCTTATACTCCACTTACGAAACCTACCCGGGATTCTAAGTGAGGGGAATTGTTGAACATATTGCCAGATATGTCGCACTATGTGCTTGTCACAGGAAGTGACTATAAGTCACTATTACCATATATGTGAGTTTATGGTATAACCACAGACGCATGACTTGTTTATGTATTGTTTGTACAATGGTCCGTGCGCATATTGGATTAGTATAAATACCCATGTATTTAGTACGGTGAATCCTAACTTCTTGAACACCCCAGTTCTTTGAGTTAACTAACAAGCTAGTACAGCTTCTAGAATTCCTTTAGTTACTCTTAACCAGGTTAGTTGAGCTTCCTTCATGCCTTCGTACCGTTACATCTTGAGCGCCCTTTGGGCTGCCTATGTCGGTTACTTCATTACCATGTCTCCCAATCTTTCACACTTTGGTAAATGTATTTTCTCGAGAACTTCTCACCAGCTGCACTGAACTGCATGTCGCCTTCATCGAATGCATCGTCAACATGCAAATGGCGTACTCTCTTCCTTCGTGAGGAATATGGCTGTATCCATGCATACTGGCTATCGCAGCCGTCAGGAGGCCACCTGTATATAGTCGATGAATGGAATGGAATGCATATGATGGCAAGTCGAAGTTGGCGTACTAGAAGCACCAGAAATAGTGGCGGACGAGAAGAAAACGGCGACTCTTGAGCCCATTTCAGAGCATTTGTACCAGCTGATGATTTTACGAATTGTCTCTGTAAAGGAGAGAATAGAACAATCCACCTCGAGATGAATTATATTATTCCGGGATATACTATGGGTGACCGGGTGTTGCAAAACTTTTCAAAGAGGGCTTATCGTGCTACATCCACTGCCTTAAATGACTTAATTCTTTTACCGTCGTACAGCCTGTCTTTCTGGCTTTAATTCTCTCCACTTGATCTCGAGGATATGTGGCGAGGAAAAATAACTGGAGCGGGAGGAAATTGGCACACCATTTTCACTAGGTTATGCAAAATATGTCCCAAGATAGAACAAGCTCGAAAATCATGGTTTTTCATGGTTTTTGAACTCTGATTTCATTGAGGGACAGAAATTTCATGGATCGAAGTTACAGTGGTCTCCTAAAGTGCCTAAAGTTTCCCGATCTATGAGACATCAGTTGCTCAAGATGCGGGAATGTGCCCATCGGAGAAATTTTGCATAACTAGGTGATTTTGCAACACCCAGTCACCCATAGTAGCCCAGCCTCAAAGAAGCCGAGCAGGACACGTTGAGCTACATGGCGGCATGAATGGTTAATAAAACTCATTGTAATGCAATGGCTGCACGCACCAGCGACGAGATCACCGAAGTTGTGTATCACACCATGTAAAGCCTGTGAGACGCATTCAGTTATCGGATTCAGAAGCAGTAACCTACTATTACAATGCCCCAGAGCAACATCATGCGCGGAAGCCATACAGATGGGCGAAGTCTGCGTAGTAGGACATGACTTGCAGGCTTTACGAGTGGCTGACGACAGCGAATATTCGAGAAAACCTGCCATGAACAGCGCGTAGGGAAGAAAGAAGAAGACAGTCAACGCTGACAAGTATTGCTTGTCTGTAATATGGATGTCTCGTTCAAGGTTGTACGACTGTAGAAAGCTAAGGATGTAGTTGAAAGGCAGCCAAGGAATAACATGAAGATCGATCTTCCATAGGAGCCCCCTTGTCGTTGGTGCTAGATTTATCTACCTCTGGAGTCTGGACAGTAAGTAGATCTCGTCCAGGGAGAGGTTTTCTTCGGCTGATTTCTTCTCCATGAAGGGGCTGCCAAAATGCGCGAATCTACGGCTGGGCGGTGAAATTTGAAAAATGCTGTCGTGACTATATTTTTCGAGGCTAGGCTGCTTCCGCCGTATGCTTAGCGTAGAACACGCAGCCGCAAGCTCACTTATGTCAATAAGAGATTGAAACATGGCAGGACGAACTTTGCAGACCTAGAGGTGGGACAAGGTCTGTACTCATACTAAATAGTATATGTTCGAACGGATCAGGGCTGGGAGTCTTCGTGAGCAGTTCGTGAGGTTCCTACGGG
Source organism: Entoloma clypeatum (assembly GCA_963565915.1). Lineage (NCBI taxonomy): Eukaryota > Fungi > Basidiomycota > Agaricomycetes > Agaricales > Entolomataceae > Entoloma > Entoloma clypeatum. Next base: position 2,869,760 of record OY751493.1, read on the forward strand.
CACCGCACAGGGTGCCGTCTGTGAGCAATGATAGGTCACGGTGGTGCAGCTGTACTAATTTTGTAAGTATCAAGCAGGGGGAAATGTAGGTGAACAGCATCTGATCTTAGAGTGGTATCATCTTTTTGGCTCATACATATCTAATGGAAAGCAGGTCTGCCTTGAGTTCTGCTAGCTCTCCCGAACATCCTTTGCGTGTCCTTGACCCCACCTGCGAGCGCAAATTCGCGCATGGACAAGGCAGCCGAAAGCAAGTCGAAAGAAGCTCGTCGTCCCGAATGAGTCTCCGGGAATTCAAGGCGGAAGATATGATCAAGTTCCTTGCGACATAGCCTCCGTTACTGGATTCTTCTACTAGCTCTCTCCCCTGAAACTCAGTTATTAGAGTGGAGCAAATCCTTTCATCATGACTCGATCAGTATTATTATGTACAATCGCGGGAGGAAGCAGCTCAAGGTGGCCAGCCTTCCGAGAGTCTAGAGTCTGGCTTGGTTAGATTGTATATCTGAATCCGCTCCACTTATCTCCTTTGGCCATCCTTGCAGCTGATACGCTTTCATAGCAGCCATTCCTCTGGTCTGCAAGCTTATTATCGACACCAGTTATTACCTCGTCCCTTTCACCTCGAGCACGGCGTATGTTCTCCCGTTGAAGGAGGAAACCAAGTAGCGCGGAGCATATAAAACAGATCGCGATGTACCCCAACACGATACCATGTCCTGAGCGATATCGTGGCTTGTTTGCTGCTCGATACTAACCGAGAAAAAAAAACAGATTCAGTTCTTCCGACGCACAACTGTCTTGAACGATCGAACAACTCACAACGTTAGCAGCTATCGCGCCATTGATGTTGCCAAAGCCTATCGCCATTCCGAGGGTGACGCTGCGCTTATATGTCCCTTCCACATTACTCGCCACCCACGCTCTGAAGAGATAGGCATCAGTTTTAAGGTGAAGTTTTAAGAGTTATGTGTACGGATGAAGTTAAGAGTTAACGGAAAACTTACACAGAGTTGGCTGGCCGTGGCCGAAGGCATCAGGATTATGGAAAAGAAAGTTTATCAAGGGAACATACGGATTGTTGCATATGTTGCGCTGTTTGAATATCAGATAACTTGAAGCACATGAGAACAGGACTTCCGATGGGACTTACGAAACGGCGAGGTAAACGGCGAAATACGATACTGCTGGTGAGATTGAAACAAGGAGGAGGATATAACCTATGAGTCCTGGTTGATTGATTAGAAGATCATTTTCAGAAGGATGACAACATTTGGAATTACCGACTCCCAAAAGTACTCTGAATCAGGAGAATGTTAATCACTCCGGCGTCAGGCTCAAGTCCAAAAAATCGCACAGATTAATATAGCAACGGCGTCCAATACGATCCCCCAAGAACCCGATTATACATGTCATGAAGCAACCCCAGACATATACTGGAACAGTGAGCAAATTGGCTTGCGTCGCCTTATAGCCTAAGGATCCGTTGTAAGGTCACCCGCAAACTACGGCACGGAGGGTAACAAACCGAGCTGAAAGGGTGATGAGTATGAGCCCATATACATGCTACAGCGTACATAGATACTTACTTCATTGATAACCGAAGGAGTGAATAACGAAAAGGCATAGAGTGGACCGTCGCTGTAAAGTGGTATTAGGTTTGTATCTCATCAATCATATACATTCTTACAATCCCATGTATAGTCCCACTTGAATATACTGTTGTGAAAGAAAGATCGAACAGATAGTATAAAATCACCCACTTGCAAGCCACGTCTTCCAGTCTTTCAAACTTTCGTAAACGTATCTTTTCGTGAAAATTTCCCCGGCTGCACTGAACTGCATGTCATCCTGGAGGCGACGGATCACAAACACTCCTATTGCAGAAGGAGGGAGGTGAATGTATTGACTGGCAAAAGGTAAACGACGTACTCTCTTCTTCTGTGAGAAATTTGGCTGTATCAGGGAAATCTTGGATGATTCGAAACGAAAAAAGGGCGGCGACCACTGTTGCAAGTCCTTCAATAATAAAAATCCAGGCCCAGCCTAGCCCCATCAGCTCGTCATGATATGCCGCAACTGCATCGGTAGGTGTACATACCTGGTTTCCCCCTGACTCCATCCATATTGGTAATCGCAGCTGCCAAGAGACCACCTACAGTCGATGGTTGGCATATGTATCTCTACTGGCAAATCAAAATTGACTTACTGAAAGCACCAGCAATCGTGGCGGACGAGAAGAAAAGGGCGACTTTTGAGCCCATTTCGGAACGTTTGTACCAGCTGAGAAATCTTTATCATGAACTTGTCTAGATAATCAGGAATTTTAAAATACCTCGTAATATAGTAAACTATACCTGGATACAACCCAGCTTCGAAGAGGCCGAGCAGGACACGTAGGGCTTTAGATGGCGTGTAAGTAAGAAATATGACGATTCAGCTGCGGCACGCACTGACAAGGTCACCAAAGTTACGTATTGCACCGTGTAGCGTCTTTCAGGGGGATCAGCTAGAGTTCGACATACAGAAGCAGCGATCTACCATGACGATTCCCCATAGCAAAATCATGCTTGAAAGCCATACCGATGGACGAAGCCTGCGCAACAGGACATTACTTGCTGGCTTCCAACAGTGGGCCCACTGAGCCAAGCTCGACGAAATTTCAGGATGAACGAACTTGCCTCAAACAGGGCGTAGGGAAAAAAGAAGACAGTTAACGCCAAAAGGTACTGCTTGTCAGTGGTATGGATGTCTTCTTCAAGATGGTACAGCTGTTGGTGCCTCAATCAGCCACAGAACACCGGGAGAAACATAGACATACCTTGGCATTTCCGATGCTTCCTCGGTCAAGAAAGCTGAGGAGATAGACGAAAGCCAGCCAAGGGATAACATGAAGATCTATTTTCCGGAGCAGCTTCTTTTCGTCGACATTGGATGTATCTACTTCTGGACGGTAGATCTCGTCCGCGGAGAGGCTTTCTCCGGCTGCTTTCCTTTGCATGACGAGTGCTCTAGTGCGCAAAAGAGTGCTTGATAAAGGTTGGCGCAGGGAGCCAAGCTTAGTTATGTCAAATAGATGGGAAGACTTGGTCGGAACTCAACAGTACCTGCCACTTCATACCGCTGTGAGATCAAGGGTCAACTTGAAGGTTGGACCTCGTGACATTCTGGAATCGATGTTGAACTTCCTATAACTTGGTATCTTGGACCATATGTAGCTCGCTGCCCGAAACCTTGAGACCAAGGCTGAAATTCTATTTCTGCCAGTAGTACGCGAACGGCGCGTGAGTGTACTGAGTGAAATTGACATACTATAATAGAAAAGCGCTTCGATATACATCATTCCCTACCGTGTCTCGAATCCCTCCCAAGGCTTGACCAAGCCACCTCTTCACGGTTTCCGTTTCCTTTCCAGCCACCCTGACGATGGCACCGCCCTTGGAAGTAAGGGGGCTCAGTGACCAAATTATCTCTGCCGGAATCTTCGCTTTGAAGACTGAAATCCGATCGTATTCCGAGGCAAGACTTTCGATGACACCCTGAACAAGAGGTCCGTAGAGGAGGACTGTTGCGTAGCATGAATAAGGTGCAAGCCTATCACCCATCGATCGCGTAGGGAGGTTGGTGGATGGATTGATCGCAGGCTCATCCAACAACATCACATCTTTAGCTATTCTCTCCCCTTCAACCCAGATTTCATTCATGCTGTGATATCGAGCGAATACCCATTCTTCTCCCATGGAAGATCGACCTGACGTCAGCCAATCGATGACGACAAGAGATGCGTTTTGGGAAAGTCGGAGCGTCTGTTTTTGCGTGTACGACGCAGATCTGAAGCAAGTAACAGGGTCTGGAAGGAGAAAGATGGCGCCGTGGGCAGCTATGATGGCGTTCATATTCTGCATTGTTGATGGTGATGATGAATTTGGTGAGGAGACGCTTGGGGCAAGTGTTCGCTGCACGGACTCGACAGAAGCAAGTCGTTGTTCTGGTCTGGATTTGAAGACCTTGGTGGATCCCTAATAGGGAGGGCTGTCATTCTAGCCGTCGACCGTAGGACAAAATATTCGGACTGACCTGAGAACGTAAGACGAGGACAGTGTTTATATCGACATTGATTGAAAGGTCAATGCTATCGCCACCGACTAGACCACCTCCATAGGACAGAGAGTATACAACAGCAACATTGCGATGGATGGTACGAGGGGAAATCAATTTAAGTGGGTAGGTTGATGATAGTTCTGAAAGCAAGGCATTCGATCCATACGATGTTAGTGAAATTCGACCTCTGCCTGGCGAGATTTTCGGGATCGACTGCATCCTTCAGTGATAGTGATGGTGAAGTTAAAGCAGAACACAGAACCGGGGAGGTTGGGTGGGTCCCAGACTAGAGAAGGATGCATTGTCGCATAGACGGAGAACACCCCCCACATCTACAATGATTATACATCAGGGTTCACATGGTGAGTACTTGAACATGATTTCCATACTAGAGGCTAGTGAGGTTACAAAAGAGTGTGCAGATGAAATAGGTCAGGGAGACGTGTAAAACAACATTATTAAACACAGTCCATGGGGAGGATCAAAAGGTGCATGGCATCAAGACTAGGTAAGAGATATGCTATGATGATGGAGGAAGGAAAAATGCATGCAAAAGGATCAGTACTTGCGTGTGGCAAGAGCTCTGATTTCATAGAGACTGGAACGGTCTGGTGTCGGAAACACATCGTGCCTTGCGAGTACTGACATCCATCCTTTCATCTCGGTACGATGCCTCTGCTCGGCAAGCCGACAGCTCTCCAAGAACGTCTCGTCCACATCAAAGAAGATGGATGCTCTCGATCCGCGATCGCTGCCTGATTCTGATATGGTCCGAGTATGGCTGTGAGCGGGACTGGGAGCTTCTGCTTGCGAAGAGGTGCTGGAATCTGCGCTAGTGGTGGCTTCAGAACCCAGCGGCAGGCTTGCGCGTATGGTTCCGCCTTTGGTTTCCCACGCGTCACTATCTTCCTCATCGTCGGCAAGGTTAGCGAACACATCTGGCTCATCCTCGTCAGGCGGTAAAGTTGATATCCAACACATTCGTGTTGGATCAAATATCATGTTTCCCACTATCCGTGCCCCAGATGCAAATGAGCCGATGGGTGATCCGATAGAGGAACCAGTGAGGTGAGTGATAAGGGCTGGTCGAGTTGAGGTCCCGACAGCAGCGTCGAAATCACGAAGGATTTGGTCATTTCCTTCCCAGCGGAGAGAGAACGGATTCCATTTCATGTCGCCAACCACTGATGTGCGATGCATCACAGTATGCTCTCACGGAGAGTCAATATCAGGACGAACCTTTGGGAGCATTGGTATTGCCCAAGTTCCGTATTAATGTTGGTTTTCTTCTTGTGTGTGGTGCGGGCGATGTGATGGTCTTCTTCTTCTTCCCATGTCTCCCGTTTGGACTCGATGGCTTTGAAGGGAACTCGAGACGTATTGTTGTACGCCTGAGAGTGTTTGTTGGAGACGGAGATGAAGGAGATGCGGTTGGTGCTGGAATAAATATTATTATGTTCACCACAGACAAGAGGCGACATTCGTTGCAACGCACCGTTGTTTCCCATTGAGCCTTCTCGACGTCCTTTTGTCCAGATCGTGCCCTTCTCATTGGGCTTTGATGAAGGATAAGAGGCTCCAGGGACACGATTACCGTGACCTTTGGGTTGAATCCGAAATCTTCCTTCCTTTTCACGGTCTGTTGGAAGGTCCTCGATCCCGTCAAGTTCTGTCCCATCCCCATACGTACGTTGACGTTTCGGGCGACGGAGTATCTTGGGAATGGCAGAAGTTGGATTGCTGGATATGCGTTGTGACTTGATGGAGGAACTTGATGGCGGCCGAGGGGGAAGAGGTGAAATGGCACGGCCGAGAGGTTGAACGTTTGAAGTAGGAGTCGCACCAAAGACGGCAGAAAGCGCAGGTCGGACTCTTGTGCGGAATTGGGTAGGCATAGTTAGACGGAGAGCGGCGGGATTAGAGGAAGGTGTATGTGGACGGGTGGGGGGTACTTTGAAATCCTGGATTCTGCTGGTAGAATATTTGTGGGACTTGGCTCGAGATGCGGCAGTAGGTTCTTCATATCGGGCCTTTGAGCTCCCTGTAGATGAATTGGACCCAGAGCCTGATGCTTGGGTACTTGCTTCAATAAGAGAGGACAATGATGCTTTCCGGATGAGGGTTCGCAAAGTAGAAGGCGGGGTGGGCGGTTTGAGGCCAGAATAGGATTTTTGGCCACGAAGGCTGCCAGATTTCGGGGAAAGGAAAGATGAGGTGGATGGGGAAGGGAGAGGAGAAGCGGAGGATAGGGTCTGGTATGTCTGGGAACGGATCGGGGGCGGGGGAGGGGAGCTTTGTAATTTCTGAAACTGGCGGCTGGACGAGGTTGGGGGGTGAAGGGGGGATTTAGCACGGTTAGCGCGGGATGGTGGCCGCAGGGACGGAGGGCGTTGGGCAGGGGCGGTGTGGCTTCGGGAGTGTGTGCGATGATTCTGAGGCTGCTTTCCGAGGAGGCGACTGGGGCTTAAATCGACGTCGTCATCGATGACGAGGCCCATTTCAAAGTCATCCTCGGGGTTGGAATTGGTTACATTGGGCTGGATGGTGGTGGTTGGAGCCTTTTTCCTCATGTCGAGGATCTTTGTAAGTTGTTGTGCACCGTGACCGGACTCGAACAAGGCGGAGGGTAGGACGAGGCCGTCGAGGTCGTCTTCGTCTTCGTCCTCGGTTTCGCTCTCAGGTAAAGAGGCGGACGAGGCAGAATTGGAAGAGGGGGAAGCATCGGCAAAGCCAAGGGAAGAATACGCGTCGGAGGATTGGGAGGAAGAAGTGTGGTCTTTGTCTCCCCATTCAAGAGAATTCTTTGAGGAGCGGTGGGTGACGGACAAAGGGGCGAGTGAAAGCTGCGTTAGATCGGATGGCAATGCAAACGCGTCTTCGAAGTCTTCGACAATGGGTGACCGGGGTTGCCTGGGAAGGGGGACTGGGAGGGCGGCTACCTTTATCGTGGATACGCCTTCATCGTCAAGGTCGTCGTCGTCGAGGGCGGTGTGCACGATGGGGGGAGGACGGATGGTGAAAATTTGGGTGAGAGACTGGGACGGGGGAGTGGACCAGGCTGACTCAATTTTTGCGACGATGCGAGTGACGGTGTTTGTGGGGAGGGATTTTCGAGGGGGGGATCGGGGAGGGCTGGAGTGTAGATCCCAGTCTTCTTCGTCGGGGTCCTTGTCGGACGGAGGATGGAGTTGTTCGTCTTCTGGGAGATCAAAGTCGGCGTCGGGCCATTCTTCACGGGGGAGGACGATGGTGGGGGCCGGAATGGTGGCCATGCGGGGGAGGGGAGGGGAGGGGAGGGGATTAAGGAGAGGAAGGGAAGGGCAGTAAAGAGAGGGACGACGTTGAGGGTAGAAGTAATGTCACGTCACAAGTCACATATGTCACTACTAATATGGCATCAACCTCCGAAGTTCTTTTGCATTCGCCTCAATCTCCTCCTCCCCGCCGTCCGACGTCTCCCCACCATCGTCTCCCCACCCAATCAACCCATCCTCCAGGCCCTCCCGCAGACGCAGTCCCCGCTCCACCATCGTGTCCCCGATCCTCCGCAGCTCCTCCCCGCTGAACACCTCTCGTAGCGGGCCAAACGCGAGCAAGTACAGTTCTGTGCCACCATCGTCTCAGTCTCTCTTTCTCTCTGCTTCCTTGTCTACGCACCTTTAACAAGTGGACACTCCCCGATCGCACGGAAGAACAGCTTCTTCGCCCGCCTTAGCTCGCCCGCCCGTATCTCCAGTTCCAGGTACACTCGCCAAATGATGAAACTCCCTCGCGTCCTTGTGTAGTACATTAGTGCACCCCCTGAATAAATTCGTCGCCCGCAACGTACCTTTCGCTCTCCACAGCAGCACCCAACCCACTCCTCGTCCGTTCAATCTCGCTCACCCACCGCCCTCTTTCCCAGCTTGCGACCCATACCTCCTCCATCCTCCGCATGACATCTTTCGCCTTCCCGCTGCTCTCCCCCAGCATCCCTCTTACCCGCCCCCAAGCACCCTGCCCTCTCTCCCCCTCCAAAAACATGCCAAGTATCACAGAGTTGCTTGGGTATTCCTCCAGCGCCTCGTCCACCCGCTGTCTCAGTACCGCAGGCGGTGTTGCATTCTTCAACACAACCCCGTAGTGGTACAGCATCGTCAAGCAGCCAACCAACAAGCTCTCCCGACGGACACTTTTCGGTCGCTCACCGGACAAGTACCCATCGTAAACAGCCATTGCGCCCGAAGGTCCGTCATTGACCAACAGTTCCAGAAGCGCCCGCATCTTGATCCATCCTTCACGATCCTTCCATGGGGCCTCGTTCTTGATAACGTCGTCCAAACCACGCCTGCCTCGAAGGATGGCAACACCCCCAGCCCCTTCCACACCTACGGCACGCAAGATGACATCAACAGCCTGTTCACCATTCCCCGCCAGCCATTCCATCTCCGCCCAATTCCACCACAGCAAACTCGTGCCTTTTGAAGTATGAGATGTAATCAGAACGGCTTGATACACTTTTCGTGCGTTGTCTAGTCGACCGCGCGACACCTCAAGTTGAGCATGTGCCGCCCAACGTGACAGCGATTCGCTCTTGGAGAGAAAGGACCGGGAAATCTTAATGGAACTACAACTCGTCAGACAGAAACCTCTGGTACATTATGTGCAACACGTACTGCTTGATATTCACCGCAGCCTCGAACGCCAACGACAAAACATCCCACTCTACATCATCGTCTCCAAGCCTCAGTTGCTCAAATATGCGCCTCGCAAATGCCACATCTAATCCCTCAATGTCCTCCGGTCGCCAAAAAACAGCTATCTTTGTCCCTTTCCCGAGCCCTTCGCTCCAGACCCGGAGATCTAAAGGGTTCAGTACACCATCACCCCACGATTGCACTGGGCCAAATCCGCTCGCGTACTCTTTCTCGCGTCCGACAATGACGCCCGCGATTGCGTCTGTTTTAAGCCGCATCTGCAGGCTTTCCTGAGGAAATAATGCTGAAAGATATGGTGCTTTCGTGAGATGGCTTGCAGTCCATCGATCATCCCAGTTGACCTCATTCGTACGAGAAAGCGACGCCCCAAAGCCGGGAATGTGTAAGCCGAAAAATGACAGCCATGCCTTGCGGAAAGCGTTTTTGCCTGAATGAGCCCGGAGGTTTATGAGGAGAGGGTGTACATCGCTGAACAGAGTAGTTGAATATGGATCACTCGATTCATCGAACGAGCGACATGGGAGGAATTGAGTCTGATCTGAATGTATTTCTCGTGCAGCCCATTGGCGGTACGGATCAAGGTCCGTTATACCGCTTGTAGTTGAAACAACAGGCGTGCCTGCGTTTCGTTGTTTACGACCGGAAGATATCCATGTCGCCCAACCCTCGGCTCCTTCTTCACCTAGGCGTGGAGCTTCCGATTCCCAAAACTCCTCAAGTTGCGCTGCCTGAGTATTGTGAGGAAGCTCATAGAATGCCTGCGGAACCTCAAAAGTCCTTGAAATCGGTTAGACCCTTGTATTTTTAAGAATTATTCGAGGTATCTTACAATTCAGCCTGAGCCTGGAACATTGCCGTAGCCCGTTCCGGGAATCCTGTTGAAGATATTGAGTACTTGCATCTACTCAGATTATTCATGCGACGAACCGGCATTCTTGAGAACGACCGCAACCCTCCAGAAAAGTCGTACCTTGGTGAGCTCATCCTCTTCACCATAGCCTAAAACCTTCAAAAGACGTAGAGCGTCGGAAACAACTCCGTCAACACCCTGACCGCTTTTTCTGATCCTCCACTCCAGCCATTCGAACCAGACTTCCATACCACCAATCTTCAAAGCATCTTCCCACTCTGCATTGACTTTACTCTCATGCCAGATCTCCTCTCCAGCTTTCATGTACATAACTCGTAAAAGCTGAAAGTTTCGATTACGGGCATCGGCAGCAAAGGCACGCGAAAGGATCGAAAGGGTGATCTCTGAGCGCACTGTGGTGGCACTTTTGGACGTAACAGGGATTGTGAACAATGTATGCGAGAGCAAGTGGAGCCAGTCATCCATCGATGTTGGCTCTTGCTTCAGCCGCTTTTCGAGCTCTCTCAAGGTGGTTTGGTAGGATGTCAACGTCGATTCTTCCGATTCGCTCTCGGAGCACTCGTCCTGAAAACTGTTTCTAGACGCTTCAGACGATTCGGTATCAGAGTCGATATCGCCTTTTGGACCTGTCACAGAACGGTATGGCTGGCCGCTGTTACTTCGCCGGCTTGCAGGGAGTCTCAAGAAACCATCAATTTCTTGATGCTTGTATACGTCTCCGGATAGAGAGAATCTCCGCGTTGGAGGTGCGGCCAGAAGTGCCCTGGAACTGGAATCGGTCAGGCTGGTCATCTGTCCGTTTAAGAATTTAGTCGACCACCCATCATACACTCGCGGCATGTCACACCTTCCGCCGCCCTCTCAGACCGACTTCAACGCCCTTCCCTCTTCTGTAGTATGCCATCCACGCGTAAGAGAGACCTAAAATTGTTCTACCACCTTTACTATCATTAGCCGTCAGTGTCAAGATGTTGAAAGAGCTTACGATCAACAAGGCTATATCTTGGAACGCCCCCAGCGTGTAACCCTCCATATTCAATGTTATAGCGGTCGCCTTTGCGATCTGAGTAAAAGATACGGCTGGCTAGTTCATGCACACCAGCAGACTCTGTGTCGGGGTTTCGTCGTTCATCGTTGTGGTGATAATCTCCGCGTGCGCTTTTTCCATGACGGCGACTCCGCTTCTGTTTGTCGGTGCCATCTTTCTGTTGAGTACTTTTTGGACCAGACTCTAGCAGGAGATCAGGAAACGATGAAAACGAGGGGACCGACATTTGAAGTCGGTATTACGTAACAACTTGCAGTCAAATATTTTCTCCTGTTTCATCCGACACCCTCATGCGCCCTCTTACTGAAGATGAATCCAAGGCAGTATTCACGAAGCTGGCAAACTATATCGTGAATTCCGTTCTCGCCTTTCTTTACTCGGACAACGCTGAAGTGCCTATGGGCTAGGGAAAGAATCTTATACATTTGATCGACAGACCGGACGAGCCCTATTGTTTTCGCTTGCACAAAGATCGTGTCTTCTATGTCTCCGAGTCCTCCATGCGCCTAGGGATATCAGTTGCGCGCCTAAATCTAGTCAGTCTCGGTACATGCTTTGGCAAATTCAGTAAAAGTGGCAAGTTCAAGTTACACATCACTGCCCTTGACTTTATCGCGCCATATGCCAAGTACAAAGTTCGGTCCATTGTCCGATTGGTGTAAGTTCTGTCTCATCTTCTACATTCAGGTGTGGATAAAACCCAATGGCGAAATGCCTTTCCTCTACGGCAATCATGTGGTCAAAGCACACTTGGGCAGGATAACCGAAGACACCCCTGAACATCAAGGGGTGGTCGTTTTTTCGATGAAGGATACACCGCTGGTCAGACATTTTGAAAGGCCGAAGCGATCATACTCAGCGATAGGATTTAGGGATTTGGCGTGACGGCAAGATCAACAGTGGATACACGAAAAATAGACCCAACATCCATCATCATATTTCACCAAGCGTACGTCCACCGCTGTCGATGGAGACATCTCGAAATCCTATTGTTCTATTTACAGAGATGTAGGGGAATACTTACGTGACGAGGTTAGGACACCTTCTTTCCTACTGTGCCAACAGTTTATTGGATTGTGTTTCCACAGGATACCCTCTTCTAATGATGTTTGATGGGCTGCTGAATGTTCTATGGATTAGTTTCTTTCTGTAACACCTTCGGTTTTGAAGCGCTCGGCCGATGTAATTGAGTTGTCTATAGCATGTCCGGGTGTACGCTGAATACTCATATTGTATGAGTGACCGATGGGGGTAGTAATCTATAAAATCCCTCCCCTTCGATGAAATCAGAGCCAGTTTTCGAGCTTGTTCTGTCTCGTTGATACCAGTGTCTGTGGGGATCCTTCCGAATGTTGCATTGTTATTCATCCTGATGATGATTTCTCCGGAATTTGCATTCCACTACCATTATGCATTTTTTGTTGCCACATATCAAGTGGACAGCATCGAAGCAACGAAGCTAGGCTGTACAACAGTAGAATAATCAAGTTACCTGAGGTAGTGGATGCGGCACAATAGAAAAAGTGTTTGCAACTGGCAGTCAGTACTTCCTCAGCTCGGAACGTCGTTTCGGATTTCGGAATGACTTCTGATCTTTACACGTATTGGACGACTCTCGCCGACGACGAGCTTACGGTCGATAAGGTCGAGAGTACTCTTGATGGTATACAGGATGATCTATCGGTCGCTGCTTCTTGCGTCGACAGACTTATAGATGACGTTGATGTCCAACAAGCCCTTCTCTCACTAGGCATACGCCGCACACAACGCGTGGCAGACCGATGCAGGGCTGTAGCCTTCTCATCTGTCGGCCGTGATACAACAAGTGAAGAGACCGACCACTATCCCGTGTCTAGTGACACGGTTAGCGCTTCCAAAGACGCCCTTTTGGCCCACTTCCGGATCGCACCTCACGATGCACAACTTTGCGCCTTGCGTGCAACACTGCTCCGGCGACTCGACAGGTTGAATACCTTCGTGGAAATTTCCAAGAATCCGGAAAATCTTGCTGATGAAGTGGTTGAAGAGGTGACAGAATGGGAAGATGATCCCTGGGCTGATGAGGAAAATGCTGGTTCTGACCAGGGAACACATGGGGGGAAATCAAAAGGCGAATCGCCATTCTCCGTTTCACAATTCCTGGCGGACGATCTTCTCCATTCCTTATGTCGGTTGATATCACTGCAGCGTTTTGCAGGGCTCCAAATTCTTTTCGAGCGTCACGGTCCATCTCTCTGGCCATATCGCATCGCGATAGTGGACAGCATTCCCGAGCACACACCACCCTCTAAATATCGTGCATTACTACTTGCTTTGGACCCTTCTCAAGACAGTGAACTAGAACCTATTTTCCATCCCTGGCGACCAGAACATGACTGGACGGAGGCTGTTGATGTCCAAGGCATCTTGGATGAACTTGGTTCAATGTATCATGCACCGTCTAGTCATTCCATGTCGATGTACAGCTCCCCTCGCACGGCCCTTCTCACAGCCAATCAGCTATCAATGTGGTACAGAACTCGCGCAGAGGCTATTGTGAATTCCACCGGCCTTGTTGATAATGCCTTGGCGTTGATTCAACATGGCGCAGCACAGGGTATTCCTGGACTCGATGAACTAGGAGAAGAATTGGGTCTCCTTTCCCGCCTCGTCTACGACACTTCTCAAGAACCGGACATCCAAGATGACTGGACCCTCACCCTTTGGCGCTCCATGGACGCATCGGCGATTGTGCGAGCATACCTGGCACACTCTTCTCCAGAATCCTTACCAAATGACATTACCCGCCTGGTCATGCCTTACCTTTTCGTTCTAGAGTCCCGCGCAGAACGGAGTGGCAAACCCGACCCCCAATTGCCCACACGCCTCCTATACAACCACATATTATGCTCCCCGCTCTGCATGGTGGCTTCAATATTTGAAAACTCCAAGCCGACTCTGCCGTCAGCCGAGCGCCTGATCCGCGATGACGAAGACATCGTCCGCCTAGCGCTCTCCTGTTTGTATGGAAGTGATAGCCTTGATCAATGGCCAGTAATGAGCCGGATCTTTGAATGTTTGCCAGCTTGGGAGATTGGCTCTAACGATGATGACGGTCGAGATGTAGTCGATACCACCCTTCTTTCTCTTGGTGCTTTCGTCACGCCGTCAACATCACATCCTCGATGCACCGCAGCCGATCTTTTGACTTTTTTCCAACCCCTTCCACGTAATTCACTTTCCCAGGTGCTTGATATGTTGGATGTTCATCTGGAATCGGGTGAAATTCTATCCCGTTGGGATGTGCCAGCACCATTGTGCTGGTTCCTCCAAAGCAACCATGATGCTACCGAACAACGTGCTTGGGCAAACAGGATGGCTCGGCGGGCAGGCAGTCCCGAAGATCAACTCGATACCCTCGAAGACTGGGAGTGGTTACTGGAAGACATGATAAAGTTGAGTGGTACAAACGATACGACTACGTCAAGTGCTTTTGGACTTCTGAAACCGGAAGAGATCATTCATTCGTTTTTTGGTGGGCTCTTGAGCACCGGCAGTCAGTCTTCCTAATGCTACTATGATTTCTTACCTGATTTTTTGGCACAAGAATTTGATATTGCCCGCGACATTTTGGCCTCGAAACATAACACATTGAACTTGAACCCGAAACAAGTCGAAGAAATCTGCGTATCCTGCTCACGAGAATTTTACGACAATGCGCATTCCGGCAATTATAAATTCGGTGATATGAAGCTTGCATATGATTGGTCCGTCCCCTCTTTGTATCAAACTTGACCTTGAATTCATCGCTTGCTTTAGCTTGGATGTTGCCCAACCCACGGAGCGTATCTTAAGGGAAAAAGAGTTCATAGAAGCAACCTCAAGGATCTCGTCATTCAATGTAACCTCAAGACCAGGCATTCCTCTTTCGCCTCTCGAAATCCGACTCACGAAGGATCGATTAACTTTGATATCTCGAGTTCTTTCGAGCAACAATGACGCCTACAAACACACGGATGTTATCCTCGATCTTGTCCATAAACTTGGCCTTCGAGGCGATCTCGTCGCTGAGGTTAAAGCCTTGGCTATGTTGGCAGATACCGCGCTCCAAGCTGAAGACTTCGCCCGCGCCTATCAGCTCAGCGAACGCATGGTGGACACCGTTGTTCAACTTCGTAGCTCCAGTCCCACAAGTCTCATTGACACCAAAATCATGGAAGCAAGTGAAGTTTGTTGGGTTGCGTGCTTCCAATTGGGACGGCAGTTGGAATTTAAAGACGCACCGAAAAAGCTTATGCTTCTAGGTCATGCCCTAGAATTGTGTCCCCCCGAAAAGTTGCACGAAGTTCTGGCATTCTGGCGGCGTTTGGAGAAGGAAGATATCGAGGCGCGTGAAGAAAGATTATTGGGTGATCGGATTAGAGAAGCTACGTCTGTCTTCCGTGATACAATGGCGTCAGGAAATACGGCCTCGTCTTTACGGGACCGACTGAAACATTTCCATATGCCTTCGCCGCCGTTGCTGGGCACGCCAGACGCCGCCATGCTCGCTAGTCGGACCTTTAGAACTGTTGCCGCTAACTTCCCGTTTTCAGTTGGACACCGTAGCAACCAGTCTGACATCTCAGACGGTGACAGGTCTCGCTCTCGGAAGGTGGACGAGGATGTGTCTACACAGGCTACCCGGGTGCTCTCAAGAGGAATCGGATGGTTGATTGGTACTGATGAAAGCATGTAGATTATTCGCTTCTGTGTGAAACGTGGTTCATTGAGTGTCTTCATATTTAACCCATCCAACTCGACAGCGAATGAACCAGAAATACTAACCAACGTATGGGTAGGTTGTGTGGTAAAGATAATGACCCGCAAATAGGTATGAAGGAAGGAAATATTAACGACAGTAGTGTGATAGAGGGGTATAAATGATACGATAAATTTGAGATGGAAGGGAAATGTACAAATCATACATACAATCCGTCATTGAAAGTACGTTCCTTGGATGGATTATGGTATGGCATCTCCAAATCGAGAGGACGTTGCAGTGCGTGCCCTGGGCCTATGCATAATGTTGATGACCTTCTCTTTCACAGCGTCTTGAGGGTGTTGGTGGCGGCTATCAGGGAAAGGCGACCCCCTACCACAGACGTTGCAATATCCGTCAATCCTTCGTACTATACGTAATTCCTCGAGTTGTCTCTCGAGCTCCTTCACTCGGCCCTCCAACTCCGATCGGTGTCGCTGATTTGCAAGTTCGGTTGAGATCTGCTCTTCGAGTGGATGACATGAAGACTGGTCCTCAGGGGTCCAGGGAGGTGGTTTAGCAGCGTTTGACACTTCGGAATGAGTTATCGAGCTTGGCGTTATCGGCGAAAAGACTTTTGCAACAGACAAAGAAGCTGGAGTATCAAATTCAGTATCGTTCGAAGAAACAGATTCACGGGTCATCATGTGTTCGGTGAAATGAGCACTGAAAACAGTGGATACAGGCCGTAGTCTTAATGTGGGGAAGTCGGGCACATTGGCAGGTGCGCTTTGCGGAAAGGGCTCATTCTGGCCTTCGGACAGATCAGAAGACTCGGCCCTCGCCCATGAACATATATCGCCTATGGCAGAGATAGGACCACGGTTTGCAAGAGCCCTGGAGTGCGTATCGATGGACAAAGGCGGAATCGGGCGCCTCGGACTGGGGGACGATTTTCGGGGATTGGTAAAGTGAGCGATGGATTCATCCTGGAACGCCCCTAAAGGAAGAGGTTTTGGCACAGGTATATGGGTGGTCGTTCTAGATACTCCGGAATGAGCGGTGTATTCGTTGGACAAGGTGGGTATGGGGGGAGCCGGATCTTTTTCTCCTCTCTCAGCCGCCCGGCCATTGAATAGTCTCATAAAACCGCTTTTCTTGTGCTTCAAAACTTTCCCAGAAGCCCCACCCGAGATTGGATTTACTCCCGCAGATAGTTGTGCGTCCAATTTTGGCGGTCCAATACTGGCACCAACGATTGATTGCAAGGCATTTCTAGACTTGGGCCCAGTGCTGATAGAGCGTCCTCTCGTTCTCAATGGAATACCAATATATTCCGTTTCGGCTCCTGACTCACCCCTTGCGTCTGGGACTGCGAGTGAATGATCCAAGGGACCATACTCTGCGGCATTGGCAAGACCGCTTCGTGATCTTTGCGCCCGAGCTTCTTCCAAAGAGATAAGAGTAAATGACGCCGTAATATCACGATCAGTCCTGGTTGTTGCGCCCACGGCTTTATCCATCCGTGGGTAGATTTCATCCGACCGAAGCGTATTCTTGGGGGTGCTTACTGGTGGAGAAATAGGTTTTCTTTTTGCAGCGGAAATTGAACTCCTGACAGATGCTGGGGTGACTACCATGAGCTTGGGACTAGGTGATATAAAAATAGAAGCATCAGAGTCCGTCACTGTCGTCGTCGAAGCGCTACGCAATACTTCTGGTTCCCTCAGTGAATGAGACTGAGTAGGTGCATATGGTGTCACAAGGTCGGGGTTTGCATAAGGATGAAAATCATCAGCATTGTATGTTGGCCGACGATGCGTGGAAGGATAGTCTGGTGGGTTATTGTTGTGTCGGGGTGATGATTTGGTAAAATGAGCGTCGGCAGGAGAATGAGATCCTGGTGAATTGAGGTTCCGGGGAGAACCTGATCGAAATCGGTTCAAGGAGAATTTTGGGGGCGAGACATATTGCCCTGTGGATGATACTAATGAAGAGGTTGATAGGCTCTCTTGAGCCAAAGCGCTGGACATCGGCGATTAGGACTAAACGCTGCATACTTTGGCGAGATAAGATACATACTATAAGGCACCTCTTGGATAAGATAGCTGTGAAGATGTGGTTTCAAAGGAGCGTTTGGATTTTGCCTGAGAACGACTAGATTCTCCGCTAACCCTGCCGGACTCGATGGACTTTGTGATGGAGAAGGTGAAGGCCTTCTTTGAAGTAGGGAACGGCGGGGTGTACTCCTGATCATCCTCTTCATGAAGACCCCCGCTTTCCAATTCCCAAGGGGCTCGAGAGTGGAAGCGCATTTTGGGCCCGAGACTCATTCGAGGCAAAGAGACGTCTGGATCATCGTTGTCCGATGCTGAAAGTTCGTCGTCTTCACGAAAAGTATTGGATGATTGCAGAGACAGACGTGAATGTTCGTCGAGGTCCAAAACACTGGCGGCAAAGTGGTGGGGGTAGAGTGATCGTGTGGAATGGTCGTCATGAGGGTCCTGAGGAGGATTGGAGGACCTCTGCATGGTGGGCGGGGAGGAAGGGAAACCAGCCAACTCACACGTGCATCCGAATTGCTTTACACGACTTACTTACAATAGATGGATCAAGTCAACTTGGGCCCACTACCCATTCCCCTCTCGTCCTCTTCAAATGGTCGCCTATCCGGAAAGGGTTGGAAAGCTCCCAAGACCGCGACTGTGTGCGTTCCATCACTCTCCCAAGCTGGCCTACAGAACATCGCTGACCCTGTCTTCAGTCGGTCTCAACTTCCCCGAGGAGTAAAATCAAACAGCTGGGAGGACCGTATGCACAAGGTCCAGAAAGCCCTTTCCATCAAGAAGCTGCAGAACGAACTGAAGGAAGAGAAGCAGGCCGAAATTCAGAGGTCTGAGGTGTTCGAGTCTATGTACTTATGTATCGTTTTAACCCTCATAACACAGACGC
This sequence comes from Entoloma clypeatum, assembly GCA_963565915.1. NCBI lineage: Eukaryota > Fungi > Basidiomycota > Agaricomycetes > Agaricales > Entolomataceae > Entoloma > Entoloma clypeatum. The sequence goes on from OY751493.1 coordinate 2,888,149, forward strand.
AAAGAGCTTACTCTTCAGCGCAAGCAGGCAGCCGAAGAACGTCAGCGTCTTGAGGAAGCCAAGGCAAAAGTAGGCTGCAACTTTTAGGCAAGGCATGATTCCTTCCAGTTCATTATTTTTGCTAGATGGGGGCGAGAAAAGTAGCAAGGCTGCGCAAACGAGCAGGCAGAAACAAAAAAATCAATGGTTAAGTTTCTATCTAGTGTCCAATACGATGTATGACGCTAGAGCTCCCAAGCCGTGTCAACTTCTCTCTCCTTGACAAAAGGCTGATCCAACCCTGTAATCACACTCTCGCACAGTGGGCAGCTCCGGGCCAGAATATCCTCCAACCCTGCCATCAGAACCTCTGTCTCCCCATCTGAACCGTTCCCAATCTCAGATCTTCTGGGCCCTCCCATCCAAACAGCTGCTGCCAAAACATCCGGTACTATCAGATCCCGCAAACGATCGCCTGCAGAGATAATATTTCTCCCAAGCAGATTCGCAGCCCGTGCGCCGTTATTCAAGGGTTGGGCAATATTCTCGAAGTTGGCTGAAAGAAGAGGCCGTGGCGAGGACTGCTGCCTTGTTGCTAGGGCAAGATTTGATTGAACATGAATCAGTCCCCCAGGCTGCCTTTCTACTGGTACCTCTTTCATTAACTCGGTCTGCAATGTGAGTATTTTGCGTAGCATCTGAGATGGTAAATATTCTTTTGCCTGGAAATCGAGATTGTGAGCGGTACACTCTGAAATGGTGTTTAGCTCACCAGACCAATGAGGCAATCCGCATGGAAAGAATGGCGGCACGGAAATACATAGAATTGCCTACTCAGAAGCAAATGGGAGCAGACGGAGCACTGTTCGCCTGCATCAATTGTAACGAAGCGGTTTTTCAACGCGACAATGTCCTTCTTGAGTGATTCGGCGGTTTGAGTGGCCTCGTTCATCTCGCTCTTTAAAGCTTCGATGTGAGATGAATAGCCCTCCAACGCATGGGCTATCTCTTCCTTGAAATCGTCAATTACAACGAAGTCGGGGAAAAATGGAAGGATATCTTCTATCTTGAGCAGATCTGTGCTTTCTAGGAAGCGCATCGCGCTGTATGAGATTTCCATCAGATCCCAAACTCGCAACACATGTGCGGAAAAAAACACCTACGTTTTAATGTCCTTTTTATCCTGGACGACATATCGAGCGATCTTCAGCCAAAGCTTCTTACGGAGGGGTTGATCGTCCTCAGGCATGTCGGCATTAATCTTTGCTAACTCTACGTCACCTTTTGCAAGTGCTAGATCCACCGAATTTTCCCATAATCCCATCTTTGAGTAAATGTGGACGCATGGTTGCATCCGACCTGCGTTTTTACACAGCCGTAAGGCGTAGTCCAGATCATAGTAAGGTCTCCCAGTGAGGGGATTTAACGGAGAGGTGGAGAGGAATCGGAGGAGTGGGCCATCGTCTTGAGTAGATGGAGAATGTGCAACATGAAGCGTGATCAGAAGGTTGTGAATCGTAGGTGTCGTATCATGTCGTTCGAACACGAGATGATTGAGGTAACGGATGGCATGATTGGGGGATAGGGGGTCAGGGGGTATGTGCTGTGATTGAAGAATTGACGGAATGAGGCGCAGAGGGTCAAGATTCAGCTGTCGTAACCAAGAATCTACCGTGTCTTTGGGGGCTCGTCGCATGAGGACTGGGCCAAACCGATAATATAGCTCGAGATCAGTCTATCTCGCGGTCAACACAAATGCTCGGGTTAGGTAGGGGGAATAAACTTACTTGACGATTGATAATTTCAATTGTTTTGGCCCAATCTTCCTCATGAACCCAGTGTTCGACGACTTTCTCTAGATCTCCAATTGCTGTCGCGTAGAAGAGGTACATATCTGTCCTGCCATGTCCTTGGAGAAGCTCATATACTGTGGTCCGATCGAGGTTATTCTGTTTGCTAAAATAAACATCATGAAGTGCAGATACACCAAAAGTGCCTTACTTTGTAGGTGTCGAAGAATTGTCGCAGGTCGTCCTCAAGTATCATTCGTTCTGTCTGAAGGTTTTCAACATCCTGTGATGCTGATTCTGACGCGACAATATTGTCCAACTCATTGCACTTGTTAAGATAGAACTCAACTAGCCAAGTCGCCAACATCATTCGCTGAGTTATATCCTGATTTCCTCAACTCTGTCAGTATGAACCAAAGCTAGACGGAACTAAAATGACATACTCCTTTGCGCGTCCGCTCCAACCTCGATATGAGATAAGATCTCAGCGCATCCCTTTCGCCAGCATCAAGGAATTTCAATGTAACGTCTTCAAAGGGGGTGGAGCATTGTGCATAACATTGAGCGGCTTGGAAGAAACGATTCTGATTGAAATATGCATCAGCTTGAACAGCAAGGACCTGGTTGCGTTGACTGGGCGTCTAGCCGACAAGCCGTTAGCCACGACAAGTAGTGCGGTCCCTGGTTATGACGTGGAGGTACCTTTGCATATTTATTCGCCAAGTCGTACCGAGCCTTTTGCAAGTATATTCTCCAGACATCGCGATCTTCATTCCCTATCACGAGCTCGAACAACGACTGATCAGTATAGACCCAGTAGGTCTTTCGAACAGGATCCACGGCAATTCCGAGCACTTCCTCACTGGGTTTCTGACGTCTCGGACATGAAATTTTCAACGTTCTTAACAATGAAACCCTGACTTACAAGGGGCAGAGATTCCTCATAAACGGGTTCTTCGTCTAGGTTGCAAACCCCTGCGATTCTGTCCTTGTATACAAGTATGAAGTGGAACTCAGTCAGCGCTATTGAGAGCGGTGTTTCAGGAGTGGTAATTGAAGATCGTGCAGGATAAGGTAAAAGTTTCGCGGCGTCGATGAAGTCTTCGGTGGTAGAGTCGAAATTCAGACTTCCATGATAAATCCCCGAGCCTAAAAGGGAGCCGTCAAATGGGAGGCCCTGGAGAAAGACGCCAACTGACCCGTCAGCCAAGCCATTGTACGAGGCAGAGAAAACGGTTGGTCAGGATCGGCACTATAAAAGTGAAGTTCGGATTTTGATAAACTGCTAGGTAAATCTAGAATTTCTATACCAGAAATGAGCTTATAAAACGATTCACTTCATGAAGGAAGCCATACTTGGAACTGTATCACGATAGGTCGAGAACAGTCCTGAGAAGACGCGACCCCCGTCTTGAGACCTCTTATCCGGGCTTCCAGCCAATTGGTATATCCGGGATGGCGTGGTCACCACGACCAGAACTTTCTTCGGCTCCGATGGGGGAAAGAATTCAAACCGAATTCCAGTTATTGGGTGCCGTTCCGGTAACGAAAAGACAGACTGCAGATAGCGCTCTTGAGATTTGAAAAAGCCTTCCTCTGCATCGAGGACTGCTTCATAGACAATTCCATTTCGGGCTCCGATTAGGATTTCGCGTGTTGATGTTGAAAGTGGTTTCGATAATAGCAAAGCCCTGTTCCATGCGATGCTCTCAATCACCATTTTGAAACCGTCAAGTTGGCGAGGCTTTCTCCACGTCCGAAATAGATACCAGTTTTCACCCTGTACAGACGTTATCACAATGTGCCGCCCGGAAGGGTCCATGAAGAGTTTATGGATTGTCATTTCGGTAGGCTTCCGAGGAATTTGGACCTTGATGACTTGGTCCGCTTGTGAAAGCTCTATAAGAACGATGGTGTTCGAGGAGAGGCCCATGGCAAGCGTGTCTGAGCAGACAGCAAATGATATCAGAGGAGCGGGGAAAGTGTATTGTACCCGCCCAAGATCAAATATAGGCGCAAGAGCAATGTTTGAGTCGATGTTGTCTTGCTATACAGATGAGTTGTCATAGGTGGGGGAAAAAAGTAACTTGACCTACGACATGCGTGTTATCTAGTTCGACATGAATATCCTCCAACTCATAGGGAGAAGTTTCGAAGCCCTGGTACTGTAGCTTGAGGCCAGCAGCCGCAGAGCCATTGGAGTGTTCCACATCTTGTGAAGAGCGTTAGAAAGGGCGGTGTGGCAGATTCGGATGTGCAACTTACATTCATCGAACATCACGACCCGGACTCGAACGGGTGTTGTGCTGTGGTAAACTCTGAGAAGCCAATGTCCTCTAGCTCAAACACTGACAAACTTTCATGATATCTCTCGGGATCGGATAACTCGCACTCACCCAAACTTGAATCATGTCGCGGCCAATGCCTCGCCTGTTCCTCGTCCGACACGGTTTGTCGTTTAAGAGTACCTCATGTGATCATTGTTCGACTCTTAACAGGCGAAACCGAATGGACTATAAATGGGTCAGCTGCTACTTCAAGTTGTTGTCACGATGGCCCCCAACTCAACGGTTGTGATTTTCACTAATACCAGACGCCACGTGAGTATGTTCAGCCCGACGCAGAGTCGTCTCAAGTACACAACAGACGGGGCGAACCGACATTCCCCTTACTGCGCGAGGAGAATCCCAGATACGCGCCAACGCCAGGTTATTTGTTGGAGATTCTCGTGAGCAACATGACGATCCTGTCGTTCTGGAAAATAACCTGTCTCCGCCATTCTTTTCAAGTCGTTATTGATCCCAAAGGTCTTGGGACGGTTCTAGTGTCACCGCGCCAACGTGCCCACAAGACATTCCACCTTTTGTTCGAACACTTGCATGAGCAGCCACATCATATCCTGTCAGAAGAAGTTCGGGAATGGGATTATGGTCAATTCAAATTATTTTTACACACATGCGTGTTCGTCTGTTGAAGAAATGCAAACAGGTGATTACGAAGGTCTTACTTCTTCTGACATAAAAGCGAGAAACAGCAAGTGGAGTATCTGGAAGGACGGGTACAGTTCACTCTTGTTATTCTTGTTATTCTCGTTTATTTTGGAGCTAGATGTCCTGGGGGAGAGTCTGTCGAAGAAATGCAGGCTCGGGTGGACAACGTCATTGCAGAGGTCTGGGTAATCAAACACAGGTCCATATAATCAGTGACGTGGTTGATATACAGGTTCGTAAATACCACCAACAGTACACACAAGGTACTTCGAACACACGAGACGTGATGATTGTGGCACACGGCCATTTCACTCGCGTGTGCATAGCGCGCTGGATGAAATTTCCTCTTCATCTCGGTGAGCCCAGTATATGTTCCAACTTCCAAGGACCTTGCTTATCTGGGATCGCAGGCACACATTTCAATGCCGAGCCAGCCTCTGTAAGACATCATTGTTCACCCTGACCTTGAGTTACAAGTCTTGTTTTCAGGTAGCCGTACTGGGTTACAACCACAATTCTCTGGAAGAACCTACACTCAATGCTTTGAACCTGTACGCAAGTGTACTCTGACGGGCTTGTATTCCGGACATAAGTACTTACAGAGATGATTATCGTGTCGTAATTTTGAATGAAAATGAGTCGTTGACCCTGATTGTATGGACGCGACTGGTGTCTTGTTTTGATTGGTTGGATCATTGTCCACGAAGGACTCTCCTCCTCCTCCACCCTCCATCCCAAATACTTAATGGATCCGTCTGGATCGTCTGCGTCGCTCGACGCCGTTTCGGATACCACGCGCGGCGAAACACCTCAAGACGAACACGAGGGCATCGAGACGTCCACTGATGTCGTTTCGTCTACGGATAGCATGCCAGGCGACGAAACAGGTTCTGAGGCTCCGCAGGACCAACCACTCGAAGCAACAAGCATCTCCGTGGATGCGGGGCCTCAGGTTGATGTTGATGTTAAAGCACATGCCAACAGCAAGCAGGCCGCCACAAAACCTAAGTTGTCCATGTCCAGCAAAGCTGCGCCCACCGCTAAGTCCAACGGTGGCCCCCCTACACCAATTGTCAAGAAGGTTGGTCTTTGATGCATTTGAGTCGGGCACGCTGACGTGGATACGTGGTCTCCAGATCATTGCCTCTGGAACTTTTGGTGCTGGTTCTCTCAAATCAGCCTCTTCCAAGCCCGCCACCACTCACCCCTCCACCGCAAAGACCTCTGTGGCCCCAGCTGTCAAGAAATCTACCACTTCCTCATCCGCGCCCTCGAAGCAGACCATGACCTCCCAACCACCTCCAGGCAGAAGGCTTTCTATTGTACCAGCCAAGCCAGCCGCAACTTCGAGCATAAAACCTGCGTTGTCCTCTTCGACAAATTCCAAACCAATCTCTTCAGCACGTGCATCAGTCGTATCACCTTCCGGCTCTGCCACATCCTCTGCTTCTCGTCCTCGCGCATCTGTATCAGAGGGTTTGAAACGGGCGCCCACCAAACCGATTGCTCCTGCGTCAAAACCCCCTGTTACTTCCAAGTCCCCGCCAGTTCGCTCGAACACTGCAGTACCAAGTCGCACGAACCCTTCGATATCCTCTATTCGTGAGGTCAAGGAAGATGGCAAACCTTCAGGAGACTTGCAAGAAAAGGTGGTTATATCGGTTTTTGTGACTCCGCATATGTTATTTAACTATCGTTTGCAGCTCACGGAAGTGACGGAATCGCTCGCCATTAAACTTGGAACTATAGTCAAATTGGAGGCTCAAGTCTCCGAGCTTTCTACTTCGCTGGAGACCGCTCTCATCGATGTTGCCTCGAAAACCGCATGGGTCAAACAGTTGGAACTGAAGAAGGCTTCCCTAGAGAAGCATTTGGAAGAAATGAAACAGAGTCTAGCTGGTCTGGAAGTCAAGCAGCAAGATGGCGAGTCTGCATTAAGATTGCTACAGGGAGATGTGAGTATGCATTCATTCTCTGAAATTTGACGTGTTCAGATGTTCTTCAAAAAGCTGGAAGCAGCAAAAGCTTCATTAGCGACGCATGTGGAACTTGTAGACAGCCTTCGTGCTCAGATTCAGGCGATGGAAGAACAAGCTTTAACCTCACAGGAAACCCTGCAGGCCCTTCGAGCCTCTACTAATTCCGACGCGAACGTAGCTTTTGTCGAGCATGAGGCCTTGCTCAAGGCCAGAGAGAACCTTATCACGATTTCGGCTGAAAGAGACGCTCAGAAAGTTATTCATGCTCAGGCCTTACATGAAGAGCAGATCAAACGTGAATTCTTGGAAGCAAAGGTCACCATGGTCGATGACCTCACCGCCCAAGTCGCCAGTTTGAAATCGGAGAAGGAGGGAACTGCTGGGAAGCTTTCAGAGTTGGAGGTCGAGGTGCTAGAATTGAGGGAGACATTGGAGAACCTCGAGGATGAACGGGACTGTTCATCGACGAAAATCAAGAGTCTGGAAGAGCAATTACTTGTCACTACCTCTATGACCGAACGGGCACTTGAAGAAACCAAGACGCAAGCTGCCGCCTACGTCGCCCAGATAGAGGGCATTCAGAATACCCACAAAGAGCAGCTCCAAGTTGCGTCCGAGGATTATAACAGGGTGGTCACCTCTCTTGAGGCCCTCACGGCCGAACTGGCAAGTGCCATTGCCGCGAATAATCTTATCAAAGCAGATGCACTCGCGGCAAAAGAGACACATGGTCGTAAGCTCGAAGAAGCAGAACAAGTACACGCGACAAAAGAAACTGAATTTTTGGAAAAAATCAGGAAAACCACTGCTGCACTTGAGGTTCTTATTTTCCCCCATTGCAATCCGCGCCCACTCTAACATTCATGACATACAGGGCCAGGAAGCTCTCTATAACTCCAGGGTCGATGCTGTCAGAGACGAGCACAATCATTTACTGCAAGAAGCCTTTGAACGTGCCAAGGTACGTCGTGTAATCAAAGTGTAGGTTTACTTAACTAATCCCACTTGCAGCACGAAGCAGGGGCTGAACACGCTCAAGAATTGCAATCTCTTCGTGCTAGTTCTGCTGCGACGATTGATCAAGTACAGAATGCGAATCAAGCAGCTCTCGACGATCTCAAATCGGAGCACGCAGCCTCGCTGAATTCAGAAGTCGCCCGCCTTGAAAAAACGATCAGTACCCTGAAAATAGATCTCAGGGCTACTCAGGACGATCTTGTGAAGGCTAAATCTGCGCTTGACCTTTCTCGCGCTGAGATACAAAACCTTACCGCTCAACGAGACGCGGCCCGAACTTCCGCTGCCTCATCTACCGATGCATCTACCACACAAGAAGAAGCCACTCGATTAGCCCAGGAATTGGATAATACCAAGGATGACCTTGCAGCGATTACTGAAATGCTGACCCTCACCAAAGTCTCACTCACGGAACTATCCAACAATCACTCTCGGGAGCTAGAAGAAGCAGCTCTTGCTCGTGCGGATGAGGTCACCAAACTGCAGAGTTCTCACGACGCAGAGGTTGCAGCTTTGGCGCATGAGAAATCAGAGCTTTTGATCAGGCTCTCTGATCTCGAAGGAGAGCTCTCAACTCTCAAGGCCACCATCACCGTCGAATCTGTTTCCGCCAAGAATAACGGAAATGGAATCACACCACCGTCGCCTGGCATAACTAAGGAAGAGCTGCAACGGATGCATGAGGCACATAATCTGAAGATTTATGACCTCCAAGCCGAACATCAAAAAGTTATAAAGGCCCTGAGAGAGGAGCTTGAGGGTTCTGATAGTAAGCTCGCGGAGTTGGAGCAGGAGGTAGCTCGCAAGGCCATGGAGATTCAATACCTCGAACAGGATCAAGAGGAAAATCAAGAACAGATTACCCGGTATGTTGACTTTTTTGGTTTCAAAAGTTTCCTCATTTCCTCCTTGACACTCGCTATCGTTTTCGGTTTTTTATAAATCCTCTTTCTATTGAACATATTTATTAATCAATCTGCTACGCGATTTAGATTAAGGGAAGACATAAATTCTCTGACTGAACCACGGAATGAGGGCACTCCCCCAGCATAAGTGCACCTCACGACAGTTCTACGCCCTGTGCGACTCGCCAATAGGCCTTCGTTATAACCATGTGCTATTCTTGTTACGTTGCTTGATAGTTAATGGTTCTCTCGACCCTTTACCGTAGTCAAATTCGCATACCCTATTTTCTAATGAATGTCTTGCAACGTAAGTAAGTACTATGTACATACTTTAAGTGTGCAGGGTCGCGGGTAAAGCCGACCGATACAACTATGGTCCCCAAAAAGAATAATTTTTTCAAAACAAACTACAGGTCACCCCATTTCTTTCCCGTTCCCTCGTCCCCTCGCCCCCTCCAATGGCTATCCAAAAAGAACCGGGTCAAAAGGGTGTCAGCTGGTCTAACATTGCCGTTGGTATGTTCGTTCTGTCACAGTCAACTCCCAGGTTATTCAACCCCCAAGTAAAGGTGGTATTATGAACATGGTACGGCTCATGAAACACGTTATACACTCCATGTTGAAGCTCACTTCGGTGTTGTGTTGATGACTAGTTTGTGCGTGTATTTTTTGTTCTCATTGCCCCACCTACTGATTATGGCCTGCCTTTCAGGAGGCAAGTATAGATGATTTGATTCACCACCAAAAGGTCAACGTTTTGCCAGGTCACAACTCTCGGTCAACCTCTCGAGGTTTTAAAGACCCAAATGGCTGCCAACCGTTCACAGACCATGTGGCAGGCCTGCAGAACGGTCTGGTCTCGTGGCGGTATCGTCGGGTATTATCAGGGGCTTATTCCATGGGTGCGCTCGTTCTGAATTATTCCATGTTACCATGTTTCTTTCTAACCTTGCTTGAATCTAGGCTTGGATCGAGGCATCGACGAAAGGTGCTGTATTGATTTTCACAGCTTCTGAGGTTGAAACGGCGGCACTCGGCGCCGACATCAATCCCGCCTTTGCCGGGCTTCTTGGTGGTATGACTGGTGGAGTCGCACAGGCTTATGCGACAATGGGTGAGCCTCTCGCATGTTATCGTTTCATTCCACTTCTGATTAAATTTCGTTGTCATTAGGTTTCACGACCTGCATGAAAACTGTTGAGATCACGCGTCATAAGACTGCGGCGACAGGTGTAAAACCCCCTTCGACGTGGGCGGTCTTCGCTGATATCTATCGCCGCGAAGGACTTGCCGGGGTGAACAAGGGTGTCAACGCAGTTGCTGTCCGCCAATGCACCAACTGGGGTTCACGGTGGGACAAGTAGTAACAATATCATGGCTCTCTGCTCATCTTGTCGGCTAGCATGGGGTTCGCTCGCTTAGCAGAGAGTTCAATCAGGAAAATCAAAGGCAAGAGTGAAACGGAGAACCTTGGCGCCATTGATAAGATCCTTGCTTCAACCATCGGAGGTGCTCTTGCAACGTGGAACCAGCCAATCGAAGTAATTCGCGTGGAGGTGCTGATAGATTCACAATGCTACTGCAATCAATATCTAACCTGATTCATAGATGCAATCAATGGCAAAGGGCACGTCAAACGCCAACCGTCCTGCCAAGTTAACCATCATGAACACTCTGGCCTTTATTTACAAAGAGAACGGCATCAAAGGGTTGTATCGCGGCGTCACACCACGCATTGGCCTTGGGATCTGGCAAACCGTCTGCATGGTCTCCTTCGCGGACTACGTCAAGATCTGGTGCGTAATACACCCGAAACAAATAATGATCTTCTGACATGAAACTTGCGGCAGGGTCAAGGGCAAACAGTAGTTATCGTAGTAATATATAGAGCAAAACTTAATACCTTCATAGAATACCAATAGCACTGGATCATTCTGTTGCTATCCCTCTGTTTTGCGAATCGACTGTGCACACCTCGGACCTCTATGTACATGTTCTTGACTCAACCCAGCACCTTGCCACGCCATATTCACGTTTATATTGGGTACCCCGCCATATTATGCACGCGCTTGGCAGTGTGAACGGCCTTCAAGATGACCATCTACGGTTCCTCGTGTCCACTCCGACAAGCCACGCCGTCACGCCTCAATTCTTAACCAACAGCCTGCTCGTTGCATCTATCCAAACCGCAGACAGTTGGAGACAATGCAATTACGTTCCGGATGAAGCCACGCAGACGGTGAAAGCAGGGTTTTTCTCTGTCCTACGGGTGTATCGTCATTGCTGATTTGGCTCAACCTCGCAATGTAGATGTCCTGGGGCGTTTCCCCATCATCGCCCAGAGTTCATTCCACTAGACGTAAGCCACCAACTGTTCTTTCCCGGATGCATAGAATGGTGTCTGAACACGCCTCATAGCTTTGCGTTTCCTTTCTTCATTATTGTTTGTATTCAATGTGCCTCAACATGGTGGTTAGACTCGTCAAGGACCCACTGGGCAGACGTGCGAGTGAAGGAAATGAACATAGCTGCTGTCAAAAAAGAGAAATTTGAGCGGGAAATGCGCGAGCATGATAGCAACCTGAGCAAGCGTGAAGAGTAATGCTCCATACTGCGGAGCGGCTGGTGCCACAGGACTCCTGTCTGTCCGATTGTGGATGAATATGCGCATGCAATATACGTATGTATTTACGGTGATTGTAGTGAACAAATGATAAGGTGTGGGTTATCTTCCGCTGATTGTTCTTGTCGGTATCGATGCCGTACGCGCACGTCTCGCTCGTCGTCCAAAGAGGTCTCGAGAACTTCAGTTTCCAGATACCACTGGCCGAGATGGTATGTACCAGGGCGAGTTACCCAAAGAGTCGCTCGGAATGTCTTGCTTGCCTCTGGATCCAGCGTACCCCGGAATGTCAATTGTCCGATGTACGGCGGGGATAGTGCATTTCTATCATAAAGTCAATCTGAGCTCAAAACTATCAAGCGGTAAGAATCTCTCACGAGGGTGCAGGAGAGGGGTCAAGTCCAAGGACAAACCGCGATCGATGTGTCGAAGAATAATTTCGGATTGCGAGGGTGACAGGAATTCGACATGGTCTGACAGAAGGCAATGCGAGTTAACGAGGGTTGCTAGAAATTGAAAGAAAACAAAGGACGGACCCTTGACCAAAGTCGTATGTTGATGTATCGGGTTCTTGCAATACCAGAACGAGTGGATTCATTTCAGCATTCCACTCACTATTCTTGACGCCCTGGAGGATGCCCTCTCTTTCTCGCTGAGTCTCCGCATAAATGCTTCGCTTAGCCTTCATATTCTCCGCCTTCTCTATTATTTCCTGTAACGCGGCATGGGAAGCCCTGAGGGCAGGCCCTGGCACAAAAATATGGCCAGCGCGCTCCTGTGAGGGGATAGCCCAGAAAAGGATGAAGTCTACAGCATCAGGAGTATGGAGGGGGAAGATGAATGGCAGCGAGTCAGGTGGAATAAGTGGGTGCGAAACCGCTACGCCACGGGAGACGATATTGCATATTCCACGAGATAATAGATGCCAGGTGGATGATCTAGTGTTGAGAGGATTGATAGTCTGCGTCGTGTCGGATTTGAGAATGCTTTGATAGATTAAACGTTCATGTAGCGAAGCTCACCCTGGACATATGACTGCACAAAAGATTTATTGGCGGTGGATAAGAAAGCTCCAAGGTTCTTCCTTGTACGATATCTCCCAGCTTACGAGAGACGAATTCCAACGTTTGCTGAACGTCGGGGCCTGCGCCCTCTCGCCGGTTTGCTCCAAACAACAGATGAGTCGATTGATTGGGGGGCAAGGACTCACTGAGAGGACTGATCAGTGCACGGATGTAGAAGAAATGCTAATTTGACGTACCAGCCATGTTCAAAGACAGGCGTACATTTCCAAGCTGCGCTAAGACTGGTGACCTGTGTGACTTGAATCTGTTCTAAGTGAGAAAGATTGTACAGTTCGAGAATAAGGAGGAACGAGTGGTTTGGAGAGTGTGATGGCCGTGCTATTAGAGAAGCGTCGACTAATCTGTGGACTTCGTAAGAGCGAGTCACCCGGGAAGATTGAAAGGCATCCGTGTCGTTCTAGGAATCAACTGTGACAATGAAATCGTGAACAATGCAGATAGGGATATACCTCTCGATAGACAAATAAAAGGCTTAGTTCTCGCTCTCCTATCATGTCCGCGTATAACAAAACAGGTATTTCAACACTATCACCCGGGTTCAACACCGACGAATGGCTTGATGGGGGGAAGATGGGACGTGGGCTCTGTGGCGCAAGGGAGTTACTTGATTGAAGATTTTCCAGTGCCTCAGGGACATCTCGAAAATGGTTCAGACCGAAGTGACATTTGCATGAGGCTGACAACATACCAGCATCGCCAGGCTCCTTGTCTGCACCCACCCAGATGACATCGTCCCGGCCAGCCAGCATCCACACCTCGCGGATAGGCAATAAACCTGTATTAGAGAACCAAAGGCGCATAGATCTCTTTTCCCCTTGGGCAAGAACCAAACGCTCGTCTTCCACAAAATCCACAAGAAGTCGGTGTTTCAATTCTTGTACTTCTACTTTGACAACGATGTCGGGGGCATATGTCACTTTTTGCCGCTGAGCAGGCGTATCATGAAGCCTGCGGCCACGAAAAGCTAACGACTCCGATGATGGTAGGAGCGACAAAAAGTCGTATGTTGCATGGGTGAACATTAGAGATGCGGGACGGCTTGATTTGACCCATATTGATATCTTAAGGACTTCAAATGTGGTAGGTTTGGCAACGCTCTGGAGTAGGGGTACTCACCGTATGTGACTCCTTCGCACCAAGGATAATGTCATTGACGGATTCGATTTCGACAAAGTTGGGGAAGGACGAGGAATCTGAAGATTTGACCTCTTGTGCCACGACTGTTAGATTGGATAGATTGACTTCTACTTCCAACGGATTGAGAAGAACCAGATCGATCCAGAATGTTTCTATGAAATCAAATGGTTCAGTTACAAATCGCCCCAGGACTGACAATCAGAGATGGTGGTCACCGTCCACAGATGCCTTGCCACCCGTAATGGAACCTTCTTTGTGGCCACGCGACTTCCGATATGCCTGCCAGTCCTCTGCGCGTGCCTCCCACACCTCTGAGGTAGCTACATCATCCATCGGTAATCTTATACAAGTTTTCCATGTGAGGCAAAATGTAAATGGTAGCTTCAGATCTGCAAGTTCGGCGTTACCGTCTGAGGTAGATTTGAAGTGCTGTTCAAACACAATCACCTGTTGGTGATATATATGCAAAAAAAAAACTCTTTGACTGACGGAGAATGCGACGCGAAAATCATCGAGAAAAACTTTGTCAGACCCGGGAACTTTAACTGCTTCATTGACGGGTACAAAAGCTGAAGGATTTGGCTGAAAACCCCGAACTCCAGATGACCCCCGCAGTAAGCCTAGAAAACACCGAACGGCCCCTGCAATGTCGCCAGTTGTATAAAGTAGTCGGCCTAAAGATTCTGTTGATACTCATGGTGATTGATTCGATAGATGTATGTCTCGTACCAAGGGGATGCTCGATACCTGCCATAATGGCATCAGACGCCTGCACATCTGACGGTGACTTGCCCTCAGAATCCCAAAATGAGGGCGAAAGAGACTTTTGAGGGCGATTGCTATACAACCCATGTGCTTTTCGAAGAAAATACATGGTCAAAGGTTTCTCAGAAAGAATGTCGCTCAGTGGCGAGAGAGGTAATGTACGGATTGTACTCACAATGCCACATTTTTCCATTTTATTGGCAGCTGATAGATACCACAGGGCTGCTCTCCTCCTGGCTTTTTTGCCAGAGCTTAGCAATGCGGCATGGGCTAACAAGAGAGCTGAAGTTGGTTCTTCTGCCTTATTACACGATCAGTTATCCTCAATACATATTGCAGGAGAGGTGGGAGGCCACGTACGTTTCCTGCAGCCCAGACTAGCCATCGCTCGGCTTCTAAAGGGTGAGCGGTGAAGTCTGTACGGCTAATACCGACTTCCCAACGGACGGCATATTTCAGTGCCAGAAAATGTTCCAGCGCACGAGGTTCAGACGAGCGGTTAAGACTTGAAAGTGCATTAGATGCATGGAGGGGCGACGCGAGCGAAGGCGAAAGTAGCAAAGGAAGGATATCCTGTGTTCGATTTTTAGGAAGTAGCTCGTAACGATAGAAATGCAAGAATGGAACGCACGGAACCGCCTTTACTTTCTTTTCGTAATGTTTCCCATACCGAGATTGCCAATTTTAGATCTCCCAAGATCGTAGCAAATTCTGCTAAACGACGCAGCTGTGAAGGTGGCGTCACACTTGGACCACCTTGGACATCTGGACTGCCAAGGTGAGGGGTCCTAGACGGCAGAGATGAGATGGAAGAAGAGCTGGTATGAATGGGCGAGGGTGAAGGCGAAGGTGAAGGCGAGCCGAAGAGACGACGAGTTGAAGAGAAGAGGCGGGATGGCAATCGACGGGTGGAGGAGAACTGGCTTCAAAATTGATCATTACGGATATCACGATACGAAGAGCCAACTTACATTTTCGTTCCACTCCACGACACATTTTTCCATCCATGGAAGGAGACTCATGACAACGAACTCTCGGGTGAAACGGGCAGTTTGTTGAATGTCTTTTTCTGACATTTTGAGCGAGGGGCGGCCGTCTGGATATGTTGAATCTAGGACGGACGGGTCTGCAGTTGTTGTATTGGAGTTTTTAGGCGGGGGAAGGCGTGGGATGAGGGCCGGGACAGGGACAGGAGGTGGAGGCGGTACAGGCATGTTGAGGGAAAGCAAATAGCTGTGTAATCCGTACTGTCTCTTGACAGCATTGAAAAGAGCCCCTGCTCTGTTAAAGGGAGGAATGAGCACGAGACAAACGAGGTATTCCAAAACGCATACTCTTCATCTGAAAGTGGGGAGTTTTGGGGATGAATGATAAGGGTGTAACGAAGGATGTTCCGGTCAACCCATGGGGGCAGATCGAGTGGTCGAGAGTGTAAGGCAGTGATTGCTTGAAGTGGATTTGGAGCGGTGGTGGAAACGGCCAATATGACTGGACATGGCTTGTGACGACATTAGGGCGGATGATGAGAAGACAAACCTGCGATAGGATGGTTCCAAGCCTCGACCTTTGAAGGGACATGATCGCCTTCGACACAGCGTCGGAGTTCATCCCACCATGGGGTCCTGGGGTCATCTTTCTCTGGGAGTTTCTCGACATCGTCGACCCATTTTGGGGATCGTTTGTGGATGCGGGCAGCAATCCAGTCTATGGTACGGACGGCGCGGTGTTCTTGGTCTTCATGTGTCGCAGCCTCTATCTCTGTGAGGTCGGAAAAGCGCAGAGCGAAGGAAGAATGGGGGACGGAAACGAGGGCGGTCGTCCGGGTGGTGACTTGAAGAAGATGAGGAGGGGGTAAGGTGTGGATGCACTGTGACAGACCTTGGGGGAGGGGGGAGAATGACTGGAGGATATGGGGAAGAGGGGGGAGGGAGGAGGCAGAGAGGAGGTCGGTGAGATCGTCTGAGGGGAGAATGCAGATGTGAGGACTGAGTGAGATGGACATGGGGGAACAAATGATAAATCTTATTACATAATAAAATTATTATATTTTACTGGCCCTTCCCTCTCCCCAAGCTCTCCCTCTCCTCCCCCTCTTGCTCCCCGGCGTCCATTCGACACCCCATCCCGCACCCCATCCCGCCCCACTCTCATCGTTTTTCCATTCATTCCCTCCCCATGGCTCCGGCACTGTCGGGAGACTTTCCAAGAACTCTTCCAGTCTCAGCACCTCCCCCTTCTCCGCTGCCTCGACTCCTCTGATCCAAAACGGTACCATATCCTGAACGCTATCCACATGTATCCGGCTTTCCCGCACCTTCAGCTCTGCCTGGGACAACGGGGGTTGGTCCCTCATTGGCCCTGTCCATGCAGCCGCATCGGCTGGTGTACCCCACCACATGCGTGTCTCTGCCTCTGCCACCTTCTTTGCGTGTTCTTGGGAGTGACGTTCGTGGTGCTGTGCCGCCCGCAGTGTCATGTAATCGATCTCTCCGTTCTTGCTTGCTGTACATATGTTGCAGAACCATTCATTCAAGCTCCCCGACTGGGTAAAATCTGCTAGATGTCAATTTCTGATCAGACAGATTCCTCCTGGACCTCACATTGCGAATTGGCAAATTTGGCCCTTGTCGAAGAACAGGAGACAAGCGACATGTTACGATGGCGATCTGAGGCTTGGAGAGCTTTATTAGCTTCCTTAACTTACAAGCTGATCAAGCTCAGGTGACTCCGGACTCAGCGTTGCATTAGATTTAGATTTTGTATCTATCAACATATTATGTCTCCTGATGCGGTATTTTACGAAGGTCCATGAAGGGGATCAACCCATGTCCCATTTGGCCACAACACCGCAGCCTTGGTAAAATCTCCCGCCTCGGCTCGATAAGTGTACTGCCAAGAAAGATGTCAAGACCAAGCCCGTCCCGATAATTTTCTGTGTATTACTTACCGCAAGTCTAAAGAAGTGAGGAAGCGCGGGGTCAAAGGCAGCGAGCGAAAATTGGACCGCAGGACCCAGATATCTCTCAACATCATCTACAAGAAGGGAGAACCCGTCCCATTCCCCTGTAAGATTAGCCCACTTGATAGTCTGATTGACCAGAGGAATTGAGACATTGTAATTTGTCGAATTGGTCAGGAAAGTTGGCAAAAGAGATCCCTGTGGTCCATCTCGTTGGAGCTGCCAAATTCCATGAAGATCTTGGAAAGTAGATAAAAAAAACCAGAAAAATACCTCTGTGGCCGTCTGCAGAATGGAGTCAAATCCGAAAGCTGCGATGCCGTTCAAAAACAGCCCGAGAAGGAAACCTTGATAAATAGCAGATAATCTGGTGGGAAAGGCGGTCCCAGGAATGAGAATCATAGCGATGATATAATGGTGCAGTCGTAGTTGCAGTCCAGGTAGCAAAGCGATTATAAGGGTGACCAGACCTCCTAGGACATACCACCCAAGATAGTACGGCAACCAACCAGTTTTACGGATGACACGAACCTGATTGGTGACGATTGCTGCGAGAATGACGACAACGATCACAAGCGAGGCTATGCCACCCGATCTCTTGGACAAATCAGATGCCATCAAACGACTAATGGGTATCCTCTCAGTCGTGAGGTTGGCTAGCACGCCAATCCAAAACGGCGCCAGGTACAAAACTGCACCTTCCAGAGGTATTTTGGAAGAAAATAGAGGAAGGGTGAAGCGGAAAGCCAGCCGCCAGAATGTGTATGCGATAAAGAGTGCCGGAAGAAAGGTGCCAAACGCGGCACCCAATGGAGGCGGTGATGCTCGAGGCTGCGAAAATAAAGAGATATGCCAATACCCGATACAGACGAGGCACCAATAAAGAACGATCGGTTGAGGTCGGAGGATGACGAACAAAATCCAGGTGACCGCGACATTGAACGCAAGTGCGGAGTTGTGGTAGTCGATGCAATGGGTAAGAGATGTAGAGTGGCTGAAGCGAAATGAAAGGGGGAAGACTGTCGGAAACCCGACCGATGTGAGTCCATGCGCGGTTGTCGGCAGAAAACTCGTGAAATTGCCGATGAGCTCTAGCGATGTACACCCTCCTTTAGACTCGCTAATCATTCCTCTGAAAACCATGCCGTTGATTCAGGGAGAAACATATAACGAGGTTGGATACGCACGCTTGAATTGCAGCAGCACAGATGAAACTGTCCCCTCGGTATGTTTGCAGCTCATCTCCCCCACCAACGACTAGCGGTTGATACGCGACCTGTGCACCACCGATGGTCCTCGGATTTTGCAAAATAACAGTGGCACACTGCGCAGGACATCGGAAGTCGAAGGTCGAGTTGCTAAACGGGGAACACAGTTGGCCGTCTAAGGCGCATTGATCATTAGAAATCCAAAAGGTTGATGTACAGCTGAGATAGGAGGATGCGGGAGTGAGAAATGACTGTGCGCGCGAGAAGAAAGCGAACGCTATGAGGTATGCTGTCCCGAAGACGAATAAAAACCAGGGGCTAGTCAGGGGCTTGAACGACCTAAGGACCATAGACTCCAAAGGTAGTTGGAAATGCCATTTTTGCAGTTTCAAATGAATATCTAAAATGGGGGCAGGTTCTAAGGACGGTGGGTGAATTGCATTCTAGGTTATTGTGTTGAGCAATACCTGGCGGAAAAACTTTAGGACTGGGACCTCTCCAATACTCCAGGAAACGGGTGATACGTGTGTGGGTCCAAGGATATCTGGCGATGATCGTCTTTCTGCGACGGGCTGCCCAGGATTCGCCAAGTTGAGAAGTTGATTCATTGGCGGACTGAGAAAGCCAAAAGGCATCGGGTTTACCGTGGAAATCCTCGTTACTGGCGTGAAGGGATGGACTCTCGGAGCTTGGGCCATCTCCCATGAGATGGTTTGTGGACGATGCGGTCTTGTCACACGTTGGTTACAATAAAAGGTGATCATCGCAACAAGATAATTTATTCCGCTACACACATCTATGTACTAATCAGATGGTCTCAAGGGCCGACTGTTTATGGTCGCAAAAAGTGAACATGCAACGGAAGACTAGAGCGGACACCACTTACGATAGTCGTAAACCAGACGACACTCGATGTCTTCGCCCTTTGGCCCTGTGAATTTAACATGTCTAACATATCGCCTCTCGTTATCGACAATCTCCATCCCCCAAGTCTGAGCGGAATCAGCCGGGGGTGGTCCAATGGTCCGCAAAACATATCGCACCTGGTTGGCAATCCAGGTAGTTCCACTCTTGGGCGTATCGCTCTCGACATACGACTGTATCACGCCACATTCGACCGTGTCTTCGGTCCAACTCTTCTTCAAGAACTCCTCGTCCAAAATGTCGACCTTTGTTCTCCTGGATTTACCAATGACGTGGCCAAATATGTGGTCATTGTTAGGGGTCTCTTTCCACCATAGGGTCCTCTTTTCGGAGGTCCCCGGGATACCACCGGTGAGGGTCTGCTCAATGTCGAGGTGCTCGATGCCTTCATGGTCCTTGTAGTGCTTTATGGTGAGAGTGACGGTACTATGAACGATTGCCTTTCTCTTGAGCCAACCAACGCCTTGGAGACTAAGGATGTCTTCGAGGTTGGTGTCACTGAAGGTTTTGTTCTGGAAATGTGTGAGTTCATTGGACAATATCTTGAAGGTGAATCTCACCAGGACGAATCTGCCAGTGATGTCGCGAATGGTGAGGCTATCGGGTGCAGCCATGTTGGAGTGAAAAGGAGGAGTTTTTGAGTATATGAAGGCTTGTTGAGGAATCACATGTTTCGATGGGTAGAGTACAATGTGACCACCTTCCACGCTGCATCCTTCCCCCGTTCCCATGCTTGAGGTCCTCTGGCCTCATCACCACCAAACTCAACCATCAGTCCGTCCTTGGTCCAGTCACACCATATCCCGATAGATCCCGAGGACGGGCCTGCACCTCCCCCTTTGCGATTTGGTTCACCAAGACAGGCGACAAACTCTTTTCCAGTGGTGCTACGCGTAATGGCGAGATGATCGGGGCGCTGCTTGTCCTCTACCTCTCCTCCAACGTCGACCACAACTGAAGGCAAAACGAATGATGAAAATGCTAGCTCAGCGGTGCGGGCAGAGGTGCCTTTGGACCTGGCATTCGGCTCGGCGGGTATATTGTAGATATCAATGCTGTCCAGCACTAGTTGGTCATCGGCCAATTGAGCGAGGGTCGCTCCAGTGGTTGGTTTGTAACCGGGAAGAGGAGAGAAGTGAAGGCTCAAGCCAAGGGCGTAGTAGTTGAGGTAGACAGCATCTGAATAGGACTTGACGTCTGGTGCTGGGATGGGGGTTGCAAGGGACGAGAGGTAATCTGACAAGAGGTGTGAGGATGGATTGAGACCAAGAAGTTGTCTCATGGTTGATGATTACAAAGACTCGTCGCTCAGTATGGACAACGCTCGTCCCTCCACCCTCGACACCTTTGACGATGCCGACGCCGACGCCGACGCCGACCCTTTTCTCGCCTCTAGCGCGGTATCGATCCCAACCCGTCTCTTCCTCTCTTCCATTGTCACCATCTTCAACACCCTCAGACCTTACATTCCACAGCTCGTTCCTGTTTTCGTTTGTATTCTTCTCATACCTGCCGTCGTTCTCGTGTCTGTCTTTGCTGGCTTCCTCGTATGGAGGAATATTGCAGTGTCCTGGGATGCACCCATCCATCTCCAATTCGGGTACGCTGCCTCTTCCATCCCTGAACAAACACCTGACATCCATCTCAGAGATGGGCAGCCACCGTACGCCAGTACGCCGCTTCCACCATTCGTTCCTCAGCGCTATGATATATCTGTACTATTGACCATCCCCGCTGTCGAATCAAATTTTGCCTTGGGAAATTTCATGACCGCCTTAACACTGACAACACCTTCCAACCAGACATTGGCCTCAGTTCGTCAACCCGTGAGTCTTCCCTCTATTCCTTTACACACTGCCATATTCGTGCCAGGCAATCGCATACTCACCCCAACCGTCGTTCTTTCGCCAAAAACCCAATACAATCACGATCAGTGTTCGCATGCTCTCCTCCTTTCACCTAGGCTCCTCCGATATCGTCGCATCCGTCCAAATAGGGCGGCGGGACAGTTGGAGCAGTGTTAGCAGCGGGACAGCACGTGAGTTGAGCGTCATATCTGCTTCAATTCGTGGCTCCGTCGTCCATTATGGTATCAGGTAACGAGGATCTTTGGGGTCCTAAATTGCATTCCTCTAAATAAAAACAACAGAGGCCTCGTGGCTCGCTTCCCGATGACATCTGCCCTGTTATCTACGGCCACTTTTATGGCGGTTTTGTCGTGCATGTTGGCGGCCTGCACGCTTCCTACAGCATTACGGAGTGCATACCAAGCAGTTTCTGTCAGACCCGAAATCGAATCTGCAAGCAAAAAATTACCGTCAACTGCGGTCACCCCCGAATTTGATACTAAACCCCTTACTCGAAGACGCAAATCCAAAGCTCGTCTCGGCACCAAAAGAACTGTCAGCAGCTGTGTTTTTATTCATCAAGTTTGCCTCCTGCTAAAATCCTTGCCATTAGGGGTCCAGAGCCCAAGCTTCCGCCGTCTCCACATCTCAAGCCAAAGATTCCATTAGGCGAAGGGCGTCAAGAATATCTGACATCGATTCATGACGCCGGTTTTGTTCTGAATTTATTCTTCTAATCACCCTCCCCAGTAGACTGTATATCGTACTCCCTTGACATTTCTGCGCCAACGTTCATTGGGACATATTTTTGATGAGAGGTCAGGCAAACTACAGGTGAAACCACCAAATCACTTTTTCGAATTCCTTGTATCCCTAGTATGTAGTCTTCAGTGGAGTTTTGTGGCAAGTGCCAACCAGCGGTAATTATTGCAAAATCATGATATCTCTTTCCATTGTACTTGAACCCATTCCCTTGCTGTTGACTTCCAATCTTCCTCTTCCTCTTTGAATGTCCACCTTCGAAATTCAGAACCTATTCTCTGTGCAAGCATACATGTGATCACAGATGGAAGTCGGGGTATTAGGAAACTGGTCATTCATTGAAACATCCAAGGTATTTTGACTGACAATCCACGATATCCCATAGGTTTCGACCGGCTTCATCAAGAATGGTGCAAAGGTCTGCAGTTTGAAGGATATGTATTATGATTCGGTGCTGCCGCTCACACCAGGTTACAGGTCTATCTTTCTTCTCGGTCGGCAAAAGACTGCGAGGAAACTGCCAAAAAGCTGACTGCCCTCGGCCCTGGAAAGTGCATAGCTATCCCAGCAGACCTCCAGCATTATGAAGAGGTTGAAAAACTCGCCAGCGAGGGAGCACGCTTTCCATGTTTTGGTTAACAATGTGGGTGCAGCTTGCGGAGCCGCTATCGACGATTTCCCCACAAGTCGGTAGTCTTGCTCTTCTCGGATCCTCCGTTCTAAATCCAACGATTAGGATACGGCTTTCACGAAGATCCTCACCTTGAATCTACAACGGGTCTTCACAGTCACGAAAAAGTCCTGCATTTGCTTCGCATCGCTGCTTCTCCCAGTAAAAAGAGCGAAATCTATGTAAATTGTATCTTATGGCGCATATTGACGTATTGAATGGATAGGTTGGTTCGATCAAAGGGTTGACTTGTTCCAGATACGCATACTCTGCATCCAAAGCCGCCCTTTACCACCCAGTGAGTCGCCAGATGGCTTCCAAGCTCGGATGGGAAGGTATAGCTTCCAATACCAAAGTAGGCATCTATCCCCTCTTTGATTTGTTCTCAGTGACTACATACACTTTGGCTACTATTGGGAAACCCTTGTTGGCTTCAACTCCCTTGAGACGATTCGGAAGGCCTGAAGACGTGGCCGGGCGCCTTTCTAGGCAAGCCACGCAGCAGGGGCATACTGCAACGGTGCAACCATCATTTCAGACTGCGATCTAATCCTTTCAGCCAGGAATTCAGGCGACAGGCGCTTAAACAACAGTCGAAGCTCTGACTCGTTTCTGTCGGCTGCATATATATATACACCGTGAATCCATTAATTTAAAGAAAGGGATATAGAGAACACCTGCACGTCGGAGCAAGTCCACCCTATGTCGAAATCAAGTCGTCTCGGATCGAACAGTTTCTTCCTTGCCGCCGTCAGTTTCTTTCGTCTGTATTTCGACCTCGATGTCGCCCTTCTGAGTCTCATTTCTGACGTCTTTGCTTTCCGCAGAAGAGGGGCCACTCAATCCCTTGACCAGTTCCCCCGCATCGTCTCCATCAAGTCCTAACTCCTCTACCAGATTTCTGAGCTCTTCTTCAGTTACATGTACACCCTGTAGTCCATACCCTTCGAGCTCTGTGCTGACATCAAAGGCGTCTTTCTGCTTGTTGACCGGGATTGTTTTCCCTTTGAGAGGAGAATCGGGTGGTTGAGCAAGTATCTTCTTTCTGATATGATCTGGCGTCATTTGCAAAGGCGCAACAGCACCTGGTACACCAACGGGGTTGGCCGGGAGTGCAGACTCATCTTCATCAGCTTCCCAGGATTCATTCAGGCGCAAAAACGTCGTCAAGTCACCGCTCTCAACGGCGTCTTCGCTACGACCACTATGTCAAGGCAGAACTACAGGAGGATCAAGACACCCACAAATCAGAGAAAGTCTATGTACATCGTGAGCGGAAGTTGCGAGATGTTGTTGAGACAGAACATACTCCAGGGAATCGGCCGCCCACAAGGATTCCTGGAAGCTGCTGCTTGCCTGAACTCTAGCTTTAGCAGAGTCGTCGTTGAGACATTGGTGAGGGAAATACTACTTGATGGTGCTTTCCGCTTCCAGAGCCTCTTAGCAGCTTCATCAGAGGCTAGATCATAAGATGTGAAGGGTATCTTCTTGACTTGCAAGATACGCAGGATGTATTCTGGTGATGCGGAGGTCACTTTTGGTCTGCTTCCAGTGAATAGGTTAGTCTACCTTGCCTCTGTCTCAGAGCCGGCTGAGAAGCTATGGTGGTCAGATACACTCCAATCGGCGGTGAAGGCATCTTATGTTGTTGGATGAGATAACAAAGTGGCTGTGTGGCGACATCGATCATCACTATTACTTGCACTCTCCATGTCTGCGCCTAGCCTACCTACGGGCCCTAAGACCGTCAAAATACTGGTTGTATGCCTAGGTACTGGGCATCCCCTCTTCTCTCGCGCGCAGAGAGAGTGATTGTCATGCTTCGCGTTGAAGGAAATATCTGCCGATCGCCTATGGGTGAGGCCGTTTTGAAGGATATTTCAAGGAAGCGGGGCTTGGATCTCGTGGTTGACAGTGCCGGAATCGCGGAATATCATGTCGGCGAAGAGCCAGATGAAAGGTACGGCTGACGAAACCTGCTCCGTCGTTGGCAGTACAATATCCCGATAACAGAACTGTATCCATCTGCGAAAAGGTAGCGCTCGACTTTACTCTTCAGAGCTGAGGTAAACTCTCAAGAACGGCGGTCAGCATGGCATCCCCATTTCCTGTCTCGCCCGACAGATTACCACGTCCGATTTCACCAATTTCACCCATATTCTGGCTGCCGACGGGAACAACTTGAGAGATTTGATGCGCAAGAAACCCAGTAATTCGACGGCCGATATCCGTTTGTGGGGAGCTTACTTGGACAACAAGCCAATCCGGGATCCATATTATGGTGCAAATGTAAGCAAAGGTGGATTGTTAATGAGACTCGCTCCTACTTATACTATTCAGGATGGGTTCGAGGCAGTCTTCGAACAATGTACACGCCTCTCAAACGCTTTCCTGGATAAAGTGTTTGGACAAGACGATCGGGGGACACAGGATTCATCAGGGTGACTAAACACAGTTTTTGGTCAGTCAAGTAGTGAATTCGTAACTTAGGTTCATGGACTCACAGATCTAACCGTGGAAATGGCGGCCCACTAACGGTGGGTAGGCATGCTGACGGATGCGCGAGTACCCACTGCGTCTACAGCTCTCCAGAGACTGGTCGTGGTCTACCGAAGGGAAAATTTTAGGTTCGAATTCACCCACATACTTGTTTTTACCTTGTTTTGAGTGTAGAAGTTGATGCCACTGGAGAAAAAGATCTCGTGTCAGATCGTCATCCTCCGACATCATAATGTGAATATTTTTACCTTTTACCGTAGAATCCAATGTCACCCAAGAAGCTTCCCTGGCATCACTAATGAGTACCACCTTCCGCTGTTTGTAAGCTTCACTTACCTTGTTTCCACTCCACGAGAACATAGGCAATGGGACGGGGATGGGGACATTAATACCAATTTGACCGATATTGACATCGCTTTCAAATTTGCGTGCGGTCGCGCCAGACTGTGTGAATATGGCAGTTCCATTGCCATACTTGTTTGAATTGATGATATCTATAGCCTCATCGAGAGTGTCGACCTTCAATACGACGAGGACCGGTCCAAAAATTTCCTCCCTTGTCAACAATGCATGAGCATAAGGACAGGCTGTGGCCAGGAAACATACTGATAGCATTTCATGGTCGTATTGGCCTCAATTACGGTCGGACCGACGAAGTTGCCCTGAGGGTAAGCAGAAACCTCAATCCCGCGGCCATCCAGATGGATATTCCCGCCGTCTTGTTCAGCAGAAGTGATTAAACCAGTTACTCTTTTCTTTGCCGCAGGTGAGATCAGCGGACCCCTGCGAGCAATTGGTCAATCCGAGGCGAGCACCATTACCGTGAGACTTACAGATCTGCGCCTCCCTCAAAGCCGCCATTAACTTTCAGTTGTTTGGCGCGATCAATGAGCTCCGGAAGCCAAGCCTGAGCTTCACCGACGAGTATAGCTAACGGTATTAACCCTTAAGAAGAAGCCCGAACAGATACAGGGAAAGTACTCGCCAACAGATATTGCCATGCATCGTTGCCCAGCAGCTTGACAAATTGTCAGCTATAGCAGGAAAATTTACAAGATATAATTACCTCCAAATGCGGCACCCACAATTGAATTGAGAGCAAGGTTCGTGTTCGCTAGAGAGTCCAGTCAGATCAGTCGCTCTGAAAGGGAAATTCGACGAACCGTCTGGCATGAGAACGGCATGGTTCTTTGCACCCATGTTCGACTGTAGTGATCATATGATTGTGGACAGTTTTCACACGGAGAAGAGAATCTTACTTGAACACGTTTACCGTTCTTGGTCCCACTGCATCTCAATGATTACTTTTACTCAACCCAAGGTACGAAGTCGACTGACCGTTCGTATATGTGTTTTCCTGCACGATCTCCTCCAACAAAGCTAATGGCCTTGATTTCAGGATGATCACAGATTGCATTTACGGTGGAAATTGTTCCATGGACGACATTGAGGACACCTGCAGGTAAACCTTAAGGATAAAGATCCATTAGGATGGAGATGTACGGGTGGGGATGGCTCGCCTACCAGCGCGTTGACACAACTCGGCAATCATCATTGCTGCGCCTGGGTCACGTTCGGAAGGCTTTAATACGAGGGTATTGCCTGTAACGGCAGCCATGGGTATCGTCCATAATGGAATCATTCTAAAAAGTCAATTTCGACACGAGATTGATGGGATCAAGGGCATGATGTCATACGCGGGGAAATTGAAGGGAGCGATGCTTGCACAAACCCCGAGGGGAAGCTTCCGGACGTACGTGTCCATGTCGTTGCTTACTAGAAGTCGCGATTCACTTGTGAAATCTGTGTTGGTCCCGGAAGTATACGATACCTTCGAGTTTGTCGCCCATGACTGTCGAGGTGATTCCTATCGCCGTCTCAGCAACTTGGAGCCCGCGAAGGAGATCACCCTGGGCATCTGTCTATGAATCAGAAAGTGCAGAACATTCGGAAAACAAGCAATGCAGACCGGCGATAGTCTTGCCTTGCTCGAGAACGATGCTGTCCGCTATTGCATCTGCATTCTCACGTATCAACTGTTGGAGGCTGAGCGAGTGTGAGGCTGGAGAGTGGGTAAGAAAGGCGACAAGACGCACTTCATTGCAAAGCGTTGCCGAGTCAGGACGCTGGTTTTGCTCCAAGTTTTGAATGCCTCAGACGCGGCATCGACGGCTTGGTCGAATTCATGACTAGTAGTCAGGGGCACACGGGAAAGTAACGTTTGTGTCGCCTGTGGAAATAACTTTTTGAGGGCGAGAAGGGGTGGAGGAAAGAGCGGGAACAGACTGGATCAAGGACATCGGCCCAGTCCGACGACTTGCTATCGGTGAATTCGCCGCCAATGAGATTCTTGGTGGTGCCTCCGGTTGCACTGGTACCCTTCCAGTTCGCGGAGATTTGTTCTGCCCTTTGGAGGGCGACGGGGCTGAGGGCTTTGAGAGGAGCAGAGGTGGCAAAGGAGCGAACGCGGAGAGAGAGCTGCGACACGGACATCATGATGGTGGGAGCAGTGGTGAGGACCGACACGTGACCGTTGATGTGACGGGGAGGAGTCGTCACAGAAGATTTTGTCGTCGTTCATGGCGTCGACGAGCTCAAATCCGTATCCGGACTTTGCGCCCAATGCCGCCGCCGCCCACCCGCAGCACATCCCGTCCGGTCACTGGCCACCGGGTCTCCGCCCCGGCGCGCTGCCCCATCCCCCACCGCAGAGCCAACCGATGAACGGCAACTGGTCGGCGCCCAACCCGCTGCTGCAGCAGTCCTTCCCCGCACCGATTCCCGGCTTCCCCCCCTTCAACATACCCTTCATCTCTCACCAGATGCTACAGGATGCACTTGCCATGTCCGCCCCTGTTGAGGCATCCGACGAGCCTCTCCTCGTCCAGGCCCTTATCGACAGTCGAATAAAGAAGGAGTCCTACAGGGACGCCCTGAATGCCCTGCATGGCGTAAGTCGCCGCATTCCTGTCTGCCTATTGTACGCGTCTCACCGCGATCTATCCACCCAGAAAAACGGTCACTCGGCCAATCTCTGGAAGGACTACTATCTCGACCACAAGGATCGCTTGGACTCCACAATCGCCAACCATCTCAATCCCTCCAAGCCCCTCCTCCAGACAGCCAAGAAGCCATCCCCCAGCGATTTCAAGACTGATACCTCGCCAATCCTCCCCCCACGGCCCCTTCCTAAGCGGCGAACGCCAGCAGAGAAGCTTTCGCTCGACAGGCCTTCTCCCCTCCCGGTTGCTAGCCGCCGTAGTACCATAAACAGTCTGACTGCGCCCACACCTGTGTTTAGCATGCGTCTTCCGCCCCCAAATGCCGACATTCAAGTCCCCAAACCTCCATCACGTTCTCCAACTCCACCCACCATTGTAGTTCCCCATTGCAGAGGGAATAAGTTCACCCCCCAAGACCGAGATTATTTCCTCAAATTCATCTCGTGGCGTTTGAAAGCTGACTCTACCTTGACAAGACAAGACCTCTGCATACTCTTGGCGGAAAAGGTGCGTCGCCGCGTTTGTCTCCTTCACCAAGGGCGGGAAATCTCACCATCCCCGAGGCACCCCACCATACTGCCCAATCATGGAATTCTCATTGGCAAAATAAACACGATCTCCCAGACAAGATCCTTGCTGCCGCGCGGGGTGAGAAACACTGGGAGGATGGCGGATCAGAATCGGAGGCGGAACAAGAGGTTCGTGCAGCTCGAAGACCAACATATCGTGATCCAAGCTCCAGCGAGGAGGAAGACGACGATAGCAAGGAGGAAGCCGAAAGCGATTCAAGTGACACAGATGATAATGGACCGCCCAAAGTGTGGTCCGAAAACGAGATGGGCCCGCCAGGAAGCTCATTTACTGATGCTGACCTTTATGTTACCGCGAAGCATATTGCCTCCTTTGCTGCTTGGGATAAAGCTACCGGAAAGGAGAGATGGGGTCCCTTTGGCGAACGTGTAAGTCTCTTTTGTATAGTTCGCCTCCTCTGGACGTTCATTGTCGGTAGTTTCCTCAACGGTCCTGGAAGGCCTGGGCGGAGTACTATCGCCGAAACAGCAAACGTCAGTTGTTACCCAGGAGAAATCCTTATCGTGCCTAAATGTTCGTGCATATAACTTTAGAACTTCACAAACTTGCACGGAAAATCAAAAGTCAGAATACCGCGAAACAGCCGGCGGAATCGTCCTCGTCAATTCACCTGCAACGCGCACGTCCGACATGGGCCTTGGCCGATGGCAATGATCCTCCCCAGATCAAACGGAAGTATCAAGAGGCAGAAGGTGATGAAGAAGGCACTCCAGGCCGCCTCAAACGCGGAAAAGGAGCCATTAGTAACCCATAACTTCCATCCTTATTCTCCAACCCCACGATTATACGCTATTAATCCCCCAGGGAATCGAAACCCCTGCCTGCATGACTCCTTCTGAATATCGTAGCAATTGAGAGGTCCTTTGTTAATTCATTGGTAGTACCTCACTTGGCATGTAACTATTCTTGCATACCACGTGCCAACTGCGATTGATTGAAGATGCGGGCTGGTGTGATAGCGACCATCTTCGACCTTGCCACATTTCCTCACCATGGATGAAGAATACGACGTACAGTGCCATCTCTTTTGTTCAAGCTCGATGATTCACGGTTGATATCAGGTCATCGTGCTTGGAACCGGTTTAACAGAATGTATTCTCTCCGGTCTGCTGTCCGTTGAGGGCAAGAAGGTGTTGCACATGGATCGCAATGACTACTATGGCGGTGACAGCGCGAGCCTCAACCTGACCCAGGTATATTATCCAGCCCTTGATTTGAGATCTGGCAGCTCAGCTCAGCTAGTTATATCGTAAATTCCGTCCCAACGAAACAGCGCCAGCTGTACTTGGTCGCGACCGCGATTATAATGTCGACCTCATACCAAAGTTCATTATCGCGTCCGGGGAACTCACCAAGATCCTCGTTCATACCGATGTTACTCGCTACCTAGAGTTTAAGCAGATCGCAGGCAGCTTTGTCTACCGCGATGGCAAGATCTCCAAAGTCCCCAGCACCGAGATAGAAGCCGTTAAAAGTCCTCTCATGGGTTTGTTTGAGAAGAGGCGAGCAAAGAAATTCTTTGAATTTTTACAAGGATGGAAGGACGAGGATCCAACCACCCACCAAGGTCTGAGTTCTCCCTAGAACATATTATATATCTGATCGTAATCTACTTTCTAGGCATCGATCTGGACAAGGATAGCATGAAGACAGTTTATGAGAAGTTCGGCCTGGAGCCCGGTACCCAAGATTTCATTGGCCATGCCATGGCTCTGTATTTGGATGACGAGTAAGTCTCACTGTTCAGTGTAGGTTACCATTACGGACGTTTCTCCTATCAGCTATATCACGAAGCCCGCACGTCCGACATATGATCGTATCATCCTATACACCTCGTCGATGGCACGATATGGCAAGTCTCCCTACATTTACCCCCTCTATGGGCTCGGAGAACTCCCTCAGTCCTTTGCGCGTCTCAGCGCGATCTATGGCGGCACATATATGTTGGACAAACAGATCGACGAGATAGTGACTGATGCCGATGGCAAATTTGTTGGCGTTCGGAGCGGCGAAGAGATCGTCAAAGCCAAACAGGTCATTGGTGATCCTAGTTATTTTGGCGCTGGCAGCAAGTCCGAAAGTGGAAAGATCAGAGCCGTCGAGGAAGGAAAGGTAGTCAGGGCTATCTGCTTCCTCAAACATCCG
This sequence comes from Entoloma clypeatum, assembly GCA_963565915.1. Lineage (NCBI taxonomy): Eukaryota > Fungi > Basidiomycota > Agaricomycetes > Agaricales > Entolomataceae > Entoloma > Entoloma clypeatum. The sequence continues at coordinate 2,919,026 of OY751493.1, forward strand.
ATTCCTGGGACAGACGAGAGTGACAGTCTCCAAATCATTATTCCCCAGAATCAAGTCAACCGTCGGAATGGCGCGTCTCAACTGCTTCTCGCTCGAAAAAGTTACTGACTCCAGGAACATAGACATTTACATAGCCATGGTGTCAGCGACTCACAATGTTTGTGCGAAAGACGTCTACGTTGCAATTGTTAGCACGATCGTTGAGACGGACAAGCCTGAACTTGAAATTGCCCCCGGTCTCCAATTGCTGGGTCCTATTCATCAAAAGTGAGAGCACGTCTTTTCAATCATATCTAAATTTCATTACACGCGTCTAGATTTGTTTCCATTGCGCCCATCTATACTCCAACCACTTTCGGCGAAAAGGATAACATCTTTATTACTCGATCTTACGACGCAACTTCACACTTCGAGACTGTCGTTGAAGACGTTCAAGGCGTTTGGAAGCGGGTCACGGGCTCAGACCTGGTGTTAAAAAAACGAGAGGTTGAAGTACAGGAATAATTCTTCGTTTACGTAACAAACGGAACGATATCTCCTGCTTTCCTCTCACAGCAGCCACATCATGTAGTCCTTCTCTATAAAAATGAATTTACATCAAACTCAGGTACCTTGACATCTTGTTTGGCCGACTTCATGAGGTTTCCTAGACCAACTTTCCGAGAAAGAAGGTCTCCATCGTCCCGCCTCGGCTCTTCGCCAGCCATGGTTACTCCTTCTGATGGTCTTTCAGGAGACGGTGATCTTGTGGGAGGGAGGGAAGGGACCTGCATGTCGATCATGATGGAGGACCTTCGACGACTTCCACGGTTGAACAGAGACCGGCGAGGGGTTGTTACGGTGGAGCGGCATCTCCCCTCTGAGGAGATGCCTCGAGTGACCATAGATGGCCGATCAAACGACCATGACCTGACGAGATCCAAAGCGAGCACATGACAGCCTGCGATTGTAGGTCAGAAGACACCTTAAACAAAGATTGAAGGCGCTTGCCCATCCTGCAAAACACTCTTGCCATTTGTAGAACAAAATTGAATTCCAGCCGTCCGGAAATTTCGCTTGTGCCTTTCGCTGTCTGCAAGGTCTTCGATCTAAGCTGAGAGAACAAAAGCGCAAGGCTAGGATCGTCGTAGTGCGGTTCCCCGATCTCGGCCACCTGAATATCCAGAGCCACGGCAAGGTCTTGAAGTGGTGTCTGCGCATCTTCTGTTATAAGTCTGCTTGGAGTGAGGCGTCTTAACATACCAACAATATTCTCACGGCAAGGTCTCGACGATGAAGTAACCAGAATGCCCAACTCCCGAGCCACCGGTTTCCATCCCTAAAGGCGATATGGAGAACCGTCCCTTTCAGAATGTCAAAGAGGATAGGCCCTTCGTTGCTGTGCTCGACCATACGCGCCAAAGCAATTGCTAACTGGAAGTCACCTAATTGCTTGATACAGACGTTCACAGCATCTCTAAGCGAGTTTCCTAAGAGGAAGAAAGCAGCTGCATATTCTACGAAAGCATCAATCCCATAGCAATATCCCTTCTAACTTTGTAGGCGTACCAAAGCGTTGTTTGCTCAGTAATGCAAATGCATTTTTCAGGGCCGCTGTACGCCATCTAGGTTCCGTGAAGTCGTTGGACAGGAATTTGAGCATGACAGCCTGTTCCTTGTGCCACGCAGCCTGCCTCCAAAGGCCTTGAACAAGCTTTACCTTTCCAAGAGCGAAGTAGTAAAGCGAGCAAACTGTTGGGTCTCGGCTATCGTCCTGCATGTATTCATTTCGCGCAATCACCTCCATCTGGCTTCTCTTTGATATGGATTTAGGAATGTCAAACACTTCAACACAAGCCCTCGAACGTACCAACATCTCTGTAGACGTGAGCCATATCGGGATGCCCAAAGCTCTGTTATCAGACCACAGGATCTTTCCCTTGCATGCTGTCGTTGAAGCGCTTAGCAGAAGCTCTTGACTCTCACTGTGGAATGCCCAGATCATATCACGATAGCGAAGCCTTTCCCTGCGGCCTGTCCTTCGGGGTATCGTGCCTTCTGATGAGGGACTACTCGGAGCGGAAGCGCGGTGATTGAGAATATAAAACGACCGCATCGATATCAGGTACCGTAAACCATTAGCATCAAGAGCGCGACGCTGCTCATCGATCTATAAATATAAAATAAAATAGGACCGCGTGTAGAGGAACTGAATGTACTTCAAGGGTGGTTTGAATAAGCGTGAGTAAATGTGATTGTTCGTTAGGGGTTAAATGAGGAAGAGGGAAAGCTTCCAGCGTTGAAAGTAGACGATCAACCAATGAGCGGGAGAAATGCTCATCCTCAGATCTTAAGCTGAGTCAGAAGGGTTCCGTAAATCAAAGAGAAAGAAACATGCATACTGGCTTTGTTCTGGGCCATCAAAAAGTAGTGTATATCTTTTTCTCTGTGGAGAGATCTGTGAAGTAAGAATTCGTATCCAGAGTTATCTTTACTGGGATAATAACGACACGGACATGACTCGCGTTGTCGTCACCCCTCAGGAACTGTTCTACTGGCAACGGCCTCCATTCACACATGCTGCCTTTTGAAGCGTTGATGGAAAGAGCACGAAACAGGTTGACAATGATATCCTTGACCAGTTCAACTTTGTCTGTTGAAAGACGACGTCATTTGCGAATAAGAGGACGGTTGAAGATAGTAGAAGAGTTGCTCACCCCATAGCAGACACTGTAGCATGATCTGAGGGTGGTAGTCATCGAGCGGGCCATTCTGTCGGGCGGCATATTCAAAAAGGGTTTCCGAAGGTGGGGTTTTTGCATTTCGATACAAAGGGGAAGGCGCTCCATAAAGAAGAAGCTGGTGGCCAGCGGCAATAAGAAGCGACCCCCTCGAAAGCCAGATTGAATCCTTAATCTGATAAGGGATGAAGCTGCCGAGGTCACCGGGGAAGTCTGGAGAAAAGGAGACTTGACAGCGTACTTTCCAATGTCAATTACCATGCATGTAGCCCAGCCAGGGTCTGCATCAAAGTAGGTTAATCGTTGTTGGCAAAGAAGTTCAACGCGATGCAGGAAGCCCACGGCGAGGATGGATTGCATGTCCGGTGTTGAGGTCCAGTCCAGATCAAGTACAGATTCACTAGGACACCATCGATGATCAACAGACTCTAACATCCAAGTGCATGTTGGACAAATTTACCCGTATGTGTCCCGAAACTCCAATCCGCTCGCGAACTCTGATTCTTGGGAGTCCCATATCGTCAACTCATCGCCGGCTGATCCAGCAACAACTATGAATCATAACGTTCATCAGCGGGTGTTGAAGCAACACTCGAAATAGAGGACTTGCTCAACGCTGTCTTCTTCGAGGAGCTGCAGCTTGCCTTCTTGATGCCTGTACAGCCAGTCTTCACCGTCCCCGTACATCTCCAGCCACTCCCTAGGGTTACGCTTTCTTCAGGTACCCAGAAAGCCAGTTCTCCAACTGCGGAGATGCTCAAAAGTACGTCGTGTTGCATCCACGAGTCGCCGAAGCCCCATGCCATAGGATCAACAGGAACGATGGCTTTTGGTTGGGGAAGTGAAATGGGGAGCTCGCTTCGCGAATGGATCGTAAGGCTGGGCGAAGGCGAATAAGTGGCATGGAGGTGAATAATAGAACAATCGGCGGTTACGCCGATGAGAGATTCGCATCCACCCCGAGACGGCAAGGAAAAGAGCGTACTGATATCTGGAACAGATAGCCTCTGCGGCGGCGTTGAATGTAACGTCAAAAGGCCGGTCGCAGACGCATATGTGACGAAAGTCCGCCCTACCCAGGATAATATCACAATTCAAGGACATGTTCCTGGAGAAAAACCACGAACTTACCTTCTTGGAGGATGACAATGAGGTCGACGTGATCCCATGTATTCGATCGTATCAACCTCGAACCATGATCCACGATTCTCCAGGCCTCGCCGCTACCGCCCAGCCGTCTCACACCGACACCATTCCCTTCCGGGGTCCTCATAAGGCCTATGACTTCTTTCTCTTCGGCCGGAACTCTGTCTAGCATTCTCGCCGATGAGCGGAGACCATCAGGGCGTGCACCAAAAAACGCCAGAGGAGACAGCTCGAGAACTGAGAGAGGCGAAGTGGTTACAAGGGATATCAAATGCTGGTCAGAATTAGGAATGGTATGAAGATATGCAGGGAAATCGGAGAATGTGGAAGGCGGCAGTTGTTGCAGAATGAAGTGCTTGAGAAGCGTTGGAGGTCTACGGTCTATATTCTGTATCGAGTGTGCTATGTCGGACAGACGAAAGAAAATGAAGAAGGGGAACTGACGGCAATTGCGATGATTATGACAGAACCATCCTGTAAGATGCGAAGAAAAAGGTCCCACCCTTCGTTCTTCATTTCCCTCATTCGCCTGGTTGGTGTATCATCTTCCTTCACTGATTGCGCCAATAGATGGTCGAGTACAGCCCCCACGACCGCCCTGTCCAGCCAAAACACTGCGGAGGACATCTGCTCGGAGTACAAACCCAAAGAAGCATGAAGCTGTAGAAATTGTGGAGAATCCAGAACGGGAAGGAAGATACGTATGATAGCATCGCTGGTTGATGTGTAGAGAATGAGGTCATCGCTGTGGAATGAATTAGCAGCAGTATGTACGTAAAACGACGACAAACCGACTAGACGCCTGCGAATGCCGCCATGTGATGTTTGTGACAGGCCGTGGATGGGGTAAAATTTGTGTCTGGCGACCAGAGGCAGTTGAGTACAGCCTAACCTGGGACTGCAGAGACAAGGTTCGAAGCGTATCGCGCAACTAGGAGTAGACGCATTGCGTACCTCCAAAACAGTGGCAAGATACATCAGAGATGGAGAAAACCGAATCAGAGTGGATGGCATTGTACTATGAAATAAGTGAGGTCCGGCGGGGGATGATTTTCGATAATGAAGCGCGCACATTACATTCCATTTCTCGGCCCACGTTGGAAGGTCATTTTCTAGAATCAATGTGTGAACGGAAAGGCCAAGACGAGTGCCCACAGCAAGGAGACCTAGAGATGTAAGAAAGGCAAGACGCGGAAGAAGAAGAGTTGGTTTACCAGATTTACAGTCAAGGGCAGTGACGCCGTGGTTTTCAGGAAGGGCAAGTGTTGAGTGTACCCGCCAGGTATTCTCCTGAAAGCCGGAAAGAGACCATACCGCAATTCGAGTGTTCATGGCGGCAACTGAGATTTGATTGGGACGGGATAAACGGGACGACTAGACGACACATACGGACGAGCTCCAGGCTAGAGTCTATGGCCACGCATGTGATAGCATCTGTCGCGCGAGCTGTACTCGGATACGGCTCTGAGAATGCGAGGACGTGAAGGAGACGGAGAGAGGGGGCATCGAGAATGACGATGGCATCGGCAGAGGGATAGACCTAGGAGCAAGATGAAAACTGGACGGGGAGGCAGGAGGGAGCGAGACGAACGAGGAGGGAGCGGGCCTGGCGGGCGAGACGAAGGTGGTGGACGGCATGGGAGGGAGCGGCGGCGTATGCGTGTTTGAGATGGAGCATGACGGCACTGATCAACCACCAACCACCATGCGTCCAGCAGTCCTCGCTGCCCTCCTCGTCGTCCCCTCTGTCTTCGCCCACATCCAGCAGCCCATCCCTTCCACCCTCTCCACTACCCTTGTCGACGTCCTCTCCGCTGACCCCAATTACACATCTCTCCTCCGCCTCCTGCAACGCGCCCGTCTCATCCCAACCCTTAACCGCCTCACCGGAAGTACCCTCTTCGCGCCTACCAACGATGCTATTAAGAACCACGATCTGTGGCTCGACCTTCTTCGAAGCGACCCCTCTTCCCTCACTGACAACGTCCAGGAACAGCTTAGGCAGCAGTTGTTCTACCACCTTTTAAACTACACCGTTTCCACCCTGCCCACTGATAAGAAGCCAGTGACATACAAGACCTTGCATTACCCAAGAGCTCCTGAAGGGCCACCTTCACGAAAACCTCCGCCGTCGCCCCCTTGGATGCCTGTCCCGGGCGGAACCCTAGGCGGTGAACCGCAGCGCTTGCGCGCCTCATCCCAAGATCAGAACTCCTGGGTCGGCGTCGACGCTTTCGGCAAGAATGGGGCCAAGGTCACCAATACGGTTGAGGCTGGAAATGGCATCGTATTTGGTATCTCCAAAATCCTCGATCCCCCACCCGACCTAGGTATGTCCTTAAACATGGCCTCTGTAGAAGCTGACAATACCTCTAGCACGTGTCATTTCTCTCCAACCCTCCATCTCCTATTTCTACAAGGTCCTCAATCCAGAAATCACCAACCTTTTGAATTCGTCCTCTGCGTTGACCCTATTTCTTCCTATTGATGCTGCTTGGGATTCCCTTGACCCTTATGAAAGGCTCTACCTAGAAAGCGAATATGCGGCCGATGACCTTAAACGTATTTTGAACATGCATGCCGTTCTGGAGGCTGGCGTCCAGTATTCCGATTCCTTCAGCCATGGATCCAACTGTAAGTGATTTGGTTTATCATTTGGTTTATTGACCTATCTATCTTGTACTAAATACATCTCCAGTGACGACGATTGACGGAAATTCACTGCAAATATCCGTCTCATCCGAGAGTACGACCATTTCAGGTGCCAAGCTGATAGAACCCGATATCTATGCTTCGAATGGCGTCCTTCATCTCGTGGACTCTCTTCTCCTGCCGCCTGGTGCCCTTCAGTTGACGCCAGAGAAATATCTTCTTGCTCTCAACTGCACTACATTCGTATCTCTTCTGCATTCTGTCGATTTAACCGCATTAATCAATAATACAGAAGCAAAGTACACCATTCTTGCTCCCACGGATGACGTGTTTTCTGTGTTCCAGCATGAGGCACTCCCGGAGAAAGGAACTGAGGAATTAAAGAAACTTCTTCAATACCATTTCATTCCTGGAAGGTGGACTCCCAAAAAGCTAGAGCAGGGAATGTTATTAGAAACGGAGCTGAAGGAGGAAGGTCTTGGTGGCGGGAGTCAGGTATTAAGTGTTGAAGTCACCGCCAATTCCGGCAGAAAAGACACCGATAAGTCCATCCGGTTTGGCGGTGCTGGAACCATTGGGACACCAAGTAAGTAGGGCCATGGTCGAGGTTAATATGAACGCTGACAGTGCTCCAGTTGAAGTGAATAACACTCTGGTTTACTTCCTCTCGCGGCCTCTTGTACCACCTGGCGATGCTCTACAGACCGCTCTCCCAAAACTAGATCTTTCGTCTTTTTTAGCAGCAATTTTCTCGACCTCCCAGGCCGAAACTTTAAAGACCACTCCACGCACGTCTCTCCTCATCCCTCACAACAGTGCATTCAAACGTCTTGGAATGTTAGTCAGCGGCCATCTCCTGGGGACGTCTTCGAAACAAGACTTGGAGAATGTCCTTCTGCACCACGCCTTGGACACAGTTGAGTACGCACAGTCCCTAAAGAACGGCTCACAGCATACCTTTGCTACCCTGGAAGGCAGCGACCTCCAGTTTGACCGAACAAAAAATGGAACTCTATTTGCCATTCCGAGTGGGGGTTGGGCAGGAATGCAAGCTGAGGTGTATACTCAAGATATTCTCACCCAGACCGGCGTCATACATGAACTCTCAGACGTTCTCATCCCTAGATCGGTAGACCTGACTGTGGGGAAGCTTGTCAGGGCTGCCCAAGGCAATACGATGTCGTCCCTGGCAACCAAGGCGGGTTTCGAATGGCTCCTGAATGGAACTGCACCCCCTGAAGGCTCTCCTTGGGCCGAGGACGGACTGACCGGCGCTGGTTGGACTTTGCTTTGTCCAACAGACGATGCATTCAAAAGCCTCAATCTAACTCGCATGTTTGCTGATGTCGAAATGCTTCGATCACTTGTTGCTCAACATCTGATTCTGTCTCCTCCCTCACAAGGTGTCTTGCGAATATTTGACCGTGGAGCACTCTATAACAATCGACCATTGCCCCTTGATGAATCACCGACATATTCCACGCTTCATTCCTCTTCTTCTGCCTATGGCGATATTGCCTTCCGATGGCGTGATGATATAGAACCCAGCGGCTATGTAGTTGGGATAAAGGATGCCCGGGGTACTGACGGGACTGCCGACTGGGCTCGAGTACTCTCATGGGGACGATCGACCGCTGCAGGCGGGGGTGGGGTCATTCAGATCGATCGTCTGCTCGTGCCCTATTATCCCTCGTGGTGGATTGCTTATGGCGCTCCTGCGGGTGTCGGCCTTGTGGGATCTTTAATGATCTGTGCATTTTTCTATGGTATTCGCATTGTATGGATGCGGGACGCGACAGAGGCAACTTATGAACCTGTTGGCGGATTTGGTCGGGACGATGAACCTTGAGTGGAAAAAAGATATGAAGCCGTTGACATTCTAGATGCTTGCTATGAAATTATATATTGTATGTTATATATCAAGAAACTGGAGATGTTATCTGTAATATGTAACATGTGATATTGAGTTGATATTGGAATATTGGAACCTTGACCTTGGTCCGGCTGAATGGCCATAAGTAAGCTTCATAATTCATTGCAACTTTTCCTTCGTGCCTCAAGTCTCAAGTACAATGGTTCGCAATCCCATCATACCTGTGGGTCGCACGAACTGATGCCGACTTGCAGAGTAGCGAAGTAGAAGAGGTTCATGTCTCCGGGACAGACTCCATCAAGTCGTTTATTGCGGGAGGCTTCGGAGGTGTTTCAGCAGTCCTCGTTGGTCAGCGTAATACCTTCCATCTATTTCGCTAGTTGCCAAACGTGTCGATCCTTAGGCCATCCGTTTGACTTGACGAAGACGAGACTACAAACCGCCCCTCAGGGAGTCTATACGGGCGCTTTGGATGTCGTGAAGAAAACGTTGGCTCGGGATGGAATATCGGGGTAAAGAACCTCTTGTACACCATGTCTTCCATGTTGACAGAGTCTGTTACAGAATGTACCGCGGCATTGTTCCTCCGCTGCTGGGCGTCACACCTATATTTGCCGTATCTTTTTGGGTGAGGACAGACCTCTTGGACAAGTAACCACCCCGAACACATGTTTCTAGGCATACGATACCTCCAAACAGCTCATCTATGCTGTGACACCCAACCGGGCCAGTGCTTCCTTGTCCACTGCCGAACTGGCTACGGCAGGATTTCTGTCCGCTATTCCGACTACTCTGGTTACAGCCCCGGTAGAAAGAGCGAAGGTTTTATTACAGGTGAATTCGTGTTGACACAGCAGTTCGCCCGTCTTATCTTCCTCCGACCCATAGATTCAAGGACAAGGAGGTTCTGAAAAGTACAAAGGTGTATTCGATGTCCTCAAACATCTCTATAAAGAGGGCGGATTGCGAAGTATTTTCCGTGGAACTGGCGCCACGCTTGCGCGCGACGGCCCAGGAAGTGCTGCGTAAGCTAATAGTTGTGTCCCAACCAAGAATGGAAGATTGATATTCGCAGATATTTTGCCGCGTATGAAGTGACGAAGAAGGCACTTATTCCAACGAATTCCTCACCCGCTGACTTGAATCTTGGTGCTATCATGTTTGCTGGAGGTACAGCAGGTATTGCAATGTGGTCATTGGTCATCCCTCCCGATGTGCGTCCTACTTTGCAAAGAGTGCAAAATAGGTCATACAATGTTAACGGTTTGAACAGGTTTTGAAGTCCCGAATTCAGTCTGCGCCCGAGGGGACGTACTCTGGGATGCTGGACTGTGCAAGGAAAACGATAGCTAAGGATGGTGTTCGTGCCTTGTGGAAAGGGCTGGGTCCAGCAATGGCACGGGTGAGTCTCATGTCGCATATCCGATGGCAGTCCAATGAACAAATCGTATCTCAGGCTTTCCCAGCCAATGCAGCCACCTTCGTGAGTCTGGGTTGACATTTTGTTATGTGTACCCTCATCTTCCTATTTTAGCTGGGCGTCGAAGCATCTCGGAATCTTATGGACAAGTTTTTCTAAGGAGCTATAGAATTTTCTTCTTTCCGGGTTCTGTAATATACCCGCCAAAATAGTAGACTGGAGGTTATAGAGTGTCTAATGATCATGACCATGTCGAGTGCAATGTATCAAAATCATCCTCAGCTCAAGTTCGACAGAGGATCGATCTTCAACGTGCTGACTTCACCTTGAGCACCGCCTTTTCGGTTCTGTCTGGCACACCATGAACAAATGGGCTCTCTCCAAGAGTACATACATGATTGTATTCCTTTTCAATTTGTCTATGTCCCGAGTAATACAGATAGGTCAACTTGAATGTTTCCAACTTGACGGAATTTTCAGTACACCATCAGCCCATTTCCCAAGTCGCCCCTCTTCCCAATGTTCGATGTATGACAGCCCAGAACTACCCCGCCGACCTTCTTCGACTTTAAGGCGCTTCTCTCCATCACACCAGAAGAGGACCCATGAACCCAGCCGAAGGTGACCAGAGCTGCGCTCGAAATACCATTTATTGACGGGGTTGTTAGCTCGGCTACGCCAGACCAAATCTTGCCCTTCGCCTATACCTCCTTTTCCACCGTTAGGATTGGCGGAGAATGGATGGCCAAGCCCGTAAGACTCGTCGTGCAATGCTACCCACAAAAAGTCAACGGTGCCATCTCCTTGGTGGCTGGGTAAGACTGCGAATTTGTCAAGGTAGGCAATGGGTGAGTCCAGACCGGGGCACGCCTCTTTCGTCACGATGGCTGCCCCTGCATAATCACCAGCAACAATGATGAAGTCCAAAGTCCTTTCCAACCTTTCATAGAAGGAGCTTTGATCCAAAGTCCTGTAGAAGGAGTGTTCAAGAAGGGTGTTCAACTTGTCTCGATCGATATCAAAGACAGATCGAAGAACTCGTATTGGTGAACCTCGGCGCAGCAGGGTAGGTGTGTCAGGTGTGAGCTTCCGATTACCCTGCAGCAAGGCGTGAGGTAAACTCGAACTGACTGCAGGCTTGTTGGTAATCAGATTTCCGATGAGGGAACTGGGCGATCTGTGGGAAACCATGATAGCAGAAGACGTAGGCGGCATGTAGGAAAGGCACGTTCTAGCAAGTGAAAGATTGGAGAGTGCTGTGGAATGAGAACGGCACCATGACTCGTTGAAAGTGCCATGTATATGTGTGTATTCAGAATCAAGGTTGATTAGAAGGTGAGGGTACCCCGAACGAGCATATGATGGGATACCTCCTTGACGATTGATGATCACGAGGCGAAGAGGGGTGAGGTCAACTGCCTGGGAAGCTTCATCTTGTCGTCCTTCCTCACTTTGTGAGTTTTGAGCGGACGCTTCAACCATACCTTGTGCTAAGCCTGCTATCACATCATTGGCATCTATGCGAATGGAACGACAGAAGGAATCAAGAGCGAACGGGGAAATGACAGGGATTTCACCTGCTCGAAGAGCGGAGCGGATAGGGATCAAATCAGACGGAATAGTATGGGATTCCGGCGGGCATAGGCCATCTTCCCGAAAGGTATCTTCTCCAGGTTTTGGACCAAGTCGAACAACGGCCCCTACTAATGGGCGAGCGTGAGCACCATGTTTTTCGAGACTGGTCACGACGCGCATCGTCTCTTCAACGATCGCAGCCCTTTCGTCGTGATCTCCCCGGTGTATATTGTCATTCTCGACAATGATAACGCTAACAAGGCCGAGTTTCTCCAAATAGACCAAGCCGCGAGTTATGCTGTCTAGCTGTGTATCTGTGAAAGGGCCTTGCACCTTGACAAGTGCTGTGCGGCGAATGACCGGATTTAAGATAGATGCGATCACAGGGCTCGCTTTTGGATGTTCAAGGACGCACGGTACGGGCTTGTTCTGAGATTGGTGAGGAGTCGGTGAAAGGATATCGATTTCCGAAGGAACCGAAGCCGATGGCTTGACATGATGATGACCAAAGTGAGCAAGGTAAGACCGAGTATCTCGCAAGGATGGATTTGCACGTAAGATCGATAGAATGAAGTCCTAAAAACGTAGCCATGAAGCGACTAGGAAGCAACGGAGACGTGACTCAACTAACATTTTCGGAGGTGGAGACAACATCAAGCTCTGCAGGGGCTTGCCGTAACCCGCGGCTAGTCTACAGGCACAGAGTGAGAAAAGTAGACTAGGAGATGGAGAGAACAAGTGGTGCCAACTGCATAGAATGCCTTGAAGGCTTGGGTCCGCTTGACCTTGACCTTGACCGAAGCTGCAACGAGGCTACGAGGACCAATGGTGTGTGGGTTCATTCTGGGAGACGATGGAGGGCAAAGGGAGGCGACTTCGATTGACTCATGAGCTACCTTTCCACCGTTTTTTATAAAGTTAGGCGCGCTTCAAGTAGAAATTTTTAATAGACTTTTATCAGATACAGTAAGATCATCCAAGGCTATGGGACAATATCATCATAGGCCGCAAGTTATTCATGCTATGCAACAATAGTCATTTGACTATGCTGTGTGAGATGAGCGCCGGCGTCACAAGCGCCTTGAAGCAGAAGGCTGTTACGTTTCAGACGCGCATGATAATGCCAAGTGACCTGGACACTGATCGAAGAAAGGCCATCCGATGGCCTTTCTTCCTCTAGTGAGAGTGGAGCATAGAAAATTATGTACCTGTTGGAGGCTCGCTGGCAATGCTTTGATACACTGTCATCCTACAATGAGTTGCTACGAAAAGTAGATTTCATTCAGGTGTAGCGTATTGATTGTAGCGTAAGTAGATACGCAATACCGTGACTTGATTCTGAAAGCGACCATCAACCTCGCTGAGCTGAAAGCATATGTCAACAAAGGTCCGTTATTCTTCATGCGATGATAAGTACGATGGGTATTTAATAGAGCATACAGTTTTACCAACAAGATATCGTACAACGGATCGCGTCTCCACGTTCATTCGGTATCGTCCTGGTACGTGTACCGCTCGGTCTCTGTTGACAACTTTCCTAATGCTCCTGAAAAGAGGTGCTGGCATGATGCCGAGGACATCCTTCACCCTGCAACACTAGCAGATCCTCTGATGCGGGCCTTACAACCTGGAGAAGTGGGGGTATCGTTTCTGACAGATGGGGGAGAACGCGAGATTCTGTTGGAAACGGACCTTCGGCTTGTGGATCGCACCGTTCAGCCTGGGGACTTCTGCAAGCGAGCTATTGACCAGGTGCAATCTGGGGTCGTAACTGACATCCATGTGAAAGGTCGAGTCGAGCACGCAATCAGTGGGGAAGTAGTGGAGGGATGGAAGACACTGGACGATCTTGAGAGCAGAGTGGATGCTGCGATAGGTGACTATGTCGTATTTGACGACTGGATAGGCCAGGTATCTTGTTCTCTTTCTTCTTAAGAAACTCTCATCATCGTTGCCGCAGGTTATTGAGGTGTGGATCATGTGCAGATTGACATCCCGCGCAGTCGCCTGACACATTCTCCTTAGTTGTACGACGAGTCGCTCATTGAGGTCTCACCGGGTCAACTTGTTCGACTACCAGAGATTAGTTCTCGCCTTAGTGTGGGTGAGAAGGGCACTGTTCGTGAAGTCAATGCACTATCGATCGCTCTCCCTCCCTGATCAACATCCCCAGGACATTCTTCCAAATCCTAATGGCAATAACATGTATAACATCTTGGGATATTTACTAGGCGCACAGCGGGATGACAACCTTGAAACTGTTCTTGATGTCAAGCACACTGTCTATGCAATTGCGTGGCTGGCCGTCAGTCAATTGGTAAATATATTCCTACCGCCCATAGGACTTATTTCATGACGTGCTCGCAGCTTGATCATGTACAGGCTGAAAACCAATCCCGCCCTCAGAGGTTCTGGCATGGGGAAGATATCAAACAATTGACCATGATTCGGGGAAGATCAGACACTGAGATGCGTGTTGGTGATCGGGTTCGTCTGAAAGACAATACAAGGGCCCCATCCACGACGCACGGGGGAGGGACTAGCGACGAAACGATCGACGTGCAAACTTTCCTGGTGGTAGAAACCCAGACAAGCGTCAAAATCTTGTGGCAGGATGGCACGCGCGAAACATTGAACTCTACAGAAGTCATTCCATATTTGAATCCCGATGAATATGACTGCTGGTGAGAGATAGTTGCGTTTGTTGACCCTTAGCTCACGTCATGCCCAGGCCTGGAGATCATATCATCTGGAAGGAAATCGGGGTGAAACGCCCTGCAATCGTACAATCCGTCAACGCAGCGGATCGGACTGCCTTGATCCTCCTTACAGACGTTGGTACAGTAGAGCTCGCCTCTCTGTTGGAACTTGACCCACATGGCACATCTGAGCTCGCTGGGCCAGTTCCGCAGTCCGCCTATGAGGGGCTCGGAGTTCGTCGAGGGGATTTCGTGTTCATACATTGTTCAGGCACTACCAACGGTTTCGAGAGACCCTTTGTTCCCAGAATCGGAGAATTGGAAGCCTGGGTCCGTGAAAGCCCTGCACGGGATGGTAAGCTGATGGGATGGAGGAAGGAGATGGCCGATATAGGAGCCAACCTTGCCGCACGGCGCACACCAGGAGCACTCAACTTCCATATCAACCGTCCGACTCGCGGAGATGGACGCGTTTCTTGGTTGGGCGAAGTCACAGATGTAGGACATTACGTTGGAGTTAAAATCTATCTCCGTTGACTCTCTCCTTTAGCTTCGTCTCGATGGGACTGTAGAAGTAACACATCCAGATTCCACCACTATGATTTATCCTTTAGAACGCCTGACCAAGTTGTACGATGGCATCGAGCAACTCGATAGCCTGTGGGGTGATGAATCCTCGGAAATTCATAACGTCGAGGCAAACAACGGGGAGACGTGGTCAATGGATGACGATGGCGTGTGGCATCGTGATCCAAATGACGGCGAATGGGAAGACTACAATGAGGATAGCGAAGGCGAGGATTATGGAACTATGGATGTGGATGACGGAGACTGGGCAAATGAGCCTATGGTCGATGTAGGCGAAGTAGGCTTGACAGAAATGTCAACCAGCTTGAGAGAGAACGGCCTCCAACAAAATCTCGCTCCTGTTGCTCATCGGCCAGAAATCCGCTGTCTTCAAGCTAGCGAGCCTATAGATGAGGATCGCGACCCATGGAAACGCTTTGACATCCTTCTTTCCGCACCCCCTGATCACGCATTTATATCCTCTCCTCCAGCACAGCCTTCGAAACCATTCCTTGGCCGGCTTGCCAAAGAGTACCGCATCCTCGCAAACAGTCTTCCAGGTCTGTTCTGTTATTCATCTAGGTCAATCTCAACTTTCCTTACCCTTATCAAGATTCCATTCTTGTCCGTGCTTATGAAGATCGCACTGACCTGTTGCGGTGTCTCATTTTAGGGCCTGCGAACACACCCTACGAAGACGCGCCTTTTATGATAGATTGGATGCTAGATTCGAACTTTCCTCACACCCCTCCGATAGCACACTTTCATAGTTGGACTAATGGAAATGGTCGAGGTGCGGCCAGATATGGATTACAGAAACCTTATGCTTATTGCCCCTAATCTTGTTATAGTCAATCCGTGAGCATATCCCACGAGGCTTTCAGTGATCCTAGGCTAACGAGTATGGGACAGGAATTTGTACGAAGAAGGGAAAGTATGTTTGTCAATTTTGGGCACCTGGGCTGGAGACAAGGACGAGATCTGGAGTGTAGCACGGTCTTCGCTGTTGCAAGCCTTTGTTTCAATCCAAGGCCTTGTTCTTGTTAAAGAGCCGTGGGTATTTTTCGTTCAGCTGGGCTGTTGAATTGCTCAAACATGGAATATTTTAGCTGGTTTTGTGAACCTGCGTATGACAAGTTAAGAGGGACTGAAGAGGGAATTGTTAACAGGTTTGTGTCATGCATGTTATTTCGAATCTCTTCGATGCACTTAGTCAAAAATTTCCAGTCGACTTTACAACGAGAAGGCATATGTCCTGTCGCGTGGGTTTGTTCTTCGCGCCCTTGAGAGTCCCTTGGGTGGATTAGAATCCGAGATGAGATGGCTGTATTTTCAGAGCCACAAGTTGGCAAAAGTCCTGGACGATGCTCAAGCATTGATTGTGAAGAGTAAAGCACTGCCTGACTTGGTTGAAGTTGATCAAGACGTGGCTATACCTCGGTTGACTGCAGGAGGGATCATCGCTTTGGAACGAACGTTGACTAAGTTACGCGTTATGGCTGATTCCAACCATGGGGCATCATGACCCCAAGCTCAGCGTGTACTTGGAGAGAACTTGATTACTATTTACTTACATGAAACAATAAGGCGCAAGATTCCAGGTTAACGCTAAAGGGCCTAGATCTTTGTTTGGATTTACCATAATCAATATCCGTTGGACGAAGCCTGAGCCGGCGCAATCGCAGAATGACAGTGATTTTAGTACGTTTGTCCCTGTCATCCGAGCCGACATGAACTCGAAGTAGTCTTGGCCATTCCGGCGCCTTCCAGGAGGTCGAGAGCCCCGCCCCTCCACTCCTTCGTTTGTTGAGTCAGTTCTTCAAAAGCGCGTTCGACGCGTTCGACGCCTGTCATTTCCTCCCCTTCCTTGGGCAACGGCAGACCTCTAGAAGTATCGAACTGGCCTGCTGTCTTGAGCCTCTCAAGTACAAAATGGTTCGCTCTTTCCACAGCTAAATGTGTCTCGGAGGAGCCCGACTGTATCTCGGCACGAATGCTGTTCAGCAAGAAGGATTTTTCCGTTTGGTACTGGACGAGGCTCGATGTCGATGGATGTGTCCTTGCATTAGGATTGTATTCAGGCGGTAGCGAAAGATTGGTCGTGGTCGCATCAACCGTACCATCCAACCAGCTGTTAAGAGCTTCCAATGCAGTTTTGGCCTTTCTGGCCTTGTCTCGTTTTGTGGGTCGACCCTTTTTCTTGGGTACATTGAGGAGCGTTGGTTGAGGATCACGAGGGTCTATGAAGATTTCTCGAGGAAGCCTTCGTGGGTTCAGAGGACTGAGGTTTGAATGGGGGACAACGAGGAAAACCTGTTCCTTCAGCAGGACGGATACTATATGGGAAACGGGGGATTTGAGCGGGAGCAATGTTGCAGAATCAAAAGAGGCAGGAAGCGCTCTGAGGGACAGATAATGGTCTAAGGAGTGCAGTCAGATACCATACGACTGAGTGAGGGCAAGTTGTACCCAGGGGGACTGGAACGTGCGCAACGGCGTATAGACAGGGGGCTGTATCGTAAGGTTGGGTGTAAAAAAAAGTATAAAACCCAAACAATGCAGCGGCCCTGTTGTGAGGAGCAGCGGTCCCGAGGGTATATTCTGCACGGTCAATGCTTAACACGGAAGAGCGACTCCAGGGTGCGATGCTGACCAAGAAAGAGTCGGAGAACGGTGTTCAGAAAGGCCTGACGGGTTCTGTCGTCGAAGACCATAAAGTGCAACCAGAGCCATCCCTGTGAAGACCAGAGGTGTCTGAAGATGGAAAACGGGTGTGGAGACGAGGAGGTGGAGTATTGTTGGTAGAAAGCGGAAGTGAGAGCAGAGATGTCGTCGCGGAGAGCGTTGACGAAGATGGACGAAGTGAAGTATGTCGGCTGAAGAACGACCTCTCCGCGACTTGCAGATGGAGCGGGTGCGACTCGGACGGCGGACATGGCTGCTCACGTGATTGAATTGCTTCATGCGCTGTTTCTTTTGCCACTCTCCCTGTTCAGGCCAAAAAGATCCTCGCTCGTTTCGCTGTCCTTCCTGTGGTTGCTTCAATCGCTACGATGATTCCGGCACCATCGTCTCCGACGAACCAGCCATGCATATCGAGTCTTTAAATCTCAATTCGTTTGCAAAACGCGGTATGTCCTCGCCTTACCGCGTACGCTCACTCTTCAAATGATTCCAGTTCCTTGTAGCCTCCACAAGCCACACGCAGCTGCCTCCGGTGTACGCAAAAGGCCCGTTCTGCCAGACTTGCCAATCGAACCAATTAATACTCATCAATCTTCTGTCAAATTATCTTCCCTCTCCGGCCGTAAGTAGGAACCACATCCTTGCTCTCGTACGCACGTCACACTGAAGTGCTGCTCCAGGACCCTGAATACTCTGCCCGCCTTGAGGTCCTCCCTCAATACAGAGAGTCCCTCCATCTGCGCTATCCCCCTGTGTGTGCCGAGTGTCTCCCTGCCGTGGAGGACGAAATTCAAAAGAAAAATCATATGGCCAGGACGAAGGCGTTGGGTGGGTGGTTGAATGAAAGCAAGGGCAAGGAGAAGCGGAGGAGAGTATCAGAAGTGCCAGCAGAAACGGAAAAAATCAGCGCAGAGTCCATAATATGGAGAATACGCGGGTTTCTCTGGATGGCAACGTCCACTGCATCAATTCTATACCATTTGACAGGTATGTGATCTTGAAGTGTCTCGGCTCAACGTTGATCAGTCGGAGAACAGCTGTGATGGGATACTCGGCTTCTGGACATATTGTTTCTTTTCGGCGAACGCTTCCAATCATCGCTCTCACCTCCCTATTGTGGGCCGTATGGGATCCCACCTACTTACCAATTCAGCGAGCAAAGCGACAAGGTCGGGATATCCGAGTTCGGGGTATGAAAGTATACGTTGTGAGTCTTCGGGTCAAACATCTCCCCTTCCTTACGCTAATAATCAGACGTAGAGGTTGCAATTGGTGGCTTGGTGTTCGAGGTTCGCCACTTCGATCTTCTTGGCGTATGATCCTACCTGGCTTTGGCTAAATCTACACATGCCGTCATATCTACCCAGCCGGATATATTTTGGGTCGTCCTTGATCATAGAGTTAACGGTATGACTACTCTTGCTATGCCAACTCAGCCTGTTAATTTAACCTCAGATTGTCACGGCTTCCTGCTGGGTCATCCGTTTCCATCAACCTCCTACCGTTCGCCTCATCCAAACAGATCCTCACAAATCGTCCCGCTCAAGTTCTCTAGCCCCAAGCGGTCCAGCCCCTATCTCTCCCCCAGGTTCAGCTGAACCCGAATTAATTGCTGCATTATCCCTTTCTTCGAACCCAATAATTTCCCCCGTCAACCCAGTTTTCGGTTTGCCGTCCCTCCTCTCACGTCAACCTTCAACTACCCCCGTAGATGAAGATGCCATGGACTGGACACCAACTCATGGCCAAGAGAACCAAATCAAAGGAGCCAACGACTCGTGGTTACGTCCACAGCGTTTCTTTGCCCCGGAAAAGCCGACAGGCTTGGAAGGACTGTTCGAACGGGCGCTGCTTGTAAACGATGAACCACTTAAAAGAGAACGACGGCGGACGGGCAGAAGTATAAAGAGGCACTTGTCGACGTGGTGGTGGGTATATATGCTGTCGTTTGCCCCAGCATGTGGTGTTTTATACAAGAGCTGGAGTGATAGGTAGGTATACAGACTGGTCATACGTTCATCCACCTTTCAGAGATACATGTGATGCAAGCAACAATCATTCTGGTGTCTTTGCTGCTCGCAACGGCCACTTCCTGTCTTTCTGTCCTTGGATGTCACATAGGCAGGTAGGAAAGGTATTGTAGGGGTATACTGAGATAGAACGTGTACAGTCAAAGGAAATATGTACCAAAGAAATAGAGTGCCGAAAGGTAAACCTCATCCAGCGGCACGAATGGAAATGTCGAGGGGAAACAGCAGAAATTTCTCTATCATAGTATGAAGCTGAAGAGCCGAGCTCTCATGCCCGCCCATGCAAGGTTCACCAACAGACTTGTTGAACACAGCATCTCTTAATATCTTCTTCCTGAAGAATCATATGCGTCGTGGGCGCCATAGGGCGCCTGGTGGTGTAGGGGGACGCCTACATCATACCTCGAATTCATGGCATGAGGAGCAACGCCAACCTGATGCATCTGCGGCTGGGGGCTAGATCCACGTGCGAGGTCGGCATAGCCACCAATAGGGGCAAGGGCAGCGGGTCCAGCAGTAAAGTCATGGTCGGGAATATGGTGTGCGGAATCGGCGCCATATACATGTGCTACGGAGTTGCCGTGACCAGCACCTGAGTGGAACGATGAGCCAGAAAGGCGACGATGAGCACCAGGAATGGCGTCGTCATCAGGACTTGTGGGTTGCCAATCGATGGGGTCCAGACGCTTATCAAATTTGGCAGACCGTCCTAGTTTCCATTTACGAAAAATTGTCCAGAGAATTGTAATTCCAGCGACGGAAGAAGCCACGACAATGAGGATAGTCGGTATGGGGCTTTTCTTTGTAGCGCCGGATTGAGACAAGGCCCCGGCTGTTGACGTTGATGTTGGATCAACCGAAGTTGTAAGTGTGACCGATGTCGGCTTCACAGTG